>JASDDO010000019.1:819306720-820506720 GCA_030015575.1 Agapanthus africanus | reverse complement strand
TGAGGCGATGGAAGATGACATTGCTGGCCAAGTGTATCGCCTAGCGGATGCAAGAAAGATTTGGGCATACTTACTATCGATATTTGAAGGGAAGAACACATTAATAGGGCCTATGATGTTCTCAAATATTTGGACCATCTTAAGAGGATCCAAGTCTGTGATTTCATGCTATGCCGAGTAAAAAAAAAATTCGACACCGAGTGGCTTTCTATGTTCCCTATTACAAGCGATCTTCAACAGATGCATCAGAACCGTGAGAAAATACTTGTTATGAAGTTTTTGGAGGCTATTAGATCGCAGTTTGATAGTATCCGACTTCAGATTTTAGGCGGGCTAGATATCCTACCTCTCGCATATTCTTGTGCCACCATTCTCCGGACCTTTCCCACTTCTCTTCTAGATGATTTATCGGATCATTCAGGGAAAGAGACGTCTGACGGTAATTCTGCACTTATTCCATCAGTACACACTCCGATGGGCTATGGTGATGGAATTAGAGGACATGGTGGTGGTCTTCATGGAGGAGGTAGAAGGGGTCATAGTCTTGTAGGATGGGGGAGAGGAGAAAGATACGGAGAGAGATAATGTACTCATTGTGAGATGCACGGACACACCAAGAAGCACTGTTACACTCTTCACCTGGAGTTAAGATCTCCTCGAGTTGCTCATGTTGCTACCGCTACTATACCTCATAATCCTAACTTGACATCGGGTACATCATTTCCTTTTACAAATTATAAGATGCTTCATTTCCACGCTTTCTTTTTCGGATCTCAAGCCTCATAATCATTGTCATCATTTGCTCAAGTTACTACGGTAACTATGGCTCAAGGTGATACATGTCTCCTCTCCACAGCTACCGCACCTAAGACCTGAATCATTGATTCAGGAGCATCAGATCATATGACAGGAGAGAAAGGTAAACTTACCTCGTTTTTTTCTAATTCACTAGGTACATCTGTTACTTTGGCCAATGGTTCCATCTCTAAGGTGGAAGGGCGACATTGCGCTATCTCCTTCTCTCCCCATGTTTGATGTTTTATATATTCCTACTTTTCCCTTCAATTTGATTTCTGTTAGCTAACTTGTTCATACTATGAATTGTTCAGTAACTTTCTCTCCTTCTGGTTGTACTTTGCAGGATTTGGAGATGAAAAGCCTTATTGGTTTAGGGTATGAGATGTGTGGCCTCTAATATCTACATGAAACATCATTATTAGTTGTTTGTGTTAGCTCTAGTGTATTGTTTGATGTACGTTGTCGTTTTGGTCATTCGTGTTTGGAGACCTTGAAGAAGTTAGTTCATTCTTTCAATCAAGTGTCTGTTTTAGAGTGTGAGTTCTGTGAGATGGGAAAGTATTCTTGTGCTTCATATCTTTCTAAGACAAACAAAAGTGTGGATAAACCGTTTGAGGTTATTCATTCAGATATTTGAGGCCCTTTTCCTATAGTGTCTGAAAATGGTTTTCGCTATTTTGTTACCTTTATTGATGACTTTTCTCGTGTAACTTGGATATACTTATTAAAATCTCGCTCTGAAGTGTTTGATACTTTTAAATCTTTGTATGCTCAAAATCAAACTCAATTTGGTTCTTGCATGTCTATTTTGAGAAGTGATTACGCAAACGAATACTTTAGTCATGATTTTTCAATTCTTAGAAAATTCTGGCATTGAATAGCAATTATCTTGTCCACACACCCTCAACAGAATAGTGTATCAGAAAGGAAAAATATACACTTACTTGAGTTGGCCGGTACTGTTATGATTCACATGAACATCTCAAAACGTTTTTTGGATGATGCAGTCATGACCGCTTGTTGGTCAATTAATCATATGCAATCTTTAATTTTGGAGGGTAAGACTCCTTATTATGTACTATGTCCATCAAAATATCCATTCTCTCTTCCATCTCGTGTTTTTTTGTTATACTTTCTTTGTTCATGACCATCGGCCTGGATTGTCCAAAATAGATTCCAAGGATACCTTCGTACCCAAAAAGGATATAATTGTTATAGTCCAGAGTTGAACAAGACATTCATTTCTGCCGATGTTACATTTCGTGAGCACACCCCATATTTTTCTACCATACATTATTTTTCATATGTCAACGAGGATTTTCCTAGACGAGTCTCATGTTATAATTGTTGACACCACTCGTGATGATTTTTCTGATGACTCACAGGATTCACACTCCTCCTGGCAGCTCGTTACAGGCTCCGGTTTCACCTTCATCTCCAACACCTGAGCAACCTTCTATTGACTCCACCGCATCTTCGTCTACTTCATCAAACAAAGACATAGATGCTAAACAATGTAACTAAGGTGTACACTCGTCAGATTCCGGAGACCATTTGCCTAAGATGACTTACAGCCGATAGACTCTTCAAGTCCAAATCCCGATATCTCTGACCTTGATATTCCTATCGCCCTACGCAAAGGCAGCCACACTGTCAATTCTCGGTATCCCACTTCTGATTATGCCACCTATGCATGATTAACTCCTTACTATCGTGCATATATTTCCAAGTAGATTCGTATTCTCTCCCCAAGTCACTATCTGAAGCCCTGGCTCATCCTGCTTTGAAGAATGCAATGGAAGAGGAAATGTTGGTTTTGAGATTAAATACCACTTGGGATCTTACCCATCTTCTACCGGGAAGAAAGCAGTTGGTTGTCGATGGGCGTACATAGTCAGACTCAATCCAGATGGCTCTTTTGCTCACTAGAAAGCAAGATTCGGTAGTTAAGGGATATTCAAAAACATGTGAGATTAATTATGATGAGATATTCTCTCTTGTTTCCAAAATGATATCTGTTCATTTTTCTATCTCTTACTGCCATATATCATTGGACTTTGCATCTGCTGGACATCAACAATGCCTTCTACATGGTCATATAAAGGAAGAAGTGTATATGGAGCAACCGCTTGGTTTTGTTACTCAGGAGGGGTCAAGATCAGTTTGTCGATTGAAGAGGTCACTTTATAGCCTCAAACAGTGTAATAACTCCAATTTTTGTATACATAAAATTGATTTAAATTTGAAGTATACTTGGGGTATTTAATGTTGCTGTTACCACTTTAAGTATTTATTTTCCCACAATAATTACAAGAAGGAGCTTGTAGCTCATTGGTAACACCTTGCACTGTTGAACCAAGCCACCAGAGTTCAAATCCCCTGCCACACATTATTTTTATATTGTTTTTGTTTTAAATCCTTTGGAAGCCCAACAGTCCACACACCATAACTCCCAAACTTTGAACTGAACCCAGAAAACTAAAAATACCAGAGCCTTCACCCGACGACCCCCCATCTCCCGACGCCTTGACTCGGCCGGGATCGGCCGGACCGCCGAGTCCCCTGAACGAAAAATGTGTCTTTTCGTATTCTTTAACTCCCTGCATACTCCAAATTAATGGATCGGTTCCCGAGACTTCAATATACTCTATTTACTACGATTTTTAATGTTTTTCCCACATTTTTTATAATTTTTTTTATCAAAAACCCTTCACCTACCCTACCCCTAGACTATCCTATAAATACACCCCTTACCCTCTACCCTCTCATCCCAAAACCCTAAGCTCACTCTCTCAGAATCTTCTCAAGAGTTGTGTACTTTGAAAACAAGTTCGCGGCGAAACTCCGACGAGATTCCGGCGGAAATTCCGGCGACGTTTTTAGGAACAACCGGCGACGAAGCAACGCCTCGACAACCCCTTTAGTCCCCCTTTCACTCCTTTGCTTTATCGAAACCCGTAAGTCCCATTCTATCCTTCTTTCTTATTCTCTAAAATACGAAATTACAAAATCCGACGGAATCGGAACAAATCCGATTTCCGATTCGGTTTTCTATAAAATTTCACTTCTCACCCATACATTCATGCTTAAACATCTTTATGTTGACTATTAAACATTTAACAATCAATTTGAACAAGTTTCATCATATGAAATGATAGTCTTTCCAATTTATCGTATTTTCTTCACTTAAATACCACCATGTTTCGATTTCACATTTAACCCCCTTAACCTTACTATACATTTAAAGTAGAGCACGAGGTAATGACCTACCTCCACACACACGCAGATACAACCCTAAACGACATCATCAAAAGCTTAGAATATGATAAAACAATACTTTCATTTAAATACCATATTCTTAATAAAATCATTTCTAAAAGTTTTAGTTTTGATACACTTTTAAATAAATACCTCTTATTAGGAAAACACAATAAGTTGTGGACATCGATCGTTTATCTAAACCTGACTTTGTGGTGTCTAGGCTAGGCAAGTGAGAAAAGGTAACTTTAAAAGGCCCGTCTCACGGTGATTCGTGAGCGGATCCCCCCTTTCCTCATTTGTACTTACCTGGCCACAATTGGCGGTGAAGATGCGATTTGAGGCTTCTAACGACTTGTCGTTTAGACCATTTAAAAATATGCTAGTTGACTTAGGAAACCCTACAATCTAAAATACAGAAAATTTACACCTTTGCAAATAAATACCTTTTACTTTATAAAACCGTTTTCTAAAGGATTAGTATTTTACAATCTTTGCAAAGCGCCGCTACAACCCATTTTTGGGGAACCCGTTCGGGATTGTGCGGTTTATCGCACACCCTCGGGCTAGTAGTGCGAGATTCAGACCTCTGCAAGGAGCGTACAGACTTGAAAGGTTTAAAATACGACATCTTAAGAAAATGAGATTTTTGGAATATAACATATTTATTAAAAAAAATTGTATAAATATATGTATATTTATCATTTAAACATCTATTTTATTATAATATAAAATTTTCACTTTTTTCTAAAAATCACAAGAATAAATTTTACACTAAAATACCATGAACTTCAAATAATCAATATTACAGATAAATACCCTTATTTATAAAACTAGGATATTTTCACTAGAAATATCATAACATAAATTCCACCCTCATTACAACTCTAAAGATGAACAATAAATACTTGAGGTGTATTTTGAAAAGTATATAAAAGTATTTTTACATAAAACCCCCTCAAGTTTTAATAAATTACCCTAAGGACCCTAGCAATTCTAAGACTTTGATTCACAGTTCTGATTGTCTGACTCGGGTTTGAGTCTGATTAATCTGACTTGAATATGATTCAAGTCAACCTACAATATTCCAATTCAATATGAACACATGAATCCATGAATTTAATTATCAATTTATACAACTTGACTGAACCGAACCATGGATATATATTCCTTTTACATGATTCTCAGTATTCCATTTACATGACTCTACGGTTACAACCGTTTACTGATATCATGGTGTCGGTTAGTCAGCCAATCACTCATACAACCTATACAATTTACAAGGCAACAATACAAATAAGATATCGCGGGGTTTAAGGGGTAGATTGGTACGGAAGGTGTTAAAGGTGGCACGAGGTGGTCAGATTAAGACACCTAACCTATATTCTGTTGCTGTTGTACCGTGGCTTAACGGTTCCTTGTACATTCAGTTTGCCCTGGTCTCTAGCATATAGAGACCCCCCTCGTATACACTAGCATCCTTCTGTACCAAGCTACAAACAACATCGTTAACATAACATTACAACAATAGTTAAAAGATATTTCCTTATTCTGTCTATTCTACTTTCCTCTTACCTTTGGGACTCACCGAGCGACCTGTTCGCTGACGACATTCTATTTCTTTCTTCTTTGAATGTCGTTAGGTGGTTTGGACCCGGCAGAGATCGAGCCATCGCAAGAAAACTTGGAGCAGTTTGCCGAAGACCCTGCACTTTAGTTTCATTGTACACTTTTCCTCTCTGTACTTTTCATTTCCTGTTATGCCACTGTTTAGGCATCTTTTTATTTCAGTTGTATTTCCTTTCATGCATTGTACAAAGAATGTTAATGAATAAAAGTTGTTGTTATTTTTATTTCTTGTCTCTTGTGTATTTATTTTATATTGCTTAGATACACTTAGCGTATGTACTTCTGAGTATATACGTAGCGGACCGGTTGCGTCCCCTTCGCCGCATACAGGGAAGCGGGGCATGACAGGTTTTGTTGGTGGCCCATGCAGGTCAGAGCTGTATGAATTCCTATCATGCAGTTCTGTTCTGCGTGAACAACCTAAGCAATATAACACAAGAACCAGCAACTAAAACATTCTTTATAATTCATGTTCCTTGAATCTTACAATTTCATATTCCTCGAATCCTATCATTTCACGTACTTGAATCTGTCCTAACCCAAATTTTTCTTCAGGGTTATGGATTCTCCGAACAACACCAGCACCAACGTCAACAACACACCTCCAGCACTATCCCTCACACCTGCTGTTCCTGCGCCACCCACCGAGCAAACAGTGCTACTTGAGGCGATCCGCAGCCTTCTCGAGGGACAGCAACAACTCCTGAACCGTCCCGAGACTGACGCACCGGGGGTAAAGCAATTCAGGGATTTACATCCGAAGCAGTTCTCCGGAAAAGGAAGCCCTCTTGAAGCTGAATAATGGGCACAAAGCATAGAAGATGATCCGGCAGCAGCACAAGTGCCAGACATAGTTTGGGTCCGTGTGGCGAAACTACAGCTCACGGACAATGCTCGCAACTGGTGGAAGGCGGAAGAAAGCCGTCTTGTATAGCTTATTGAATGGAAGACTTTTCGCGAGAAGTTTGACGCGAAATACTTCCCTGTGACTGCCAGGTTTGCCATGGAGCAGCAGTTCATTCATCTACAACAAGGATCGATGTGGGATAAATCAGTAGATGAGTACGACGCTGAATTCACCATGTTAAGCCGGTAAGATATGTCGCAATAGTTCAATTTTTAAATATTACACACTACACAGCTAACACAATCCTTAAACAGATTCGTGGCACATTTGATACCGACGGACGAGATCAGAGCCCGTCTCTTTCAACAAGGTCTGGACACAGAGATTCAGGCTGCTTTAGCCACGGGAAAATTTTTGACTCATGAGGATGCTCTGGAAGCTGCCCGCAGTTATGAGGCAGTGATAAAAGCAAGGGGCAGACCTCAGTCTGCAGGAGTCAAGTGCCCTGCCAACCAAATGGCAGGTGGAGCCTCGTCCAGACCACCTTTTGTGCCAAGGTGACCCGGAGTACCGAACCATCGTTCCAGCCCAGCCTTTTATACCTACTGCAAGAGAGCTGGACATATGATGAAAGACTGCCGGCGAGCCAACCGCCTTTGCTTAGTCTGCGGCTCAGCTACTCATGATATTGGGTCTTTTCCCCAAAGGCAAAACCCAGTTGCTACACCCAGGCCAGCAAACAATTACCCACAGCGTCCTGCTATCCAAGCCCCTGCTCCAAGACTTGCACAACCTGCACCATCCAGAGGATCACAAGCTGCACCACCTCCTCGTCAGTTCCATCAAGCTCAAAGGAACGTTCCGAGGAATGCTCCTCAGGCCAGGAGGAATGTACCAAAGCGCCAGGCTTTCACGATGTCCGTGGAAGAAGCTGAGGCCACTGGCCAAGTCATCACTGGTAAACTTTCCTTCTCAAACTTACCTTTTAGTCTTGGTTATCTACACACTTTCCCTATACCTAAAACATATCCCACATACCTTAGGTACAATCCTAGTAGCCTCACTACCTGCACTTGCACTGTTTGATACTGGAGCATCCCACTGCTTTATGTCGTAACGGTTCGTCCGAACCCATGCAATTCCAGTCTCACCGCTTGTATCCAGCTGGAATGTCAGTTCCGGAAATGGCGTTCTAAAGGCAAATATGGGATACAGCTTGTGTCCAGTCGTCGTCTGCAGCAGAGAGTTTTATGCTGACTTCAAAGTACTGGACATACCGAACTTCGATGTGGTTCTAGGAATGGATTGGCTTGGAACTTTTTATGCTACCATCGACTGTCGTCAAAGGAGGGTAGTATTCGAGATTCCAGACCATCCGGTCTTCTATTTCAAGAGTGGAGACCGTACCCTGGAGCTAAGTACCTACAAGGCGAAGCCAAGAGAAGCAGTAGTTGCAGCAGCTCAAGCGGAAGAAGAATTAAGACCAGAGGTAGTTCGAGAGTTCGACGATGTATTTCCTGACGATATATCAGGTTTGCCTCCCGATCGAGCTCTTGAATTCAGTATTGATTTAGTACCAGGAGCACAACCGGTGATCAAAGCACCTTATAGATTAAGTCCGGAGGGTTTGAAGGAAGTCCGAACACAGTTGGACGAATTATTGGCGAAAGGATGGATTCGTCCCAGCACTTCAAGTTGGGGAGCACCTGTATTATTGGTGAAGAAGAAGGAAGGTTCATACAGAATGTGCATCTATTATAGGGCCTTGAACGAAGTCACTATAAAGAACAAGTATCCACTCCCGCGCATCGATAATTTATTCGATCAGCTAAGTGGATCTTGTGTTTTCTCTAAATTGGATCTTCGTTCAGGTTATCATCAAGTGAAGGTCAAAGAAGCCGATATTCACAAAACAGCTTTCAGAACTCGCTATGGACATTACGAATTTCTAGTGATGCCATTTGGAGTGACCAATGCACCAGCAATATTCATGAACCTAATGAATCAAGTTTTCCGGGAGTACTTAGACAGGTTTGTTGTCATCTTCATCGACGACATCCTGGTGTATTCTAAGAGTCGGAAAGAGCATGCAGAACACCTACGAATTGTCCTGGAAACTCTTCGACAACATAAGCTTTATGCCAAGTACAGCAGGTGCGAGTTTTGGCTAAATCAAGTGGGTTTTCTTGGACATATCATATCAGGAGAAGGAATTTCTGTGGATCCAGCCAAAGTTTCAGCAGTTAGCGAATGGCCTACACCAAAGTCAGTGAAGGACATTCGGAGTTTCTTGGGTTTAGCTGGATATTACAGAAGGTTCATTGAAGGATTCTCAAAGATAGCAACACCCCTGACCAAGCTCACACGAAAAGATGAAGAATTTGTGTGGTCAGAAGCATGCGAACAAGCTTTCGTAGAACTCAAGTCAAGGTTGACATCTACACCTATTCTCGTAATACCGAATCAATCTGGAGGATTCGAAGTGCATTGTGATGCATCCGGTAAGGGATTAGGATGTGTTCTACATCAGCACGGTAAGGTTGTGGCTTATGCTTCAAGACAACTGAAGACTCATGAGCGCAATTATCCGACGCATGATCTGAAGTTGGCAGCCGTCATCTTTGCTCTCAAGATTTGGCGCCATTATTTACTTGGTGAACGAGTGAACATCTACACAGATCATAAAAGTCTAAAGTACGTGTTTACTCAGAAGGAGTTGAATATGCGGCAGAGAAGATGGTTAGAACTCATGGCGGACTTTGACATCAACTTGCAATATCATCCAGGGAAGGTGAACATAGTACCCGATGCTTTTAGTCGCCAACCATTATCGATGAATCTCACCTCTCAGTGGAAGCTTCAGCAAGACTTGCATCAGATAGAAATTGAAGTAGTCATGCCAGGTAATGCTTCAAGTTTGATGAATCTACATGTTCAATCAACCATTGTCAATCAGATCAAAGCAGCTCAAGCAAGTGATGCTAAGTTGCAAAGGATCAGAGAACAAGTGGAGAATGGACTCAGAACAGACTTCATCATCCATGAAGACGGATCTTTGAGATACGGCAGCAGGTTATGTGTACCAAAAGGTCCTGTTCGGGAAGAGTTAATGAAATAAGCTCACAACTCTCCCTACTCAGTATATCCTGGAGGTACCAAAATGTACAAAGATCTACGTCAGAATTATTGGTGGCATGGAATGAAGCGTGAAGTAGCCAGAAGTGTCGCAAAATGCTTGGTGTGTCAGCAAGTAAAGGCTGAACATCACAGGACAGCTGGACTACTTCAACCGTTACCAATCCCAAAGTGGAAGTAGCAGCACATCACGATGGATTTTGTGACTGCTCTTCCTCGCAGCACAAAGGGTAACAATGCCATATGGGTCATTGTGGATCGACTCACAAAGTTGGCTCACTTCATCCCATTTCGAGTTGGCCAATCAACTGAGACACTAGCAAAGAAGTACATGGAGGTAATAATCTATTTAAGATTTAAACTCTTCATAATGTACTATCTCTGATACCCATGAACTCATACAGGAAATTGTGAGACTTCATGGAGTACCGGTCTGCATTGTCTCTGATCGTAACACCAGGTTCCGATCGCAATTTTCCCAGAGTCTGCAAGCAAGCTTGGGAACAAGTCTGAACTTCAGCACGGCTTATCATCCACAAACAGATGGTCAGTCGGAACGAACTATTCAGATCTTGGAGGATATGCTCAGAGCGTATATGCTAGACTTCAAAGGATCGTGGGAAGATCACCTGCATCTTATGGAGTTCGCGTACAATAACAGCTACCAAACAAGCATAGGAATGGCCCCTTTTGCAGCATTGTATGGAAGGAAATGTCGATCACCATTAAGTTGGGATAACATCGGAGATAGGGAACTTCTTGGACCAGAGATGATAGTAGCGACCGTTGATGTGATTCGTACTATCAGGGAAAGAATGCGCATAGCCTAAGATCGACAGAAACACTGGGCTGATGCGAAAAGACGACACTTGGAGTTCCAACCAGGAGACCATGTATTTCTGAAGATATCTCCGAACCGCGGAGTGATCCGATTTGGAAGACGGGGTAAATTAAGTCCGAGATACATTGGACCGTTCGACATACTCGAACGAGTCGGTGAAGTGGCATACCGCTTAGCACTTCCGCCCTCATTGGATGGAGTGCATAACGTGTTCCACATATCCCAACTCAGAAAGTATGCGAGTGACCCCAGCCATGTTCTTGATCATTCCGAGCTCACTATACAGCCCGGCTTGTCTTGTGAGCAATAGCCTGTGAAGATCCTGGACAGGAAGGTGAAGACACTTTGGAACAAAGAAGTTAACTTGGTCCGGGTAATGTGGAGGAAAGATGCTCTAGGAGAATCCACTTGGGAAAGGGAAGATGAAATGCGTGTAAGATATCCTCACCTCTTTGTAAACTAGTCCTCAAATAAAAGTTGTAAATTTCGAGGACGAAATTTTTTGTAGGGAGGGTAGATTGTAACAACTCCAAGTTTTGTATACATAAAATTGATTTAAATTTGAAGTATACTTGGGGTATTTAATGTTGCTGTTACCACTTTAAGTATTTATTTTCCCACAATAATTACAAGAAGGAGCTTGTAGCTCATTGGTAACACCTTGCACTGCTGAACCAAGCTACCAGAGTTCAAATCCCCTGCCCCACATTATTTTTATATTGGTTTTGTTTTAAATCCTTTGGAAGCCCAACAGTCTACACACCATAACTCCCAAACTTTGAACCGAACCCAGAAAACTAAAAATACCAGAGCCTTCACCCGATGACCCCCCATCTCCCGACGCCTTGACTCGGCCGGGATCGGCCGAGTCGGCCGGACCGCCGAGTCCCCTGAACGAAAAATGTGTCTTTTCGTATTCTTTAACCCCCTGCATACTCCAAATTAATAGATCGGTTCCCAAGACTTCAATATACCCTATTTACTACGATTTTTAATGTTTTTCCCATATTTTTTATAATTTTTTTAATCAAAAACCCTTCACCTACCCTACCCCTAGACTACCCTATAAATACACCCCTTACCCTCTACCCTCTCATCCAAAACCCTAACCTCACTCTCTCAAAATCTTCTCAAGAGTTGTGTACTTTGAAAACAAGTTCGCGGCGAAACTCCGACAAGATTCCGGCGGAAATTCCGGCGACGTTTTTAGGAACAACAGGCGATGAAGCAACGCCTCGACAACCCCTTTAGTCCCCCCTTCACTCCTTTGCTTTATCGAAACCTGTAAGTCACATTCTATCCTTCTTTCTTATTCTCTAAACGAAATTACAAAACCCGACGGAATCGGAACAAATCCGATTTCCGATTCGATTTTCTATAAAATTTCACTTCTCACCCATACATTCATGCTTAAACATCTTTATGTTGACTATTAAACATTTAATAATCAATTTGAACAAGTTTCATCACATGAAATGATACCCTTTCCAATTTATCGTATTTTCTTCACTTAAATACCACCATGTTTCGATTTTACATTTAACCCCCTTAACCTTACTATACATTTAAAGTAGAGCACGAGGTAATGACCCACCTCCACACACACGCAAATACAACCCTAAACGACATCATCAAAAACTTAGAATATGATAAAACAATACTTTCATTTAAATACCATATTCTTAATAGAATCATTTCTAAAAGTTTTAGTTTTGATACACTTTTAAATAAATACCTCTTATTAGGAAAACACGATAAGTTGTGGACATCGATCATTTATCTAAACCTGACTTTGTGGTGTCTAGGCTAGGCAAGTGAAAAAAGGTAATTTTAAAAGGCCCGTCTCACGGTGATTCGTGAGCGAATCCCTCCTTTCCTCATTTGTACTTACCTGGCCACAATTGGCGGTGAAGAGGCGATTTGAGGCTTCTAACGACTTGTCGTTTAGACCATTTAGAAATAGGCTAGTTGACTTAGGAAACCCTAGAATCTAAAATACGGAAAATTTACACCTTTGCAAATAAATACCTTTTACTTTATAAAACCGTTTTCTAAAGGATTAATATTTTACAATCTTTGCAAAGCGCCGCTACAACCCATTTTTGGGGAACCCGTTCGGGATTGTGCGGTTTATCGCGCACCCTCGGGCTAGTAGTACGAGATTCAGACCTCTGCAAGGAGCATACAGACTCGAAAGGTTTAAAATACGACATCTTAAGAAAATGAGATTTTTGGAATATAACATATTTATTAAAATTATTTTTTTTGTATAAATATATGTATATTTATCATTTAAAAATCTATTTTATTATAATATAAATTTTCCACTTTTTTCTAAAAATCACAAGAATAAATTTTACACTAAAATACCATGAACTTCAAATAATCAATATTACAGATAAATACCCTTATTTATAAAACTAGGATATTTTCACTAGAAATTTTATAACATAAAATCCACCGTCATTACAACTCTAAAGATGAACAATAAATACTTGAGGTGTATTTTGAAAAGTATATAAAAGTATTTTTACATAAAACCCCCTCAAGTTTTAGTAAATTACCCTAAGGACCCTAGCAATTCTAAGACTTCGATTCACATTTCTGATTGTCTGACTCGGGTTTGAGTCTGATTAATCTGACTTGAATATGATTCAAGTCAACCTACAATATTCTAATTCAATATGAACATATGAATCTATGAATTCAATTATCAATTTATACAACTTGACTGAACCGAACCATGGATATATATTTCTTTTACATGATTCTCCGTATTCCATTTTACATGACTCTACGGTTACAATCGTTTACTGATATCATGGTGTCGGTTAGTCAGTCAATCACTCATACAACCAATACAATTTACAAGGCAACAATACAAATAAGACATCGCGGGGTTTAAGGGGTAGATTGGTGCGGAATGTGTTAAAGGTGGCATGAGGTGGTCAGATTAAGACACCTAACCTATATTCCGTTGCTGTTATACCGTGGCTTAACGGTTCCTTGTACATTCCGTTTGCCCTGGTCTTTAGCATATAGAGACCCCCTCGTATACACTGGCATTCTTCTGTACCAAGCTACAAACAACAGCGTTAACACAATATTACAACAATAGTTAAAAGATATCTCCTTATTCTGTCTATTCTACTTTCCTCTTACCTTTGGGACTTACCGAGCGATCTGTTTGCTTACGACATTCTATTTCTTTCTTCTTTGAATGTCGTCAGGTGATTTGGACCCGGCAGAGATCGAGCCACCGCAAGAAGACTTGGAGCAGTTTGCCGAAGACCCTGCACTTTAGTTTCATTGTACACTTTTCCTCTCTGTACTTTTCATTTCCTGTTATGCCACTGTTTAGGCATCTTTTTATTTCAGTTGTATTTTCTTTCATACATTGTACAAAGAATGTTAATGAATAAAAGTTGTTGTTCTTTTTATTTCTTATCTCTTGTGTATTTATTTTATATTGCTTAGATACGCTTAGCATATGTACTTCTGAGTATATACGTAGCGGACCGGTCGCGTCCCCTTCGCCGCATACCGGGAAGCGGGGTGTGACAAACAGTCCCCTCGTGCTTTAGGAGACTTACAGAGGTAGTCACAGCATTTGGGTTGTGCAGATCACATAGTGATCACTCTGTCTTTTATAGGCATGCTTATGGCCTTAAAATTTTTATGGTAGTGTATGTTGATGACATTATTGTCACCGGTGATGATGCCAAGGGTATTAATAACTTGAAGGCTTATCTCCAAAAGCATTTTTGGACTAAAGATCTCGAGGAATTGAAGCACTTTTCAGGGATTGAGGTGTCCCAAGTACCCAAAGGCATCTTTGTTACTTAAAGGAAGCATGTTCTTGATATGCTATTTGAAGCGGGAATGTCGAGATGTAAGCTCATTGAGTCATCCATGGACCAAACGTGAAGTTGATTCCTAGACAGGATGAGCCTATTGATGATCCAGAGAGGTACTGACAACTTGTAGGAAAGTTAAATTATTTGACCGTGACTCATCCGGATATCTCATTTCCCTGTTAGTATGGTTAGCCAATTTATGGCCGATCCTCGAGTGTCACATTGGAAGGCTGCAATCCGCGTCCTTAGATATTTGAAGAGTTCTCCAGGAAAAAGTATATTGTATGGAGATTTCGGACACTCAAGAGTGTCAGGCTTTACAAATATAGATTGGGCTGGCTTTCCAAATGATAAATGATTTATTAGGAGCTACTGCAGCTTTGTAGGCGGAAATTTAGTGTCTTGGAAGAGTAAGAAACAGAGCATTGTTTCTCGTTCTAGTGACGAATCCGAATACCATGCTATGGAAAATACCACAACCGAGTTGGTATAGATATCTCTCTTGCTCCGAGAACTTGATTATGACTCCACACTTCCTATGAGATTGTCTTATGACAATAAGGCTGCTATGGACATCGCTAATAATCATGTGTTCCATGAGCGCACGAACCATATTGTAACACCTTAAAACGATCGTACGGTATTTCTTGAATAAAGTTATTCTACTGAATATGTTAGTTAATTTAAACTGTTATTGGATTATGGTGACTTAGGTTGGTATTATTTTATTAGGTTAAATACTTTAATTAGCCATATGAATGATAATCATATTTTGCCTTCTCTCTTTTCCTATACCTAACTGATATAGGACTTCTGGAAAGTACCCGACCCGCATGGATAACTTATCATATTTAAACCCTCAAGTAAACATGCATATACCATTCTTGATATTAATTTTTTTCTCAAAACCTTAGCCTCTCTTTTCCCTCATCAAAATCGAACTCTAACCCTAGCCGATCCCTTCAAGCATCCTAGGATCGAGCACCTCACCATTGCCGTCGTCTTGTTCTTCTTCTCCTTGCTGCGGTGACATGATCAGGCCAAGAGTATCCAAGCCAAGGTTTTGTGTTGGGTTTCAAGATCATGTTTTCGTCGTCATCCTATTCGTAAGATCATAGATCGAGGCATGTATTCAATACTTGTTCACAAGCTATAACAAGATTGGATCTTGCTAATATATATTACAATAAATAGATTTATAAACCCTTCGATACGTATGCATATTATTATTATCCAACTATGATTTTATCTTGATTCTTGGTGTTGTGTTCTTGAATTCGTGGATGCAAGTATTTAGATGCTTACTCTAACATGCTAGTACGACAAGATTGGGTCTTATTGTACATTATTGTATTATTTGATTTGCGTGGATGTAAAACCTAAAGGATATCGTTTTCGATGAACTAGGATAAACCTGATCTAAATATGACTTACATAGTTGAACCCTAAAATACTACCGTATGTTAACCCGTTGATACAAAACTTAAAGAATCGATGTCTTCATATTTGTTTTATTCATGAAATTGGAACATATAATAGAGACCCTAGATTTTTTACCGTCTCAGAATTTTCCTATAGAGATGTCTGCTGTCAGAACACAGACGTCTTTGATATATACTTACAGAAACATAACTATGAGGACAGGACATCTGTTAGTGATATGTATGTCCTAGAGGCCATTATTGTAAATTATAGTGGATGCTTAGCCATATAAAGAGATAGGAAATTCTTACTCAATGTGATAGTATACTATCTTGTTACTTTTTATCTTAACATGTGCATTTGTTTTAGTTTACTATTTCATTGATACATGTTGATAAAGCCCTTATGATATTTTCTTGACTACCAGAAATATGATGTAGATCATACTAGTGTGGCCTGAGCAGTCTACAGGCACATACTTAAAGTGTTCTTAGTCGAGAGAGTATCGAGACAGGACATCGATATTCCAGTGTAGACTAGTGTGTACGTTTCTTGACCCTGTGTGGGGCGATGGTTGATCCGACAACTATTGGTGTTTGACACCAAAGATTGTACACAAGTGCTCATTGGAGAACGAGTACACCGAACGGACTCGCCGAGTACTCCTAAATAGTACCATACTTATCGTCAGATAGCAGTTCTCTGGTGACACTTGTACAGGTTAGTCTGTAGACCCGAGATTGTAACAACTCCAATTTTTGTATACATAAAATTGATTTAAATTTGAAGTATACTTGGGGTATTTAATGTTACTGTTACCACTTTAAGTATTTATTTTCCCACAATAATTACAAGAAGGAGCTTGTAGCTCATTGGTAACACCTTGCACTGCTGAACTAAGCCACCAGAGTTTAAATTCCATGCCCCACATTATTTTTATATTATTTTTGTTTTAAATCCTTTGGAAGCCCAACATTCCACAGGCCATAACTCCCAAAAATTGAACTGAATCCTAAAAAGTAAAAATACCAGAGTGTACGTCAGGAGAACCCCCACCGACTCGACCCCCGACTCGGCCGGAATCGGCCGAGTCGGCTGGCGGACCGGCCGACTCGGTCCGGTGCCGCCTGCCGGACTCGGCCGGACGGCCGAGTCCCCAACACGAAAGTTGGGGCTCTTCATCTTCTGTTCACCCTTGTATACTTTAAATGCTTGGATCGGTTCCAGAAATGCAATTATACCTCATTCACTCCATTTTTATTAATTTTTCCTATATTTTTTTACATTTTTTAATTCAAAAAAACCCTTCACCTACCCTACCCTAGCCTACCCTATAAATACACCGCCTACCCTCTACCCTCTCATCCCAAAACCCTAAGCTTACTCTCAAAAAAATTTCCCAAGAGTGTGTAATTTGAAAACGAGTGCACGACGAAGCTCCGGCGAAATTCCGGCAGGAATTCCGCCGACGATTTAGAAACAACCGGCGACGAACCAACACCTCGGCAACTTCTTTAGTCCCCCCTCACTCCTTAGTATAGATCGAAACCCGTAAGTTCCTTTCTATCCTTCTTTCTATTTCTCTAAAATACGAAATTACGAAACCCGACGAAATCGGAACAAATCCGATTTCTGACTCGGTTTTCTATAAAATTTTACTTCTAACCAATACATTCATGCCTAAACATCTTAATCTTGACTATTAAACTTTTAAAAATCAATTTGAATAAGTTTCATCACATGAAATGATAACCTTTCCAATTTATCATATTTTTTCACTTTCCATCATGTTTCGATTTCACATTTAACCCCTTAACTTGCTATACATTTAAAGTAGAGCACGAGCTAATGACCTACCTCCACACACACGCAAATACAACCTTAAACGACATCATCAAAACTTAGAATACGATAAAACAAAACTTTCATTTAAATACCATATTCTTAATAAAACTAATTCTAAAAGTTTAGCTTTGATACACTTTTAAACAAATACCTCTTATTAGGAAAACACAATAAGTTGTGGACATCGATCGTTTATCTAAACCTGACTTTGTGGTGTCTAGGCTAGGCAAGTGAGTTTAGGTAACTTTAAAAGGCCCGTCTCACGATTCATGAGCGGATCCTTCCTTCCTCACTTATACTTACCTGGCCACAATTGGCGGTGAAGAGAATCTTTGAGACTTCTAACGACTTGTCGTTTAGATCCTTTAGAAATAGGCTAGTTGGCTTAGGAAACCCTAGAATCTAAAATACGGAAAATTACACTTTGCAAATAAATACCTTTTACCTTATAAAACCGTTTTCTAAAGGATTAGTATTTTACAATCTTTGCAAAGCGCCGCTACAACCCATCTTTGGGGAACCCGTTCGGGATCGTGCGGTTTATCGCGCACCCTCGGGCTGGTAGTGCGAGATTCAGACCTCCGCAAGGAGCATTCGGTATCGAAAGGTTTAAAATACGACATCTTAAGAAAATGAGATTTTTGGAATATAAAATATTTATTAAAATTATTGTTGTATAAATATATGTATATTTATCATTTAAATATCTATTTTATTGTAATATAAAATTTTTCACCTTTTCCTAAAAATCATAATAATAAATTTTACACTAAAATACCATGAACTTCAAATAATCAATATTACAGATAAATACCTATAACTAGGATATTTTTACTAGAAATGTCACAACATAAAATCCACCCTCATTACAACTCTAAAGATGAACAATAAATACTTGATGTGTATTTTGAAAAGTATATAAAAGTATTTTTACATAAAACCCCCTCAAGTTTATAAATTACCCTAAGGACCCTAGCAATTATAAACTTCGATTCACATTTCTGATTGTCTGACTCGGGTTTGAGTCCGATTAATCTGACTTGAATATGATTCAAGTCAATCTATAATCTACAAGATTCCAATTCAATATGAACACATGAATTCATGAATACAATTATCAATTTATACAACTTGACTGAACCGAACCATGGATATATTCCTTTTACATGATTCTCAGTTATTCCATTTACATGACTCTACGGTTACAACCGTTTCCTGATATCATGGTTTCGGTCGGTCAGTCATTCAATTTTACAATCAATACAATTTACAAGATAACAATACAAATAAGACATCGCGGGGTTTAAGGGGTAGATTGGTACGGAAGGTGTTAAAGGTGGCACGAGGTGGTCAGATTAAGACACCTAACCTATATTCCGTTGCTGTTGTACCGTGGCATAAACGGTTCCTTGTACTTTCCGTTGCCTTAGTCTCTGGCATATAGAGACTCCCCTCGTATACACTGGTATCCTTCTGTACCAAACTACAAGCAACAGCGTTAACACAACATTACAACAATAGTATACAACTTTAAAAGCTATTTTCTTATTCTGTCTTTACTACTTTCCTCTCACCTTTGGGACTTACCGAGCGACCTGTTCGCTGAAGACATTCTGTTTCTTTCTTCTTTGAATATCGTCAGGTGATTTGGACCCGGCGGAGATCGAGCCATCTGCAGAAGACTTGGAGCAGTTTGCCGAAGATCCAGCACTTTAGTTCATTGTACACTTTTCCATTCAGTATTTTACATTTCCTGTTATGCCACTGTTTAGGCATCTTTTTATTTCAGTTGTATTTCCTTCATGCATTGTACAAAGAATGTTAATAAATAAAAATTGCTGTTCTTTTTATTTCTTGTCTCTTGTGTACTTATTTTATATTGCTTAGATACGCTTAGCGTATTTACTTCTGAGTATATACGTAGCGGACTCGTCGCGTCCCCTTTGCCGTACATTGGGAAGCGGGGCATGACAGAGATCGTCATAATATCTTGTGTGGTTCATACTGTTCTTTGATTACCTCCCTACCACGGCTCTACCGAGTCGTGCAAACAGGTGGTAGTTGGATATAGTCCCGAGTCATATGGAGGCAGAGAGCGATAGGAGGAATTTTGTCTCTCCCGGTATTGGAAGTTGATGTTGAGCTATGCTCGATTGGTTATAACCAAAAGTCCCTGGCTAGGGCTAATGAGATTTACTGATAAATGTTATCAGCAGTTTCTCGATTGGTTATAGACCACACATCTGTATAACTTATAGAGTTATAGGGGTCTAACGATTCCACCCCCCATATTCGATATGTAACATATCAGACAAAAAAACCGAACTGTACGGTAATTGTTGCTTATAGGCTCTACGGGAGTTTGGACAAGTTTACTTATTGATCTTTTATTCGTTCAATACTTGGGTGGCCGTTACGTGCAGTTAGTACCGTTGACGTGCTTGTAGGTGTTTCATGTGATCATTACCTACTGCCAATGTATTGGCGAGTCTTTAGAGTCCCACATAGAGGTTTCCTATCTCAAGCAAAACGAAGTAGTGCATATATAGAGATATGTGTGGGAGCTTGATTAAATACGGATATATGATACCGTATTCTATTCTAGCGTTATTTGAAATTAGCCAGATTATATATGATATAACCGGATTATTAAATCAAGTGTTGATTTAATAATTTGATGTGTGTGTGTGTTATATAACTAATATTATGCTCACTTGATATCTTTTTTCTCTCTCTATATTTATATATATGATATAAATATATAAACATATATGTGTAACATGGTTGTTTATACACAAGAGTGGTGTATATGAGAATCACATTGGGTTAAAGATGATAGGATAATAATTTACTTAATTGAATTTGCAAAAAGAAAGCATGAGTCATTGTTTTGGAACATGCTAGTTTGCATGACTCGTTTTTCTTTTTCCTTTTTCATATAAGTTTATTTCATTTGCTCTTATCCAAATTCCAAGCTCATTCTCATCACCATCATCATCCTTTTCATCTTCTCTCTTGAAACACTATTCATTCAAGAGAAAAGAAAAAGAAAAAAATTTTAGTAAGCAAAAACTCCACTTTATCAACCTAAACCAAACTAGCAAATTAGTTTAGATTGTTTTCTTCACTAATACTTTGATTAGTGAAGTGTGAGCTTGAGTGTGAGTTATTTCAAGGTGAATCATTTTTGACAAAAAAGACTTCGAGCAAGCTCGTTCTTTTCTTCAAGTGGAGCCCTAAAAGGAATTCAAAGGACTACTATAAGGAGCTATTGAAGTGAAGGACTTGGCTTCAAAGGTTGTAACTTTTCTTCATTTGGTTTAGAACTCTAGTTTGCTAACTTGTTAACCCTAATCCTTTTGTATGATCTTGTAAGTAGATTTAGCCCTCTAGATTTTTTAAAATTGCATACTTGATATTTATAAAATCCCAGTAAAGGTGCTAGGATCTATTTTCAACATCTCTGTCTCTTTTCCAGAAACACAAATGAATTGGAGACGTCTTCCCTAGATGTCTCCCATACACTTAACTAGGGACTAGACGTCTACCACAGACGTCTGATGTATGAAACTTTAGGGACCATACGTCAGATACATACGTCTGGAATAGAACATGATGCGATCTAGTCGTCTACTGTATATAAACTGTGAACATATGTCTGATATTGGAATCTGAGATTTATATTGATATTGATTGGATTTGTTTATTGCTATTCATGGATTATGACATTCTTGATAATGCTAGTATATATACTGATTGTTACCTGTACCTATGCTTGAACATGTTTGTTAGTTACCATGTCCAGACTATTGCAATGTAATGTTTACCCAAATGCTAACGATTTCAAGATATCACTTGACCTAACCTAATTGTCTTGTTTGACACATGTAGCTGCTTGTTCCAGTATTGATATTAGGTAAAAATTATATCGATACTTGACATGAAATATAAAACCTGGAGAAATGAGAAATCAAGGAATGGAACCCAAATTGTAACTCAGGAGTAATTAGTACTTAGACTGATCAGTTGATACGGACCACTGTGCTTCGGAATGATGTACTGATACCATTTGTCCAGGCTTGACATTGTAGGATTACTGCCTAGCGACACGTCTTGGGTTTCAGCCCCGAGAGTCATGACACCATAGTCCCGGGCATATACGAAATACTGTTGCGTTACGAGAAAGATCCATTAACCGATTTCAAATACTTTAAGATGGATAACTACTAGTGACATTGACGCTAGAATCCACATGACATAATTGCCTTACTATATCTTGTTTATCATAACACCTGTTATTGTTATTGTATGCTCACCTGACACCGGTTCTTGTATAATGATATGTTACATTACACAACCGATGATTATTATGATTATATTATCTATGACGCTCTGACGTCTAGGTTTTGCATGGCTCAGATCATTTGCCATTAGAATAACAGGATCAGGACTACTTCGAGAAGATAGCTGAGCAGTGAGGAGTATTCTTATTTATCTAGATATTTATGGTTTAGGCTTATTTCCGATACCGAACTATTTTATTGGATTTTCTTTTGTGAGCCCATAAGGGACTAGTTTTGTTTATTGTTCTTATTTATTTCTTGGATCAGTTGAGATTTGATATTCCAGTATTTGCTTCCGCTATTGTTATTTATTATGGCAATGGACATGTGTTAGATATTTTTATATTATTGTATTTCTTGATAACCGCAAGACAACCTTAATGTACCTATGAAATGATGATTTCTTACCGTAGGTAGTATGGCTGGCTGAGTTACATTTCCGTATTGGTGTATTTTGAAAAGCGGGATGTGACACATATTAAGGTTGATTGTCATTTTTTTCGAGAGAAAATTGAAGGAGTCATTGATACCTTCTATATAAAATCGGCACATGAGTTGACGGACTTATTTACAAAACCCTTGAGCAAATCTAGAGTAACCTTTTTATATGACAAATTGGGCATGCGTGATGAGTATGTTCCAACTTGAGGGAGAGTATTAGAATACGGGTTATACCCGTAATATGGTTTATTCTGTATAAGGGTATTGAGATAAATGTACTTATCCAAACCGTAATAAGTTTGCTATAAATAAAGAAGAGAAGATTTGATAAATATCTATCTTATTATTATTCTCTCAAATATCATATTTATAATAGTAACTATCCGTACTTTTCAATATTTATTTGAGAAAATCTCTGTAATCTTTGCTATAAATAAAGGAGGGAAGATTTAATAAATATCTACCCTATTATTATTCTCTCAAATATCATATTTATAAAAGTAGCTATCCCTACTTTTCAATATAAAATCTCTGTAATCAATCCTCCAAAGATAGGTGTAATGGGTAAAACACGTATTTTTTTGAATTAAATTGTCACAGCTCATATTATTTTTTTGCCTCTCTCTTCCTTTCATGCGAGTTTTTCATATATAATTCTAGATAGTGTTAGAAATTTGTTTCTCTCGTATGGACAATGATAATTCTTTTTACTACTTTTCTTTTAATTTTCTTGAGTTTCCAAATTCTTTTGAACTAAATTATATTTTTAGTAACTTCATGTTTTTTCTTATCATTAATAGAGATTTATCCTACATCTTTCTTTTCTCTGACATGTTGTAAATTCATGTATAAAGTCTTTGTTTCCCGTATCATTTTTATAATATAAAATAAATGGTAAAATAGGTTGAGAATCAATGAGATTATAGATAATTTAAACTTTATACTTAGAAAAATAAGAATTATATTGGCCCCCGAATCTTTGGGATTTTTAAATAAGCACTCGAAAAATTTATATCGTGATAAAAGCCCCATAATTCTCTTAAATTAAAATAGCCTGATTAGGTTATTATCAATCAAATCTTCTAAGAAAAAGTGCGGGGCACAGAGCTCAGTGGCGGGCAATAGGAGTTTGTGGGAGTGGGGGGGAGGGGGGGCAGACCCGGGATCGAACCTGAGATCTTTCATTTAGTGTTTTGAAAAGGGGCATCACACACAAAAAAGTTGGGATAATTAACCCTCTAGTAATTCATCAAAAAGATTTTAATGAGCTCCAACACCTTTATTCTCTGCCAGACGTTTCGAAACAAAATTCAGAAAAGAAGAAAATACATAAATCTACACTGCTGGTAATTAATATCTTGTCGCTGAGGATCTTCATCTGGATTGTTAAGATGTGTCGTGTTTTTCGACTGTGGTATAATCTTCCGCAGCTTCCTCTATGTCTAGTCTGATGCCAGTAACATCCAATTAGAAATTATACCGCATATGGAAGACAAAACAAATTGATAACTCATATTCTTGTCGTCAAATACATGCCTGTTGCATTTTAACTATAATCTCCAAGTATTAGTTTGGTTTCATCACAATGTCTTGATCAGTTTTATAAGCAAGCATTGAGACTTGGGTTTCGTTAGCTCAATCCAGCAGATAAAAACATAAGTTTGACATCCGCTTTATTGTCTCGTATGAAATTTTAGCAGTTTCGCACAACTAGCCAAACCAATAAATCGGTAGAAATAACAATATTCTTCAAAACCTACTCTGGTTGAATTCCGTAATAACCTATGTGGAGACCGACATTGGCCTCAAATCCTTTAAGATGAATGCATTGGTCTGCAGAAAGTTTCGAATCTCTTTGTTCAATGTTTTAGACCACCTATTAAGTTCAAGTGTATCCAAGAAAGCATGATTTCTTCAACTCCTCGCACAAGATTCGGCTGTTGCTTTGATTTCAGGGAAAGTAAAATGCATGATTATATTCTCTTCCTTAGTTTCATCCCTTCCAAAAGAAAGGTATTTGCATTATTAGTTAACCATTTAATAAAGGGAAGCATTTTGCTTTCTTCATTATGGTTTTGGCAAGGATTGAAGATGAAAGAGTTGGGTCTACCGACTGCATTTCCGCATCTCTGTCGCCTTTGGATTCAAGAGTGTAGCAAGTGAATTCCACAACTTTCCATCTCAGGTAAGACCTGAAAGTGCTATGACAAAATGCAATGATATTATTTTCTTTACCGAAGAATTTCGTGAATATTGCGTTTCTTTCTTAATAAGATTACAGGTTTTGTGAATAGGCATCTTTCTAATCCAGTTTCAAACTTTGTGTTGTGTGTGATTATACAAATCCTTATATATCGAAATGGATCTTTTTCTATTGTATATTGAGTACTCTGAAACACGCGCTCGCTCACGCTCATGCGGTGACATACAGATATATTATTTATGGTATTGAGAATAATATTTATAATATTGTTTTTCTATACTGATTAGTGTCGTATAACAACAATTTCTTCACATCATTTTCAATTTCAAGACACTACTCATTACCAAAAATTGTCATTCACCGGTCTTGGAGTTGGACACCACAAATTTATCAATCTGTGTGTGACACACGCTGACACATAAACCTTTATTCACCCCAAAAAAATTATGTGTAAAGCATTTAATTTGTTCTTCAAATTCAGGTTTTATTTTTTTTTATAAACCTAATATCTATTGTTAGTTAGTTACACATGTTAAATGCCCGCGTGCGCGCGCGCACACACACCCGCGTGCACGCGCGCGCGCGTGCACACACACACACACACACACACACACACACACATATATATATATATAATACGGAACTTATGTTCATGTCTACAAATAAAAAATTTATAGGATGCGACAGGGAAAGAAGAATTTCATACAAATCATTATTTTATAGGCCTTTTATCTTCCAACCGCAAACAGGCATCCGAAATCGAACATCCAATTGCATCTCACATCTTACTTGTATGTTGCAAGTTTAAGTTATTCTTGCCTTCGAGGGTTCATCTAATTTGGGATATTATTCTGCTAATTCTTAGCCTTTTATTCCCTTATCCTTGTGTGGAACTTAATTCCTTTTCCCATCTTAAACCATCGGTCCCTTGTTATGCTCTGCATTTATACCTTCCTTCACTTTTTATTTCTTGTTAAGGGGGGCTAAAATAAGAATTCAAGTTATATTTTCCGTTTTCGTTCTCTTTTCACAACCCATCATAGTTGGTTATTCTTAGATGACAATTCCACACTATTCTTGCCCCCGCTTGTTTTTCGACATTCAAAATATCTTGGAAATAAGAGGGCCTAATCTGTTGATGATAACAGGTATTCTTGTTATTCTATGTTTATGTTTATGTATCGTTCGGTGGATATGTTAACGGTTAAAAGATAATAGTATCCTCGTATTGTGATTACTGTCCCTATGTGATGGAGATCGGGATCTCTCTCAGATATTATCCTCTGTCGATCTTGCTGTCGGGGGTTGAACGGTTGAGATTTGATGTGAGGATTGAGAGTGTGGGGCTCTGTGGGTTGTTGGTTGTCGTTGACACCGAGCCATCTACAAGGGATGTCCCGGAATGAGAAACCACCGTAGGACCCTCCGACGATCAAGCAAGTACCGAGAAGTAATTGGGCAGAGTAGTGGTGTATTGGAAATGAGTTCGACGTATCTTAGTCATATGAAAGAGAGGGTTTATATAGCGGTCGCATGGAATGAACCGGCACAAAATTCTCGCCGTCTGTTATGCCCTCGCCTCACGTTCGTGTTGATGGCGGGATACGTCCGTTAATGACGGGATACGTCCATTAATTGAGAGACGCGCCAGTGTGGGATGCGGGACATGGAGCGGCGGAGTTATCATTTTGGCGATATACATGGAGCTGTTACGGGGGCGCTTAGGTTCCGTGCTCTCGGTTGAATAGGGAAACCGAGGAAGCTCAGTTCGGTGGATAGCGAGAAGGCGAGCGAGGAGGCCGAGAAAGCTCAGCTCTGTAAGAACTCGGAAACGAGCAAGAAGGCCGTGGAAGCTCGGTCGGAGGATTGCTCGGAACCAAGCCGTTGGCTGATTGCTAGACGAATAGGGAAGGTACTTCGGGGAGGCCTCCAAAAGATTAGATGCAATCTTGGAGACGAGGTGCTGGTGAGTGTCCCTAATGTATCATACTTATTCTTAATCCATAGCCTTTAGGAATCTAGCAGGCTTAAGCGGATGACACGTTATCCGCTATGTGTCGTGATCTGAGAAATTTCTACTTATGAGTATCATCACTAGCCCCACACTCTCGTTCCGACCTATTTATGGGTCGGGTCGAGAGTGGTTTGCTCGGTTTTCTTCATTCAGTTTTGTGCCGAGGAATCTTCATGGTGGATTGTCTAGGAACAATGTGACAGTTGGCGGCCGTATCTCTTCGTTCTCCGGATCCATGCGGCACGGTACGCCAAATGTCACATCGTTGATGACGTCAGCAGATCAGCGAAATGATTGCATCTTAAAGGAGACGTCGTTTCGCT
This sequence comes from Agapanthus africanus, assembly GCA_030015575.1. Lineage (NCBI taxonomy): Eukaryota > Viridiplantae > Streptophyta > Magnoliopsida > Asparagales > Amaryllidaceae > Agapanthus > Agapanthus africanus. Next base: position 820,479,764 of record JASDDO010000019.1, on the reverse strand, counting down.
TGCTCAGGCAGTTGATCTTCGTGCCACGTGGCCACCATTGAGTGGCAGACTGCAAGACGTCGCCAGTCGGATCCATGTGAAGGGAAAAGTCCAATGGTCGATTGCCACATGGCGTCATCGGGGCAGTGGGGTGTGACGCTTCGTTTTGGCGGGAGCAGATTTGGACCATCGGATGGATTGTGCTGGGCGTATAAATGGGTGAAGCCTTTTTTTAGGAAACACTTTTGGTTTAGTTGTCTCCCGTTGTCGAAAGATTTCCTGGCGCTCCGTCATTTAGGTCGAATATTCCCCTTAAATCCATCTTCAGCCGACCTTTCCTTGAACCACGTTAGATGTCTTCTTCTGAAGTTTCCATTGATGTAGTTAGGGTTGAGTCGGACAATGAGACTTCAGCTTCTGAAGCCGGGTCCAATGGGTCATCTTCCTCCTCCTCGGTTTCTGATAGCCGAGAAAGTTCTTCTTGTTCGTCTTCTTCTCTATCGGGCTCGTCTCCAAGGGATGGCAACGCCCTTATTCTTCGTCGTTAGGTGGCAAAAAGGACCCTTAAGTTACGCATCGAAAATACTAGCGATATGCCTTTGGTATTGAATCGATTGGATGAGCTCTCCGATATCCGGGCTCGTTTCTACATCCCTAGCTATTCACTTCGTCTGTCCAGGGAGGGTGAACGGGCAGACCAGGTATAGGGTAATGAGATTGCTCTGTACATGGAAGGGTTCCGTGCGGGAATGCATCTGCCCTTCTTGTCCGAGGTTTGTGCAATACTCCATTGCTTTCGGCTTGTCCTAGGTTAGCTAGCGCCAAATTCATGGAGAATTCTCCTCGGGTTTCTGGTCCGGTTGAAGATTGATCGGATCCCCTTCGACTTGAGCCTCCTTCGTTCCTTTCTTTGCTATAAAAATTACCCTGGCACTCACAAGGACGAGCCAAGCTGGGTTTATCTTTCTTTTAAAAAATATAAGGGTAAGACGGCCGGGTCAGGGATAGTGGTCATCTCTTCTTCCATCTACCAGTGGAAGAAAAAGTTTGTTTTCGTCGGTCCTCCGGAGGTAGAGGATTGGCCAGTGCCCGCCAAATGGCATAGGGCGGATTGCCCAAGGGTCAAGCAGTCAAATACCCCGGAGGCGGGGATAGTGTCTCAGTGGGAGCCGATCCTGCGGGTCGATATTCTGCTTTCTGAGCAGGCCTTGAGCTGGGTGGGACTCAGTCCCATGCGTTTCAGGGATAAGTTAGGATTTCGTTGATTAATTTAGACTTAGCAAACAAATTTCATTCTTGCTACTGACTTTTTCCTTCGTTTTCTTTCACAGAGCCAATGGATCGATCAAAAATCATGGCCGCCAAGACGCAAAGGAGGAAGGGCGGCAGCGCTAGTTCGTCCAAGCCCGCACCCGGCACGGTCCCTTGGCAAGCTCCTCCTGCGAAGGTAGCTGTTGCTTGTCCCGTCTCGGAGGAACGCTGGAGTAGAGGGCAGAAGCACGCCCGGGATCAGGCTCCCCGGGCCAGGACGGAAACGCCGCCCTCCACTGAGTCTCCGGCTAAGAGACTCAAAAGAGTGATATCCCGGCTACCCTCGGCCAAGATACAGGAGGGAGACTTCTGCATTGAGATGCGTCAGAGCTCTCCGTGGCCGACAGCTTACTGGCGGACATGGAGAAAACAGTGGGGGCCAAAATTCCCCAGGGCACCATGAAGGCCCAAGTGGCGGCAATAGCCTAGGAGGAGTTCATGTTGGTAATTTTCTAAAAAAAAATTCCAAGTATTTTTTCCTTCGTCTAGTCTCTGACAAGTGTCGTTCGTGTTTTTCTGCAGTTCCTCTAACATTGTGCCCTCCTAGCTGCCATGGAGGCCGAGGAGGTTGCCCCGACGATGAAAAAAGCCGTAGAGTCATCCACACGCGAGGAAGAGCTTCTTGCTAAGCTGAAGGAGGTCGAGGAAAACACAGCTTCCTTTGAGTCTAGGCTGGTATCAAAGGGCTTGAAGGCCACGAGGCTGAAAGAGTCTCATCGGGCCTTGACGGAGTCTAACCGGGCTCTTCAGTCCCGGGTCAGCGAGGTCAACAAGCTTTTCGAGACCATAAGGAAGCAGAGGGACCCCCGGGCAGTGAAGCAGGCCGAAGCTAGGGTACAGAAGGTCGTAGAAGACTACAAGGTATAAAACCAATTTTACGTCGACCTTGCAGACTCCACGGCTGTTGGGTGGCACAACGCCCTCGACGCTATCAAGGAGATGGCGCCCGGGGTCGACGACCGGGAGCTCCGCATGAGCTATCCCTTTACGGAGGAAGGGGCCAGGCGGCGGCACCGAGCCGGTGGGCTGGGGCGTTGCTGCTGGCGGAGGCACCGAGCAGGCAGGTGGAGGCACCGGGCGGACGGATGACGGGGAGGCCTTGCCTGAGAACGCTATTTGAATCCATCGTTCTTTTTGCCCCTTTTTTGTTTTTGTTTTTGTAGGCCCTCAGGCATTTTGTAAAGCTGAAGAGCTTATAATACCTTGTACATAATTTGGAATGTTAATAAAGTATTTTTAGCTCGTCCATAATGTGCTTGGTTGTAATGTTTTCATCCTTGTTTATTTCATAATTATGAATAGACAGGTGTCCCTTCTCGTCTCGGAGTCAAGGTGACGTAGACCGAGCGAACACCAAACACGGAAATAGACCGGTGTCCCTCCTCGTCCCGGAGTTGAGGTGACGTAGACCGAGTGAATACCAAACACGGATACCAAGTAGAAATAGACCTTAGTAGATCTTAGTGCGGTCGTTTCTTCGGATCTAAGTGGGGTTGGAGTTGCGCCGGCTATCGACCGAATTCGAGCTTTATCTTCTTGGGTGAGCTTATTTACTTTGTGCCCGGGTATGATCGGCCTACCGACTTTGATGTGTGGTCTCAAGTTCCGCCGTTAAGGTCGAGCAGGAAGCCGCCCGTCGGCCCCACGATGAAGGCTTTGGATCTACAACATTGTCGGGTAGGAAGCTACCCGCTGCAGATGGGCCGAGCAGAAAGCTGCTTGGCCGCCTCATGATAAGGGGTTTGGATCCACAGCATTGTTGGGCAAGAAGCTACCCGCTGCGGATAGGCCGAACAGGAAGCTACTTGGTTGTGTCATGATGAGGGCTTTGGATCCACAACGTTGTTGGGTAGGAAGCTACCCGTTGCGGATGGGCCGAGCAGGAAGCTGCTTGGCCGTCTCATGGTGAGAGCATTGGATCCACTGCGTTGTCAGGCAGGAAGCTACCCACTGCGGATAGGCCGAGCAGGAAGCTACCCGGCGGCCTCATAGTGAGAGCTTTGGTCGGCTATCTATAGGCACATCCGAGCTTCATTTACTTGAGTGAAGGGATGTTCTTTGCTTGACGGGCAGGAGGCTACCCGCCGACCCTGTGGGGTGTTTTAGCATGCAAACAAAAAGAAGCTGTTCAGATTGCAGGGAAGTAATAATCTTTATTATTAAAGAAAATACAGATTTGATGACACGGTGTAAACTCTTGTGCATTGAATGACCGGATTCGGTAGGTGTCCTTGTTCATCGGACTCGGGTCAGCCGGTGATGACCATGATCTGCCCGATTGTCAGCTCTCCGGTTTCAACTTAGTGCCCCTATCCTCTTGACGTTTGTCTCACCGGTATTTTGCCAAGTAACTAGAGCGTATCAGCTCCTTGATGTGATCGTGTAGCTGTTTACAATTCTCGGTTGGATGTCCGTGTGTCCGATGATAGGCATAATACGGGACACGGAGTCGCTTGCCCAACTTTCATGTCATCAGTGGTAGCTTGAAAAATCTTTCGCTTTTCGCCTCCTCTGGCAGCTCATCCTACAAGATATTGAGAAGCGTGTACTCATGAAACCTCATAGCGTAAGGTTTTGACGGACCGTCCTTCTTGTCTTCTTCCCGGTCCCTTTTCTTTCGGTATGTCTAGTCACCCTGGGAAAGGTGAGCGTTAACCTCTGATTCGAGTCGGATTTCCCATTCGGTCCTGACTTTTACCTCGGCCAAGGTATTAGGTTGCACCAATGCAAAAGAGCGGAGCCACTTTTTGTGTCTAAGACCTAACCTTATGGCGGTTATGCTTTCTTATCCTGATGCTCGGATACTTCCATAAGGGCATTGTAGAAACGGGTAACGTAACCTTTGAATGATTCCCGATCCTCGCTCTTAATAGTGAACATGTAGTCGAATGTCCTTTTCTGCCATCGGTTGCCGACGAAATGACCGAGAAACTGAATAGCCAGCTCATCGAAAGTTGAGATTGAACATGGAGCAAGGACACACAGCCAATCTCGCCCAGCCTGGATAAGGGTGGTGGAAAAGGCCCGTCATTGATTCGCGTTTATGTTGTCCTGAGAGCTCATGCACGCTGTGAACACGTCCATGTGGTCCTTTGGGTCGGACTTCCTGTCGAAGAGGGTCACCTTGGATGGCTTGTTCCGAGACGAGACGCGCTCACGTAGTAACTGCTATATGAAGGGTCTTGTGAGAGAATCCGTGGAGTATTTCGCTGACCCTCCGGATGAGCGGATGGCGAGCCGCATGTTCTCAATCTTTTTCTCTAAGATCTCAATCGCTGTTGGTACCCTGAGAATTCTCCATAGTCGAAGTGCCTGCTATTTCTACTCCGGGCTTGCATGATAGAGCGATTTCAGTTTTGTTCTACCACGTTCCTCAGATCCTCATGGTGGACCCTTCATGGTTGGCCCAGACGTTCGCCATGTACGCGGTCTTGTTGAGTGTGGTGACGTCGGTCTTGCCTGGAACCGGGTGGCCTGACCGACATCTCTTCAGGGGGCGAGAGAGCGTGGTGAGCGTTGAAGTGGTAGTCTGGTCACTCCCGAGTTCTCGGTGTCGAAATGTTCGGCGTCCAATGAATCATGGAATCATTCCTTGTGTGGAGGTTGTGATTTCCAAAATCGGCATGATAGTATTCTATGACATCGAGATAGGCGGGAACGAGGTCGAAGGCCTGAATGCGCCCCCTCCGGTCGCTCCACGTGCATCGTCATTTCGGAGAGTAGAGACGGCGGTTTGGCGGGCATGGCCGGCCATATGAACACGAGAGAGCACGTCCACCATCGATGTGAGCTTGCCGATCCGTACAGACAAGGCATCAACGATGTTGGGAGATGGAGTAATACCTCTCTCGCCTCCGTTTTGAAGGATGGGAAAGCTCGTGATGTGATCATTGTGATTATCGCTGGCCATTGAATTGAAAATGAAAGATCAACTTTCTTAGGTGGGAAAGCCGAGTTCCTACAGACGGCGCCAACTGATAGAGGATGGAATCTCCCTCAAATGTTGTCCTCCGTCGATCTTCTTGTCAGTGGGGATGAATGATTGAGATTTGATATGAGGATTGAGCGTGTGGGTCTCAATGGGTTGTTGGTTATCGTTGATACCGAGCCACCTGTAAGGGAAGTCCCGGGATGGGAAACTACCGTATTACCCTCCGACGATCAAGTAAGTACCGAGAAATAATTGGAAATGAGTTCATCGTATCTCAGTCGTCTGAAAGAGAGGGTTTATATAGCGATCGCATGGAGCGAACCGGCATGAGATTCTCGCCGTCCATTACGCTGCCGTTTCACGTTCGCGATGATGACGGGGTATGTTCATTAATGGCGGGATACAGCCATTAATGAAGAGACATGCCAGCGTGGGATGCGGAACGTGGAGCGGCGGAGATCTCGTTTTGGCGAGATACACATAGTCGTTACAGAGGCGCTTGGGCTCCGTACTCTCGGTTGAACAGGGAAGCCGAGGAAGCTCAGTTTTGTGGATAGCTCGGAGGCGAGCGAGGAGACCGAGAAAGCTCATCTCTGTAACAGCTCAGAGGCTAGTAAGGAGGCTGTGGAAGCTTGGCCTTGGAATTGCTCGGAGACGAGTTATTGGCTGGTTGTTAAGCGAACATGGAAGGTACTCCGGAGAAGTCTCCAAAACATCGGATGCAACCTTGGAGACGAGATGTTGAGGAGTGTCCCCAATGCATCGTAGTTATTCCAGCTCCGTAGCCCCCAGGAAACTAACAGGCTTAAGCGGATGACGCGTCATCCGCTACGTGACGTGATTTAGGGAATTCCCATTTATGAGTATCATCACTATGGAATATGTAGAGTGATTTCTATTCATGTGACATCGGAACTCATCCAGGAACCACCTAAATGTCGCTCTTTGTTTGATAAATTTTTCCTAAAGTAACATAACTAAGTAGCCAAATCCGAAAGGTGGACGGTGATGGTGACTAAGCCAAATCACCTGACCGATCGAGGATTCTGACTCCACTCTTTTCATCTATATACTAAGCCTGTGTTTGAGCTCTATGCCTTCGCCTCTGCGCGCGCACATGTCCCTTGTTTCAAATGTCACAAACGTAACAACGGCACTTGAATTAGTAATTGTACTACTTCAGCTAGAATTATATGAGCTACTGGTGGTATTAAGAAATTAATGTTTCATTAATTGATCGATTCTTGGATTGAAATTTGAAAATAAAATAAAATTCTGTAAATTGAAAGAACCTGACGATTTCTTGACTTGTGTCAAAACAAGGTTCTCATTGTTACTGACAAATGTTGATGTTTCCCCCTTCTTGTTAGGGTTATTAAATCCGTTTCCTTCTAAATACCGTTAAAGCGACAATATCGACAATATGCAAGCTCTATATATCTAGCTCTTTTAGTCTAGTAGCGTACTTATTACCAAGTGTAGGCTTTACACTGCTGTTCCATGTAACTTTTAAGAGAAAAGGTTCCCTTTAATTTTTCCTCTTTTTATACATTTCATATTTGCCATCATGTAGGGGATGTGATATCTGTTGGTTTCGACAATTCCTTAATCTAGCTCTTGTATCTCCTACGAGAGAGTTCAGATACCGCTTGCTTATTTTATTTTATTTCTTATTTTTGTTTTTGTATATTCATATACTTAATTTTTCGTGTTTAACCTTGTGGAAAATAGATTATAACCTAAACAATAAGATCTTTCTCTTTACTATCTCCTAGAAGGATTCCCTGCGCAAGGGCAGAGACCGAAGTTTCTATATTTGAAAGCAAAATAAACAATGCATCTAGCGACGATTTCTCAATATTTTTTAGAGTAGCAACGATATCCCAATTTTCTTTGAGAGAAGCGATGATTTTCCAATATATCTTTTCTACAATTTTATGTAGATATGCAATACAGAGAAAATTAAGTGTTTTTTGTACAACTGTAAGAAAATTAAGGGCCTTTTCTACAATTTTATGTAGATATGCAGTACAGAGAAAATTAAGGGGCTTTTCTACAATTCTATGGGTTTTTTTTCTAAAATTTTGTGTAGATAAGCATACCGAGAAAATTAAGGGGCTCTTCTACAATTTAAAGAAAATTAATAGGCTTTTCTACAATTTTATTAAGGGGCACAGAAATTTCCATCAGTATATTGAAAATAAAACGAATAGTGCATTAAAGTGCATTAAAGCTTGCCACATTGCTTTATGTATATGTAGATATGCAATACAGAGAAAATTAAGGGCCTTCTATACAATTTTCAAAAAATTGAGGGGCTTTATACAATTTTATGTAGATATGCAATGCAGAGAAAATTAAGGGGCTTTTCTACAATTTTCATAAAATTAAGGGGCTTTTGTACAATTCTATTAAGGGTCGTTTCTACAATTTTCAGAAAATTAAGAGGCTTTTGACAGTTGTACGCTAGAGGAAAAAGAAGATTGAAATTATAGCTATAGGACAAAAAAGAGCTTGAAAGGTATCTAGAAAATTAAGGGGCTTTTCTAGACTTTTCAGAAAATCAAGGGGATTTTCTATAGTTTTATTAAGGGGCACCAAAATTTCCATCAGTATACTGAAAACAAAACGAACAGTGCATGTCTATAACTTTATTAAGGGGCTTGCCACATAGCTTTCTATATATGTAGATATGCAATACAAAGAAAATAAAGGCGTTTCTACAATTTTCAAAAAATTAAGGGGATTTGTATAATTTTATGTAGATATGCAATACAGAGAAAATAAAGAGGCTTTTCTACAATTTTGAGAAAGGTAAGGTGCTTTTCTATAATTTGATTAAGGAGTTTGTCCACAATTTTCAGAAAATTAAGAGGCTTTTCTACAATTTACGCTACAGGACAAAATCTTGAAATTCAAGGCAGTTAGAGGGAAAAAAAGAGCTTGAAACCTAGGTTTCTATATAATATAATATAATATAATATAGATTGATTGATACTACTATACAAATTTTTCTTCTCGGCTTCGTTTCTCTTTTTATATGGCCTCTTTTACATGGAAATCGGTGATGGTATCCAAAGAGAGCAATTTTGCGATATCTTTATGCTTTCTCAAAAGAAATTTTCAGACAGCATTAGGGACTTGTACAATGCCGATGTTCCCTATACGAAATCATGAAAAATTTCCTAGTTGGCTTCATATGCACCGGGCCAGTGATATCACACAATTTTCACTTGTTTGCTCTTTTCATAGGTTTGCATTGTGTTTTTCCTACCCCTGATTTAGGATGTTCATCTTTGTCAAGCTGTTGTTCTTTCTTATCCTCTTTCAGGATGCCGGAAGATAAAGTTCTCGGGATTTTCCGTGCATTGTTAATGCACCTACGAGAGGCCAAATCGAAACCCGGCTCTTCCACAGATAAAGACGATCTCTTTAGGAAGATTGAGGACGATATCCAATTCGCTAGGGAAGTCTTGACGAATGTTGAGAGATGGGGAAATGATATGCAAGTTAGACTCGAGGAAGTAACAAGGCGATTCGATGTCCTTTTGGAAAATAGCGGCAGCAACGATGAAATCCCGTCATCAGAGCTTGAAGCAATCAAGCGCATGACCTCTGTCTTTAAAAAAGGCATGACTCCTCCTGTTCACTTATCAGAAACTGAATTTATTGGTTCTACGCCATCAACAGCTAATAATGATCCTGATCAGATGCGTGCATCTGACGAGAGCGATCCAGTTGAGGACATAATAGCTAAGGTTAGAGAGCGGTATGAAGCCCTGAACCATTATTATAAGCACTGCCTGAAGTTGTTGCTTGTGTTCCCAACAAACTCGGTGGTAAAGAAGAGGATGGTATTCTACTGTTGGATGGCGGAGCATATAGCAACCAACATCGCCTCGGAGGAGGATGGAGAAGAGTGTTTGAGCACCCTTGTCGGCATGGGCCTCATTACACCGGTCTTTAGACGTCATAACCCTAGGATCATCTACAGCTTGAGGGTCCCTCCTTTGGTTCGAGACCAACTGCTCCTTGTTAGTTATGAGGAGGAATGTCGCAGCCGAACAGTCATCCAAATGCCATTTCATCCTATAGATTCTCGTCCATGCATGTCAATAGGAGAAGGGAGGAGACATCGTATATGCAAACCGAGAGTATGCTTTAACGTCGAGAGGCGATACCTGAAATTTGAAAAGAACCGTTTCATGGAGATGAAAAGAGTCGTGGCTGCACACCTCGGTAGGTGGCAGAACTCCCCCAAGCATCACATCGAAGTAGAGAACACCGAGTTTTTTGGTTGGCTGAGATCTTTCAAAGAACTGAGGTATCTCAGCCTCCGAGGCATTTCGAGAATCACGGAGCTGCCATCATCGATCGGGTCTCTCTACGAGCTAAGGATCTTGGATCTACGAGCCTGTCATAACTTGGAGAGGCTGCCTCCTGAAATTGGACAACTGAAGAACCTAATTCACTTGGATGTATCGGAGTGTTACTTGTTAGATCGCATGCCTTATGAGATCACCGAGCTCTGGAAGCTGGAAGTGTTTAAGGGTTTTGTTGTTGGGGAACTACTTTATCGTCTGCCTGCATTAGAGAAGCTGAGAAAGCTGAGCATACATATTGGTCGTCATTCCGGTATAGGACAATGGGAAATCGATCGTCTGACTAGGTTAACATCCCTCCGCTCACTAACATTGACATGGGCACTGGAGACAACACCATCATCATTGTCTTCAAGCTATGGGATGTTGCTCGTAGCGCGTAATTTCTCCCCGCCTCCAAATCTTCAAAAGCTGGACATTCGATGCATTCCAGTGAGCGAGGCGCCTTGGCTGATTCCAGACGCGTTCACAGAACTGGAGAGGCTATACATAAGAGGAGGAAAGTTGACTAGTCTCAATCATGGTTCTCCATGGCCAGCTGTGAAGGTTTTGCGATTGAGGTGTTTGCATGATATGGAGGTAGACGAGTCTCAATTGCGCCGGTCATTCCCAGAACTAGATTACCTCGAGGTACATGACTGCAAAAGTCCCAGTTTCGCAATTTCAGGCCTGAAAGGACAGGCAACGTCATGATAATTTATTTCATTAATTGTATCATATGAGATTTATTCGCTGTTCTCCTATGAGGAATGTTTTTATTTCCGTAAAATTGTGTATCTAGAGACGCGTTATAATAATATAATATGAAACTTTACCAAATTACTAGGAGCTTTTACATTGAGAGTATATCTTTTTGCTTTACTGCCTTAAATCAATAATCCCCTTAAAAGCCAAAACCTCTAAAGTTCTAAGCATTCAAGGGAACTAGAATCTGGGGAGAGATATAGAGCAAACCCCAGATGAACACATTACCCTAAACAACATGATAATATTTGGGGGTTTCTATTAATATCTCATACAGAAAATTTTGATATTCTTATGTTACACCCCTAATGCTTTTTCTATTTCCATATTTCACCCCCTAAAACTATGATGTTTCCATTTTTCTCCCCCCAAATCCTTTAAGTTGTTTGCAAAACTCCCCATGCTTATGGTTATAGAGGGTATTCCTATCTTTTACGAGAGATTTTTTTTTTCTAAATAACTAAAGGTTTCAGGGGTGCAATATGGAAACTAGAAGGTCTGGGAATGAGATATGGAAGTATCTAAATTTTGGGTTATTAATATGGAAGTAGAAAGTTTTTGGTGTGGCCAAAGAGCCGTTGTCGAAACCCCATTGGAAAGTTTTCTTGCAGTATTTAAAATGACAAGTTTACTCATTCTCTCTAATTTTTGCTAGAGTTTTTTGGTATCTCCTTGAGGTGAGATCTAATCTCATCATATTCCTACTATTAGTTTTCAGTAAATAAGCCTGATATAAATGACTGGTGATAAATATGAAGAATCACACGGGGATATATAAATATTAAGGCCCTATACTTATGAATGAAGTTGAGTTTAGATTACTGGAATTTCAGGTGGTGCAATTATGCACTTAACACAAAAATCCCAACTATGCCAGTTTGGTTTTCAATTCAGCGTTTAGAAAACTCTGGTTATCTAAACTCTATAGTTGAGATTACGGGAGTTAATAATCTAAGCTAAATTTTGAACTCCAAAATTGTGGATAACCCCAAAACTAACATATGGATTGAAAACTTCAAAGCCATAGCAATGGCGTTTCAGGCATTTGTTTATATAATTTTACTAAAGAAGAAGCCACTTCATTGTTACAGTCCCACCGATCAAATTTATTTTTCTTAAAATGGAAGTAGAGCTTTTCAAATTAGAGTCTGCCTAGCCACCATCTTGAAATAAAAATTTGGATAAATTGTCAGAAGAAAAAAAAAACCTGGCGGGTTTTACCGTTGACAAAAAACCCTGGTCCTGAAACGGTTGTCGAAACCCCATTGGAAAGTTTTCCTGCAGTATTGACCTGCTATATATAATTAGCTCATTTATCATCTTTATTTTTCCCTTTCCAATATTTCTCTCTATTTTTGTTCAATTATTCCAGGAATAAACCTAACCTTTTTTTTGGGTTCATTTTTGTCCTTGGAATGAAAAGAAAAATAAGTATTTTCTTGTTGGTATCTAGAATTGAACCAAAATATATCGTAATAATGTCAATTATATAGAAAACCCAATAATAACAAGACTCAATTTGCTAGATGAATTTTTCTTTATAGTAGGAGGGTCTTCTTCTTCTTCTTCTTCTTCTTTACCTAACTAGTATGGAAAATGGTCTACAAATAGTTATGAGGAGACTTTGAATGTAAAGATATTTGGTTAATCAAAGAGAAATCCAAGAGTAGTTGCTTGATTTGATTTAAATTGAAAGCCCAAAATTCTATCATCATCATATATATAGTAACGATAAAATAAGAGCTGCTTTATTGAAATCTTTTTCCTTACAACCTCTTTGAATGATTTGGGAAGTTATGACGAATGCAAATTTCTCATGATCAGAATGATATAATTCATTGGGGCAAGTAGAAATTTCAAAATAGAAAGGATGAATATATAGCAATTGTTTCTGATCCATGTAAACCAACTGTTACATATGTATATTCGCGAATAGTTATGACAGGTAATCATTTAAGTCCACTCTCTTATAAGAACATCATACAGGTTTATCAAATTTGAGGACAGGAAAAAAGCGCCCGTCAGTCGATTACTTCAGTACTCGCTCGTGCATGAAGTTTTGGACATCCCATTGGAGAAAATTGTCATATACCGAACGGCTGAGGGTAAACCATTCCTGGTATATTTTTTTTTGTTATATTTCATTGTTTGCTTCGATGTTAGTCCCATCCTGAATCTAGGTTTGATATATTTCTATTCTGGCTTTGATGAGTTGTGGCATATTTTTAGAGTTGTGGGATTATGTGGGCATAGCATCTGAGCCGGTGTGTTTGATTGGATTGGACATTATATCTAATGATATTCCTAAGAACGAAGCTGCTCTTGAGTTTTTTGAGAATTTTTTATCATATTTCACGTATTTTGAATGGAAATGCATCATTGGTGCTAGCGATTCCGATCAGATCTTGGCCACATTCTATCGGTACAATAATATTATTGATATATAACCTGCATAAAAGAACGAATGAACTTTCAGCTTTTTTGCGACAAGTACTATGAACTAACTTAATTGAAAAAAGTGCCATGAACTATCATTACTTAGTGCCAAAAAAAAACCTAGAGTATTGCGATAAGTACTATGAACTAATTTAATTGAAGACCATGAAGTTCGAAATCTCAAAATCACCCGATTTCAAAAGTCCTGGATTCCAAATCTTTAAATCCTTAAGCCTCAAGTCTTCAAATTTTTACGCTATTTAGGCGGTTTTGTTAACTTGAGATGCATAGGCATATGTTTGAACATCAAGAGACAACGTTGCAAGCATATATATACTTTCCTCTGTTACAAGTGCACTCATGTTTAGTGTAAGAACCAGCATTTTATTAATTAGATATTGATTGGTATATTTGTAGATATTGGTCTTTGAAGGAAGCTTTTGTGAAAGCCATTGGTTCCGGGTTGGGATTTGGTTTGCAAAGTTTGGAATTTCACCATGTTAATTGGACCAACATAACGGTTAACATTGATGGGGTTGGGTCGAGCGATTGGAGCTTCCAGATTTTCGAACTTGATGACAGGCATTGGGTCAGTTAATTTCATCCAAATTCACTTCATGTACTTATTTTCAGGCTACAATTCTTTTTTCCTTCGGTTAATTTCACTAGATTAGTATAACTTCTGAGCTAGTACCAAGAACTTGGCGTTTCTCGATTCTGCCTGAATTTTATCTTTCCAGAGTACCCATGATTCTTTTTCAATCATTTTTTGTGCCATGTTTCAGTTGATGGCTCATTCTTAATATTCTTATGGAGAAATATTTTTGACATGAACAAAAGCAAACGACCATTAAAACAAGAACAGAGTTCACGTTCTTCGAACAATATTGTTTCTAATATCAGGTGTGTGTTAACTGCAGGCATCAGTTGCAAGAGGGCACCCAAAAGAAGCTGTTGAGAGCTACGACAGAACTTTAAACAAAGTACAATTTAATGAAGAGGATGATGGCTTTATTTTGCAATCAATAGAGCAGCTCATTCCTCTCTCCGATCGAAAGAGCAAAGAAACGTGACCAATGGCGGATGCAGGAATCTTGGACAGCGGGGGCACAAAAGCTTCCCAGATCAATATAGATATATAATACAGGAACCGTCGTATAGGTTTACAATTAAATTTCAAACTAATTTCATCATAAGCCTTCAAATAACATTGTTTACAATAAATTTTCTGATGCATCAATATCTTGAAACATGATATTGCATTGCCTATAATATCAAATATGTCTATCTCAATGTATGTTACCCGATAATCTTTCGATCAATGTTCCTCCTTTCAGTTACATAGCAGGGTTTTGACAATCTTCATTGTAGGGAAAAGCCTTTTCAATCATGGCATTTAGTGTCGTCGGGCTTTAGGCAAGAAATAGACGAGTAAGGGACGAGTACGGGACACACGATGTTTCAATCTTGCCTTTCAAACATTATGTTGTCCATCTGTTGTTGAAGATCAGATATTGTGTGGGTGAAAGAGCTAGAAAAGTTTATGGTGTTCTCTGTTAATTTTACGCCATGGGGTTAGCCAATGAGAAAACACGTGGGCTATTATCAAAGGGAGGAACATTCTTCCTATGAGTTCGACCCCTTAAGTTTTATAAATAGAAAAACAGTAAAATAAATAACTAACCGAATGTTGGCGACCATTATTATTAACAATTTGGAACATGAATAAATAGATACATGGTTACTCCGATCTCTGTTATTGGTCAAGACTTGGTCTGAAGCCCAAGTGCAAACGCAGGGCTGGACGCCCTGGTCGTTTGAATCGAGGACCTTAAACAAAGTCCGACCTTAATGTTTATAACATTGTGCTTACTCCATTCCGGATCGGCCAAAACATGAGCTAAGTCCACCTTATGAATGCTATCTTGATCGTTCGCATAAACGACCTCAACACTGATCCGACCGACATTCAGATTGCTAAATTAGACCTAAATTCGTTCTAATGAGTGCAGAGCTGTGCATCTGGATCGCTTGATAAGTGGCCTTTAGGCCTAACCAGGCCGAATACCTCGCCTTTATCAAGACTTCATCTAAGCCCACCATACGAACGCAAGGCAAGACTTCTGGATTGTTCGCACAAGCGTCCTTAGCCTAGGTTTGATCGGTGGCAACCTCGGCCACTGATGGAGCTTCAGATCTCCTTCAGATGTTGTCCTCCGTCGATCCCGCGATGGCTTTCTTTGGATGGTTGAGATTGATTTGGAGGTTGTTGAGCGTGTGGATCTCAATGGATTGGTGTTGTGCGCCGAGCTACCTGCAAAGAAGTCCTGGAATGTGTGACCACCTAAGGACCCTCAGACAATCAAGTCAGAGCAGAGATATAGGTGCAGAGTAGCGGCGTATTGGAATCAATTCGAGTTACATGAGTCGTCTCAGAGAGGGGTTTATATAGGGGTCGCGTGGAGCGAGCAGGTGCGAGATCTTCGTTGTTAGTTACGCCCCTGTCGTTATGCCCGCGTGCAAGACAAGATCCTTTCATTAATGGCGGGATACGCTCATTAATAGAGGGACGTGCTAGCGGGGGACGCGGGACGTGGGATGGCGGATATCTCGCTTTGGGAAGATACGCGGAGCCGTTTCGGAGGCGTTAGGGCTCTGCGCTCTCAGTTGATTGGGGGAGGCCGAGGAAGCTCGGCACATCGGGGGCTCGGAGACAAGCCGGGAGGCCGAGGAAGCTCGACATGTCGGGGGCTCGGAGACGAGCCAGGAGACCGAGGGAGCTCGGAGACGAGCGGGAGGCCGAGGGAGCTCGGCACGTCAAATGGCTCGAAGGCAAGCCGGGAGGCCGAGGAAGCTCGGCACGTCAGAAGGCTCGGAGGCGAGCGAGGAGACTAAGAAGGCAGTCCATGTTTTACTCAACAAATTCCAAGTGCAGTTATCAGGATTCTATATATCATTTATGTATAAATCAAACCCTAAAGAAAGGGATCATGTAGCCTATTTTCTTCTTTCCTCTTCCAAACATAAATTAAACATCTCCATTCTCTCTCTTTCACTTAGAATTAAATTAATTTAGCTCCGGTGGATTCAAAAATGCTTCTGTTTTGCGAATCCGAATTTATTCTCTCTCTACGCCAGCGAGAAGTAGATGTTCTTTTCTTTTAATTATACCATTGCTTTGTTTAGTTCAATGTTAATATCTAGAATTTATATGTACAGAGCTATGATGTAATGAAAAAAATGTTGCGAACTGAAAGTCATAATAGAATTTTGCGCTCTCAAGTATTTCTTAAATTTAAGGTGCTGAGAATAATATTGGCATGAATATTTTCTCTACGCCTTTGATGGTAAAAGCTTTCTTTGTAATGGTGTAACATTAGCTATTAGCTATCCTTTATCAGAGACTAAGTAGTTTAGTCGAAATGTAAACTATTATTTCTGGTTTTTTATTCTTGCATGTCATAGTTGTTAATTTAATGTATTTTACAAGGTTGCACGGACACAAATACGGGGACATAGACACGATACGATACGACACGGCGATACGACAAAATCCCAAAATATAGGATACAGGGACATGGATATACATAATTATAAGAAATATAATACCATAACATAACAATAGAATATTCATAAAAAACCAGAGCAGTTCAATATTTTTTATTGTATTTATAAAATCTTAGCAAAGAATTAAGCTATTTAAGCATAATTTTAGCAATTTCCGCAAAAAAAAATATGATTTCAATATTTTTTTAATTATATTGACGTAATTTCAGCAATAACCTATACTCAACATAATTTCAGCATTTTTTCTAACAATTTTAACAAAAACCTTGTATATTTTACCATTGAAATTATATTAAAGTACAAATATTGAGTAAAATAGCAAGAAAAAGTCGAACAACTCAAAAGTTTCATCAAGGTTAGGGTTTTTCCCACCTTTAATAAAAAAAAATAGGATCGTCGGGAATCATCTTTTGTGTTGCGGTTACATTAAAATGTATGTCCAACATGTGTCCAAATCCAAAGCCGAACGGGACACGTAAATTCTGTGTCGGACACGTGTTAGGCACGAATCCGTGTCCAACACGGATACGGCAGCTAACAAGACGTGTTCGTGCAACCTCGCTTTTCGCTTTCTTTTATTTTTCTTTCATTTAAGAATTATTGGAACTGGATTGCAGACACAAGTTTGAAGGTCAATTAAAGGTTTCTAATAAAAAAAGTTAACCGATAGATTTCACCGATGGCAAATTTATTTCCTCTCGAATTCAAACTACAATATTTCTTTTAAATGGGGAATTAATTTGTTATTCATGTTCGGCATTTCTTTTTCCCTTTTTTTTCTTGTTTCTTTAATAGTAATTTTGCATATGGATCAAATTGAAAGGGCTATCAGTGTTTTAAAATTCTCTTAAATACCTTTTTAAAGTCAAGATAAGTTTGTTTTTAAAGACATGAAGAGTAAGAACTTAAATTTCTAAGTGCAAAATCTCTACTAATATAATTCTTACTCAATGTGGTCAGGCAGCGTGGAAACCCCAAAAGGAAATGACTATATTGATCCTAAATTTAATAATTTACTTAATGTTAAAAAATAAAGTCATGTAAAGTTATTTCTAAGTTTTCAAACACAATAAATATTTTTATATTTCTCCATAAAAATTCTAACCAGATATATCTTTATTTTACAATGAAAATTTTCCAATCCAGAAAGGAAATGTAATTTTTTAAGGGTTAAAGAATGCAAATGTTTTTCTATGGGGAGAAAAAGAATGCAAACATGTTCTCTTATTGTGCTATGCTCAATCATAATTTATTTGTAATTTCACTTTATATTTTTAATTTATTCAAAAAGTTCTTTCTAAATAAGTAAATATATGTTTAGAAATACAATCGAAACTTCAAAAAATAAGAAAGATAAATTGCTAGTTTGTAATAGGAATTAGGTAAAGTCAGTAAGCGTTTCCTCTTATTGTGCTACACATTGTTATTTTATATGTATCTTCATCCTTTAATTTTTATAATCTAAAAAGGATGCAGCGAAAGAGATTAGAAATGATGTATTGATGTAAGAGTTATAGAAAATTGGTGAAAAGTCGAAGAATATAATTCGCCATATATTTAACAGAATATAGTAAAAATGATGTAATAAATTAACAAATGGTGTTTATTTTACCTTCTTTAAAATTCAAGAAAACAATTCCTGAATACTAAGCTTTGCACATATACAAAGAAAAAATAACTCTTTTTTTCCAAATATTTGGAAGATCTTAAGGGTATAGGGTATATTAAATATTACATATGCGAGGAGTATATTAAATTCTAAGATTGAAGTAGGGTATTTGTAAATATAAAAAACATAAAATCCATAGTAAATGAATATTTTCATAGTACATGAAAAAAACTTCCTTTTCTCTTTCTAAACCAAGTCAATTAATTTTCTTTCAAGCTAACTAAACCACTCTTACCTTTTGATTGATCACAATTCTATACTCCATTTACAATAGAGATTTCCATGGAATTTAGCAGAGAAATGTTTCCAATAAAAATGGTTTGTTGCACAAAATTTGGGTAGTTTTATAAACAAGTTATTGTGGATTTCTCAATGGGAAACAATTAAATAGCCCTACGGCTTTGAAAAGTCCAAGGGTTGTCTTGAGAGGTACAAGTGCTAAACTACAAAGGAGTTCTGTGTAGTTCCCTTGTTAATATTGAACAGTTTTTTAACTGATAATTAAAAAACTGACGCCTATTATTCCAAAGTATCGATTGATTTTTATGAATAAATTTAATGCAGCGTAATATATAGAAATTAAGAATATTATAGTTTTTGTAGAGCTAAATATAATTTTTTTTCTATCTCAGGGTGTGCAATCACAATCGTTCTTAAGTTATGTGCTTTCAAACATGGAGAAGATTTATTTGAGTAGGAATCCAACTGCAAAATCTGTTATCGAACTTCTCAGCTCGTCTGATGGCAACCCTGTGTGTTATGATCACTTCGCTTTCCGAACATTTGGGGTATGAAATCAATAATTTATTTAGAAAGTTGCAAACTCGTTTGAAATTTTCACTTGATTATGTCTCAGCTGTTTTTGTAGGTAGATGGTCATGGTATTGATTCCATCGCAAAATTGTGTCTTTCCTCTCATATGAATATTGTGTCTTTCTTCTCCAATTTCTTCTACTTTCTCTCGAACGAAGCGTAGGTCAACTTCAATATGCTTCGTCCTTTCATGGAATACTGGATCCGAGGAAATACATATCGTTGTCTTGTGGTCATGATATACCCTCATGGAAGAAGTGGGTTTAAAAGCAAGCTTTCCAAGCAAAAAGTTAATCCATACCAACTCAATAGTGGTATTCTCCATGACTCTGTATCCTTACTTTGGAATGGAGCGAGAAACAACACTCTGCTTCTTGCTATTCTAGGATACCAAATTGTCACCAACAAACACTCGGTATCTTGCAGTGGGTCTCCAATCAGAAACATATAATGCACAGCCAACATCAGTGAATCCCGCTCGAGAGTCTCCATTATTTGAATACAACGAACCTTTGCCCGAAACACTCTTCAAATATTTATATCGCAATATACAAACTGATGCATCCCCATGAGCGATCCATGGTCGGCCATAAACTTTCTCACAATACACGATAAGCAATATCGGGTCGAGTAAACTATGAGATAGTTTAGCTTGCCAATCGGTCGTCTATACCGGAAGCAGTCGTCTATACCAGAAGTAGTGTAGAATTAGGATTCATAGGAGTCTACAGGCTTGCATCCTAACATCCAAGCATCGAATAACATATCAATCACATACTTTCGCTGAGAGCTATATATTCCCTTTCTGGATCGAGCAACTTCAATGCCCAAGGAATATCGAAGACTTACAAGGTCCTTTATTTGAAATTGAGTCTGGCGGTAGATCTTAAACTTTGTGATATCAATGCCATCATCACTGGTAGTCGCTATATCATCAACATACATCATCATTAAAATGTGTAAAGCCTGATAAGAGCGATAAACGATGGTGATCATAAGCATGACTAAGGTCAAATGAAATGACCATTTTTGTAAATCTCTCAAATCAAGCCCGAGAAGACTGCTTGAAGCCATACAATGACTTCTTATGACGTCAAACTAGTCCAGACTCGTCCTGAACAACAAACCCAGGTGGTTATTCCATATAGACCTCGGACAAACAACCATGAAGAGATGCATTCTTCACGTTATGCAGATATAAGGGCAATGATGAGTATTTGCTAGAAACATAAGCAAGCGAACTGAGATCATCTTGGCCGCAAGAGAAAGTCTTCTGATAATCAATCCCATAAGTATGTGAATATCCCTTGGCTACCAAACGAGCTTTCAGGCATGCAAGAGAACTATCCAGATTAAGTTTATCTGCATACACCATGGACATCCCATAGCTTTCTTCCCCGTAGGAAGAGATGCCAAATCCTATGTTTGATTCTGCTTAAGAGCTAACATTTTCTCACTCATAGTTGCTATTTACCCCGTATGCTACAGTGCCTCAAACAATGACATAGGTAGAGAATGTGAAACGATTGAGGAAATAAAAGCCCAATAAGAATGAGAAATAATCACAAGTCCCAGGGTTAGAAATGAGATAGAAATGAGATGGAAGTGGTGCAACTTTTCTTAAGGTAGCAGTAACGTCAAGGTCAGATGGGTGTGGATTTTGAGACAGTGAACATGCACCCGAGACTCGGTTGTACACTTTTACACACTCGTCGAGCATATTCCTAGCCACTGTTGGAGTCACTTACCAGAGGCAAGTTTGTGGATTCAGTAGAGGGAGCGTGAATGACATCTATGGGGTCAGAAGAAGGCTCTTGTATGATTAGGAGATAATAAATATCTAAGGGGAAGTCCTCATTGATAGCCGGAAGTGTTATTCTCATAAAAGTACGATGAGAACTCATAAAAGGTGACATCAACATAAATAAATCGACGTTGCAACTCATGGCTATAGCATCGATACCCTTTCTGGGTGCGAGAATAATCAAGAAAGACACTTAAAATAAAAGCATGTCTTGAAAGGAATAAAATGGAATGAATAACTTGTTCATCCAATGCAGATTAAGGCATACGATAAATGACAAGTGGTAAGAACCGCATCTCTCTAGAAAGACTTACGTACTCGTATATGAAAGAGAAGAGTACAAGTAACCTCTAGAAGATGTCTATTCTTTCTTTCCGTCACCCTTTTTTGTTGGGGACGTAAGGGCAAGACGATTCATGAGCAATTCCGGATTTCTTCATGCGTTCTCTAAAGAGCGCATTGAGTATTCTCAAGCATTATTACCGTACAAGCAACCAATTGAAACCCTAACTTGATTCTTGATTTTGGCAAAGAAATTTAGAAATTAGGAAAGACTTCATTCCAAGATTTTGTTAAAAACAACCATATCATACGAGAGAAATCATCAATCAAAGTCACAGTCATGTAATCAACTTTAAGATACAACCGGTAAAGCCCTCATACATCAGAACAAACTAACACAAAGTGTTTGTCAGCTTTGTTATTGACAAGTGATTGGTAGCTACAACGATGATACCTACCCATCTTACATAACTCACTTTCTCTGGTATTACACTTCTCTCCACTGACTCGAGTGGGGAAGTTCATCAAAGTGTTGTAGGTAGATGAGAAAGAAATAGTGGCAGCATTCTCTGAAGGGTCTACTAGACTCGAACTCTGGCCCCATTCGCTCAAGAAATACGATCACAAGAAGAGCCTTGTGTCTTCTTTTCATCTCTGCAATATCGCTAGTAATATAGAAAACATCTCCCATACCTCATTTGTAATCTTCTTTTAGTCGGAGTAATACTGATGGAGAGTATGAGATCCCTACTGGATTTGATACAAAATCTGAATAAGATCGAAAGCTCAGGAGAGGTCATGTTTCCCGAAGTAGAGATTCGTGAGGCAATCCCTTATTTTTCTCACTGTCTTAAGGTTTATTACTAGCTCCATTAGTTGTCTCTCCATAGAGCTCATTATGAGATGGCATAGCCGGGCATGATCCTTTCACTCAAGGGTCATAAGAGAAACGCATAATTCGCGAATTATTCGGCAAATTCGTGAATAATTCGCGAATTATGTGACTGCCGATTAAATCTGCGAATTATTTGCCATCACCGAACGCGCCAAATTATTGCCGAATAATTCCCGAATTATTCGTGAATTATTCAAAAAAAAACGAATTATTTAAAAACGAAATCAAAATCTAGCGTCTCGTATATTAATTTTATATTAATTTTTTGCTCGAAATCCTTCCCGAACATTTCACGAACACTTACCGAATCTTTCCCGAATACCTGCCGATTTTTTCCGAATAGTTCTCCGAATCCGAATTTTCAACCTCGCCGAATTATTGCCGAATCACGAATTTGTGACTATGGAAGAACGTGGACTTATAGGATGATCACCTTTCCCCCATTTCCAACTATGAAAATTATCTTTATTGAGCTTAAAATCGACCATTTTGGCCCCAACAACCTTTATTGATGTAACGGGTTTACTCACATCTCTTCAAAACACTCCAAATCTTAAAAATCACCTCTTAATGATCGATCTCCCTAGAGATCCAATCAACAACAAAATCAACATCAAGAGAATGGATCTCTCCATATCTAAAACTAAAGACCGTGATTGATCTCCCAAGATCTAATCACCGATCTAACAACAACCACCCCAAACACAAATATGGATCCAAACTCGGTGTCCGATAGTTCAATCATCTCGACAACACAATCCACACGATAGATCTTGAGAGATAGTGATAGAAACATCAAGATCAAAGGTTATCAAACCTTAGATAAGAGTCATGAAATCATAAAACTCAAAATCAAACATGGGAGAGCTCGGGATCTTGGCTAGGCTTAGGAGAAATATCTGCAGGGGCTTCGACGAGATCTGAGCTCATGATCTGCAGGGGCTTCGATGGATGAAGTCGAACCATCTAAGCAAAGTCGACAGAATCTGAAGGCTTCAACGGATGAGGCGAGGACGACAATGATGGAGGCGAGGTTCGCCCGTGATAGGGAGGCGAGGTTGATGTTGTTGGAGTTGGATCTAGGTTTTGGTTAAGTGAATGGTTGATATTTAGTGAAGGGTTGTGATGAACGGCTTTGGTACCATCAACTATTATAATGCAAAAGGTAGGTAGTCTTTTTATTTCATATTGATTGCTAACCGTGGTTTTCTCATTCTTCAAGAAAAGTCAATAAAAACCTAACCAAGATTAATAACCGCAACTAATCCCGTCGTTTAAAACTGTCTGGCTTATATTATAGGTTTTAATGAAAAATTAAAAAAACACAAATAAATTCATTGAAATTTGACATATGCGTGTGTCATACGTGCAAATTTTTAGTATTATTTAGGATCAAAGAGAGAAGAGAGATTTGGAAAATGGTTTTGGATAATTAGAGAATAAGTCCCTAACCTTCTTTATATAGACTTCCTTATCTACACATACATCTCTCTAATTACATGTAGCAAATCATGCTTAGAATACTCTAGAATCCATTGAATATTATAGCACATTCTATCAATGGATATTGTCATATTAAAGGTAATGTTTTGTTTCTAAATATTGTCTGGTCTTGATATAAAAAATACTATTGTTTAATTGTTTGTTGATGGTAGATTTTGACGACAAAGGAAGAAAATCAAACTTCATATTGAGTACTCAAATTTTGATATGCTAAGAAGCGTGGATACTTATATTTGCTCGTTGTTTTGTGTCCAACTCGTTTTTGACACTTGGACACTCAAATATTTCGCTAGACATCGTGTCAGACACACTTAGGCCATGCCAGCCCGAATAGAACATTTCTGATATATCCACAAAGCGTAAAGGAGGGAAAATTAGAATTTGGAGTATGTGTGGACAACTTTAATATGGACATAAGAATATTAAATATTTTTAATCTCTCTCATGATAGACTCAACTTGGGAGTGAAGATC
Source organism: Agapanthus africanus (assembly GCA_030015575.1). Classification (NCBI taxonomy): domain Eukaryota; kingdom Viridiplantae; phylum Streptophyta; class Magnoliopsida; order Asparagales; family Amaryllidaceae; genus Agapanthus; species Agapanthus africanus. The sequence goes on along the minus strand of JASDDO010000019.1, from coordinate 820,455,975 downwards.
CAAATTGATGCAAATAATGAAGTTAAATCTACGAAAGTTGGCTCCAACTAAAAAGGGTTAATATTTTCTTTTTTAACTTTTATGGATTGTATTCTTGTGTATTTTTCCTTTAGTTTTATGTACACTCATTTGTTTATGCTCAAGAAAACTTAGTTATGGATAAAAGTTATAATATTGATTTATTTTTATCACGCTTTTAAAGTTATACTAATATATGTTTCTTCTATATATATATATATATATATATATATATATATATATATATATAGAGAGAGAGAGAGAGAGAGAGAGAGAGAAAGATAATATAGTTGTATCCCCGTGTCTTCCTTGTAACAAATTTAGCGTGTCCCGTATTCGTGTCAATATTCATGCATGAATATTATGCGTTTGTTGTGTATTCTTGTTGTATGTGTGTGTTCCGGCTGTCGGGGGTAGGCTTCTATCCCATTAAGAATGTATAGAGCGAACGCCCATCATTTGTGCTTTCAACCGTTTCGAGTAAATTTCGGCAGCACCTCCCCGCTGTTCTCCGAGTACACTGTAATAGAATAGATAATCATTTCAAAGCTGTGAAACAACGTTGAAATGAACATCTAATCTATCTTTGTACACGGAGAACCAGCAGAAAGGTACCGACGAAATATCTCGAAACGGATGAAAACACAAGTGAATGAAAGCGTTTGCTTTATACATTCTTAACTTGTCCACACGGGACAAATCTATGGGTTACCATACGATTGAATTTTCTCGTCGCGTAGACTATACGACGGTTGTTAGTATCGAGCTATACTGTCCGATATTTAACAAGCTTCGTATAGTTCTAGGTCACGACGAGTATCGCACGTATGTTAACCGATAGACGGGGACTAAGTGGCGCTTTTAGTTTCATATATGAGTATCGATGGGAATATGAAGGTTTCATATTATCATATATTGGTTTTAACCTGAATATCTCGAATCGCTCTCTAATTATGCGTTTGTTGTGCATTCGTGTTGTATGTGTAACATGATTTTAAACCATTGAGATCAAGATTGATAGAACTGATCATTCTACATTGCAATAGCATTCATCAACCAAAAACTATTATTGCAATGGCATTCATCTATAACAATCAACAATTAAAACTACAAATGTATGATACCGATATCATAAAGCGTTATACGCAACATATGAATTCACATGGCTGAAACATGCATCAAAATATTGAAGTAGGGGGACAAAAAAAACCCTATTTGATTATCAAATGCATGGGTTTGTATGATTTATATGTATGTATTTGAGTGCTGCAATTCCGAAATTTGCTTTAACTTGTACGTTGCTTTATGTTGTTAATTTGATCATTTTTAAAATTGTAATTGGTTCTACACATAATTATTTCGTTATTGTAACAGAAAATTTTGTTTCTTTCGATATGAAACAGATACGATACACGATATAATAAATAAAAAAACGAAACACAAACCGTATCAAGAGTTAACAACTTTGATTATGTCATATACGCGGGCCGATATTTTCATATTAGCCAATAGGAAAAAATAGATTGCGGTCTGGATATGACATATTGGCAGATGTTACCTATATGCATACATGCATGTTGTCTTCCCATTTTTTCATAAATTAAACCAACTTTTCTATACATGCTAGTAATTACTGGATACATTCAGGTTAAATGCATAGAGCTAGCCGTAATTTCCTCTACGGTAAACTTTCATCAATGCAACAGTTTGGTTCGCCTAACTAGATCGCCATTCACGAACACAATCTATTTATATGGCATGATTTTATACACTTAATTTTACCACATTTAATGAAAATGAATCATTCATGATATGATACATGTATATACATCGATACCCAACCCCAACCCAGCCCCAGCCCAGCCCAGCCCCAGCCCAACCCTAGCCCCAGCCCCAGCCCTAGCCCCAACCTAACCCTAGCCCCAGCCCCAGCCCCGCCCCGCCCCAACCTAACCCTAACCCCAGCATGCCCCAGCTAAATCCCAACCCCAACCCTAAGCCAAACCCTAACCCCAGCCCCAGCCCCAGCCGCAGCCGAACCCCAACCCTAACCCTAACCCCAACCCCGACCCCGACCCCGACCCCGACCGCAACCCCTGCCGAACCCCAACTCCAACCGCAACCCTAGACCCAGCCATGAACCCTAGCCCTAAATAATCAAAAAATTCTTTAATTTAAATGAAGATTTACTAACCTGAACGGCGGTGGCGACGACGAGAACGGCGGTGGCGACGAGAACGGCGGTGGCGACGAGGAGAACGGCGGTGGCGATTTGGGGATTTTGTTTCGCTGTCGATCGAGAGAGGAAGAAAGAGAGCGTAGGCGATCGATCTGTGCTTTTATTAAATCGCTAATTAGTTGCCCCTACGGATTTGTCCGTAGGTCCTTGGTTTGCGGCTCCGTAGGGGCAAACACCAAATTAAGAATTAATATTTTTATTCTTGAACGTCTAGGCCCGTAGGGGCAACCTTTTAGCCCTACGGATTAATCCGTAGAGCCAACATAAATCTGCCCCTACGGATTTCAATATCCGTAGGGGCAACCCCCTATTTTAGTAGTGATGCTTCATAGTCCATATGCATAATTATAAAGCTATAGACTACGTAGCCAAGTTTAAGATTTTCACTTTTTGAATAATGTTCGACAATTAGATTCTACTTATTTGTAACATAAAAAGCCAAGCTTGGTCGCGTGCTACTTAATAAGGAGCCACATTTTTAGAAGTATGAGGATGGTGAGGACGGACCCATAAATTTCATAAGAGAGGGATATTACAACTTTGTCATAAGGGTATTTTTTACTAAACCTCATCCGCTTTTTGAGGTTTTTGAGATAACCACATTGAACTTTAATACTGTTATAAAACCCCATTAAAGGGTATTTTCATAAAAAAATTGAAAGGTATTTTTGTCAAAATATATCATATTTCGTTCATTTTGAGTTTATTCAATCTATCCGTAAGACATTTTGGGGCTATTCAGTCCATTGTGGCTTGCATGAATTAATCAAAATAACGATTTCATACAATATTGATAGATCGATGGAGTTTTATAGTATTTTTGAAGTTCAAATAGGGTTATCACAAAAATCCCAAAGGTGGATGAGATTTAATAAAATTTACCCTTCCTATAAACAAATGAAGCAAAAACTAGGAAAGCCATATACACAGAGTGATGTGCATAGCAGATATTTGGATATATGAAAGCCATATGATTAACTTGGTTAACCACATACTTGCCCTTTTTATCTCGTACCTTGATATGGATGTCATTTAAATAACATGAATTCAGATACGGTACGAGACACGATACAACACGGATTTGCGGACACATAATTTTTCAAAAGTTTAGGGTACGCTAATTCATTATTGCATTGATCATATACATAGTTATAAAATCCTTATTTTAGCAACTATAAACTTCGAATATAAATTACTATAAACTTAGAATACAAATAATATATTATTGTTGATGCATGGATTCAGCCATTGAGACATGTTTACTACATCTAGATCACAATACAAATTTTCAGAACGTCCCAAAAAGAGTTTTAAATATATCTCGACAAATATGAAAGACTCCTTTATGGATATTAATATGATACGGATACGCCTACTCGACGATGACTACTCGACGATGACGATTCAATGCAGCATTCATGTAATCATGTCATCAGCTCCATTTCTCTATGCTTTTATTCTCTTAAAAGAAAATTCTTCTTGACTTTCGGCGATGTGTTAAACATGGTGTTAGAATCAAAGCAACCCAAGGATCTATATATTATTGAAGAGAAGGAAAGCATATTATTAGAGAAAAACAACACATTAAAGAGGAGAGGGGATCTCTCTATTTATGTGAAAATAATCTTGGCAAACAAGTTACATAAAATCTTCTGAAATATTTGAAAACATCAAATTATTTAACTACAAAGTAACACTTTACTTGACTCCTAAGCAATTTTTTATTAACTCAACTAACTCTTATTTCTTAACGCTACTCAAGCTAGAGTGCATATATGATCTTCTCTACGCTTATTACAAAAAAATTCTCACTATTGAACTCCCAACTCCCCAGCGGTCTTGATGACGACTTGCAACGAGCCAACTGAACTTGCATATTTTGTGAACTTTCTTGTGGCTTCCGTGATATCTTGAAAACTTGTAACGCGCGGCTTCCATGCTTCTTGAAAACTTGTGACTTCCGCTGCTATCTTTGAAAATTTTCTATTTCTGTGATCTTCTCTTAGGAAAATGTGGCTTCTGTGCTATCATTGAAAACTTTCGACTTCAATGTTGTTTTTGATCTGAGCTTCCAGTTTCGACTTGACTTGTATCTTGATAACTTGTTCAAACACTTCGAACTGTCTTGAACAGCTGCAACACTTTTGTAAACTTGTTTAGATGGCTTCTTTTAATAATTTTCTTGAACAATCTTGATGGACTGAAATCTTGCACAATATTGTTGGTTTGGCTGAACCACGCTCTCGTTGACTTGTCTTGACAAGCTATCAAGGTCTTCCTCTGGGAACTCGTTCAAGAGATGGCTTCATGCTGAACCAGTTGTTACCACCGTTCTTAATATCTTAAAAACTCTTTAACAACTCGGCAAGATTTTCTCCGACTAGAACTGACTCTAGAGGTTGCGTACTTCAATGAATAATGCACAATTTGTCGGTTGTCCTTATAGACTAGTCCGGACTCTTCCTAAGCAACACTCGTTAGAGGTTGCTCCATACACATGGACGCAATGTGTTGAACAACGATCACAACAAACTAACAATATCAACCAACGAACGAGTGCCAGTTTCAAACTCGAGCACATATGAACGAGCAAATATTTCGAATGAACAAATAAACTGACAATATCAACCACAAACGAGCAATGGCTTCCGACAAACAAATGAATATCTACTATGATCGAACAACCCAAATGATCTTTAATGAGCTTCATTTAGGAGCCTCAACAAATAACTGCAACGAATTTCTTTTACGTGCTACTTGCACAAAACTCAATGAATCGAACGAACTTGGTTAATTTCAACCATTAGGCATTAATTTTAACGAACTTCAACAATCGTTTTAACAAATTTCAACTTGAACAAACTTTTATGAACTTGAACTTCAACGAGCAGCTTGCATGAGTTTCAATGAGCAGTTTTAATGCTTGAACAAATTTAAGCGAACATGTTGATCTTCAAACTTTACTAATAGTTTGAACAAAAATCAACAAATTTAAATGAAAGGTTTCAGCAGTTTGAACTTTCTTTTCATCAACTTTGGAAAATCTTCAATGTTGAACAACAAACAACTTTGAAGAACTTCAATGTCAAAAGATGAACTTCAAATTCCAAATTCCGAACACTTGAACAAATTCCGATAAACAACTTCATCAAATTCTTCAACAAACATCTGAGCCTTTTATCCCAAGCATATGGGATCGGCTACGAGAACCAACATGAGAATCATGCCGGGTCTAGCACATGAATCCTCCGCCTCCACTCACTCCTATCGAACAATATACTTTCATTGAGGCCTTTAGCAACCATATCTTTTTCGTATCACCTCCATCCACGTTTTCTTTGGTATCCCTTACGCCCTTTTGACATTGCCTATATCGAGAGTATCCATTCGTCGAACCGGTGCTTTCATAGGTTTACGTCACACATGACCAAACCATCTTAACTTATTTTCACGCATCTTCTCCTCCATAGATGCTGCACCAATTTTTGTACGAATATCATCATTTCGGACCTTATCTTTTCTAGTATTACTACACATCCAACGAAGCATGCACATCTCCGCTACATGCTTCTTCTGTGTATGATGTTTGTAGGAGCCCGGCATTTCGTATCATATAATAAGACAGCCGAATAACGTTCCGATAAAACTTTCCTTCCAACATTAATGGAAAGTTATGTTCCCACAAAATCCCCTTTGCACTCTTCTATTTCAACCAACCAGCCTAGATCCTTTAGCGTACATCTCTTTCGATCTCCCCATTTTTTTGGATGATGGAACCTAGATACTTAAATTGATCGCTTGGTGATCTCTTGTCCATCCAGTGTTATACCATTGTGGTCTCGGCTTGTTTGTTTGCTAAATTTGCATTGAATATATATTGTCTTGGACCTGCTCAATTTAAACCTCCGAGATTCCAACGGTTGCCTCCATAACTCTAGTTTGGTATCAACCCCTGCTTTCGTCTCATTTACCAGAACAATATCATCAACGAATTACACTAAGGTATTTCATCTTGGATAGTTCTAGTAAGCTCATCCATTATAATGGTAAACGGGAATGGACTTAATGTAAATCCATGATGCAAGCTAATTGTAATTGGAAAATCACTCGTTAGGCCGCCGTAAGTTCTGATATTTGCTACTACTCCGTCGTACATATCCTTGATTACATCAATGTACTTGACTTGGACTCCCTTTATCATTGTCCCTAATAATACCTCACTAGGTATCTTATCGTACACTTTATCTAAGTCAATAAATATCATATGCAAATTTTCTCTCTCGAAAACGCTCAACAAGTTGACGAAGCAAATGAATAGCGTCTGCCGTCGATCGTCCAAGTATGAACTCAAATCGGTTCTCTGTTATCTTAACATCTTTCTATTGCCTATGTTCAATCATTCTCTCCTAAAATTTCATGGTGTGACACATAAGTTTTATTCACAGTAGTTTGAGCAACTTTGAATGTCACCTTTGTTCTTGTAGATAGGTACAATGGTACTTTTTCTCAACTCGTTTGGCATTTTTTTGGTCTGTCAAATCTTATTAAACAAATCTGTCAGCCATCTAACGTCAATCTCTCCTAAGTATCTCCAAATCTAGATAGAAATTCCGTCTAGACCAACCGTTTTTCTTGATTTCATTTTTTTCAAGGCCTCTTTAACCTCAGTTTTTCTTATTCTATGCATGAATTCACGGTTTATATCTTGAGATTGAATAACAAGTCCATCCAAACCCTTAATAAAGCTCTCATTGAACAATTTGTCAAAATAATCTCTTCACCTTTTCTTGATATCCTCATATTGAACTAAAACCTTTTGATCTTTATCTTTGACACATTTCACCGTATATAAATCTATGGTCTTTCTTTCCCGCATCCGAACAGTCATGTATATATCATTTTCAGCCTTCTTAGTGTCTAACTTCTCGTACACCTCCTTATAGACCTTAGTTTTAGCCTCCTGAATAATTTTCTTAACTTTCTTTTTAGCTACTTTATACTTCTCAAATCTCACCATATTTCTACTTTTCTTCAAATCTCTATAAGAATTCCCCTTAATTTTAATAGCAGTTTTTAGTTCTTCGTTCCACCATGACGTGTACTTAGATGGTAAAGCACCACCCTCAACTCACCAAATAGATATCTAACCACCCTCATGATACAACTAACCATCTTGTTCCATGTTGTATCTGAATCATCTATAAAATTCTTCAATAATTTTTTTAACAAATGTCAATTTCCATGAATTTCAGCTCATTTTTTTAAGCTGCAATTTCAACTTTAACAAATTTTAAATTTCGATTTCAATAAAGAACCATATCATCACACAATTAGCATTTCTCTTTCGACAACGAGCAAAACACTCTACTACTAACAGTCCTTAATATACTTGAAGGTACGTGAGGAAAGCTATCAATATATCAATGCGGATGCTAGGTAGCTGCTATATCCTGATTCTGAGTCTATCCAATCCATCAGAGCTCTCAACGACCACAATCGCTTTACTTGACAAGTAGGGGAAAAGCGAAAACAAATAACCCAAAAGATAATGATAAAAGAAAACAACATGAAAAGGAAAGGTGTTTTTCGATTTTTATTTTCGGACTCTTTTTTTTTGGATCCTTTTTTATTTTTTGATTTTTTTCACATTAGGGTTTAACTCAAGTTCCGAGATCTAGGGTTTCTCGAAACATTTCGGCGGCTAGGGTTTTGATGGATCTTCCAAAGAGATGGTTAGGGTTTTCGAAGTCGATGGCGATGCCTTGAACGACTAGGGTTTCGAAGGACTTCATGGCGGCGGCTAGGGTTTCAAGATCTTGATGGCGGACATGATTTCGACGAGATCTCGAATTGGTGGCGGCTTGACGGTGGCAATGACAACGGCTTGGTGTTGTTGTCGAATGCGGCGACGACAGTTGATCTTTGATGGTAGAGGTTAAGGTTAGGGTTTTGGAGTTGTTAATGGAGATGTAGATCTCGCTATGATACCATGTTAACATGGAGTTAGAAGCAAAGCAGCCTAAAGATCTACATATTATTGAAGGGAATGAAAACTTATTATTGGAGAAAAACAACTCATTAGAGTGGAGGGGGGATCTCCATCTATTTATACTAAAATAATCTTAGCAAACAAGTTACACATAATCTTTTGGAATCTTCCAAAATATCTAATTATCTAACTACAAAATAACCCTTTATTTAACCCTTAAGCAATTATTTACTAACCTAACCAACTCTTATTTCTTAATAGTGCCGATAGTACATAAATTATTTCTATATTACGTCCCTCAATTCTCCTTATGAGAAATTATGAGAATAACCCCTCCACCCTTCTTTAATGTCTATTCCTTTTGCTATGAGTCTTTTGTCTGCCCTTTCTAAGACATTAAGAAATAAATCTCTCACCTTTTTTTCCCTATCTTATCCAACTTATACATGTCTTTCCCATGTTAGTTTCTAGGTATTGGCAGATACATCCTCCATTAACTTTGTTATTTTTTATATACTCTTCATTATTTTTGATATTATCCAATTCTACCCCCCCCCCACCCCCACGCCCACCCCCACCCCACACACACACACAATTAAAAAGTTTTCATATTCACCAAAACTGTTCTCTCTGGAGGGAAAAAAATTTAGGGCTCGGGGTGGGGGGTGGGGGGGGGGGTGTTAAGTAAGCACATAGGAAATGGTTTTCGAAGGAAGATTTGGGAGTTTGAGTGATATCCAAGAATAATGTGGGTGTATTAAATTGTGAAGATTTTAGGGGGGCAATATCAAATTTCTAATTTCTAACCTATTATTTGTATTCCCTCATATTTACTCTCACAAGAGCTGCTTTCCAAGTGTCCTCCGTTCCTACTATTTATAATGCAAAAGTTTGGATAAAGGCTCTGTTTTGTATATATTTCTCACAATCAATATTGTTGCTTAGATCATTTGTGCAATGCATTAATGTACATGGACATGGAAGTATCAGTATCTGTGAAGCTCCCTGTCCTGGAAATTCACCCTGATTCGGCAGTTCCCTTAAGTTTAACCTAATTGTGATCATTAATTATTGCTTAGATTTTGAGCCTGTTCTGATCCATGGGAATGTGTAGACCAAGGTTTGAGGTTTCAGCCGAAACCACCGATACGTGGTGGTTTCGTATCGGTTTCGGTGGAGACCGATACGAAACCCGAAGCCGATACGAAACCAACCATACAATATAGTTTCGGCTGAAACCTTTAAACCTTATTTTTTTATACCGTTTTTACTGTCATTGTAATCATTGCAGGCCTTCGTTGTTAGAAAACCGCAAAAAAGTAAACGCACACCCTATATTAATACTTATCTAAGTACACTTTTCAATATATAGAAGCTCTCACATGTATGTTTCCCCCCCTTCTGTTAACAGTGTCCCCTGATGGACTTCTATCGCAAAGTTCAACTGTGTCTGATTTATCCTCCTTCACATTTGCTGATGGTGAAACAGAGGCTGTTCCTTGTCGGTACATTGAGTTTGTAGAACGTCTTGTTCTGCCGCAGTTTGAGAAATTAGCAAATGAACAGGTTTAAATTCTTCTCCTTTTTCCTCAAGTAGGTTGATAGTATCAGTTCAAATTGAAGTGAACCTGTCATGCAGCAAAATTTGCAATGATATTAATAAATTTGCCTTTTGATATTGTTTCTGATATAGGTTTTACTATCCTTGGATAATTTAACTACTCTGCAAATACTATGATACCGAATACGAATAGTGTGGGTATCATTTGAGGCTGCCATTCATTCGGATTCTGCCATCACCAAAGCGTTAGAAATTGTTGCTGTTTTTTTTTATTTCATTCAAATCAATTTCTTAACAAGCATTTAAATATCTTACCTTCTCATTGCCGACAGTTGTTTCCCTCACCATCACCTTATTATCACAATTACTTAACAGCTACAACAACAACAACAACTGAGCCTTTTATCCCAAGCATATGGGATAGGCTACATGAACCAACATGAGAATCACGCCGGGTCCAGCACATGAATCCTCTGTCTCCACTCATTTCTATCGAACAATATACTTTCATTGAGTCCTTTGGCAACCATATCGTTTCGTATCACCTCCATCCATGTTTTCTTCGGTCTCGCTTTTGCTCTTTTGCCATTACCCATATCGAGAGTATCTATTCGTCGAACCGGTGCTTCCATAGGTCTGCGTCGCACATGACCAAACCATCTAAGCCGGTTTTCCCGCATCTTCTCCTCCACGGGTGCGACACCAACTTTTGCACGAATATCCTCATTTCGCACCTTGTCTTTTCTAGTGTTACCGCACATCCAACGAAGCATGCGCATCTCCGCTACGTGCATCTTTTGTGTATGATGCTTCTTAGGAGCCCAGCATTCTGTACCATATAATAAGGCAGGCCGAATAGCGCTCCGATAAAACTTCCCTTTCAATTTTAACGGAAAGTTACGATCACACAAAATCCTTGTTGCACTCCTCCATTTCAACCAACCAGGTTGGATCCTTTGATTAACATCACTATCGATCTCCCCATTCCTTTGGATGATGGAACCTAGATATCTAAACTGGTCGCTCGGTGATATCTCTTGCCCTTCCAATGTTATACCAATATGGTTTTGACTTCTCTGGCTACTAAATTTGCAGTGCATATATGCTGTCTTGGACCTGCTCAATCTGAATCCCCGAGATTCCAATGTTTGTCTCCATAATTCCAATTTGGCATTAACCCCTGCTTTCGTCTCATTTACTAGAACAATATCATCAGCGAATAGCATACACCAAGGGACCTCATCTTGGATAGTTCTAGTAAGTTCATCCATCACGAGGGTAAACAGGAAAGGACTTAATGCAGATCCTTGATGTAAACCAATAGTAATCGGAAAATCACTTGTTAAGCCACCGCAAGTTCTGACATTTGCCACTACTCCGTCGTACATATCCTTGATTATGTCAATATACTTGACGGGGACCCCCTTTTTCATCATTGTCCCCCATAATACCTCTCTAGGTACCTTGTCGTATGCTATTTCTAAATCAATAAATATCATATGCAAATCTCTTCTCCTCTCTCGAAAGCGCTCGACAATTTGACGAAGCAAATGAATCGCCTCTGTCGTCGATCGTCCAGGCATGAACCCAAATTGGTTCTTTGTTATCTTAATATCCTTCCTTAGCCTGTGTTCAATCACTCTCTCCCAAAGTTTCATGGTGTGACACATTAGTTTTATTCCACGGTAGTTTGAGCAACTTTGAATGTCACCCTTATTCTTGTAGATAGGTACAAGGATACTTTTCCTCCATTCATTTGGCATCTTTTTTGTCTGCCAAATCTTATTAAACAGATCTGTCAGCCATTTAACGCCTATTTCTCCTAAGCATCTCCAAATCTCGATAGGAATCCCGTCAGGACCAACCGCTTTTCTTAAACCCATTCTGTTCAAAGCTTCTTTAACCTCAGTAAGTCTTATTTTACGCATGAAATCACGATTTATATCTTGAGATTGAATGACAAGTCCATCCAAATTCTTAGTAAAGCTCTCATTGAACAATTTGTCAAAATAATCTCTCCATCTTTCCTTGATATCCTCATCTCGAACTAAAACCTTCTGATTTTCATTTTTGACACACTTCACCGCACTTAAGTCTCTAGTCTTCCTTTCTCGCATTCGAGCAATCCGGTATATATCATTTGCAGCCTCTTTAGTGTCTAATTTCTCGTACACCTCCTTGTAGACCTTAGATTTAGCTTCCCGAACAGCTTTCTTAACTTCCTTTTTAGCCATTTTGTACTTCTCAAATCTCTCCACATCTCTACTTTTCTTCAAATCTTTATAAGAATCCCTTTTAATTTTAATAACAGCCTTTACATCTTCATTCCACCATGATATGTCCTTAGATGGTGGAGCACCACCTCTCGACTCACCAAGTAGATCTCTAGCTACTTTCTTGATACAACTAGCCATTTTGTTCCATGTTTTGTCTGGATCCTCTTCCGACTGCCAATCCGCTTCTTGTACTACACGATCTATAAAAGCTTTTTGATTACCTTCTTTCAATCGCCACCATTTAATTTTAGGCTCTACCTTACGTCTAATCTTCCTAGGTTCTCTTCTAAATCGAAAATCCAGAACTAAAAGTCTATGTTGAGTAGTTACACTCTCACCTGGCACTACCTTACAGTCGATACAACAACCTCTATCTATTCTTCTCGTCAGAAAAAAGTCTATTTGACTAGCATTTGATCCGCTCCTAAAAGTGATAAGGTGGGACTCTCTTTTCCTAAACCAGGTGTTTGCTAAGATCAAGTCATAAGATAAAGCAAAATCTAGAATCGAGTCACCTACTTCATTCCTTTGCCCGAAACCAAAACCTCCATGGATAGTATCAAACCCACTACGACTAGTACCTACATGTCCATTAAGATCACCACCAATAAATAACTTCTCTCCACTAGGTATACTTTGCACCACCTCATCTAAATCCTCCCAGAATAGACGCTTACTAGCGTCATCAAGACCTATCTGTGGTGCATAAGCACTAATAACATTAAAGATCTCTCCACCTAGAATAATCTTAACCAGTAAAATTCTATCACCTTTTCTCCTAATCTCAACTACATCCTCAAGCAACCGTCTATCTATGATTATACCTATCCCATTACGATTTTTATCTCTACCCGTATACCAAAGCTTATAACCCCAAGGCTCTATGACTCTACTCTCTTCACCTACCCACTTAGTTTCTTGCAAACACATAATACCAACTCTCCTCCTAATCATCACCTCCACTAATTCTATTAGTCTACCCGTAAGGGAACCTATGTTCCAGGAAGCTAGACGGATCCTATGAAACCCTTGCGTATTTGTCACTACACCCGGGGTCCGATGTAGCGCGCCGTCTCTGGACGACGACCCTTGCTTATTTGTCACTACACCCGGGGTCCGATGTAGCGCGCCGTCTGTAGACGACGACCCTTGCTTATTTTTCACTACACCCGGGGTCCGATGTAGCGCGCCGTCTCTGGACGACGACCCTTGCTTATTTGTCACTACATCCGGGGTCCGATGTAGCGCGCCGCATCTGGACGACGACCAAGCCCTTGCATATTTAACACTACACCCGGGATCCGATGTAGCGCGTCGCTGAGTAGGGGACGCCCCAACGATATTCTTATTATGGTTCATGTCATAGAATGTGACAAAGTTTTACGTTGGCTGTCACAAGCCTACCACAACCCTCACCCTTTCTCATCCGGACTTGGGACCGGCAACGGTGGGTTTAATTACTTAACGGCTAGTGAACTCAATTTACGCGGTTAAGACGATGATGCTTAACTCACTAAGAATCTGGGGTAATAAATTCCAATGATCAATGAACGAATATTTCTCATTTGCCAGATGTTTATCAGACAACAGCACAGTGATGCTTGTTGCAAAAATATTTGAATGATTAACTAGGCAGATTCCCAATATGAATAACATAATTGTTATTTACTTAGAGCTTCCATTAGGAGTGCTGAATTTTGTTGTTATATTATTACTATTTTCTTTTAAAAAAAATTGAACTGGCCTCTGAGCCTCACTCAAGCACACACCATACCCATGCACACACTCAGGGACCCACGGATTTGCCCGAAAGCCCCACTCAAGCACACACCACACCCATTATTACTATTTTCTTTTAAAAAAATTGAACTGGCCTGTTGATTAGTCCAAAAATTTTGTATTTACAGTAATCAGAAACGGCGTCGCTTTGCAGCTAGCTGGTGAATACGGGTCGATCCACAGAGATGGGTAATTTTCTTTAATGTGTTTTAACGAGTTGATTCAAAATGTTGTTTTGGTTGGTTTATTAAATCTATAAAAACCTGGATCTATCAATAAACTTAATTAATCTAATTTAAAGTCTTGCTAGGGTTAGGCTTAGGGGAAGTTTTGGAGATTAAAGTTTTCCTCACCGCTTTCAATACCTTATTTTAGATCTATTAGATGTTATAGTAATTATCAATAAAGTGGATAAGAATCTTTTGGGAAGATATTTCTTCCTTTAGATTCTTGTCCTTCCTTTATCGATAATTACCCTAACCTCCATGGAAAACGCGCGCAACCAGCCCTTTATACTACGGTTCACCGTTACCTCGAGGGGTAAGGTGCCGTAGGGAGCGGTTGTGCGCGTATGCATGGAGTTCTAATTCTTAGGTGAGTATGGCATTGAAAAGGGTAAGAGATCTCATCTCTCAACCATTTTCCTAAGGCTAACCTTAACAAGCGAGGAGATTACTCGCTCATTAGGGGATGATAAAACATACTAATTAAAAGAGAATTAAAAGCACAGAAATAAAATTACTTACTAATTTGATGGCTCCCTCCAAGCAAGAATTACAGAGCAGATCTAAATTTTATTTATTGAAAAGAGGCATGAGTTTTTACAGATCTGTGATTACAATTTATAGGAAACAGGGAAACTAGGGTTACAAACTCTCGCACATGTGAAATTACAGATTTGCCCTCGGAAAATCCCAACACCCGCACCGACGCGCCGACACGGGGAAAATCCACCGACATGCGCACTAGATGGCTGCGGAACCGCGGCGCCAGCCTGGGTTTGGTCGCGGTTCCGCGGCCATGCTGAGGAGCTAGGCTCTGTAAAATCTGGGTTTGGTTCAGGGCTTCTTGGGCTATTTACTTTTATACTTCTTTTCTATTTTTGGCTTCTGGGTCTTCTCCAGATCTTCAGTGAAAACTTGTACGTATCTTTTGACCGTTCACTTTGACATTTCGGACTGCATTGCCTTATACAATTTTGACTTGTTCTTCGTCACTAGAATTCTTCTACTTGTGGGTCAAAAGTCTCTCTTTTGTATCATCTTTTGTCTTTTCTCACTGTCTTCGCATCCCAGAGCCTGTATCCTGTAATATGCAACAAAAGTGCGTCAAGAGTACATGTTTATTTATAAAACAGATAAGAATAGGGGAATGAAAAATGCAATATTATGGTCTGAACAAATACCCCCAAACTTATCTTTTGCTCGTCCTCGAGCAAACTTATTATTTTTTTATTTACTAAAATCCTAACCGCACTTTCGCAGGGAAACGCGATTGCACTGAGCACGTGCAACAAGCCGTTAAACCTCTAGGTGTCCCTAGTAGGAGGAGTGTTGTCTCCTGAGGGTTTTCAGCGGATTACACCCACAAAATCCTATCAACTTGACCCATTGACTTTTGTTCTCCAATTAGGTTTTCTAATAAGAATTCTATTATTATCGACCCGCAAATTATCAACCCATATTCTTCACACTTCCTCATTATTTAACTTAAGATTATATATGTTATGTAGATCTACTTAGCTTTCGGCATCTCTTAAGTTTTTCTTCTAAAGTTCCATCTCCACTTAGGAATTTCTATCAACTCTATTAAAGATACAAGTTCTATCTTTCATTCCTCTCTCTTATCTAAATTCTAATCACATATCCCCACGTGTGTGTAAATATCACCCCTACACTTGGAAATTCAAATCAAGCAATTGTACTCTCGTCCAATGTCCAAAGCACTTACTAATTGGTGAATTTTTAATTGAATTTTGCTTACACATCTTTCATGCGATCGTTAATACTTCTTGAGGTACCAACAACCGATTACAAGATGTGTTTGCACATTAAAGCGTAATTCTTAGTCTTGTGATACCCAAGCCTTTTAGCAGTGACTCCCAAACCAGTTGGTCTAAGGCACTAGGTGATGAAGCACCATCGCTAAATATTTTTCTATTTTTGCAGCCTTAAGTAATCACAAAAACCAGTGTCCATTTTTTATTCTTCATTCACACTTATATAAATTTTTTTCTCATTTTCTTCGTACTAAGGACTTTAGACAAGAGCATTTCAAGGTCTCTTCTACTATTCCAAGTTTCAAGGTGCGTGATTGTGCAAATTGTAGGGTATAGGTTTTCAGAATCTAGACTTAAGCTAGGAACTATTGTTCAAACTTATACTCTAATAAGAACATCAATACTCTTCCCTCATTTTGACTTAACCCAAGAAGTGAACCCCAAATTTGCCTATTTCTAAATAAACTACAAGGCATATACTTTCTACCGTTAAACTTTAAGGAATGTTATTTTTAGGGTTTTTAATTCACTAAGTCTAAGATCTAGTTGCTCCTAGCTAGTTAACCTATTGGTCAAACTCAAGTCAGATAAGACCAAAATTGAATACATTGATTTTTATAATTTTTAAAATTTTTCAAATTTTTATGGGTTTTCAAATAGGTATGTAAATGCAAAAATATGTACAAATGAATGTGAAGGAAGAAGACGTACCGAGCATATACCCCCAAACTTGAACTTGACAGTGTCCTCACTGTCATACTAAATCAAGAGGGTCAAAATACCGGCACTTCCCTTTTTATTTATTTACAAAAATGTTTTTATTGTTAAGAAAAAAATATATATACAGAAAGGCTCTCCCCCAAACTTCATTTAAACTATGTTAGACATTACTGCCAAACTTTGCATAGACCAAACGTCAACACCAACCAGGTGAAAAATTTATCAGTAGAGAGTATTGGTTGGTGGAAGAATAAGTTGTAGCGATCCACATAGAATTGGAGAAGATAAAAGTAGTGGTATGGAAGGTGTGGAGGTAAATATACAGGCGATGGTGATGCATCGAAACGAGAATGTAAATGATCAGCAATCAGTGGAGTATTGGCATTCTCGTAACTTATTAAAAGAAATGGGGGTATTTCAACTTCTAAAGGAGGAGGTTGACTCACCACAATACCCCCAAGATGTTCCTGTAGGTCCTCTATTGCCTTGGTATTATCCATCAATTGCATATGATATTCAATTATAAAGGAACTGATCTCCTCGATATCCGTCATAGTCCAACCGAAAACTTGCCGCATATCTTGTAAGACATTTAAAAGGGCGTTCTCTTGCTCGAGGGCTAGAGAGGCTGATATGATAATGGGAAAGGTCTCATTCTCACCTATGTAAGCATATCTAAGGTGAGACGGCAAGGGCGTGAGTTTGAGTTTCGGAGGCGAAAGAATCGTTGCGCAATCTACCTCGAACTCAAAGGACTCCAACACAGGTTCGAAATCACTACATACAACCGATTCGGATGGCTCGACTAATTCATCTAAAAATTCAAACGACTCATATTCGGGCTGTGAGTCGTCGTCATCCGAAAAAGTGAAACATTCATAATCAATATCGGTTGTGTCAACGGTGGTAAGCTCAAGGAGGGACGCACTAGTGGCGTCAAAACTGTTTTCATCAAACAAGAATCTTTCAAGCTCGCAGTCCTCCTGCGTGATTTCGTGAATAGAGCAAACTTCTCGTGTACTAGTTTTAGGTACGGGGGGCAGACTTCCCATCTTATAAATATTGAACTCACTAGACATCTTCCCAAAAGATAGAGTCATGGAGCCATTGCGACAATTTATTACGGCATTGGAAGTGGCCAAAAATGGTCGACTGAGAATCACCGGAATTTGGTTTCTTGGGTTAGCAACAGGTTGTGTATCCATAACAATAAAATCAACGGGGAATATGAACTCCCCGACTTTGATTAACACATCCTCTAGCTCACCCCTTGGATGGGTGACTGATCGATCAGCCATTTGGAGAGTACAACGAGTGGGTTTCAACTCTCCAACCCCTAATTGTTCGTACACGGAGTAGGGAAGCAGGTTAACACTAGACCCAAGATCTAAAAGTGCTCGATTAATTTTCTTATCCCCAATTGTGATTGAAATCGTAGGACAGCCGGGGTCCTTTCGTTTTTGGGGTAAGGTTTGATGGTGGTTAATAGCATTGCTCATTGCACTAGCCACTAGCACTTTCTTGGGTACTTGAGATGCCTTTCTCTTCGAGGTGCATAAGCCCTTTAAGATTTTCGCGTATGAAGGGACTTGTTGGATGGCATCCAAGAGAGGTATATTTATGCTAACCTGCTTAAATAACTCCACAATCTTCTCCACTTGTGCAGTTGGTTTATTGGGACTCAACCTGTTTGGAAATGGTGCATTTTGAAAATTTGTTGAGTCAAATGTTTGTGGAGTAGAATGTGGAGTAGGAACGGATCCCAGTGTAGATGTGTTCGTGTTGTGAGAAATGGGTCCGTTCGAGCTGGAAGAAGTAGAGCCGTGTGAAGGGTGGAGAATAGGCTCTAAAGAAAAAGGTGAAGAAGAAAGTGAAGAAATTGAAGAAGGGGAATGTGACGATGGAGAAGAAGAAGGAGAAGAACCACCGGCGGGGATGTCATCACTAGTTCCCACATTATTTTGCAACACTCATCCGGATCTCAACGTGGTCACCGCATTTACATTGTGATTGTGATATGCGTTTTGTGTGTGACCGGGATTTGGCAATGGTTGAGATGGAAGCTTTCCTTTTTCTCTCTCGCTCAACGCAGCAGTTAATTGTGCAATTTGTGCCTCAATAGATTTGATACTTTGATCGTGTGAGGTATTGTTATGCATCAAAGACTGAACGTAATTTTCAAATCTTGCTGCGGATTCTGTAGATAGCTTGAGAAATGCATCTAGACTTTTCTCGAGCGAGATAACCTTATCATCATTAGGTTGAACCAAATTGTTCGTTTGATTTGTATAAGGTTGTTGTTGGAAAGGTTGCTGGTTTTGAGTTTGTGAAGGTGCTTGTTGTTGTTGTGGAGGAGGTCTTTGAAAATTGTTATTTCCTTGGACTTGTTGATTTTGGTTCCAAGCGAAATTTGGGTGACTCCTCCACCCCGGATTGTTTGTCGAAGAGTACGAATCGTTTCTTTGTCGTTGCTGAAATGCAGCATTGACTTGATCCTGTCCTTGAATAGGTGCATTATAAGGACACTCTTCGGTTAGATGCGATGGATTCGAACAACAAGCACAAACATTTCGTGTGGGTAAGGCAGGGGCAGGAGAAGACGATGAGATTTTGGTCTCAATGGCTTCTAGCATTTTCATAAGTGCAGCCATCTCGGCCTTCATAGCAATCGACATATCTACTTGATATATGCCTGCCTTAGATTGACCACTAGAGGAAGATGATGTGGTCTTGGTACTCTCCCACTGAATTGTTTGCTCACTAAGATCCTCAAGAAACTGCCACGCTTCGTCGCTAGACTTGGAGAGAAAATGACCTTGACATATGGTTTCTAGCAACTGCTTCGTTGCCGAGTTCAATCCCTCATATAATGTTTGGCAAAGTTGCCAACTTTCGATCCCATGATAAGGGCATTGAACAAGTAGGTCTTTAAATCTCTCGAAGCACTTTCAAAATGGTTCGGAAGGAAGTTGTGAAAATTGTATTATCTCATTACGGATTCTAGCAGTTTTGTGATGAGGATAGAACTTTTTCAGAAAAGCTCTCATAAACTCGTCCCAATTTCTAATGGAATGTGATGCAGTGCTGTATAACCACTTCTCGGCTGGGTCACATAAGGTAAAAGGAATGACTCTTAGCCTTATGGCGTCATCACTTAATTGGGTCGTCTTCATCATAGCGCACACATTTTGGAATTTATTGATAAAGATATATGCATCTTCAGATTCCAAACCATGAAATTTTGGCAGCATATTGATGAAATATGGTTTTATTTCAAAGTTGTCCCCATTTGCCGGTGGGGGTGAAAGACATGTAGGTAAAGAAGTGCGGACGGGGTAGAAGAGATCCTGGAGCGCGACTCGTGCGGGCGCTACAACAGGCGGAAGATTCGGGTTATTCGCACCTAACGGAGGTGGAATCATTCCCGTCGGTAAGGTATCGTTGGGGTTGAATCCCGACATACCTTCGAAAGAAGAATTTGAAGGTGGAGGTAAGGAAATGGAGGGAATTTCGACTTCGGTGTCGAAAGGTTCGTCGGTCGGTACCAACGAAATACGAACTAATCGGGCGTTAGTATCCCTAGTCCAAAGTGACATACACTAAAGGGGAAGTGTAGTCAGAGGAAAAAAACAGAATGTGGGGGTAAGATAACGTCAATAAGAAGAAGTGTGGAAGTGAGTTGCAAGTTTTCTTCGCGACAAGTTGCAAGTTTTGAAAAGATTTTTCCCCTTTTTTTTTATTTGAGAGTTTTGCAAAGAGATTTTTGAAAAGGGACTTGTGACACAAATGTATCAACCACACATACACAATCAGGCCTAGATCTAGGATCTGCTAGACAGCTCCTAACTAGGGCTAGAAATAGGACCGCAAACCGTATCTTCACCGATAAGTACGGCCAGGTAAGTGGGAAGGAACCACCACAACAGTGGGCCTAATTAATAACCACTAGCCTAGACACCGCAAGGTCAGTTAGGATAAACGGTCGATGCCTATACTAGTCCTTTTCCTATTGAACTCGATGTCCTTAGGTCTGAGTCTAGTATTTTTTTAATTAATTGTGGTCAATGCAAGATACTTTTAGGTGATTTCTGGGGTCCTGGGAAGGGTGATGAAATCCCCACCCAATCTGAGTTTGGTCAATTAGCCCCTTAAAATCCGATTAAATTATGCAAAACAATAAAATTCACTTGCAATCAATTTTTAGCGCGGCGCAAAGAAACCTGCAGAAAATCTGTTATTTAGAAGGGGGAGGAAGCGCAAAGAATTCCTGCAGAAAATTTTTACAGACAGATATATTGTAGGTTGGCAGAGGGGGTTGAAAAGATTTTACAGTGCAAATTTGGTCAACAGATGATGTCACCAGAGCGCGGATCCGCGGCCCAACTAACCGGCACGATTCCCCAGAAAAAATTCCAGATGATGAAGACACCAGATCGCCGCCCTTCCGCGGTCCGAGGCTTGATCAGGCCGCGTTTCCGCGGCCTGATGGAGGACTTGGTCCCACAGATTTTTTTAGTTTTTCTGTTGTTGAAAATCTCCTCTGTTCTGATATGCACTCTTCTAGTTTGCCCTCTGTAAAATTTCAGATCCGAGCTTCTTCGCTATTCCTACAAAATTCAAAAGATGCACCCTTCAAACAGATCAAAATTGATAATTTTTTTATTTCTTTTTTTATTTTCAGATTTTTATATTTTTTTAAAATTTATATCAACCCGAAATTACACAGAAAAAAAATTTACGCCATCCCCGGCAACGGCGCCATTTGATTAGTCCAAAAATTTTGTATTTACCGTAATCAGAAACAGCGTCGCTTTGCAGCTAGCTGGTGAATACGGGTCGATCCACAGAGATGGGTAATTTTCTTTAATGTGTTTTAACGAGTTGATTCAAAATGTTGTTTTGGTTGGTTTATTAAATCTATAAAAACCTGGATCTATCAATAAACTTAATTAATCTAATTTAAAGTCTTGCTAGGGTTAGGCTTAGGGGAAGTTTTGGAGATTAAAGTTTTCCTCACCGCTTTCAATGCCTTATTTTAGATCTATTAGATGTTATAGTAATTATCAATAAAGTGGATAAGAATCTTTTGGGAAGATATTTCTTCCTCTAGATTCTTGTCCTTCCTTTATCGATAATTACCCTAACCTCCATGGAAAACGCGCGCAACCGGCCCTTTATACTACGCTTCACCGTTACCTCGAGGGGTAGGGTGCCGTAGGGAGCGGTTGTGCGCGTATGCATGGAGTTCTAATTCTTAGGTGAGTATGGCATTGAAAGGGGTGAGAAATCTCATCTCTCAACCATTTCCCTAAGGCTAACCCTGACAAGCAAGGAGATTACTCGCTCATTAGGGATGATAAAACATACTAATTAAAAGAGAATTAAAAGCACAGAAATAAAATTACTTACTAATTTGATGGCTCCCTCCAAGCAAGAATTACAGAGCAGATCTGAATTTTATTTATTGAAAAGAGGCATGAGTTTTTACAGATCTGTGATTACAATTTATAGGAAACAGGGAAACTAGGGTTACAGACTCTCGCACATGTGAAATTACAGATTTGCCCTCGGAAAATCCCAACACCCGCACCGACGCACATGTTTCCGGATTTAAAATCAGAAAAGCTTCTGGGAAAAGCTTCAGAAGAGGGTCACATGCTTACACGTGACCAGCAGTCACGTGTTGGCACGTGACACCTAAACGCATCATCAAGGCAAGTTCAGTTTCCTGACTACATCGAAGAAAAGGGCTTCAGAAAGAGTCACGTGCTCCCACGTGACCAAGGTCACGCGTCGGCACGTGACATTTAAATTCAAGCAGCAAAGGCACACCCTATCCCTGATCAGATCAAGGAAAATGCTTCAGAAGAGGTCACGTGCTCCCACGTGACCAGGGGTCACGTGTTGGCACGTGACGCTCAAAACATCAGAATTGTTCTCCAGTTAAACCAAGAAAAGAACCCAAACAAGGGTCACGTGCTCACACGTGACAAGGGGTCACGTGGTGGCATGTGACGCTCAAAACAGCAGACTTGTTCTCCAGTTAAATCAAGGAAAAAGAATCCATACAAGGGTCACGTGCTCACACGTGACCAGTGGTCACGTGTTGGCACGTGATGACCAAGCAGCAACCAGAAGACAGCGCAAAAAGAAGGAGGGAGGCTCATTCCAAAGAGGGTCACGTGTCCACGCGTGACCATGGGTCACGTGGTCACACGTGACCGGCTTTCAAAGCCCATTTTGTTAACAGAATTAAATTCTGAAGAAAATTCAAATCTTTCCAAAGGAAAGCGATTATCTGGAACCAATCGAATTAAAGATTCAGAGGTGATGAAATATCATCTATCTATGGGAAAATCTCGAGTTTGGAAAGATTTCCCCTTCAAATCTAACAGAAATAACAAAGGGGAATCCCTGGATTTGAAATCCAATGGTGAATAAAATTCACCTAATGATCCAAAGGTCCAAAACGAATGATGGATGCAAATCAAATCTCTCAATGAAAATTCGTCAAAAACTAATTGATTCAGCTGCTTCTCCTATAAATAGGAGCCAAGAGACACAAAATAGATATATACGCAGAGGGAAGAAAAAGGAGAGAGCCTTGATACTTTGAGGAATCTGGATCTTCTGCAAAAGAAAACCCTAGGTAAGAAAGGGAAGGCTTTCTGAAAGAAAGAGAATTTAATTCTCAATAGAGTTTAACTCTGATATATAAAACAGAAGAACATATTTCTTCTCTCTTTGATAGAGGATCTGTAAAGAGCACATCTCCCCTTGAAGTTGAGAATTTAATTCTCGATGGGTTGAGATCCTGCCATGCAGATCCAAAACATAGAGAGGGAATGCAAGCACGAGAATTTAATTCTCACAGAACTATAGGAATTTAATTCCTTAGAACAAAAAAGAAAACAGGGTTCAACCCTAATTTAGTTCTGTTGAAACAGCGGGAAGTTAATCATAATTTAACAGAGAATGGAAGTTTAAATTCCTTAAAAGTTTTTATTAGGGTTTAACCCTATTCGGTTCTTCACATATATGAGGAATTTAATTCCTACAGAAAATTCAGAGTTCAACTCTATTCCAGAATATAAGTCGTCAAAAAGAAGTAGGAATTTAATTCCTCTGAAATTTAAAGCTCGAGGAATTTAATTCCTGAAAAAGATTAACAGATCCTCTAAACGACATACATAGAGGCAGGGTCACGTGCCACCACGTGATCCCCCCAAAAGATCTACAGAAAGCCCCTTTCAGGCAGCACCCCACGTGACCCACGTGACCCTCGGCAGAAGCTCTAACATATAAGCATTTGAATGCCCATCACGTGATGGCACGTGATGCTCTGAAAGATGCGATAATCTCAGCAGAATAAATGAAGGGAGGGCGCTCTCACGTGTTGCCACGTGACCCCTCTTGCCTTAGTGTTTAACACTAAATTGGAACTCCCGAATCCAGTGTTAAAACACTGTTGGGCCTTAGTGTTCAACACTAATCAAAGAACTTTATTTGCAGGGTTTAACACTGTTTTGCTTTAGTGTTTAACACTAATTTGAAAGCCTTGTCGTTGGTGTTTAACACCAATTATCTTTTAGTGTTAAACGCTAACTTGTCAATCTCATTCCCAGTGTTCAACACTGATTGCTCTGTAGTGTTTAACACTAGGCTTTGGCCCAATTGGCTAAATGGATGGAGGCAAAGCCTCTCCTGATTGGACTTAGCCAAGGATGGCCATAAGTCCTCAATTTGTGATTAACTGGGCTCATGGGCTCATAATATAATTAATGGGTCTTGATCCCAAATTGGGCTAAAGACTATTTAATCCATTCCGGTTCTAGGGTACATCTCTTCACTCCTTTGATACTTGGCATTGTAATCCCTCAATGTCTTCAAAGAGGTGACGGGTCCCGACGACCACACACCGATATGGACTGTGGGGTCCTTAAACCCATGTCTAATGCAAAATTCCTGGTTACGTGGAACGCGGATAACGTCACTCTTTGACCCCGCGGAAAACGCCCAGAGCGGAGCCTAGTCCTCGC
This sequence comes from Agapanthus africanus, assembly GCA_030015575.1. Classification (NCBI taxonomy): domain Eukaryota; kingdom Viridiplantae; phylum Streptophyta; class Magnoliopsida; order Asparagales; family Amaryllidaceae; genus Agapanthus; species Agapanthus africanus. The sequence goes on along the minus strand of JASDDO010000019.1, from coordinate 820,431,355 downwards.
CGAGCACGGCAGTGAACCCGTGTGAAGCATCTAGTGCAAAATTCCTGGTTATGTGGAACGTGGATAACGTCACTCTTTGACCCCACGGAAAACGCCCAGAGCGGAGCCTGGTCCTCGCCGAGCACGGCAGTGAACCCGTGTGAAGCATCCAGAGCAAATACCGGACTGTGGAGTCCTTAAACCCATGGACTACGACGTCCTTAACCTCAACCGAGATGTCTTAAAACTAACAATGGACCGCAATGTCCTTAAACTACCCATGGACCGCAATGTCCTTAAACTACCCATGGACCGCAATGTCCTTAAACTAGAACAATAGAGCCCCTCCCCATATGCTCTTTTGTCGGATCTAAACGGTCCCGTTTAAGTTGATCTTAGCCTCAAAGATGGCTAACGTATCCTTAAACCTTCAAGTAGACTGGACTATGAATTCCCCCAATTAACTCTGGCTCGAGGGTACATCTCTGAACTCCTCTGACATCCGTCGTTGTAATCCTTCAACGTCGTCAGAGAGGTGACGGGTCCCGATGGCCATACATACGATGGACCACTATGTCCTTAAACTGGAACAATGGAGTCCAAACGCTCCTTTGTCAGATCTAAACGATCCCGTTAAGTCGATTTTAGTCCCAAACTAGACTAACGTATCCTTAACAAAAGTTTGAGTTGATCTCAGCCTCAAGTATGGCTAACGTATCCTCAAACCAAACCCCCAAACCCAAATCTAAGATAACACGGATTTGGACTAGTCCACGCCCTACGGGCGACGACATAGCTCAGTCTCCGTAAACAATCCACGGGCAACAAAACATAAAACTAAACACACACGACACGAAGTGACCATCTGGAGAAGGAGAAAGTTGTTACCGCGAGGCGGTAGCGTAATTAACTGCAGGGGCTTGCCTCTGCAGGGAAGAGCGTCCCCACAATCAAAAACCCCTCGTGCGAGGGGGAATCTGACGAAGTCTGCTACATCGGACGCATCCGTTTAAACCTTCGATACACGGTGCCATAAATCAACTTGGCATCTTCGGAGAGGTGGACGGATAGCACCAATTAGCATCTGCCCCGAATCTCAGTGCCAGGACCACCGCGGTCTTGTGCGCCGTCCTTCGGAGGGGAACAGATTCTGGCACGTCCGGTGGGACCTTTTCCTCTTTCCACTCCACACTTCGTGTGTCGTGATTCGCAAACCAATCACGGTTCGCTAATGTTTGCCCTTGGGTTTCAAGATACTAAGAATTGGCGTCTTGCTTATTGCAGAAAGCAAAGGATCGATGGCTTCTACTTCTGTGAAATTCTCCAACTGCTCAGACTGCAATTGCGACCAACGCTCTGCCTCGCCAGGAGGTATAGCCTACGGACCCCAAGCTGCTTCGTTATTCACAATGCCGGTGGACCAAGTGACTCAGGCCACTACCGGATTGTTCTTTGGGACTATACTCCCACCGACAAGCTTCACGGCGCCGGTGCTGACAAAGGAAGCTTTCAAGAAGTCGGTCTTTGATCGTCTTACCCCTGCCATGGCTCCCCTCAACGAGTCGCCCAACGTCAACGCCTCGATCTTCTCTAGATTGGGCCAGAAATCATGCGAACTCATCATGGAGCCTACAGTCTCAGAGAAGGCTGCTTCTAAGAAAGTGGCCGCTCCTGCCCCCGAAATCGTCAAGGCGGCTTCTCCGACCAAAAAGTCGGTCTTTATAAGATTAACGGCTCCAGCTCCCGCCCCTGCTGCTCAAAGGACATCGGTCTTTGACAGGCTAACACCAACAACGACCCCCCACCCACACAGGGGGCAAGACGAAACCATTCTTACCGCTGACCCAACGCCGTCCGCTCGACACGCTCGACGTCGCCATTGGCGCCGAGTAAGGAAGGCTGGGGGCAACTCCCCCTCCGGGTTGACTCCATCAGCCCCGGTGGCAGAAGTTAATGCTGCTGTTCCAACTGGGAACAGCTTCGAAATGCTAAATAAGGTGCGAAGGAATTCTCCTATTGCAGTGCTGAAGAGGTCTCCTCCCCCATTAAAAAAGGTAGTGGAAATAAAACCAGAACAGCCCCGATCTCCTCAACGGCTGTCTTCCAAAATCTATAAGGTTTGGCGGCAGGCCCGAGACTCGATCATCGATCCAAACTTCTCCCGCCAGCACAAGAAGCTGAAAATCCAACCGGAGGCCTATCGCCAGGCTAAACCCCGAAAGGCTGTCTGGACGCCCACCTCAACGGCCCCCTCAACCTCCATGGCTCATAAAAGGAGGAGGCCAGAAAAAATCCCCCAGCATGCGACGACGGCTAAAAGCACTGAACCCAGACGCCCTAAGTCTGGGGGCACGGTGGTGCACACTGTTTACATGGCTTCTGGAAAGGAGGAAAGCCGCACTACTACAGGCCACCGACCGCTAACCCGATCCGTGACGAAAGCCCAGGAGCAGCAACAAAAGCTTCAGGAAATGATGAATGCTATGGCCGCACTTACCGGGCCAAAAGAAAGCACAGAAACGTCCTCAGACGCACGCCAAGAGGAAGAGACCGACGCTGAATTCCTTCGCCGGATACTGGAGAAAAAGGACAAAGAGGCTGCTGAACAAGCAGCCAACATACAACGTATGGGCCTTCTCTTCCAAGATATGATAGGAATGATGATCCAGCAGGACTTACCCGCCGAGGATCCCCCAATCGTTCTTGAAGACGACCGAGGAGAAACGTCAAATCCACCACCAGCCCTCTCAACGGCCAAGGAGGAGACATTCTCTAAGGCTGACTTGCCTGACTACATAGCCCAGCAAATCCGGGTTCATCATGCGACTGAGGCAGCTGGCCAAGTCGTGAAAACGGGGCGGCCGTATCCAAGCTGGTACGATCAAATCAAATACCCGCAAGGCTATACGATACCAAAATTCCACGTGTACAAGGGGACCGGCAATCCCCATCAACATGTCGCCCAGTTCCGGGCCCTCTGCGGTAACACCGGCGGTGATGACAAGCTGTTGCTCCGCCAGTTCGTGGGCAGCTTATCAGAAACAGCGTTCGAATGGTATTCGGAACTCCCAAACGATTCTATCAAAACGTTCGCTGAGATGGAGTTGTTATTCACTCAGCGATTCGCAAGTGCTAGCGAACGCACTCCAATAACGGCATTGATTAATGCCAGGGTAAAACCAGGCGAAACCTGGGTCCAATATGCTATACGCTGGCGGAATTTGTGGTCGAGATGCGAGCAACGCATTGAGGAGGCACCCGCAGTGGGCATGTTCGTGGGAACCCTAGACCCCCACGCAACTATATCCCAGTTTATGATGTTCTTTAAGCCAACCACATTCCAGGCTTTAATCGACAAGTTGGCTCAGATGGACCAGATGGGTCATAAACCACCTCCCCCGAAGTCGGAACCTCGGAATGACAAGGGTAAAGGGAGGGCAACCTTTGTCGCAAATGCCCAACAGCAACCTAACGCCCCAAAACCGGAAGATCAACTGGAAGAAAGACGCCGGTATTATAATGAAAAGATGAAGCGTCCCTACTCGTTCCCACGAGACAAGACGAAACGGTTATTCGAGCTGGCAATACGCAACAGACTTATAAACCTACCAAATCCAAGGCGACCGCCGCAACCCACCGAAGTGAATAACCCTAGCTATTGCCCTTACCATCAAACGGTAAGTCATCCGATTGAAGATTGCTTCGTCTCCAAAGGATGGATTGAAGATCAATACCTCCAGGGGAAGTTTGTACTGTCCGAAAAGTGGAAGGTGAAACCACCACAACCGTATACTCCCAAGAAGGCAGATACACCGGGGGCAACCTGCTCCTTTGTTGAAGAAGCTCCATGGGAGGTCGTGCTATCAACGAAAACCAAAAGAATGCTGAGAGACCTTCATGCGTGCCCTGCGATCGAATGGAAGGACCCTCTTGAACCTCAAATTATCGAAGGGATGTTGAAGCCCCGCACAACTACGAAGACTCGTGATAAGGGCCCAAATACTCACGCCCAACCGTCAAAATCTTCAAAGAAAAAGAAGAAGAAATCCAAGAAGCCCGCGAAGCTTGGAAACGAGCACACGAACTTGCAGAAGCAAATCGACGCGCTGGAAGAATACAATCAAAAGGCGCGAACTCCTGTCACACTGCAAGAGTTCCTCAATCACATCTTTCAAGAGGAAGATGATGGAGAAAGCTCGTCGGATGAATCCGAAGGATATGTGGCGAGTTGTAATGTAATCTCCCACTCGTTTACTGACAATGAGAAAACTCCTGGCACTAAGAAGCTGGAGGCACGCCCTGAATCAGAGCGTGTGTGGCCAATAGATGAAATGATCGACGCTTTTCTAGACGAGATTCGTCTGAAAAGTAAAGCGGATCAGGAGCGTGAGATGGCAGCGTCAGAAGGGGCCAAACGCAGGCGACTGAACGAAAGAGTTGAACTACTTCTGCCAGAGCGAAAGGCATCCGAAGTAGACAAAAGGATATTCAAGACGAGGAAAAGGTTTGCCAAAGCCATGTCAAGGGGGATGAAGCTACCACCCTCGGAAAGAAACACCCATGATGGGGTGGAAAGGCACCCTGATTATTGCGCGTATCATCGGAAAATTTCACACCCCACGGAGGAGTGCGACGCCTTTAAGACATGGTGGCAGGGATATGTTGCTCATCGGCAACATTTTAAGCGCATGAAACGTAAGCCTCGTCGGGAACGAAGAAGTACTGCCGACGGGCACAACGGAACTACTAACAACTGTTACATGGTTAACGCTAGAGGGTCACAAGTTCTCACCTTTGGGAGCGACTCTGATGAAGAAATGGCTCTGGGCCCTCTCTTTAAAGAATCCGTTTTAGGGAAAGAGAAAGAACTAGAAGCCTGCGAAAACATTCAGCTGCGCAATCGCACACTCCCAGAAAAGAATCTCGGGCCCGCGAATAGGAAAGATAAGGGAAAGGAAAAGGTCACTGAAGATATCACTTTAGATGACCAAGTCATGAAAGAACTAACTACCAAAGACCCTCCTAAGAAGGGTAAGGTGGACTATAACATCCTCGCGCACTTAAGGAAGCTACCTTCTCAGCTTAGCATTCTTGATGCCCTCCTATTATCAAAAGAAGCGCGAGACTCGCTAATTAAGGCGTTACAAGAACCTGAGCAATTCCAAGCCTTCCTCGCCACTGAAAGGATGAAGGATGAACTGGAGGAAGTGCATACGGCCGACATCACTTTCGGTGATGAAGACCTCCTTCTCGGGACGTGCGACCACAACCGTCCCCTGTATGTCTCCGGATACTACAATGACATCAAGATAGGCAAGATCCTGGTGGATAATGGATCCTCCGTCAATCTCCTTAATGTTCGGGTGTTGAAGGAAATCTGCATGAGTGTGTAACACCTTGCTCGTGACAAAATTACTATCTCCGGTTTCGATTCACAATCGTCACGGACTCTCGGATCTGTGATACTAACATTACGCTTTGGACTTCTTGTCACAGACATCAAATTCCACGTCATTGACGCCAAGACCTGCTACAACGCCTTGCTCGGTCGTCCTTGGCTACACGAGTACAACATCGTCCCTTCTACACAACATCAGTGTATGAAGTACTTTAAGGATGGTTTCGAGTATACCGTAACAGGAGAGTTAAACCCATTTTCCGTGAACGAAGTCCACAAGTACGAAGATGCGAAGTACTTTTTGCCGAATTTCAAGGATATAGAAAGGTGTCGCAACCCGGAGAACAAAACCGTCGCCACCATCCCTGTTTTCGGGAGCGATACCGAAGAAGAGGAAGATATAGTTTATGCAGGGCCATCTCAGCGTAACAACCTGGGGATGCCCGCCCCCATGTTGGTCTTCGGAAGTGATTCAGAAGATGAGGTTAATGCCGTGTTCTCTAATCGGCTGTCAATACAAGCACCCCTTGGCGATGACCACAGTTTGCAAATCACCATGGTACCGCGAGAACACTATAAGGATCTCGACACGCTTCAAGCTCACAATGTGCAGGACCTGCGAACGTTTTACGTCCCTCCCAGGCGAAGGGATGAGAAGGTGATCCTATTCTACCAATCCTCAGAGTCGAAAGTAGAGAAAGAGATCTGGCATGGCGTGGATGTTACACTTGACAGGCTCCAACCCATCCGTCTGCCTAGATACTATACAAATGGATTAAAGAACCTATTGAAGCGCCAAGGAGTACCCTTAAAACAAACTGTTCGACAGGCTCGGTTCTACAACAGGATTTGGGATGTCCCTGGGACTCAACGCAAATTGCCCAACGGGAAAATGGAAACACTTGGGCTTGGATACGCGAGAACCGGAAAACGGGAACGGGCTCATAGCAGCTACGCTATATATACCTTTGATGAAGAGGAGGACGCCCTGTCAGGAGATGCTAACCCCCCATCAAAACTAGACCCCGCGATTGAAGCGCCGAGTCCGTCGTTCGAAGAACGAATGAGCAAGCCTATCAGGAAAGTGGGTCAGAAAGTTCGGGAGGACCACAACCGCGAAATGGCTATCCACGAGAAGGCCAGGACGCAACGTCTATTTCAACAGGCTGCAAAAGACAAAGATGTTCATCCTTGTCAACCCGTCATACGAAAGGCCCGATGCGGAGACGGAAATAAGTCAAGAAGCGGAAAGAGGAGCCGACAACAACGATGCAGGATTAGAGGGTTACGTGATCGGGAATTGCACGGCTCGGATTTGTCCCTCATGAAGAAGATGAGTCGAGCGTACTCCTTCCCCCGAGACAAGACGGAGAGATTACTCAAGCTAGCCATAAAACATCAAATGATCGCGCTTCCAAGGTCTAGACATCCTGAGCAAGCTAACAAGGCTTCTCATCTGAGCTATTGCTCTTATCATCGAGCCATAGGACATCCTACCGAAGACTGCTTCACCTTCAAGAACTGGGTCGAGGACCAGTACCAACAAGGCAGATTCGCTTTATCCAATGGATGGAGGGTAACGCCGCCGCGAAAACACGAGCCCAAGGCCGCAGGAGTAGAACCGGATCCACCTCAGTCCTGGGAGCGGATTCGCACCTGTTATACGATTATGATATTAAAAGAAGAGCCCGAGAACACAGATGACCTTCCCCGGTGCTTTGAGAACAGCGATGATGAGATAATCTCAGAATTTCTGCCCGCTCCAAAAGAACTGGAAGATGGTATACATACTACTACAGATAACCTCAGGAAGATTGAGTTGGGATCGGCAGATGACCCGCGACCGACATTTGTCAGCAAGCTGCTCTCTGAAGAAAGGGTGGCTGCGTTAAAGAACGTGCTTCTACAGCATAAAGACTGCTTCGCATGGAACTACTCCGAGATGCCAGGATTAGATCCGGAGATTGCTGTGCATAAATTAGCAATATCCCCAGATATCAAGCCAGTCAAGCAGGCGCCAAGAAGGATGCGACTCGAGCTTGAGATGAGCATCAACGCCGAAGTCAAGAAACTGATCGATTCTGGATTTATCCAAGAAGTCCAATATCCCGATTGGATCGCCAATATCGTCCCGGTAATGAAGAAGAATGGGACGGTACGCATATGCGTGGATTTCAGGGATCTCAATAAAGCCTGTCCAAAGGACGATTTCCCAGTACCAGTAACCGAGCTAATGATAGATAACACGTCCACTCATGAGGTTTTCTCCTTTATGGACGGTTCGTCAGGATACAATCAGATAAAGATGCATCCCGAAGACCAGAAGCACATCGCTTTCCGGACCCCTTTGGGTATATTCTTCTACAGGGTTATGCCCTTTGGTCTAAAGAACGCTAGCGCTACCTATCAAAGGGCAATGACAAAGATCTTCAACGACCTCATACATGACATCGTCGAGTGCTATATCGATGACCTCGTAGTAAAGAGCATGTCATACGAAGAGCATCTAAAGCATCTGGAGACTGTATTTCAACGCCTTCGGCAATATAATTTGAAAATGAATCCCCTCAAATGCGCGTTTGGAGTCTCTTCGGGTAAATTCCTGGGGTTCATCGTTCGACACCGAGGTATTGAAATAGATCCGTCAAAGATTAAAGCGATCATGGAAATGCCTCCGCCAAGAACCCTCAAACAGTTGCGGTCTCTCCAAGGGAAGCTCGCATACATCCGGCGATTTATAGCCAACCTTTCCGGAAAGTGCCGTCCTTACAGTCACCTGATGAAGAAGGGAACCCCATTCGTCTGGGATCAAAAATGCCAAAGCGCGCTAGACGAGATCAAGCAATACCTGCAGAACCCGCCGGTATTGGCTGTGCCGGTCAAGGGAAAACCCCTCATTCTTTATACAACCGCCCTCGAAGGTTCCTTGGGCGCATTATGGGCACAAGAGAACGATCAGAGGAAAGAGAGAGCACTCTACTACTTAAGTCGAGTTCTATTGGGGGCGGAAAGCAACTACTCTCCCATTGAAAAACATTGCTTGGCGTTAATCTTCGCGATAACAAAGCTCAGGCACTATGCGTTGGCACATGAAGTCCGTCTCATTTCAAAGGTGGATCCCCTTAAATACTTGATGTCAAAAGCTATATTGACAGGACGACTCGCTAAATGGGCCCTGCTCTTGATGGAGTTCTCGATAACGTATCAACCTCTCAAGGCAGTGAAAGGCCAGGCCATTGCCGACTTCCTCGCTGAGCACCCGATATCGGCCGATTCTCCTCTGAACTGTGATTTGCCGGACGAGCATGCATTTGATGCGATTAGCGGCGGAAGCACCCGATGGGAACTCTATTTCGATGGAGCGTCCTCTGTAAAGAAACAAAAACAAGGTATCCCAATGATCAAATCGGGGATAGGTCTCGTTTTTGTAACTCCACAAGGAGGGGTAATGCGCTTCGCCTTCTCTTTAACAGAGCCGAGGACAAACAATGAAGCTGAATACGAAGTTCTGATAGCAGGCCTCGAAATTGCCATCAACATGGGAATTGAAAACCTCCTTATATACGGGGATTCTCAGCTGGTCGTTAGCCAAGTAAATGGTGACTACCAAACGTGCAAACCGGAGTTGGTGAAGTACGGCGAAAAGGTGCAACAACTGTTGGCCCAAATTCCCTCTTATATTTTGGAGAACATACCGCGCGCGGAAAACAGCAAAGCAGACGCGTTGGCCAAACTTGCTAAAGAACTGGCTGACGAGAACCTCGATGATGTCAGAATCGTGGTACAAAGCCGTCAAGTGCTCGCCCCGGCAGAAATACCTCCGGGATTATATAAAGAAAAGGGAGCGACTGAGCAAACGACCCTACAAATAAAAGACCACGAGAAGGCCGAGGACTGGAGGGAAGTCTTCATAGACTACTTTAAGTCCCACCGAATGCCCAAAGAAGCGTCCTCAAGACATCAGCTCATGAAACGAGCTCTATCTTTCGCTTTCGTCAACGATACTCTGTACAAGAGATCGTTTGATTCTCTATGGCTGAGATGCTTGGGACCTGACGAAGCAGAAAGAGTTATTCAGGAAGTTCACGATGGACTTTGCGGTTCTCACCAAGCAGGCCCAAAGATGAAGTTAAAAATCAAACGGATGGGTTACTACTGGCCCACGATGATCCAGGACTGCCTCGAGTATGCGAAGCAATGCCACTCGTGCCAGATTCATGGAGACTTTATCCACCAACATCCGAATCCACTACATCCAACGGTGGCTAGTTGGCCATTCGAAATGTGGGGGACTGACATAGTCGGCCCCATTGAGCCAGCATCATCTCGGGGACATCGTTTTATCTTGGCGACAACTGATTACTTCTCCAAATGGGCAGAAGCGGTACCACTGAGGGAAGTAAAGACGGAGAATATCCTCCATTTCTTCAAGACGCACGTCATCTATCGGTTTGGAACCCCACGGCGGATTATCTCCGATAATGGGCCAGCCTACAGAAGCCATAAGATTAGCCGCTTCGCGCAACAGCACAATATAGACTGGAGATATTCTTCAGTTTACAACCCACGAGCTAACGGTATGGCCGAGGCCTTCAATAAGACCTTGACGAAGATCATAAAAAAGACCGTTTCCCGGAATAAGAGAGACTGGCACAAAAGGCTGCAAGAAGCCCTTTGGGCTTATCGAACTACATTTAAGACGGCCACGAACACAACACCGTACGCGCTGGTATTTGGGACGGAAGCAGTGCTCCCCCTCGAGATAGAATTACCCTCTCTACGAGTGGCGGTCCACCATGAGCTGACAGACGAAGAAAATGCTCACCTTCGGCTTGAAGAGCTTGATGCCCTCGACGAAACCCGGCTCATAGCGCAACAAAATTTGGAGGCCTACAAAGCAAAGATGACGCGCTCGTACGAACGATTGACCAGACCGAGGACATTCCGCCAAGGCGAACTCGTACTAGTGGTCAAAAGACCTATGATCTCCAATCGTGCCAAGCGGGGAAAATTTGAGCCAAACTATGAAGGCCCGTACATCATAGACAAGGTCTACCAGGGTGGAGCCTATCTACTCGTGGACATGCACGGTGAAAGGCCTTTCAGGCCAATAAACGGCCGCTTCTTAAAGAAATACTATGCTTAATGAGCCACAGCCTGGGTCAATGATAGATGACGACGACTATGTCCGCTCGCTATCTTCCTAGGCTCAGACTTTACAAGCAGCAGCCGGCCTTCCCCTAACGACGGACCGAAACGTCCTTAAACTATCGACGGACCGAAACGTCCTTAAACTATCGACGGACCGAAACGTCCTTAAACTAACGACGGACCGAAACGTCCCTAAACTAACGACGGACCGCAATGTCCTAAAACTTGCAAATGACCGAAACGTCGTTAAACTACTATCAACCTGCGGCATCCTCAGGCCGGCGTGGTAAAAAAAAAACAAAAAAAAATGGTATGTCCATAAGCAAAATGGGCACGGATGAAAACCCGAAAGGGCTCCGTGAGTAAAAACAGCAGGGCTGCCGGCGAGTGTTTGTGAAAACCCGAAAGGGCGCAACCTTGTTAATGGACACTTGCGGGGTCCTCACGACCCTGTAAGGAGAAACCACCCGCGTGAGATCCTTACGACTCACAGGGACGCAACACACTTAAGGATCCCCACGATTCCTAAGGAGAAAATACACTTGCGAGATCCTCACGACTCGTAAGGAGAACTCTCTTATGGGACCCTCACGGCTCATAAGATTTGAAAGTCTTAAGTCACAGAGACCTAAACCTGTGCTTAGGCAAAATCCCCCATAACCTTCGACAATGCCCTACAAGTGGCTCAATACTGACCCTTGTATACAATCCACGGGCGCGAATAAACATTTTCCCAGCAAAATCCCACCCGTGATTAGGGATATGTTTACACGGTGAACAACCCTTATAAGTCCTCTCGACTCATAAGGAGAAAACCCTTTTGTAAGATTCTTACGACTTACAGAGGGACATACACTTATGAATCCTCACGATTCCTAGGGAGAAAATACACCTACAAGATCCTCACGACTTGTAGGGAGAAATACTTTTGTGAGACCCTTACGGCTCATGAAGTCAAAGCCTTAGTCGACAGGACCTCAACCCTGTTTGCTAAGCCACCTTTGTTCAACATCGACAGAGGCAAAGGATGATTCGCTCCTGGCAATATTCCAGTTGTAGCGATACTGATGCTGAGATTGGCACCAGATTCCAAGTTCCACACTCGCGATAAAAAAAAAATAATAACAGCGAGCCAGACGTGCATACGAAACAGCCGAAATGATGGGGCAACTTGCAATAAAAAGCAGCAAGTAAAAAATGTATGCATAAAAAAATAGCCGAAAGGATGGGGCAACTCGCAATAAAAATCAGCGAGTAGAGAATAAATAAATAGCCAAAATGATTGGGCACCGCGAAGAATAGCCGAAATGATGGGGAAATCGCGACCTACGCGATATAAAAGCTGAAATGATAGAGCATCGCCGAAAAAGAAATAAAATATAAAAAAAAGGGGGCGCAAACAAGGAAAAGATCATACTCCTTCCCCAGGTTTCATCATAACAAGAAGCCGAATCTCGACGGGCCACAAATAACCTAGAGATCATCCCAACATTCGTCCCGTAACGACGGACACAACTTCAAGCTAAGCGGAACAGCGGCAACTCCCAGTTCCATGGCTCGGTGGTATACATATCGCCAACAGTCAAACCCCCATCCCGTGAAATGTGGATACAATCAGCAAAATTCCTGGTTACGTGGAACACGGATAACGTCACTCTTTGACCCCGTGGAAAACGTCCAGAGCGGAGCCTAGTCCTCGCCTAACGCGGCAGTGAACCCGTGTGAAGCATCTAGTGCAAAATTCCTGGTTACGTGGAACGCGGATAATGTCACTCTTTGACCCCGTGGAAAACGTCCAGAGCGGAGCCTAGTCCTCGCCGAGCACGGCAGTGAACCCGTGTGAAGCATCTAGTGCAAAATTCCTGGTTACGTGGAACGCGGATAATGTCACTCTTTGACCCCGTGGAAAACGTCCAGAGCGGAGCCTAGTCCTCGCCGAGCACGGCAGTGAACCCGTGTGAAGCATCTAGTGTAAAATTCCTGGTTACGTGGAACGCGGATAACGTCACTCTTTGACCCCATGGAAAGCATCCAGAGCGGAGCCTAGTCCTCGCCTAACGCGGCAGTGAACCCGTGTGAAGCATCTAGTGCAAAATTCCTGGTTACGTGGAACACGGATAACGTCACTCTTTGACCCCGTGGAAAACGTCCAGAGCGGATCCTGGTCCTCGCAGAGCACGGCAGTGAACCCGTGTGAAGAATCCAGAGCGGAGCCTAGTCCTTGCCGAGCACGGCAGTGAACCCGTGTGAAGCATCTAGTCCAAAATTCCTGGTTACGTGGAACGCGGATAACGTCACTCTTTGACCCCGCGGAAAACGCCCAGAGCGGAGCCTGGTCCTCGCCAAGTACGGCAGTGAACCCGTGTGAAGCATCCAGAGCAAATACCGGACTGTGGAGTCCTTAAAATCCACGGACTATGATGTCCTTAACCTCGACCGTGATGTCTTAAAACTAACAATCAACCACCCCGATTCCCTACGGATTCTGCCTTGGTTTAAGGGTACATCTCTTCACTCCTTTGATGCCTGGCGTTGTAATTCCTCGACGTCTTCAAAGAGGTGACGGGTCCCTGCAACCACACATCGGACTGTGGAGTCCCTAAATCCATGGACTATGAGGTCCTTAACCTTGACCGTGATGTCTTAAAACTAACATCGGACTGTGGAGTCCCTAAATCCACGGACTATGAGGTCCTTAACCTTGACCGTGATGTCTTAAAACTAACATCGGACTATGGAATCCCTAAATCCACGGACTGTGAGGTCCTTAACCTTGACCGCGACGTCTTTAAACTACAATACCTGGAGCAGCCCCTGACCCCGCGAAACACGGACAAGGGTGACCATATCCAGCACTTACAAGTCCTCACGACCTGTAAGGGAAAAAAAAATCTCTCTTGTGAGATCCTTACGACTCTCAAGGGAAAACCCGCTTAAGAATCCTTACGAATCTTAAGGAGAACTGACACCTATGGGATCCTCTCGACCTGTAGGGAGAAAAACTCTTTATGAGACCCTTGTGGCTCATAAAATGCAAAAGTCTTAGGAAGCAGATCTTAACCCTGAATCCTAAGCCATCGCTGTCCTGCAAGGAGATCAAGATAGAATATCCGCAGAATGCATTCAATAAAAAGGGGACACACCATTGAGAAGAAAAATGTATCTTTTATTCATAAACCAAAATAGGTACAAAGTACAATTCATAAAAGAAACAAAAAGAAAGATACTCTCATCCATGAGTATGTACAAAAAGGAAAAAAGATACAAGTCCTCAAGCCGGCGGGCGGTGCAATAATTTTACCAGCTCGTCATTCTGTTGCTGAGCCACGGCTTCATGACGTAAGATCTCCAGAAGACAAGCCTCCGCCTGAGCTTGCTGAGCCTGATACGAAGCAAGCCGAGCTTCGAGCTCTTTCTCGGTGGCCTTATGAGCCTCAACCCTCTCACGAGTGAACGTGGCAGCTTTGTCGAGAGCCACCACCTCTTTGATGGACTCCTGAAGCACCCGCCAGAGTTCATACGCTTTGTTGGCCTTGGCTGTGAGATTGGCTTGAAGCTCGCCCAGCGCCTTGGAGGCTAGCTCCCTCTCCGAGAACTTGCGACCAAGCCTCTTCTCACATGACGTCATATTTTCCGCACACCGTGCTATCAGACCCCGCAACTCCGCTTTTGCAGCCACGGCTTCAGAGGAAAGGCGAGAGCATTCAAGGGCATGCAAGCGAGCCTCCACCTGCCGACAGAACTCCACCCAGACTCGCACCACCTCCTCGCTGTGATAGGTGGCGAGAAAAGGAAGGGAGTCGTTAGCTTCAGCGGCAAACGCTTCGGCTGTGGTCGCACTACCAGCACGGAGCTCCTCGACGAAAGAAGATAGGGAGACAAGGCTCAATTGGGCCAAGCGTTCTGAAGCCCGCAGAGCGTAGGGGCCGGGCGGCATCAAAATGCGTGATTCCAAAGCCATGGAGACTGGCAGGGTTGTTCAAATTTGGCAAATGTTAGTAAAACTCTTAAACGCAGAACGAACGGGACTATAATAAAATGTCACTCACCGACAGTCATGCAAGTAGGGGCTGAAGGTTCCCCTGGCCCTTCAACAACCTCGACCTCATCGTCGGCTTCTAAAACTATAAGAGACATCAACGTCATTTCGCAAAATAGTAACAATGCTATGGTAAAAAAAAAGGGGCGCGAATGACACTAACCTTGCTCAGAGGAAAGGACAATACGCTGAGGAGAGATCGCCTGCGGAGCTGCCATCTCCAATAAACGCTGAAATGACTGTCGAGGCGACAGATCCGCGATCGCGGCCGCCAAATCGCGCAATTCCGAGAAAGATAAAAGAGTTCAGACTATGAAGGGGTTGCTAAATTAAAACGCAGAGGGATACCTTCAACACTCCTCCCGTTCTGAGCCGGGGGGATGGCAGCTTCAACGGTCTCCGCCGTGACCTCAGGCCCCAACAAAGGGAGAGTAGTCCCGACTACCTCGCTTCCAGCCTTTGGCCACCCTCAGTAAGAGTCATTGGGACGACGGCCTCCAGGGGAGCCTCCCCCAAAGGGGCAAGCACTCCCTGATCAAGAACCACCACTGGAAGTTCTACCATGAGAGGAGCAGCCTCATCAGCCCCCTCCACATCCAGCAAGGCTTCATCAAGAATTTCGGCGGGCTTTAGTTTTAATGGGCCAGTAGGGAGTTCCCCCAGCGTCGAAGGTTCTGCACGATTCAAATAAGAATAATGATACATATGCACGGGCATAAATAATCGGAAAGATTACAGAAGAAGCACAACATACCTATACGCAAAGAAGCCCTCAATATGGCTTCTTCAAGCCGCTTCTCCTTCTCGAGGAGATAAGCTCGCCGAGGTTCAAGGGTAGACTCATGACCGCCGGTCCATAAAGAAAGTGCATCAGCTACGTCTTCTGAAGCGGCCTGCTTCAAAGCCCTTTCCCCCCATTCCTCCAAAGGGCCGATAAATCGCCGCCGAATCCACGAAGGGTCTTCGTAAAAAATTACAGCGGGATAAGACTTCTTCGGAACCCTGGCATTATGAGACTCATCTTTGGAGCGCCGTATGGTCTTGGGCAACTGCGCGGCCTCTTCATCAGTCGAACTTGGAAAGAGAAGTCCAGCGTCTGACTCTTGCAGGGCCAACGGCTCATCTTCAAGAATAGGCTCGGACTCCGCCAAAGAATCGAGCAAATTGGTGGCTACTTTCCTCCGCCGCTTGGACCCAGAGCTGGCCGCTGAGGATAACCGCTTCCTCCCTCGCGGAGCCTTAGGGCGACGCCGACCTACATCGCCCTCGACACCCTCATCCCTATTACCCTCGACCGGTGCCACGACCGAGGATGACACCGCCGTTGTCGACACCATGGGGGGCGGTGCTGCCACAGGCGGTGGTGTTACTACCGGGGCCCTTCTACCCCGCGATCGGGAACCCAGGGGCATACCAGGCGTTGGAGTAAAGTCTACCTCCGATTCTCCTGGGATGAGCGCAGCGCCGGTATCCCTTAGAGGGAAGAGAACCGGAGCCCTCGGTCGTAGCTTGGCTCCTGAAACCAGAGGAGGGGCGTCGTGACCAAGGAGCACTCTTCTTTCCTCAAGAATAATTGGGTTGAGCCGATGAAGATACCAACCCGTAAATGAGCCCACGCATCGGGGCATGTACTCAGCTTCGGGGACCATGAAGTGGGAGCCAGTGTTTAGCCTCATGAAGTGATGAGCGGCATCACGAACGGCATCGGGCGAAGGGACTGGGGCGACCATAAAAGCCTCGAAAGGAACACCCTGGTCGTAACCAAGCTGTCGGGCGAACCGATGCGGATTGTACCGCATGAAGAGAGCTACATTGTCCTGGCGAAACACCAAGTAGCCCGGTCTAATGGTATATAAGTGCGCAGCCTCCCGGGGCTTCAAAGAAGGCGCGTTGTCTTTTGACAAATCCCAGAGTTGTTGAACGGGACCTGAGGCAGTAGACAAGACCCGATCATTAAAAACCATCCTGCCAGCGGCGGCGTAAGGAGAAATCAGCACTCGAATAGCCCCGAATTGAGTCGGGTCGGCGGCAGAAGCATCCACTAATCGCATAAGTCACGGAAAGGGGTAAGCATCGTAAAATGTGGGCCTCTGATGCATAGCGAAAGCCCCCAACACGTGCATCTCAATCCAGGATGTGAAGTAATGGAGCGAAAAATTCACCACGTCCATGCCAGGAGTAGAGGTATTAGCTGCGGTGCCCAACCCATGATAAAGATGCGCCAACGCCGGGATACCGATAGCCAATCGCGTCCCCTCAGCAATGCGATAAGCCGGGTAGATAACCGAGGCTCTCATGAAGCGGCGATGCATGGGAATAACGAACCAACTGAGCCAAACACTGACAAACCCCACGAAGAATGTTTCTTCATCCATATCGGGTGCTGCAATGGACTCGAAAGACATCGGCGACACGATGGGAATATAGTATTGTGACAGGTCCGACTCAGCGGTTGGTAGCTTCTTCGGACCAAACCCAAAGGGGTCCTTGATGTTAGCAAACTTCGGAGCAGTTTTCGATATGACGTCCTCACGAAGGAAGCGGGAAATGAAGCTTTTAAAAGTAACACCCTGCTCCTCAGACTCAGTGAACAATTGATCAAAAATACCTAGCGCCTTGATCAAGCTGGGGCGCTTGTGGCGAATAGCGTTCTCAGCAGACAAGCCGTCAACCGGTGCGGACTCGGGCTCAAAGACATACTCGTCTCGAGGCAACAACTCCTCGTACAGTGCGCCCCTAATCGGCAATCCTGAGATTTCGTAAAATTCTGCCAGAGAAATCGAAACCTCACGATCTCCTAGAATGAAAGTGTTGGTGGGAAGATTCTATTGATTCAAGAACGCCCTAACCCACCAAACATGAGGGGACTGATAATAAAAGAGCGATGCGTATATTGCCTGGTAAAGCCCGACTTTCTGTAGCCGCGCTCGATGGGTGGCAAGGATATAGCGTGCCCAGAGAAGATAGCCCGTGGGATGTCAAGGAGTGAGCCCTATCTTGTAAATCTGTCCCCATAGGTGGGCCTCACCCTGACAAATGCGACGTCCCAAAATATCTATAGCGGGGACCGGATGGTGAGGGATACCGGTGGTTGAGGGCTCAAGTCGTCCCGCTGGAGTCCAGTTAGGCATTTCCACAGCAAAAACCGTTCTCGGAGGATCCATCGGTAAGAATGGGAAAGTGGGCTCTGTCGGTACTGCGCAAAGGAAACTCCGGCGACCCTGGATAATATGGCTGTACCAAGACCCCCACTGAAGTAAGTTGGCGCAACTTGGGTCATGGGCTCGGATCATCGCCATCGCCTCCTCATCAGATGGTGATTGAGGAAAAGCAGCCTCCGAACGAGCAAAGGGAAAGCGCGGAACAGAAGCCATCGCACCCGCAATCCAATAAAAGGAGACCGTTAAAAGCAAAGTCAGCGATATATATCCATGCATGAACAGGAAGATTAGTCAAAGAAAGCAACAACAGAGTTTTCTGGGACCATTGGCTACAAAACACCATGGGCCCCACAAAATCAGGATGACGGCTCATTAATAATGAGACCAAATAGTTGCAATAAAACAAAGGGAATATCCTCATTTAACAAAGAATGGTAACCCTACACATTCCCCCCCAACAGGATCTGTCTCGGGCTCTACAACGAATCCGACGAGATCAAAGAAATCAAATTCCCACAGAAGACATCATTACAAAACCCCTATTTCATTAATTGCAGAAGAACAACCTCGGGCCAAGAGACCCCAGGAAGCCTCCGTATGAAGAAATCGAGTTCTTCATTGGAGTTAAATTCCTTATTAAGAAAAAGAGAATTAAATTCCTAGAAACATTTTTGGATGGAATTAAATTCCATGAAGTTGAAACGCCATCATCATCTCCCCAAAGATCATCTAAACCCTAAGAGATCTACAGTTTGAAGGTTAAGCGGTTTCATGTTTTTATGGAAAAATATGAAGAAAAAGGGTAAAAACCCTTGTTTGGGATTTAAAATCCAGAGGAATGTGAAGGTCCATCGTTGTCCAAGAACATCACCTGAGAAAAAAAGGGGGTCACCTGAACAGAGTTAAACTCTGAAGATTGTTTCAAGACAGAGAACTAAGCTCTGGAAGCGAGAATTAAATTCTCAAGGAAGAAGTTCTCAGAAGAAGAAGATGAGCAAAGTGAAGGCTCCTATGAAGAGACAGAGGTATTTATAGAAGGCAATGGAAACGTTTCATCTCCCCAGATCCCTAGAAGAATCCAACGGTCACAGGAGGTGACAGCGTTGCACTCACGTGCAGACACGTGAGAACAACGCTGTGGGGGCATTTGTTTCCTGATTTAAAATCAGAAAAGCTTCTGGGAAAAGCTTCAGAAGAGGGTCACATGCTTACACGTGACCAGCAGTCACGTGTTGGCACGTGACACCTAAACGCATCATCAAGGCAAGTTCAGTTTCCTGACTACATCGAAGAAAAGGGCTTCAGAAAGAGTCACGTGCTCCCACGTGACCAAGGTCACGTGTCGGCACGTAACATTTAAATTCAAGCAGCAAAGGCACACCCTATCCCTGATCAGATCAAGGAAAATGCTTCAGAAGAGGTCACGTGCTCCCACGTGACCAGGGTCACGTGCTCCCACGTGACCAGGGGTCACGTGTTGGCACGTGACGCTCAAAACATCAGAATTGTTCTCCAGTTAAACCAAGAAAAGAACCCAAACAAGGGTCACGTGCTCACACGTGACAAGGGGTCACGTGGTGGCATGTGACGCTCAAAACATCAGACTTGTTCTCCAGTTAAATCAAGGAAAAAGAATCCATACAAGGGTCACGTGCTCACACGTGACCAGTGGTCACGTGTTGGCACGTGATGACCAAGCAGCAACCAGAAGACAGCGCAAAAAGAAGGAGGGAGGCTCATTCCAAAGAGGGTCACGTGGTCACACGTGACCATGGGTCACGTGGTCATACGTGACCGGCTTTCAAAGCCCATTTTGTTAACAGAATTAAATTCTGAAGAAAATTCAAATCTTTCCAAAGGAAAGCGATTATCTGGAACCAATCGAATTAAAGATTCAGAGGTGATGAAATATCATCTATCTATGGGAAAATCTCGAGTTTGCAAAGATTTCCCCTTCAAATCTAACAGAAATAACAAAGGGGAATCCCTGGATTTGAAATCCAATGGTGAATAAAATTCACCTAATGATCCAAAGATCCAAAACGAATGATGGATGCAAATCAAATCTCTCAATGAAGATTCGTCAAAAACTAATTGATTCAGCTGCTTCTCCTATAAATAGGAGCCAAGAGACACAAAATAGATATATACGCAGAGGGAAGAAAAAGGAGAGAGCCTTGATACTTTGAGGAATCTGGATCTTCTGCAAAAGAAAACCCTAGGTAAGAAAGGGAAGGCTTTCTGAAAGAAAGAGAATTTAATTCTCAACAGAGTTTAACTCTGATATATAAAACAGAAGAACATATTTCTTCTCTCTTTGATAGAGGATCTGTAAAGAGCACATCTCCCCTTGAAGTTGAGAATTTAATTCTCGATGGGTTGAGATCCTGCCATGCAGATCCAAAACATAGAGAGGGAATGCAAGCACGAGAATTTAATTCTCACAGAACTATAGGAATTTAATTCCTTAGAACAAAAAAGAAAACAGGGTTCAACCCTAATTTAGTTCTGTTGAAACAGCGGGAAGTTAATCATAATTTAACAGAGAATGGAAGTTTAAATTCCTTAAAAGTTTTTATTAGGGTTTAACCCTATTCGGTTCTTCACATATATGAGGAATTTAATTCCTACAGAAAATTCAGAGTTCAACTCTATTCCAGAATATAAGTCGTCAAAAAGAAGTAGGAATTTAATTCCTCTGAAATTTAAAGCTCGAGGAATTTAATTCCTGAAAAAGATTAACAGATCCTCTAAACGACATACATAGAGGCAGGGTCACGTGCCACCACGTGACCCCCCAAAAGATCTACAGAAAGCCCCTTTCAGGCAGCACCCCACGTGACCCACGTGACCCTCGGCAGAAGCTCTAACATATAAGCATTTGAATGCCCATCACGTGATGGCACGTGATGCTCTGAAAGATGCGATAATCTCAGCAGAATAAATGAAGGGAGGGCGCTCTCACGTGTTGCCACGTGACCCCTCTTGCCTTAGTGTTTAACACTAAATTGGAACTCCCGAATCCAGTGTTAAAACACTGTTGGGCCTTAGTGTTCAACACTAATCAAAGAACTTTATTTGCAGGGTTTAACACTGTTTTGCTTTAGTGTTTAACACTAATTTGAAAGCCTTGTCGTTGGTGTTTAACACCAATTATCTTTTAGTGTTAAACGCTAACTTGTCAATCTCATTCCCAGTGTTCAACACTGATTGCTCTGTAGTGTTTAACACTAGGCTTTGGCCCAATTGGCTAAATGGATGGAGGCAAAGCCTCTCCTGATTGGACTTAGCCAAGGATGGCCATAAGTCCTCAATTTGTGATTAACTGGGCCCATGGGCTCATAATATAATTAATGGGTCTTGATCCCAAATTGGGCTAAAGACTATTTAATCCATTCCGGTTCTAGGGTACATCTCTTCACTCCTTTGATACTTGGCATTGTAATCCCTCAATGTCTTCAAAGAGGTGACGGGTCCCGACGACCACACACCGATATGGACTGTGGGGTCCTTAAACCCATGTCTAATGCAAAATTCCTGGTTACGTGGAACGCGGATAACGTCACTCTTTGACCCCGCGGAAAACGCCCAGAGCGGAGCCTAGTCCTCGCCGAGCACGGCAGTGAACCCGTGTGAAGCATCTAGTGCAAAATTCCTGGTTATGTGGAACGTGGATAACGTCACTCTTTGACCCCACGGAAAACGCCCAGAGCGGAGCCTGGTCCTCGCCGAGCATGGCAGTGAACCCGTGTGAAGCATCCAGAGCAAATACCGGACTGTGGAGTCCTTAAACCCATGGACTACGACGTCCTTAACCTCGACCGAGATGTCTTAAAACTAACAATGGACCGCAATGTCCTTAAACTACCCATGGACCGCAATGTCCTTAAACTACCCATGGACCGCAATGTCCTTAAACTAGAACAATAGAGCCTCCCCCCCCATATGCTCTTTTGTCGGATCTAAACGGTCCCGTTTAAGTTGATCTTAGCCTCAAAGATGGCTAACGTATCCTTAAACCTTCAAGCAGACTGGACTATGAATTCCCCCAATTAACTCTGGCTCGAGGGTACATCTCTGAACTCCTCTGACATCCGTCGTTGTAATCCTTCAACGTCGTCAGAGAGGTGACGGGTCCCGATGGCCATACATACGATGGACCACTATGTCCTTAAACTGGAACAATGGAGTCCAAACGCTCCTTTGTCGGATCTAAACGATCCCGTTAAGTCGATCTTAGTCCCAAACTAGACTAACGTATCCTTAACAAAAGTTTGAGTTGATCTCAGCCTCAAGTATGGCTAACGTATCCTCAAACCAAACCCCCAAACCCAAATTTAAGATTACACGGATTTGGACTAGTCCACGCCCTACGGGCGACGACATAGCTCGGTCTCCGTAAACAATCCACGGGCAACAAAACATAAAACTAAACACACACGACACGAAGTGACCATCTGGAGAAGGAGAAAGTTGTTACCGCGAGGCGGTAGCGTAATTAACTGCAGGGGCTTGCGCCTGCAGGGAAGAGCGTCCCCACAATCAAAAACCCCTCGTGCGAGGGGGAATCTGACGAAGTCTGCTACATCGGACGCATCCGTTTAAATCTTCGATACACGGTGCCATAAATCAACTTGGCATCTTCGGAGAGGTGGACGGATAGCACCAATTAGCATCTGCCCCGAATCTCAATGCCAGGACCACCGCGGTCTTGTGCGCCGTCCTTCGGAGGGGAACAGCACCGACACGGGGAAAATCCACCGACATGCGCACTAGATGGCCGCGGAACCGCGGCGCCAGCCTGGGTTTGGCCGCGGTTCCGCGGCCATGCTGAGGGGCTAGGCTCTGTAAAATCTGGGTTTGGTTCAGGGCTTCTTGGGCTATTTACTTTTATACTTCTTTTCTATTTTTGGCTTCTGGGTCTTCTCCAGATCTTCAGTGAAAACTTGTACGTATCTTTTGACCATTCACTTTGATATTTCGGACTGCATTGCTTTGTACAATTTTGACTTGTTCTTCGTCACTAGAATTCTTCTACTTGTTGGTCAAAAGTCTCTCTTTTGTATCATCTTTTGTCTTTTCTCACTGTCTTCGCATCCCAGAGCCTGTATCCTGTAATATGCAACAAAAGTACGTCAAGAGTACCTGTTTATTTATAAAACGGATAAGAATAGGGGAATGAAAAATGCAATATTATGGTCTGAACACCCGTGAGCCTCACTCAAGCACAAACCACACCCATGCACACACTCAGGGACCCACGAATTTGCCCGAAAGCCCCACTCAAGCACACACCACACCCATGCACACAACACACACCCGGGGCACTAATTTTCCCGAAAGCATTAATTTGTGGCCATTCCCCTCCTAGGGTTCGAACACCGCACTCTTCCCAGGAGGGGGGCACCATACCAACTGAGCTATTGCTCATTGGTTATTACTATTGTCTTAAAGTAAAGGTATATGAGTATCTAATCGGCAAGGTTAAAATTAAAATTAAAAAGAAGAAAAAACATATATGTAATTATATAAAAAAAAACATATATGTAATTATATAATGAGGTTAATGAAAGAAAGGTGCCATAGGAGGGAATTTCCTCCTATGGCATCGGAAAAATGCACTCTCTATGTTTTTTTCGACGATCGGCATACATCACCTCCATCTTTATCATCTAAAATGTAGATACACCAAATTTCATGTGATTATACTATTTTCTCACCGTTGGTTTAGTTGGTTCAAAATTAATGGTTTACCGACAATAGATCTTTTTGCATTGCTAATTCAACGGTGAAAAGTGGTGGAATCACATGAAATTTGGTGTGTGTGCATCTTAAATGATAACGATGATGATGATGATGATGGATGCCGATCGTCGGAAAAAATGGTGGGGGTTGTATTTTTTCGACGCCATAGGAGGAAATCCCCTCTTATGGCCTCTTTCCTCTATTATTCTCTTATATAATATGCTCTAATTTGTAAATTTAGTGCAAACTATTGCTATTACTTCAAGTGTGACATTGGACCTTTAATCTTCTTTTCCTTTTTCTTTTTCCTTTGCTTAAAGCTTTCGGCACAGGATAATATTTATCTGTTGAGATTATTTTCTTGCAATTGCTTTCTATTTTTTAGGGGAACTGATGGAGGGCTTGATCTCCTTCAGATGTTGTCTTCCATAGATCTATCGCTAGCGTTGATGGACGGCTCATATTAGTGAAGAGAGTTGCCTCTTGGAGCGTGTGGATCTCAGTGGACTTGTTCAGGGATGAAGCCGAGCTACCTGCAAAGAGATTCTAGGGTAGTTGCACCACCATGGACCCTCCGACGATCAAGTTAGCCGAGATATTGGGGCAGAGTAGCGGCTTATTAGATTAGAATTAGCTTACCTGAGTGGTCTAGGAGAGGGATTTTTATAGCGGTCGCATGGAGCTAGCCGGTACGAGATCCCCGCTGTTAGTTACGCCTCCGGCGTTATGCCTGCATGAATGACGAGATCCCCCATTAATGACGAGATGCGCTCATTAATGGGGGATATGCTAGCGTGGAATGTGGGATGTTGGGTGGAAAATATCTCCCTTCGGGCGAGATACGCGGAGCCGCGGCGAAGGCGCTTTGGCTCTGCGTTCTCGGTTACTTGGGAGAACCGGGGAGGCTCAACTCGGCGGGAAGCTCGAAGACGAGCGGAGGGCCGAGGGAGTTCGGTTCTACAAGCTGAGGGGCTGAGGTAGCTCAGCACGTAGGATGGCATGAAAGCGAGCCGACGGTCACTTCCATAGCGAGCACAGGAATGTTCGGGGAGTTCTCAGAGGTCGGGTTTAGTCAGCGGGGTGCTAGCCCGGGGGACACCTCTAATACATGGTTCTTGTCCAGCTTCTGTGTGCCTGCGGACACATCATCTGCCACATGTTATAACTGGGAAGTTCTGGATTATGAGCATCATCATTAGCCCCCCGATTCTCATCCAGACCTATTTATGGGTCGAGTCGAGAGTGGTATGCTCGGTCTCCTGGGCTCAGCTCGTAGTTGAAGACATTGTTAGCGCGGATTTCAGAGGCAGTTTGGCGTATACTTCGATGACGTCAGTGGATCAGAGAGGAGATTGTGTATTAAAGAGGGAGTGCCGATTTGATTGTACATCCATTGAGGCGTAGGCCACGTGTCCGACGCCGGTTGGCGAACGTGAAGGGTCATCGTCGTCTTTTGTGCTCGAAGGGACGCTTCCAATGGTCGTGCAACACATGGAGCGTCGACGGTTGGCAAGCACAAAGCGTTGTTTTAGCGGGAAACTGTCTGAGCCGTTGGATGCGTCGCCAGAGTATTATAAATAGGGGTGGGATCCATCTAGGGTCCACACTTTCGCCATTATTTCTCTGTTGCCGTGAGAGATAGCTCGGCGCTTTTTGCTTTAGGTCGGATCTCTCACGCTCTTTCCTCGGAGGACCCCTTCTTTGAATCAGGTTAGATATCTTCCTCTGAGAAGTCTGTTGAGATAGTAAGGATTGAGTCTAGCGAGTTTTCTTCTGCTTTCTCCTCTGTCCCCTCCGAGTCGGACTCCCTTTATAGAGTTAGGGTTACTCATGCCGTTCGTGGTCAGGCGACGGAAAAGGTCACCAAAGCGCGTATCAGTAATGCTCGTGATGTGCCTTCCCTCCTAAGGAACATGGACGAACTCACCACAATCCGGGCTCGTTTTCACATTCCCCCGAGCTATTCGCTTAATTTTTCTAGGAAGGACGAGAGGGCGGATCAGGTACAGGGCAAAGAGATCGCCCTGTACCTAGATGCATTCTGGGCTGGAATGTGTCTGCCCTTCTTCTCGAGGTATGCGGGATGCTACGTTGCTTTCAATTAACCCCGGACCAGCCAGTACCGAACTCATGAAGAATTCTTCTCGGGTTCCTGGTCCGGTTGAGACTTGAAGAAATCCCCTTCAGCCGACCCTTCTCCTTTCCTCTCTTTATTATAAAAATCATCCCCGCACCCGTAAGGACGAACTGAGCTGGGTGTACGTTTCTTTTAAAAAACGCAAGGGAGGGACGGCCGGGTCAGGGGTCGTAGTAGTTCCTTCTTCCATCCACGAATGGAAAGAGAAGTTCGTATTCGTCGGGCCACTCGAGGGCAAAGATTGGCCTGTGCTTGTACAGTGGCACAGGGCCGACCGCCCATGGGTGAAGCGGTCGTCCTCTCACGAGGAGAGGGCGGTGTCTATGTGGGAGCCGATCCAACGAGCCGATGTTTTGCTTTCCGAGCAAACCCTCAGTTGGGTCGGGCTTAGCCCCGCTCGATTCATAGGTAAGTTAGGAGCTTAGCTGACCCGTCTAGACTTGCATACTTTTTTCTGATCTTTCTAGCGTCACTAAGTCCCTTTGTGTATTTTCCTTCTCGCAAAACCGATGGACCGATTCAAATTCCTGGCTGCCATGGCCGTGAAGAAGGGGAAAAGACCGGGAACGCCGGCTTGTCCCGTCCCGGTTCGAGCTCGGCCCTGAGACCAACCGCACTGGCTAAGCCTTCAGCTGTGTCCCGAGCCCCGGAAACCGCACGCACGGGAACGAGAGTCCCGGACGAAGGAGGTGGAGGATGAAGCTGACCCTGCCGAGGTCCCCCTCAAGAGGTAGAAGATGACGGTCCCTTGATCTCCGACCGCCACGATTCCCGTACAAGAGGGGGACGTCTGTTTCGAGGTGCCTACGGAGCTTTCCGTTGCCGATAGCTTGTTTTCGGACATGGAAAGGCCGGGGGCAGGATTCCTCGGGGGACCCTGAAGGCCCAGGGGGCTGCCATTGCTCAGGAGGCGGTCCAGGTTGGTATCTGTTTTTGTTTAAGGATTTTGTTAACTATTTTTCCTCGGATCGAATATTTTCAACCCCTTTTTACTTTTCTCAGGTCCTCCAGTACTGCGCCCTCATCGCCAACACGGAGCACGAGGAAATTGCCCCAGCGATACAGAAGGTAGTCGAGTCCTCACGGGAGGAGGGCCTGTGCCTGGAGCTGTGTCAGACGAAGGAGAGGATCGCCGTCCTGGAAACTCGGGTGGCTGCCGAGGAGGTGGCAAACTCCAAATACAAGGAGTCCGTCCGACTTCTGAAGGAGTCCAACAAGGCCGTTGAGGCTAAGTTGGAGGAGGTCAGGGTTCTCAACGCCATGTTGAAGAAGATGCGGGACACCCTTAAGAGGGAAACCAAGACGTCAAAGGAAGGGATGAAGCTCGCTGACCTCCGGACTGCAAAAGTGGTGGAGAGTTACAAGTCGTCGGAACAATTCTACGACAACCTTGCCGATGCCTCGGCTATTTTCTGGCATCAGACTTTTGATGCCGTCAAGGCGTTGATTCCGGGGTTTGCCGACGGTGAGCTCCGGCTCTATTACCCCTTCGAGAATGAGCCACAGTGGGAGGCCGCCGGAAGTGCCGCCGGAGGAGAGGCTCCCGGTAGGAGTGCTGGAGACAAGGCCCCCGGTCGGAGCACCGAAGGTCTTCTTGGGAGCGCCGACCCTAAAGCCGTCGTCCCGGCTCCCGACGCAGGCGTTGATCAAATCGAGGTCTTCCCCGGTCCTGAGGCCTGAGCCTTTCTTTTTTTCTTTTATCTTTTGTAAGCCTTCGGGCAATTTTGTAAGGTTGATGAGCCATAATACCATTTGTAAAGACTTCTAGATTGTGAATAAAGTCGTTTTGAATTTTGTTTGCATGGTAATGTTTTATTGTGTTAGCCTGCTAGCGTTTTCCTCGTCCCGCGAGTCAGACCATAAGTCGTTGACCGGTCTTTTAGATGGCGATCGCGCGTCGAGTGAAAGTTAATTATTTATCGAGTATATAAAGGTCGGTGTTCTTGTTCCCCCGAAATCGAGGTGACGATTGCTCACTTAAGATACGTCGGTTGGCTCCTTCGAGTGGAAAGGTATAGATTTGTCCATTCATTTATATTAGATCGGCGACCACTTCTCTTAGATCAAGTTAGATAATAGCCAAGTTTGAACTGGCCGGCGTCGGCCGAGAAATAAAGTTGTTCGGCGGTGTCTGAGCATGAGCCTCAAATCCTTAGTGTAGATGGATAGGAAGTTACCCGCTAAAAATTGACCGAGAAGAGAAGCTGCTCGGTGGCTTCTTGACGAGGGTTTTGGATCCTTAGCGTAGATGGGTAGGAAGTACCCGCTAGGGATTGACCGAGTAGAGAAGCTGCTCGACGGCCTCTTGATGAGGGCTTCGATCCTTACCGTAGTGGGTAGAGAGTTACCCGCTAAGGATTGACCGAGCAGGGAAACTGCTCGGTGGCCTCTTGAGGAGGGCTTTGATCCTTGGCGTAATGGGTAAGAGCTGCCCGCCAGGGATTGACCGAGCAGGGAAGCCGCTCGGTGGCCTCTTGATGAGGGCTTCAATCCTTAGTGTAATGGGTAGAGAGTTACCCGCTAAGAATTGACCGAGCAGGGAAGCTACTCGGTGGCCTCTTGATGAGAGCTTTGGATCCTTAGTGTAGATGGGTATGTACTACCCGTAAAGGATTTACCGAGCAGAGAAGCTGCTCGGTGGCTTCTTGATGAGGGCTTTGATCCTTGGCATAATGGGTAGGAGCTAACCGCCAGGGATTGACCGAGCAAGAAAGCTGCTCGGTGGCCTCTTGATAAGGGCTTGGATCCTTAGCGTAGTAGGTAGAGAGTTACCGCTAAGGATTGACCGAGCAGGGAAACTGCTCGGTGGCCTCCTGAGAAGGGCTTTGGATCCTTAGCGTAGATGGGTAGGTACTACCCGCTAAGAATTTACCGAGCAGAGAAGCTGCTTGGTAGCCTCTTGATGAGGGCTTTGATCCTTGGCGTAATGGGTAGGAGCTACCCGCCAGAGATTGACCGAGCAAGGAAGCTGCTCGGTGGCCTCTTGATGAGGGCTTTTTGTGTTAGTTGTATGTATGCCCTAGAGGCCATTATTGTGCATTATTGTATATTATAGTGAATGCTTGGACACATATAGGGAGGACTTTCTTGCTCGATATGATAGTATGTTATCTGGTTACTCTTTATCTTAACATATATACTTATACTGTCTCTCTGTTACATGTTGATAAAGCCTTTAGGATGTGTACTTGACTACCAGGATTATGATGGAGACATATTAGTGGGGGCAGGATAGTCCATAAGTACATTCTTTAATTGTTCTTAGTCGTGGGAGTATCGAGACAGGGCATCGATATTCCAGAGTAGACTGGCGTATACGTTTCATGTCCCATATGATGGACGATGGATGATCCCACATCTATTGGTGTTTGACATCAAAGATTGTATACGGGTGCTCAGTGGAGACTGGGTACACCGAACAGGACTCGCCGAGAACTCCTAGATGGTATTATACCTCACGTCAGATAGCAGTTCTCTGATGACACCGGTACAGGTTAGTCTGTAGATCCGAGATCGTCATAGAGTCTTGTATGATTTCCACTGTGTTTTGATTTCCACCCTACCACGCTCAAGAGGAGTTGTGCAAACAGATGATTTTTGGGTACAGGCCCGAGTCACATGGAGGCAATGAGCGATAGGAGGGAATTTCGTCTCTTCCGGTATTGGGGATTGATGTTGCGCTGTGCTCGATTAGCTATAACAGGAAGTCCTTGGCCATGGATGATTATGAGATTTACTGGTAAGTGTTATCAGTAGTTTCTCGACCTGTTATGAGCCTCATATCGGCATGACTTATCAAGCTATTGCGGTCTGACATTTACCACCCTCAGGCTGGATATGTGATATATCATACGAAAAGACCGGACTGTACGGTAGTGTTACTTATTGGATTCATGGGAGTATGAGCAAGCATGATTGTTGATCTTCTAATCGCTCAATACTCGGGTAGCCGTTACGTCCATCTAATACCGCTGACGGCTTGTGGGTAACTGATATGATCATTACTTACTGCTGGCGTATTGATGTGTCTTCAAAGTCCTACACAGAGGTTTCCTGGCTCAAGCAAAACGAAATAGGGCACATATGTGATATGTGCGGGACCGAGATTAATACGTGTATGTGATACTGTATTCTAATCTCGCGATATGTGATATCGGTCGGTTATATGAGATATAACCGGGTTATTAAATTAAGTGTTAATTCGATAAGATAATATAAATGATATTAGTCGGTTATATGTGATATAGCCGGATTATTAAATCAAGTGTTGATTTAATAATTTAATATATGATTATATATTTGATATATTATTATACATTAACTAATATTAGCTCACTTAAGAATTTCTTTTTCTCATTATGCATTTAATATATATGTGATATATATTAATGTTTTTTTCTTTGTTACATGTTTGATAATACATTGTACATGGGTGTATGAGACTCATACCATACATAAGATAATAAGGGTGATTATTTATTTAATGAAAAATCAAAATTAGGTGGAATTTGTCGTGGCTTGTGAAGCTTGGAGAAGCTTGTGGAAACCTTGACTTAGTCCACTAATTTTGTTTTATCTTAGATATTTATTAACCCAACCATTATCTTTAGCCATGGTTAAGTCTCTATAAGGAAAATATATGATATTTCCTCACCCATGGTTGCCATTATTCATTTCATTACATTCTTGACTTCATCTTCTTTATCTTAAAAGAGCTCACTGGGTTTTCTTGAGGTGAAAAAAAGAGTGAGAAATTATTCTAAAGTGAGCAAAATTCCTGCTTCATCAATCTATACTAGATTAGTTATTTAGTGTAGGTTGTTTGCTTCATTAATTCTCAATTAGTGAAGAGATAGCTTGAGTTGGAGATTTCTCGACGTAGATCATCTTCGGTCTCGAAGTTCTTCAAGTAAGCTTGTTCCTTTCATCTAATGGAGCCTAACGAGAGTCCGGGAGACCACTACTTGGAACGAAGAGACATCTACACGGAGATTTTGAAGTGAAGGACCGGTCTACAAAGGTTGTATTCCTTGTTCACTTAGTGTAAAGTTGTTTATATGTTAACTTAACCCTAATTATCTAGTTAGATCCTTGATTTAGGATTTCTTAGCACTCTAAATTGTTTAAAATTGCATACTTGATGCCTTAGAAAACAAGTGAGGATGCTAAGGAACCCTACATTTTGGACTTCACTTTGTCTTAGTGGGGCGTCGTTCAATCTCCCTTGACCCATAAAATCTGGGAGAGTGACTGCCGTGGACGACACGTGGCGGATACGCATAGGCGAGGCGCGATGTTTCATGATCTGTGTCGTTCTGACTTTATCTTGTAACAACTGTCATAAGACTGAGTAAGAGATAGGGGAATGAAAGAATTTCCACGCAACCTGAACGAAAAAAGAGCATTCTGATGCATCTTTTTCGGGTGTGTTAGTTATTGAGAACCGTTTCTTAATTTGCTCTACGTCTTGGGTATTAGATACAGGATCGGGATCCCATATTTGTAATATGTTACAAGGGTTAAAGAGAAGTAGAGAACTGACAAAGGGTGATATGTTTCTCAGAGTAGGAAACGGAGCAATTGTTGCCGCCGAAACTGTCAGCGAATATCACCTAGTATTACTAAATTATAATACATTGATTTTGAACGATTGTTATTTCATATCGTCGATGATGTGCAATATAATTTCCGTTTCTTTATTAGATAAAGAAGGATATAATTTTGCATTAGAGAAAAATATTATGAACATTTTCCTAAATCAAGTGTTGATTGGGTTTGGCATGTTATGTAATGGTATATACGTTCTAAACCAAAATACAGTTCTGAATATACAAAACACACACACGAGGAAAAGTTCGGAAATGAACGAAGCCTTCTTGTGGCAATATATACTTGGTCATATCAATGTGTCCAGATTAGCGAAGTTGCATAAAGATGGATATTTTAATCCGTTCAAATTTACATCTTATGAAACTTGTCAGTCATGTCTGAAGGACAAGATGACCAAAACTCTGTTTACAGGACGCGAAAAAAGAGCTACTGAACTCTTGGGACTGATACATAATGATGTATGCGGACCTCTGTCTACACATGCCAGGAATGGTTCCTCGTACTTCATTACATTCACCGATGATCTCTCAAGATTCGGACATATGTTCCTTTTGAAATACATATTTGAAGCTTTTGAGAGATTCAAGAAATATAAGTGCGAAGTAGAGAACCAAACAGATAAAAGTATTAAAATTCTTCGATCTGATCGAGGAGGAGAATACTTAAGCACAGAATTATGAGATTATCTAAAAGAGAATAGGATTCTCTCTCAGCTTATTCCTACGTATACACCACAGCACAATGGAGTATCGGAGTGGAGGAATCGCACCCTATTAGATATGGTACGCTCTATGATGAGTGTTGCTGAGTTACATATTTCCTTTTGGAGTTATGCACTTTAGACAGCTACATACCTATTGAATCAAGTTCCATCAAAATCCGTGCCTAAAACACCATATGAGATATAGAGTGGAAAGAGACCATATCTTAAACGAGTTAAGATATGAGGTTGTCCAGCCTATGTTAAGAAACAGAATTTGGACAAACTCAAAGAACGACCAGTTCTTTGCAAGTTTGTAGGATATCCAAAGAATTCATATGGATATCTATTCTACCACAGTGAGGAACAAAAAGTGTTTGTTGCTCAACATGCCACCTTTTTAGAAAAGGAATTTTTTGTAAAAGAAATTAGTAGTAATGAGATAGAGCTGGAAAAAGTTCCAGGTTTACAAACTATAATTGAGGATTTGGTAGAATCGGAGGATTCAATAGTCCTAGACGAACCTCAACCATTCCGCAGATCTAATAGAGTTCCTCATCCACCTGAGAGAAGGTTTTCTCATAGACGGTGAGAGCGAGGATTGCATCATGGAAGATGATAACCCAACTAGTTTCGAGCAGGCCATCGCAAGTGGGGACTCTGTGAAATGGCTGGATGCTATGTGATCTGAGATGGAATCCATATACACTGACAAAGTATGGATTTTGGAATTTGCTCCTGAAAGGGTAAAACCCATTGGGAGCAAGTGGATCTTTAAGAAGAAAATTAATGTAGATGGAAAAGTTGAAACCTTCAAAGCTATACTTGTAGTAAAAGGTTTTCGTCAATGACTAAGTGTCGACTATGATGAGACATTTTCTCCAGTGGCTATGTTTAAATTCATCAGGATCCTACTTGCCATTGCTGCATACCATGACTATGAAATCTGGCAGATGGACGTCAAGATTGCTTTTCTAAATGGTGATTTAAAAGAGAGCATGTATATGACACGGCCAGAGGGCTTCATAGACAGTAGGAGCAGCGGAAAGGTATGCAAGTTGGTTAAATCAATTTACGGATTAAAGCAGATATTGCGGAGTTGGAACATCTATTTTGATGTAGCAGTCAAAGAGTTTGACTTCATCAAAAACATAGATGAACTATATATATATATATATAAAGTTCGTTGAGAGTAAGGTTGTCTTTCTCGTATTGTACATGGATGATATACTCTTGATAGAAAATGATATTCATATGCTGCACCCAGTCAAACTCTTCCTATCATAAAAGTTCTCCATGAAAGATCTAGGTGATGCCTTCTACATCCTGAGGATAAAGATCTATAGAGATAGATCTAAAAGGATATTGGGATTGTCCCAATCCAAATACATAAATACCATACTAAAGAGGTTTAGTATGGAAGATTCTAAGCGTGGTAATTTACCCGCTTGTTCAGGAATCACTCTCTAAAAAGATGTCTCCCAAGACTGTTTTGGAGAGGGCCCGTATGAACATGATACCCTATACTTCTGCAGTTGGGTCTATCATGTACGCGATATTATACACCAGACCGGATGTAGCTTACGCACTTAATGTGGTAAGTAGGTATCAATCAAACCAATGGAAGAAGCACTGGATAGCTGTGAAGAACATTCTTAAGTACTTGAGAAGAATTAAAGAGATGTTCTTAGTATACGGTAACGAAGAACTCCAGGTGGAGTTCTTTACCGATTCGAGCTTCCAGAGTGATAAGAACGATAATAAGTCTGTCTCGGGTTTTGTGTTCACCCTCAATGGAAGGGCGGTATGTTGGAAAAGTTCCAAGCAAGATACCACAGCAGACTCGACAATAGAGGCTGAATACATCGCTGCCAACGATGCTGCCAAAGTGACTATCTGGATGAAGAAGTTCATTGCTAAACTTGGTGTGGTTCCATCCATTAAGGATCCAATACCCTTGTATTGTGATAACAATGGAGGTGTGGCTTTGGCCAAGGAACCCCAGTCACATCAGCGATCCAGACATATTCTTAGGCGATATCATCTGATTCGGAAGATAGTTGATCACTGGGATATCGAGGTCAGGAGAGTAGATACGAAAGATAACACAGTGGATCCTTCGCCATCCCCCAGACTCAGTTTGAGAGACTTTTTGGGATGTTGGATATGCGATACTACAACAACTGGCCTCAGTGCAAGTAGGAGATTGATAGGAATATGTATGCCCTGGAGGCCATTGTTGTATGATATAGTAGATGCTTGGATATATATATAGAGGACTTTCTTGCTCAATATAATAGTATGCTATCCGGTTGCTCTTTATCTTAACATGTACACTTTTTTTAGTATACTGTTTCTCTAATACATGTTGATAAAGCCCTTAGGATGTATGCTTGACTACCAGGACTATGATGCAGATCATAATAGTGGGGCTTGTGTAGTCTGCAAGCACATC
The DNA here is from genome assembly GCA_030015575.1 of Agapanthus africanus. Lineage (NCBI taxonomy): Eukaryota > Viridiplantae > Streptophyta > Magnoliopsida > Asparagales > Amaryllidaceae > Agapanthus > Agapanthus africanus. The sequence continues at coordinate 820,396,980 of JASDDO010000019.1, read as the reverse complement.
CTTTAAAAGTTCCTAGTCGAGGGAATATCAAGACAAGGTAAAGATATTCCAGAGTATACTAGTGTGTATATTTCTTGACCCTGTATGGGGCAATGGTTGATCTCACAACCATAGGTGTTTGACATCAAAGATTATACACAGGTGCACATTAGAGAACGGGTACACTGAACAAGACTCGCCGAGAACTCCTAGATGGTACCATACCTATCTTCAGAATCATTTCTTCGGACAGAAGAAGATTTTGTAAACACTTATTCGAAATCTTTGGTAACATTGTAAGCGCACGGCGGCGCCCCGGCCGTCAATCCGACGCCGGAAATGCGGAAACGAAAAATTTTACTAAAACTGTAAACCGGCACCACCGCGCACTTAAACCCCGGATCGGGCCATTAACCTAACTCTAGCAAACTATAAAAGGAGTAGAGAAGCTATACCAAGCGATCCGTGTCCTTTGGTCTTCGCCTCCACTCCGATCTCCTCATGGAATCTCCGGTCGTCGCCTCCTCGTCGAAACGGGCACCACATCACCGGGTTCTTTTACGGGCTCCCACCTCTGGACCGAGGCAACTCGGGCACGAAGCTGGTGAGTCGACGTGTCCAAGAAGTGCTGTAGGCTAGTGTAGAACATATTGTCTCATGGGGTTGAATTTGCCTTTGGATGGAGGGAAATAAATAACAATGGAGATGAACTTTGGTGTACAAAGAATGAGATGATAATTTCCCCACTTCACACAAAAAGAAATCTCTCTCTTCTTCCCTCAAAGTGTGGCCGGCCAAATATGGGAGAGAAAAAGCAACAAGGGAGGTGAGTGTAGGGATAGCAAGTGGTAACCACACCCAAAAGCAAGCCTCACATCATTTCTAATCCAAATCATATCTCATTAATGCAAAAGAATGGATGAAAAAAGAATCTCATCATGCAAGAACCATCATGATGCCACCATATCACAAATAAACCCTCCACAATATGCTAATTTGCGAACTTGCAAATTAGCCCCTCCATTAGAAAAATCTGGCCGTGAAGGAACAAAGGAAAACTGGCCAGAACGGAATGCAAACTGGCAACTTCAGAAAACTGATCCCGTAATAAATTACAGGAAAGCCTCGCGACTGCATATACATGTCCGTATTTGTATTCCCATTGAATACAAATGCAAAGAGACAAAATCTACACTGCCTAATACTAGGATCCGGCTTAAACCAAAGCCCGCTAGTAAAATCCGTCCGATCACGATCCGTGTAATACCGCACGTATCTGATCGAACCCTGCCATATCTCCATACGGCCTCTACAGCGTTTCGCCCAAAACTTAAGAAACTGGTCTGTGGGGGACTCTAAAAACTCGTCAATACTTTGGTTGTGGATTTAACCACTAGCACGTCAGAGGTATTAGCCTATACGTAACGGGCTACCAGGTATTGACCAAAAGGGACGTCGATGAGCGAACTCATCCTGACACCCTACTGAGCCTGTCAGTGACAATATCTGTACAGTCTGGTCCGTTCGTCTATGAGTATCGCATGACGGGCCTAGGGGGTTGGTAAAAGTCAGACCCCCAAAAGCGGTACAAGTCGTGTCGGAGTGTAGCCCAGAACACCCTGAGATACTACTGGAATACCTACTAGTAAATCTCTTGTCTTGGCCAAGGACTTTCATGTACTGGCTCTTCTAGACACAGCACGACCTCACCCCCAATACCGGGAGAGACGAACCCCTGCAGATCCGCTCACTGCCTCCATGTGGCTAGGGACTGTACCCAACTAAAACCTGTTTGCACATCTCCTTTGAACGTGGTAGGATAGTAATCTAAGTACAGTGGGAACTCACACGAGATAAATGACGATCTTAGGTCGATGAACTAACCTGTACACATGTCACCAAAGAACTGCTATCTGGCGTCAGGTATAATACCAACTAGCAGGTTTCCGGCGAGTCCTGTCCGGTGTACTCATAACCCAATGAGCACCTGTATACATCTTAGGTGAACCAACTGACACCAGTAGCTTGTGAGACCGGCCACCTCCCCTCGTCGGGGTCTCGACTGTATACACTAGTCTACTCTGGAGAATCGATGCCCTGTCTCGAAACTTTCATGACTAGGGACCTTTTAATGATGTGCTTATAGACCCCAGCTCCCACATATATGATCGCCCGCATACTGCTGGTAGTCAAGTAAGAATCTTAGGGGCTCTATCAACGTGCAATAGTGACCTGTAAGGTCACCTAAAACAGTACACGATGATAAAGATAAACCAGATAGCATACTATCATCTTGAGTAAGACTGTCCTACCAGTATAGGTCCTCCCTCAATCATTGCAATCACGTGCCTGTGATCCAATAATTAACTCTGAGGGCACTATATCCAACAATCTCGCACTTGCACTCAAGGCTAATTATTGCGATGTCGCATACTCACAGCCCGTGTGATACCGAACACCCAACTCCTTTACTAGTCAGTCTCACAAAGCCCGTTTGCGAAACTATTGCGTTCGAGGAATAGCCTCAGTGAGTGGATCCACTCAGATGTTTCTTTCTATGTCTCTCTATATCTCAAGTTCGCGGAGAAAGCCATCTCCCGAAATGAGCAATACCTGTCTTAGAATGTGTTTGGATATCTGATGGGACCTAGCTCATAAATGAACTCCAAATCCAAACTTCTTAGGCTGTATCGTCAACTGAACTTAATCAGTATCCTGCGCCATGCCTCCCTCAGTATCCGCCTGGACCACCTGTCCAATATACTGCCCCTTGTCAGAGGAAAAACTATAACTCTGACAGTCACTCTTTCATCCAGGTCACCTTGGAAGCCTGGAATGATAACTGTCTCCCGAAAGAGGTTGTCGTTATCATATCCCTAGAACATCCACTTATGTTCTAAAACTGCTTCCGAATGTTTCTCCAGGATTGGATTAATATCAACTTATTGCATCTACTGCAAGAACAACATCTGGTGTGATACTTGATATCTCATGATTGACTCAATTGCCTAAGCAAGTGATCTGCCAATCATGCACATCCCTCTCTATTTTAGTCTATAAGACACCTTTAGAGAGGGTGACTCCATCACCTGCAGGTACACTACCGTGTCAGGAGTCGTCCATTCTAAATACTCATAGAATGCTATCTAAGTATCCAAATTGGGAAACTACCCAAATCTAGATCTAAAACCATAGATCTAGTAACTGGAATGTCTAATATAATATCCAAGCCTTATGTGGAGAAACTACTGTGTGACAACCAAAGTATAACCGATCGTAGTATAGGAATTTCACTTCCTACTCTGTGTATGTCATCCAAATACCAGGACATCACACCCTACTACCATCTTAACAGATCATCCCCTATTCTGATGAAGTCAAACCTATGACTGTCACATCAGAAATAGATGATCTATCTCTGCTATATCTGCTTTAGTCTATAAATAGACATAAGCCCCTTGTCCACCAATGCTTCCGCTGCTCCCACTGACTACGACAACCCTATGGCAGAGTCATATAGACGTACACTTCTAAAGCTAGTTTAGAACGACGCTATACTCATCCTCCTGCCGGGTCTCACAGTCTGGAACAACAGCAATGGGAAGTCTGGGTAAACAAGAACCTCCCTGTCACCGTCCTTGAGGCTACCGAAGTACCTCTCGGGTGCTTGAGGTTACCCACCATATCTGCGGAGTGGCCAATAGAATGTCAAATCAAATTGAATCTGTAGGTTCTTTATCAAATCTTCAGTAACCGTTTGCGGTTTTGAAATTACTTCCAGTTCTACCATACTCCCACTACTGTTTTCTGAAAAAATCCATTTTTATTAAAACTGTGGCGAGTCAAGAACAATATCACTATTGGTCTTCCAGATAGTAGAAAATCAACCCTCGTCATAGCCCGGGTCAACCCACAAACAGCCATTACAGAAACGTGCCTTAAGTTGTCCAGCGTCTGGTTTTAAGCATAAGCCGGACAACTCCCCGTACCTTAACATCGTTAAGATATGAACTGTTCTATATCCAATATAGAAACAGAGGCACTGATTTAATTGAACCAGATTCAAATCATGCAGCTGTCTCCAGTGCATGTCAAGTAAATGGAGAGAGGCCGATCAGCGTTACTCAACTTAGGAGTGCTTCCAATTATGAGTAACCTGAAAGAGAAGCGAGTTCTCTTAATCATTACTATCAACTGAATACCATACACAAGTATCTACATCTTCAATCACCTTGAAGAATCCCGATACTTGCAATATCTGGTTCTCTACTTTACTCTTATACCTATAACTTCTCAAAACTTGGAGCTTGTGTTTCTACGAAACACTTGTCTAAGAACTAGAGAAGTCATAAGTAAACCGAATATAGTACGAGAACCAACCCCTCTGTCCTAATGGACACTGGACAATATACAATACTCTGTACAAGTCCCTTGAATCTAATAACTCATTCCCTGTGTATCGTAGGTTGAAAACTGTATTTATGGTTAAGAAGAATTACACCGCTGTTTAATGCTCCTTATTTAACCATCAATTGATATAGGTAAATGTCATCGACATAATTTCAAAAAGTTATATCTCACTCTATGAAAATAGACGTACAGATATATCAATTTGAAATTGGTGCATAACAACGGATATTCAAAACCAAATATTTGTCGTCCGGCAAACAGCCCAGGTGACTTCCTCAAATATCACCAATTACAACGAATTCCGATATAATGAGGACGATCACCTAATTCCCAATAACTTACTCCCACTCATCATCTGTAATACCATACAGATGTGAGAATCATACCTGGTAAATACATACCCTGGAGCAAGTATCTAATTAGGAAATCAGTTTTTTTTAACAGTACACAATGAAACTGAAACATTGAAATGTTTCGATAGGGTATCCGGGTATTCCTAGTAATACCTCTTCCATTATCCAGATTCACAACTGTAACCGTATATTTCTTTGCCATCTCTCCAAATCCCTTTATATGTCTTTAGTCATTACTTTCTGCACACCCCTTTAGGCCAAATGGTTTTCTTTCTTCCCTACCGTTCGGCACCAGCCTATGGTTTGGAAGAAGACCATCCAATAAGCATAATGGGTGTACTGTCCTAATCTTAGGAGCACTCGCAATGCGAGAGAAGGTGAAGATAAAAAACAACCAAATAAACCTTATTCCTATTTCTCCTGAACCAGAATCCATCCCCGAACTGGAACAAGTTCCTTTCGAGTTCGTATATAACCTTACGATGGAATATCCAAATAACTGTGGATCTTCGTAGTGATACGGAGTGTCCTGGAGAAATACAAAGGTGAAGTGGGAGTGGTAATGAAATACTTGGTTTGGTCGTGAATATCATTCGCAATTTACTTGCCCTCCTTCTAATCCATTTCTTTGTCTTAACTTAATACCTTCTGTATATCGTTTAGGCTAATTGGTTTTCTTCATTCCTTACCGGTCGGCACCTGCCTATGGTTTGGAAGAAGACTGTCCAATTTACGTAATAGGTGTACTGTCCTAATCCAAGGAGCACTCGCAACCTGAGAGAAGGTAAAAGGAAAAGACAACAGAATAGTCCTATTCGTTTTCTCCAGAACCAGAAACCATCCTCGAATAAATTCCTTCGAGTTCGTATATAACCATACGATGGTTTTGTCCAATGAAAGTGAACGTTCGTAGTAATACGGGGTGTTCTAGAGAAAAGGATAAAAATAGGAGTGGTAATGAGGTTTGCAACTCTGACAATCCAAAAGCCAGTCTTATAAGAAGGTTCGGTCAACTTGGTCACTGAGTCATAGTCTAAGGTCGGGTCAATGGTCACTGCCAAAGAGAGAGAGAAAAGAAACACTCAGCGTGCACTCTAACCTAGATCAGAATGGTTACCAATTTATCTAATCAGGAAACCTCCCACTGTACCGTCAAATTCTCCTTCAAACCTGAAAGAAGAATTAATCGGGATCACCCGAGAAGTAAACCAACTCATCAGTGGGAATCGGGACCCAACTATCATCGCATGATAACGTGACGGAATCCGCTCACGTTATCACACTGCAGAAGGTATGCGCATATCTGGCAAGTTTCAGTTTCTTTAGAAACTCCCGATGTGATTTTTGCCCCATGCTCTTATGACCTTGACTAAGGCCAACAAATCATAAGTCACATGTCAAGTTCTACCCGTCATTATCCAAGTTAATTTGAACCCACCCGTACAAGCCCTTGACTAGGGCCGACAAGACTATACGACTGTCCCAAACCAACGCATCTATCTATGCTGCATATGAACACCCAATAGCTACCAAACATTGTTCCTTGACTATGGCCAACAAACACAGCTTGAATACTATTGACTATCCATATGAAACGACGGAGGGTTATGAATGGTTTCTGGCGAAAACCTTTAACGTAATGAACTTGATATCGTTGAAGGAACCGGATAGATTTATAAAAATATAGTGATGAAAACCATTGCTAAAGAGGTCACTCCCGGTGAAGGGATCTCGGCTCTTTCCCCGTAGAATGAGGTGCAGGATATTCCAACTGAATACCACGATGCAAAGCAAAAGTAATCGGCTATAGTGAAGTTATTGCCCTGACATAAACTTCTGTCCAAGGGGTCACTCCCGGTGAAGGGATCTCGTCCCTTGCCTCGTCGACTGAGGAGCAGGATATTCCAACAGAATACCACTATGCAAAACAAAAGAGAACGTCCTTGCAATAACAGCATTTTGAAAATTGTTCCAACAACATCAGAATAGGTTTGTTTAACTTGCATTGATCCGAATCAACGCAGTCCCATCAATTGATCACACCACAAAGAACAAAAATAATGATGTACGTATATGCCATCCGCATTCGCCACTGGGTCCCGTCATCACCCGTTAGGTTACTTAACTAACGACAGAGCGGGGACTGAACTAGCGCGGATGCAAAACATATACAACATCTACTAGTATATATATCAATATATAATATTCGCTCAAGGCGTGATAAAAAGCAACATCACAGAAAATGTAATAAGCATCACAGAACAATACAGATATCTGGGATCCCCGGGTTTCATAGAGCCTCTACTGAAACCCGAGTTCTCCTGGTCGTGTGGATAGCCTGTGTAATGAAATCCTAGACCCCTACGGGCGCGGAAAGTTACCCGCCAAAACCTGAAGCGAGGCAGCCTCCTTCAGCAACGTGAATGGACCGCCCAGCACTTCACGGAATCCGGTAACTTGAGCACCCCTCCTGGGCCAACCTGTACCCCCTACGAGTGCGGCGAATAGCCCGCCAATTCTAGAATAAAGCCCCCTCCGTCTCAATGCCATGAGATGCGGGCCCGTTGCCCTCTAGAACCTGGCTATCCGTGCACCCCTCCGCGGGGTAATCCTAGTACAGAAAGTAAAATATACATACAACAGATATATCGACCTCGACTTGGTCGTGCCCCAAAAGAATAATACAAACAGGCAGTGACGGCAGTCCACATGTCGGACGCTCGCCCCGTAATATCAAATGTACATATAAAAACAAAACTGTACTACCATTGCATCCAGGCTATCCCCCACGACCAATCCGCAATATCACAGCACAACACAGAACATCAACGTGAATATCACGTTCGTAAATCCGTCTAATCGGGCTATAGCAGTTAGATGGGATTTACCAATCAAATGGCATTCACGGTCACAGATATAATGTAAATACTGTGAACTAACATGTTTAAAAAATTTTATCGATCAAATTTACGCGAAGTGGGCCCCAAGCACTATTGTAGTACTCAAAGAAAATCTGGGCCCAAAAAGAATATCCCCAAACCCCCATTTCTAAGTCATAAGCCCACTGGAAAATTTTGGTACGGCGTTGACCAAATTCAACCGCGGAACCGCGGCCAAAGCAGGGGTTTGGCCGCGTTTCCCCGGTCATACTGTAGCATCACCTAACCAAATTTTTCCAGAATTCTTAAAATCTCCTGAACATGTTTCTGCAATGTACTGAAAAAATTTTCGAGCCAAAAAAATTTCGACAGAAACCTGATGCACTAGAAAATACAGTTTTTGGGATTTTTTGTTCGATCGAGTTCTAAACACGTTAGAACAAGCTAGGCTAAGTTAATGGCGTGGCTCTGATACCAATGTAAGCGCACGGCGGTGCCTCGGCCGTCAATCCGATGCCGGAAATGCGGAAACGAAAAACTTTACTAAAACTGTAAACCGGCACCACTGCACACTTAAACCCCGGATCGGGCCATTAACCTAACTCTAGCAAACTATAAAAGGAGTAGAGAAGCTATACCAAGCGATCTGTGTCCTTCGGTCTTCGCCTCCACTCCAATCTCCTCGCGGAATCTCCGGTCGTCGCCTCCTCGTCGAAACGGGCACCACATCGCCGGGTTCTTTTACGGGCTCCCACCTCTGGACCGAGGCAACTCGGGCACGAAGCTGGCGAGTCGACATGCCCAAGAAGCGATGTAGGCTAGTGCAGAATATATTGTCTCATAGGGTTGAATTTGCCTTTGGATGGAGGGAAATAATGAACAATGGAGATGAACTTTGGTGTACAAAGAATGAGATGATGATTTTCCCACTTCACACAAAAAGAAATCTCTCTCTTCTTCCCTCAAAGTGTGGCCGGCCAAATATGGGAGAGAAAAAGCAACAAAGGAGGTGAGTGTAGGGATAGCAAGTGGTAACCACACCCAAAAGCAAGCCTCACATCATTTCTAATCCAAATCCTATATCATTAATGCAACAGAATGGATGGAAAAAGAATCTCATCATGCAAGAACCATCATGATGCCACCATATCACAAATAAACCCTCCACAATATGCTAATTTGCGAACTTGCAAATTAGCCCCTCCGTCGGAAAAATCCGGCCGTGAAGGAACAAAGGAAAACTGGCCGGAACGGAATGCAAACTGGCAACTTCAGAAAATTGATCCCGTAATAAATTACAGGAAAGCCCCGCAACTGCATATACATGCCCGCATTTGTATTCCCACTGAATACAAATGCAAAGAGACAAAATCTATACTGTCTAATACTAGGATCCGGCTTAAACCAAAGCCCGCTAGTAAAATCCGTCCGATCACGATCCGTGCAATACCGCATGTATCTGATCGAACCCTGCCATATCTCCATACGGCCTCTACAGCGTTTCGCCCGAAACTTGAGAAACTGGTATGTGGGGGACTTTAAAGACTCGTCAATACTTTGGTTGTGGATTTAACCACTAGCACGTCAGAGGTATTAGCCTATACGTAATGGGCTACCAGGTATTGACCAAAAGGGACATCGATGAGCGAACTCATCCTGACACCCTACTAAGCCTGTCAGTGACAATATCCGTACAGTCCGGTCCGTTCGTCTATGAGCATCGCATGGCGGGCCTAGGGGTTTGGTAAAAGTCAGACCCCCAAAAGCGGTACAAGTCATGTCAGAGTGTAGCCCAGAACACCCTGAGATACTACTGGAATACCTATCAGTAAATCTCCTGCCTTGGCGAAGGACTTTCATGTACTGGCTCTCCTAGACACAGCACGACCTCACCCCTAATACCGGGAGAGACGAACCCCTGCAGATCCGCTCACTGCCTCTATGTGGCTCGGAACTGTACCCAACTAAAACCTGTTTGTACGTCTCCTTTGAGCTTGGTAAGGTAGTAATCTAAGTACAGTGTGAACTCACACGAGACAAATGACGATCTCAGGTCGATGAACAAACATGTACACATGTCACCAGGGAACTGCTATCTGACGTCAAATATAATACCAACTAGCAGGGTCCCGGCGAGTCCTGTCCGGTGTACTCATAACCCAATGAGCACCTGTATACATCTTAGGTGAACCAACTGACACCAGTGGCTTGTGAGACCGGCCACCGCCTCTCGTCGGGGTCTCGACTGTATACACTAGTCTACTCTGGAGAATCGATGCCCTGTCTCGAAAATTCCACGAGTAGGGACCTTTTAAGGATGTGCTTATAGACCCCAGCTCCCACGTATATGATCGCCCTCATTCTGCTAGTAGTCAAGCAAGAATCCTAGAGGCTCTATCAACGTGCAATAGTGACATATAAGGTCACCTAAAGCAGCACACGATGATAAAGATAAACCAGATAGCATACTATCATCTTAAGTAAGACTGTCCTACCGGTATAGGTCCTCCCTCAATCATTGCAATCACGTGCCTGTGATCCAATAATTGACTCTGAGGGCACTATATCCAACAACACTTGTATAAGTTAGTCTATAGACCCGAGATTGTTATAGTGTTTTGTGTGGTTCCCACTGTTATCATGCATCGCTTCCCAGTAGACGGAAACGGTGACGTGGTAAGCCCGCAACATATTTACTATAAGAATATGTTAAGCGTCTATAAGCAACATAAAAATAACACAAGAATAGACAGGTGAAAATAATATCCAACCACTTTATATATTTGCATTTTCAACTTTACAGAGTTCAACTGATACAAGAAGTCTAAACATAAAAAGAAAATGTTTAAACATGTAACTTACTGAAAAAGAAAAGCGGAAAAGAAAACTAATGATCTGTTTCAGGTGTGAACATGTTGTAATTCTCTGGAATCACTTCTACCTCCTTTGAACCTAAGTCACCTGATGAACATTCCAAGAAATAAAAGATAAGTGGAATGCCCATCAGCGAATTTACGTTCGGTAAGTCTCAATAAATATGTGTAATATATAAATTGGGTGCAAGATGGCATGTAATAAATGGAAATTGTAATATGTGAAAGAATGGTAATGTATATGGCAACTATGTTAGCATGGCAAACAAGTATAACATGGTCTTAGAATGTAGGTCTAGTGAACATGAAGTGGATGTCCGTGTCATAAGGGGTCTCTACAATGTAATATATTCTAACGTCAGTTCAAGTGTGAATATCAACAATCTTAAGAGTATTCTCGAACCCAAGGCTATCGTCCAGGGGTAAGGAATCACGGGCCCAAAATAGCGGGACTTCAATTGTTATTGAACTATTCCAAACCCAACAGGCTATCATCTGGGGGCTTGAAAACACAGGCCTTTATTCATGAATTCATGATATACCGTTTCAGCTCGGTACCACAACAATGTTATTTTAGTAATGGAACTCCTGAGATTCCGTTGAATTCGTACTCAAACTACCCCAACACTCAGTGTATATTAGTTTGTGATTAAAGTTACAAGTCTTGTCCAAATCCATGAATACATAAGAGAGTGCAATTCAAATATCGAGTCGAGTTCCAGTATTCAAGTCAATTGTTCATGTATTCATGTTAAGTGTTCATATCAAGTCATTATATATTCATGGTTCGGGTCAAGTCGAGTCAAGTGTACGTATTGGGTTCAAGTATTCATGACCGATTGTGCCAAGATCAAGTCAATTCTAGCATGTAATAGGTTAATCACAAGTCATATAGATAAAAATAAATAAGCAATCATAGAACATGATATGAGATAAGTATATAAATAACGTCCAAAAACAATGTTGTAAATATGTGATATGTACGACTAGTTAATCAAGTCAATTAAAGTCATAAATATAAACGAAAACATGGCCTTAAGTGTTATTCACATGTGAGTACCGGTCTTGCCTAAATACGACTACCGGTTTACGAGATAAACATGTTTTCGTATCGTCGTGCAAAACAGATCAGAATATATTTAGTATCGTCACACATTTTTAAATACGGTTTGAGTTAATTTCTATCGGGTTTCAAGTTACAAAAATTATTAGAAAATTATAGGCCCTTCGGAGTACTTATCTAAACCACTAAGATTTGCACGATTTGGATTTCTGAAGCTCTAGTTATGATTGTTTTAATATCATCATTTAAAACAGAAATTCAGATGTCTGGACAGCAACTATATGTTACATTGCAAAGCCTATATCGATTTGTTTCATACGTTTATAAGTAATATAATATACAGGAAATTATAGCTCTGTCAATTTTGCATCTACACATCTAAATTTTGTCACGAACGGACATCAGGTGTTCGAGTTATGTCCTATTTAAAAACAGTGTGCGAATCAGGACAGATTCTGTCCAGATTCGTCGCTTAATATTATAACGTGGTTTTCTATATTTTACGTTCGTTTTCAGTAAAAACTTAAAACTAAGAAAATATAAATATTTCGATGTAAATTTCCAAAACATCTGAGTTTGCTCAATTTGTATATCGGTAGACCGAGTTATGCGTCTTAGAAGTTAACCTATTAAAACTGTTTTCAGATTTCAGAAAAAAACAGTGACTAAAAGTGTCATAAGTTCAAAACCGTTCTTCGGTTCGATATAAATTTTTTTTTATTGTAGAACTGAAATTTTATCTATTATTTATCCTAATTTTCCTAGGATTTCCAGATGTGGAAATTAATTTTTAAAAATTATTTTAAGGACAAAAGTTATTTAGAACCGTATTTAAAAGTGACAAAAATACTAGATTTATTTGCAACTTCGTTTTTCTCTTTTATATAAAAAAAATTTAAACAATTATAAAATAAACGGCACATGCAATACATATTTCAAATTGGATCCCTTAATGTCAATATATGGATCATGAATTTCGACAAGGTCTTATACCAGGAAAGTGCTAATTTCAAGTGCTTATGTAAAGTTGTGTTATCGCGCATCGTTTATTTGTATTCAGTCCATGATTTTCCTAATTAACGTAAAAGTAAATCTATGACACGGAGGCATTTTTATTCTATAAGAAAACAATGAATAAACATGAAGATTAATTATAAACAAATAATATTATATATATATATATGTTAGTAATATGTATGCCCTAGAGGCCATTACTGTACATAGGATGTATATTGTAGTGGATGCTGGGACGTATATAGGGAGGACTTTCTTGCTCGACATGATAGTATGCTATCTGGTTGAACTTTACCTTAACGTGTATACTGATTGTCTCTCTGTTACATGTTGGTAAAGCCCTTAGGATGTGTGCTTGACTACCTGGACTATGATGCGGATCATACTAGTGGGGACATGGTAGTCCATAAGTACATCCTTCAAAGTCCCTAGTCGTGGGTGTATCGAGACGGGGCATCGATATACCAGAGTAGACTAGCGTGTACCTTCTCGACCCATACAGATGGGCGATGGATGATCCCATATCCATTGGTGTTTGACATCAGAGATGATATACGGGTGCTCAGTAGAGACTGGGTACACTGGACGGACTCGCCGAGAACTCCCAGATGGTATTATACCTCACGTCAGATGGCAGTTCTCTGGTGACACTGGTACAGAGTAGTCTGTTGACCCGAGATCGTCATAGAGTCTTGTGTGGTTCCCACTGTGCTTTGATTTCCATCTTACCACGTCCAAGAGAGCGTGCAAAACGGTGGTTTTTGGGTACAGTCCCGAGTCACATGGAGGCAATGAGCGATAGGAGGGGATTCGTCTCTCCCGGTATAGGGAGTTGATGTTGCGCTGTGTTCGATTGGCTATAACAGGAAATCCCTGGCCAGGGTTGCTGAGATTTACTGGTAAGTGTTACCAGTAGTTTCTCGAATTGTTATAGACCTCATATCGACACGACTTATCGAGCTATTGGGGTCTGACGTTTACCACCCCTAGGCGAGATATGCGACATATCAGACGATCAGACCGGACTGTACGGTAGTGTTACTGGTCGGATTCACTGGAGTGTGAGCGGGCTTGCTCGTCGATCTTCAGATCGCTCAATACCCGGGTGGCCGTTACGTTTAGCAGACCGCTTGCGGCTTGCGGCTTGTGGGTGTTTGATATGATCATCACCTGCTGCCGGCGTATTGACGAGTCTTTAGAGTCCTGCACAGAGGTTTCCTGGCTCAAGCAAAACGAAATAGGAGTGCATATGAGATATGTGCGGGACCGAGAATGATACCAGTATGTGATACTGTATTCGATTCTCGCGATATGTGACATTGATCGGTTATATGCGATATAGCCGGGTTATCGGATCAAGTATTGATTCGATAAGTTGTTACTGTTGATATTAGTCGGTTATATGCGATATGACCGGATCATTAAATCAAGTGTTGATTTAATGATTTAATGCATAATTATATATTTGATATATTACTTTGCATTAACTAGTATCGGTTCACTTTAAATGGATTTTCTCGCTCGGATGTGCACATTGTATATTTGATATAGTTTTGTGCACATGATTGTATCATGTTTGATGATACATGTTAACTTGGATTTGTGTGAAGATTAAACCATGGTTGTGAGAGTGGTTAGGGTTTTGTTTATTCTCCCATTATTTATTTATTCATTTATTTGTTTATTCTTTTGGAAAATAAATGGAAAGGAGAAAAGAATGGTGGCTTAATTTGGAGTTTAGTTGAAGCTTCATGAAACTTTGATAAAGTCAACCATTCTTATCTCATTCTTAACCCTAACCATTCCCACTAACCATGATTCATTCTCTACACTTGACTAGAGTTAATATTATGATAAGTATTGTTTTTCTATTCATTTTTTAAATAACTTATCATAATATTCTTCTTCTTCTTCCTTGAACTCAAGAAGAAACCTTCACTTCATCAATGGTGGATTGATGAAATGAGTGAGAAATCCAAATCTAAAGTCTACCCACTTCCTATTTCTTCATCCTCTACCTCTTGCCAAGTAGTAGAGTGTGTTTTCTTCACAAGTTTCTTGACTTGGTGAAGTCGGAGCTTGATTTAGCGATGCCTCGACGTAGATCATCTTCGGCATGGACATCGACGACCTAACTCGCTTATTCTCCGATGAAGTCGACGCTAGAGCCCGGATTCTTTTTGGACAGCGGAGAGGACTTCGTTGCGGAGCTATGGAGGTGGAGAACCGGATCTACAAAGGTTGTATTTCCGTATCTCTTAGTTAATTGTTAACTAGTTCTTTTTCGCCTAGATTTCTAGCAAACGATCCGTAGTAGGTTCTCTCGGCACCTAGATTTTTTGAAATTGGCATGTTCGATGCCTTGTGAGACCTCACTAGGGTGCCTAGGGACCCTACAATATATATATATATTCATTTATATGTATGTGTGTGTGTGTGTGTTTATGCACTCGATTAGGTACCACGGTCAAGAAAATGCAATCATGAAGAAGACACAATAACAGAGTGAAAGAGATGGAGAGGGAGAAAAGGGACTTATAGATTGTGTGAGTCGGTATAACAACCGGCTCACCGTTTTGATAAAATCCTCAACCGAGATTTTGAACCTTGATGGAACCGGTGCTTCTCCACGCTCGAGAGAAATGGTATTTTTTATTATTATTTTTAGAATTGATCAAAAGAAAATGGCTAAGGTGGGATCCAGAAGTGATGGGGAGATATTTGTATTAAAAGAAAATTGAAACTTTTCATAATAATTTTACTTAAATATAATTTATAACCATCCTAATTATATTGGGAGTTAAAAGGAAGATAAAATGAAAGGTCATTTGTAGGTTATGAAAGGGATTTTAAAAAATAAATAAAAATAATTGCTAGTCCCAAGGTTCGAACATGTGGCTTATGAAATAACAATGCAGGGACTTAACCAATAAGCTACAAGTTTGTTCATGTACATATTTAACAAGAATTAAATATATATTGTTGAAAAAGAAAAGAAAAAAACTAATAGAACTGTTTTGGCTTGGGTTTTGGGCATTGAAAAATTATAGAATAGGCCAAATAGAAGGAGGGATAAACACTATATTTAATAGAGAATAAAATATACGAGGATACCCAAAAACAAATAAATACAGTATTTTAATAAAAAGAAGAATGATATAAAGGTATAAGAATTTTGGAGTCGTTACAACTGTGCTTTGATTTCCTTCCTAACACGGCTCAAAGGAGTCATGCAAACAGGTGGATTTTGGGTACAGTCCCGAATCACATGGAGGCAGTAAGCGATAGGAGGGATTTTGTCTCTTCTGGCATTGGGAGTTGATGTTACGCTATGCTTGATTGGCTATAACAGAAACTCCCTGGCCAGTGCTGATGAGATTTACTGGTAAATGTTATTAGTAGTTTCTCAAAAAGTTATAGGCCATATATCGGCATGAATTATCAGTTAGTGGGGTCTGACGGTTTCATCCCCTCCAGACTCGATATGCGACATATCAGACGAAAAGATCGGACTGTACGGTAAGTGTTGCGTATAGGCTTTACGGAGGCTTGGACAAATTCGCTTGTTGATCTTCTATTCGTTCAATACCTGGGTAGCCGTTACGTCCAGTTAGTACCGCTGACGACTTGTATATCTGATGTGATCATTACCTACTTCTGGCATATTGACGGGTCTTTAGAGTTCTATACAGAGATTTTCTAACTCAAGCGAAACAAAGTAGGGCACATATGGAGATATGTGCGGGAGCTTGATTGATTACGAGTATGCGGTACCGTATTCTAATCTAGCGAATTTTATATCAGTCAGGTTATATGTGATATAACCGGATTATTGAATCAAGTATTGATTCAATGATTTGATTTATGTATATATATTTAATATTGGCCGGTTATATATGATATGACCGGATTATTGAATCAGGTGTTGATTTAATATCTAATATTGAATATTAGCAGGTTTTATGTGATATAATCGGATAATTGAATCAAGTGTTGATTTAATGTTTTGATATATATATATATATATATATATATATATATATATATATAAGATATTAGTTGGGTATATATGATATAACCAGATTATTGAATTAAGTATTGATTTAATAATTTGATATATGTGTGTGTGTGTGTGTATGTGCGCGCGCACGCGCATATTAACTAATATTAGCTAACTAAATATTTTCTTCTCTTCATATATGTTTATATATGTGTGATATATATATATATATATATATATATATATATATATATATATATATATATATGATCTTGTAATTATATCATGGTTGATGATAGATAGAACTAGGATGTATGAGAATCATACCAAGACTAAAAGATAAATGGGATGATTTATATTTTAAGAAAAAGATTAAAATAGGAAAATGAGTTATGGCTTTGGATCCTTGGAGAAGCATTGAGAAGCCATGACGCATCTCCTATTTTTGTTTTACAATTAGATATTTAATCATCCTTATCTTATCTCTAGCTCATGGTTTATCCTACCTCTCATAACAGTATTCATCCAAGTTCATCTCCTTCTCCTCCTCCTCACTATTTTCTTGAGACGAGAAAAGAAAAGAGAGGACAATATTTTTATAGAGCAAATCCCCTACTTCATCAACCTTCTCTAATATAACCTGTTAGTTTAGATTGTTTGCTTCACTAATACCTTGATTAGTGAAGAGTGAGCAGTGAGAGAGACTTCAAGGTGGATCATCTTCGGCATCTAAGACTTTAAGCAAGCTCGATCCTTTCTTCAAGTGGAGTCAAAGAAGAATTGTAGGAACTGCTACTAAGAGCTTTAGAAGTGAAGGACTTGGTCTACAAAGGTTGTAACCCCTCTTCACTTAGTTTAGAACAGTTTGCTTACATTAAAACCCTAATTCTCTAGTTCGATTCTAGGTTAGTATGTTTAGACCTCTAGACTTTTTTTAAAATTGCATACTTGATACTCCTTGAAACCTAGTAGAAGTGTTAAGACATACTTTCACCCATTTGCCTTATATATAAGTGCTCACGTGTTTTACACGTAAAGTCAGTTTGGCCTTCAGCCACTTACTTTTAGTGCTTATATGTTTTGCATACAAAAAATAAAATTTAATTCTATATATAGAGTTTAATTCTATCTGAAGTTAATGCTTCAAAAGGTGTTCTCACATGTTTAACACGTGAGCCCAACATGGATTTTAATCTGTTTATTTACCGCTTATATGCTTTACATATAAGTGCTCACGTGAGCTCAAAATGTGGGGAATTCTTCCCTTTTTTCTCTCTTCCTTTTTTATAAGGGAACAGTCCATTCTTTGGTTTCGTAGTCTTGAACAAATTACAGGACATCCTTCACAACATAAAGATATATATGATAAGCTTTAAATTGTGCACTTCAACAGCATTAGCCTTGCAAAAGATGATGGTATCATCAGCTAACTGTATAGATGCCACATTTTTCAAGTCACCCTTGAAATTAGGAACAGAAAGTAAACCATTTTCTCTAGCTATTAGTAAAATTCTGGCAAGAATATCAGCTGCAAGAGGATAAAGGATCCCCTTGTATAAGCCCCCTTTTGTATTTGATGATCCTTCCTAGAGTGCCATTAACCAAGACCTAAGAGCTTGATGATTGAAAAATAGTAGAAATCCACTGAATCCATTTTGGTCCAAACCCCTGGACTTGAAGAAGGTCAATCATAAAATTCCAATTGATTGAATCAAAGGCTTTTTGAAAATCTAGTTTAAGTAAAGTTTTAGATCTGCTACAAACATTGACAAGTTCATGAGCAATTAAGAAACAACCAAGAGTGGATTTATTACTCATAAAAGCAAATTGTATATCACAGAGAAGGTCGGACAAGACATCCCCAAGCCTATTAGCAAACACTTTTGTAAAAATTTTGAAAATACTATTAAGCAAACTAATAGGCCTGAAGTCTTTTGCAAATTGGGCACCCTCCACTTTAGAAATAAGTACAATAATAGCATAGTTTATTCTAGATAAATCATAATTACCTTCATAAATTTCCCTAAGCACGTTAAAGAAAAGCCATACGTAATGGCAGCACCATTAAGAAAAACTTTATGAAGATTATATTTTATAGAAAAACTGGGGGGAACCCATCAAATTTTTATAAAACCTGAAAAATTCCTCATGAATACCAAAATTGTTATAGGCAGCCTTGCCATCTACAATAAGAGCATGAATAAAATTGTTATTTTTGTGAAAATTTACAACTTTATGGAGGAAAAAACCCAGTATTGGAGTCACCTTCTTTAAGCCACTGAATTCTTGACCTTTGTGAGGAATATAAGATGCATCAAACATTTTATTAATATTTTAAGGTCTAAAATATTTGTTTTATTGTAAAAATTTGGACAGAATTGAATAATACAGCCAAAATTAGATAGTATGAGAGAAAAAATATCTTCAGACCATAAATGTAGGGCAAATCTTTAAGAGAAATCCACACCAATTTTTGTCTAAGCAATTTAATGCATCCAATATTCTCAACCAAGGCATAAAGGTAACTTTGAAAGAATCAAAAGTAATTTCACCCCAAATGCATGACAAGCTCAAAAATATACTGATTGGGGAAAGACCAAGATCCATAAGAATATGGCCTTGATCCATCAATCCTATGCATCCCCATCTCAGATCCATGAAAGAGTTGTCTCGATACATACTGGTAAGTTCCCAAATCGGAAACATGGGGAAAATCTCCAGATCTATAACAAGGAAAGTAGATCTGCGGGTTGGTTAGTAAAAAGATAAAACTAGATCTAGATTTTCTCTCAATATAACAAAGAATAGTCATGTATTGAAGCAATATATAAAACCAATTTGGTTGAATATCGCTCACTTGAATCATATTCTATGATTTGGTTATCAAAATCAAATTGAAATTATATGGTTTTTGCCTATCATGTGAGATTTGAGAAGAAGAATTTGACATTATATTGAACCATGGTATCTTTCATAATTATCTGGCTCACTTTTGAGCATGATCAAAAAACATTTTTGATGATACTGGATATCGGTGATCTTCCAGATCGTGACACATGGCAGATGACGTGTCCCGAAGCTTGCAAGAAAGGACCTACAGTGGCCGACCAGACCACTCCTATGCCCGTCCTACAAACAACTGTTGACTCGCCTCCGAGCCCCCTGCACAATCGGCCTCCTCGGGCCCCTCACCTCGTCTCCGGTCTACCACAAAACCAAGATACATCGACCTCCCGCTCGTACCCGAGCCTCCAGCCGAGCTCGTGTTCCTCGGTCTCATCGACCGACCAACGGCACCTATCGCAGGCGCAACCACCTCACCTCCGCGAATCTCGCCACGCACGCGATATCCGCCGGCCACGTCCCGTGTTCCACGCCATCACGATCCCCCATTAACGAGCATGTCTCGTCATTAATGGGAGATCCCACCCATCACACGGGCATGACGCCTGGAGCGTAACGGCCGGCGTGATTCTCGTGCCTGCCTGGCTGTTTCCACCACTATATAATCCCCTCCTTCAGACGGTTCAAGGAAGCCATTTTCTCCTCACTAGGCCGTTACTCTGCTCAAATATCCGGTCTAACTTGATCCTCGGAGGGTCCTCGGTGGTACAACCACCCCGGGACTTCCTTACAGGTAGCTCGACCTCAACCACCTCAAATCCATTGAGATCCACACGCTTCAGGAGTCAACCTCCAACCTAATCTCAGCCGCCCATCATCACCAACAGGAGATCTACAGAAGGTAACATCTTGACGTGATTCGACATCCGTCAGCTGGCGCCGTCTGTAGGAAAATCTTGATTCCACTGAGCAAAGTTCATCTTCCGATCTCAATCCAATGACGAGCGATCACCGCAAAGATCCGAGGACTAGCCGCCGCCTCCCTCACAACGGAGGCGCGGACGAATCTCCTCCCCCGAACTCCATTATTGCCCTAGTCGTCCGGATAGATCAACTTGCGTCCGTCGTAGGTGCGCTCGTCCGTGTCCAAACGGCAGGGCAAGCTCCTTAGGTCGCCGCTCCCCTACCTCGGGACCGAGACCCCTACAGGGGGAGAGAAGACTCTACTCGCGTCGGCACGGCCGATCGCCGCCTCGCTGTCTCCTACTGCCACAGATCTCCCGGGCCAACATATTCTATGACCCGCTGGGCGCCCCACCATTCAACACCGAGGTCTGTCGCCAGAGCGTCTCACCCCGAGCCCCTTCACGCCCCCGTCCCTCCCAAGGAGATGTCGATCAGCTCGCCTACTCCCAGACATGACCGATACCCCCTCCCTCGACGGGGTCGCGCGGACGGGACTCGTCACGGTAGCTCGAAGACTATCTCGCCAGGGGACCTAAGGAACCTCATCGAAAGGAACCGGGCCCCATAAAAAATCATGGTCATGTCGGCGGGGGGTATGTCGAGTACCTGCGAGACTCAGCACCCCACACCGGCTATGGAAGCCGGCAGCCGCCCAGGGAAGAAGGCCAGGGAGACCGAGACGATCATTTTTTACGACGATGATCTCCATGGCATATCCCTGCCCCACAACGACCCTCTGGTGATTACGGCTCTGGTCCAGCAATACGAGGTGCATAGGATACTGGTCGACTCGGGAAGCTCGGCAGACATTCTCTTTTACGACTGCTTTCTACGCATAGGGCTCACTCAGGTAGATCTAAGGCCGACCTCGCACGTCCTTTTAGGATTCGCTAACCACTCCATCCCGGCGGAAGGGGTAATCACTCTGCAGTTTAACATCGGGGAGGCCGGACGTACGCGAACAGTGCCTGTGGAATTCGTCGTAGCAAGGATCCCATCAGCCCACAACATCCTCCTTGCCACCCAATGCCGAACTCCCTCCGGGCCCAGATATCGACCTACCACCTGGCGATGAAGTTCCCTCTCGACCAGGGCGGGATAGGTCGGGTCTATGGAGACCAGCGGGTTGCAAAAGTTTACTTCACCGCAACATCTTCGTCTGAGCGGCCAACCGACGATGTTGAGGGTGAAGGTGACATCAGAGGTTCTCTGGACACTCGAGACGAGCAAAAAGAGGTCTGAGGAACCCCGGTCGAGCCGCTGATAGAGGTCCCCCTCGTAGAAGGGGACGATGAAAAAATCGTTCAGATCAGATCGCTTCTGATAGGAACTCAGCGAGATGACCTGGTTCATTTCCTCAGGAACAACTCTGATGTGTTCACCTAGGTGCCTGCTGTCATGCCTGGGATCGACCCCAAAATCATATATCACAAGTTCGGGGTAGATGCTAAGGCCCAACCCGTCAGGTAGAAAAAGCGAAGCTTTGCCCTGGTTAAACAGAATGCTATCGAGGACGAAGTAGATCGGCTTCTCGCAGCCAACTTCATTCGGAGTGTACCCTATTCGGAGTGGCTGGCGAATGTAGTTCTGGTCAAAAAGTCGAGCGGGAAGTGGCGCATGTGCATCGACTTCACCGACCTCAACAAGGCCTGCCCCAAAGACAATTATCCCCTCCCTCGGATAGATCAGCTCGTCGACAGCTCGGCGGGACACGAGCTATTGAGCTTCATGGATGCTTTTTCCGGCTACAATCAGATCCGTATGAATTCGGCAAACAAAGATCTTACCACATTCACAATGGACCGGGGGGTATACTGCTACAAGGTGATGCCCTTCGGCCTCAAGAACACCGATCTACGTACCAACGATTGGTCAACCGCATGTTCAAGCCACAGATCGGAAGGAACATGAAAGTTTATGTCGATGATATGCTTGTCAAATCAGTCTCGTCGGCCGACCACGCCAAGGATCTGGACGAGGTCTTCGAAGTACTCCGCAAGTTCAAGATGAAACTGAACCCCGCCAAGTGCGCATTCGGGGTCACCGGGGCAGTTGAAGGAGACGAGCTATCACTGTATCTGGCGGTATCCGACCAAGCAGCGGGCTCAGTGCTCGTCCGAGAAGTCGACGGAGTGCAGAAGCCGGTATAGTACGTGAACCACGTCTTCAAAGATGCAGAAACGAGGTACCGGGCATAGAGAAGATCGTTTTGGCACTCATCGTGGCCTCAAGGAAGCTACGGCATTACTTCAAGGCGCACACCATCCTCGTTCTTACCGAGTACCGGCTGGGGGCTATCCTTGCCTCACCCGAATCCTCAGGCCACTTAGAAAAGTGGAGGTGGGAGTTGTCCCAATTTGACATAAAATACCGCCCGAGGCAGGCCATCAAAGCACAGTCTCTGGTCGATTTCATCGTCGAGTGCACCATCCCCAGTAAGGAACCGGAATCCGCGCCGACCCTCGCGGCTCAACCCTCGATCGTGGGAGGCCCGAATCAGCCCCTGAGTGGATTATTTACGTCGATGGGTCCTCGACCGAGGAAGGCTGTGATAACGGCCTCATCATTCGAGGCCCGAACGAGGCAGAAATGGGGTATTCTCTGAAGTTCGGGTTCAAGGCCTCAAACAATGCGGCAAAGTACGAGGCCTTGCTGGCTGGACTGCGCATGGCATCCGAGCTGGGGCTGAAAACAATTCGGATCCGCAGTGACTCAGCCCTGGTCGTTGGCCAAGTGACCGGCCAATTCGAGGCTCAGGAGTCTCTAATGGTGAAGTATCTGGCAGAGGTAAGAAAACTTCGAAAGAACTTCAACGAAGTCCAGATGGAGCAGATACCCAGACAGCTCAATGCCCAAGCCGACGCCCTGAGTAAGCTGGTTTCATCCTACTCGGCCAACAACAAGCGATCTATCCTCTACGAAATCTTGCCACAGCCCAGCGTGGAAGACGGGGCAACAATACTTCATGTGTACACAGCCCACGAAGGAGACCGAGACTGGAGGAAGCCCCTTGTGGAATTCCTAGGGGAAGGTACGCTCCCAGAAGATCGGGGAGCAGCCCGCCGTCTCTGAGCCAAAGCCCGTTGCTTTGTCTGGAGCAACGGGAACCTTTACAAAAAGTCTTTTACTCGGCCCCTGCTCCAGTGCGTCGACCCCCACGAAGCCGACTACATCCTCCGCAAAATCCATGAAAGGGTCGGCGGCACACATCAAGGGGACCGCACCTTAATCTAGAAGGCATTGCTCCAGGGGTACTACTGGCTAACTATTCACCAAGACGCCAGAAGCTCGTTAGAAGATGCAAAAGTTGCCGACTTCACGAAAGCATACCTCGCCTTCCTGCTACCGAGCTGACCGCCCTGACCTCCCCGTGGTTGTTTGCCCAGTGGGGATTGGACATGATAGGCCAGTTCCCTACTGGTACGGGCGGGCATAAGTATGTCCTCGTCGCAGTGGATTACTTCACGAAGTGGATTGAGGCCATCCCCATCAGGAAACCGGATGCCGCCACGACTATCAAGTTCCTGCAGAATAACGTGATACCCTGGTTCGGCATCCCGAGGTGTATCATCACCGACCATGGGACAAACTTTGAGAACGAGAAAGTGAAGGAATTCTGCAATGAGTATCATATCATCATGAAGTTTGCCGCGGTCGTACATCCACAATGCAACGGGCAAGCCGAAGCCTCTAATCGGGATGTCCTCCGAGGTCTTCGGACCAGCCTAGAAGGACGCCAAAGCAGTTGGGTCGAGAAGTTACCCCGGGTTTTATGGGCCCAGCCCACATCAAAGAAGACCCCCACCGGGGAAACCCCTTTCAACCTCTGCTACTGGACTGAGGCAATGGTACCTGCAGAGATCGGGTTACCCAGTCACCGAGTCGAACACTTCGACGATGAAGCAAACACCACGGCCCTACGGACGAACCTAGACATCTTGTTGGAGAAATGAGACCGGGCTCAGATCAGAGCTGCCGCCTATCAGCAGCAAACCACCCGATACTACAACGCGCGAGTCAAGCGTCGCTTCTTCAAGACCGAAGACCTGGTCCTGAGGCGAAACGAGTTCGTCGATCAAGGCAGGCTGCATAAGTTTTCGCCTAAATGGGACGGTCCTTTCCTCGTCTCTGAGGTCCTTCCTAACGGAGCCTACCGCTTGCAAGACGCGGACGGGCGCAAGTTTCCACGGCCTTACAACGCTAAGAAGCTCAAGATATACCAGTGAAGAGAATGTCTACGAGTGTGTATTTCTTCTTTTCCTAAGGCAGTGTAAACTTTTCTAAAATCCTTTCTGTTCAAATAATAAGAAAGGAACACTAGAACATTGCGAAAAGAAGAATTTTATTCATTCAAAAGGGTACTATGGGCTCCCCAGCCTTACAGAAAAAGAAAAGGTTACAACAGAGGTAGAACGGGATCAAAGAAGTACTCCTGGTGATACTCAGAGTAGATTTCTGTCAGCCGGGCCCTAGTCGCTGCAGCCCGCTCCTGCCGACGCTGCACGCAGACCCGGGATCTTTCTTGATGCTCGGTCCGTTCTTAGCAGGCCTCTTATGCCCCCCCTCGCGCTAAGGATCGAAGCCCTCACCAAGAGACAACCGGGCTCGCCCCTGCTCGGTTATCCCTGGCTAGTAGTTCCCTACCCCCACAACGCCAGGAATCGAAGCCCTCACCAAGAGGCAACCGGGCTCGCCCTTGCTCGATTACCCATGGCTGGTAATTCATTACCCCCACAATGCCAGGGATCGAAGCCCTCACCAAGAGGCAACCGGGCTCGCCCTTGCTCGGTTATCCCTGGCCGGTAGTTCCCTACCCCACAAGGCTAGGGATCGAAGCCCTCCACAAGAGGCACCAGGCAACAACTCTGCTCGGCCCGTCCTTGGCAGGCCTCTTACAGTCCCTCCCGCGCTAAGGATCTAAGACCTCACCAAGAGGCAACCGGGCCCGCCCTTGCTCGGTTATCACTGGCTAATAGTTTCCTACCCCACGACGCCAGGGATCGAACCCCTCGTCAAGAGGCAACCGGTCTCGCCCTTGCTCGGTTATCCCTGGTTGGTGGTTCCCTACCCCCATAAGGCCAAGGATCGAAACCCTCGCCAAGAGGCACCGGACAGCAACCCTACTCAGCCCGTCCTTAGCAGGCCTCTTATGGCCCCTCCCATGCTAAGGATCTAAGCCCTCGCCAAGAGGCAACCGGGCCCGCCCTTGCTCGGTTATCCCTGGCTGGTAGTTCCTTACCCCACAATGCCAGGGAACGAAGCCCTCGCCAAGAGGAACCCAGGCCCGCCCTTGCTCGGTTATCACTGGCTGGTAGTTCCCTACCCCACAAGGTCAGGGATCGAAGCCCTTACCAAGAGGCACCGGGCAGCAACCCTTCTCGGCCCGTCCTTAGCAGGCCTCTTACGACCCCTCCCGCGCTAAAGATCTAAGCCCTCGCCAAGAGGCAACCGGGCCCGCCCTTGCTCGGTTATCCCTGGCTGGTAGTTCCCTACCCCACAATGCTAGAGATCGAAGCCCTCGCCAAGAGGCAACCGGGCCCACCCTTGCTCGGTTATCACTGGCTGGTAGTTCCCTACCCCACAACGCCAGCGATCTAAGCACTCGCCATGAGGCGACCGAGCAGCTACCCTGCTCGTTCCATCCTTAGCATGCCTCTCTATTCCTCCCACGCTGAGGAACAAAGCCCTCACTAAGAGGCGTTGTCACGACCCGAAATAAAACGTGACTGACACTTGAATCATGTGTAGTCTATAGGACCACACCTAATTCAAGTAAGCCAAAAGCCCAGAAATCTAAACCATTTTAAAGAAGAAGTGAAGGAAAACTTATTTTAAAGTTTGCATATAATCACTTTGAAAAGTCGTAGTAAATCATTTTAAAACGTCAAGTCTTTTCCGAAAATTTCGGCAGGGTCTCCTTTATAAATAATGGCCCCAAACGGGTACAAACATGAATAATATGAATAAAGGCATCCCAAGCGAGAGCTAGCTCTTCACCAATTGACAGTCACAACCACGCAAGCAATATAATATACAACGCCGAAGGGCGAGAATCAAAACTCAAAAAGAAACCAATATCATCAAGAAAACTATAATAATACAGCGTGCGACTCTAAGATCGAAAGAATATACAACCGGTCTTCTAGGTATAATAAATATTCAAGTCTGGTTGATGGAGTTTACTAGATACAACTGAAATAAGTAGAGTACAATGGTGGTCATGATGCGAGTGAACCCCTCTACCAAAGCAATCACCCGAAATGAGGTAGTGTGCTAGCAAAGCCGCCAAGAAAACCTGTACGGCAAAACCTACAAAAAACTGTGGCACAAAGGGGTGAGTTGCCAACTCGTGAGTAGAAAACATCACTGAGCAAAAATCGTATGTATGACTCAATCCTAGGTCATACGGTAATATATATCCTCGATATAATATCCTGAACCATCTACACATAAGTGTAATACCATGTGCTCGTGTCGGTGCCTCAGGTAGCAACATATCATATATATGATGTATGAATGCATTAAAATGAAAACAGAATACATTATGAATAAGAAAACTGTTTTCTTTATTTAGTGAGATTTCTGTATATATAAATCGAGGTATCATCAATAAAATCAACACAAAATCCGTGTCAAGCATTGACACAAAACATAAATCCCAATATCCGAAATCTCAGGCTTCGGCCATCCGGACTGGCCTATATCATAATATCTCAATACCTCAAAATCTCAATATCTCAGGCTCCAGCTATCTGGACTGGCCTCTGGGCTCCGGCTATCCGGACTGGCCCCTCGTCAAATCTCACGACTACGTCGGTATCCTCCGGATATCCGCCGCATCACAAATAACCGGTTGGTAGTACTCCCCTGCCAGGCTCAACGCCATCATTTGCGATCATCTTGCCCCGGGGTACCGCACCGGGTCCACCATGCACCCACAGACGGTTCCTCCTCCTCCTCGAATCGGGTGTGTGATATCTGTTCCCCTTCGAAAGACGGCGCAACAGAGACGTCTTGCTTGAAATTCGGGACAGATGCTATTTGGTTTTATCCGTCCACCTCTCCGAAGATGCCAAATTGATTTATGGCACCGTATATCGGAGGTTTAAACGGATGCGACCGATGTAGCAGACTTCGTCAGATTCCCCCTCGTTCAAGGGGTTTTTGATTATGGGGACGCTCTTCCCTGCAGGCGCAAGCCACTGCAGTTAATTACGCTACCGCATCACGGTAACAACTTTCTCCTTCTCCAGCTGTCACTTCGTGTCGTGGGTGTTTGTTTTGTTTGTGCTTGCCCGTGGATTGTATACAGAGACTAATTTATGTTGTCGTCCGTAGGACGTGGATTAGTCCAAATCCGTATTTTTTTAGATTTGGGTTTGGGGTTTTGGGTTAAGTATACGTTAGCCATATTTGAGGCTAAGATCAACTTAAACGTTTGTTAAGGATACGTTAGTCTAATTTGAGACTAAGATCAGCTTAACAGGATCATTTAGATCCAACAAAAGAGCATTTGGGGGCTCTATTGTTCTAGTTTAGGGACATGGTGGTTCATTGCCAGTTTAAGGACATGGTGGTCCAACATTCCCATTTTGGAGACGAATATTGGTTTAAGGACATCATAGTCCATGAGTTTAAAGACCCCACAGTCTGTGGGAATGTGTAGTTGTCGGGACCCGTCACCTCTCTGACGACGTTGAAGGATTACAACGACAAATATCAGAGGAGTTCAAAGATATACCCTTGAACCGGGTGTAAATTGATTTGAAAGAGCAGTTGTGCTCAGTTCAATTTAATTTGAGGACTTATGGCCAGAATTGGATTAAGTCCAGGTAGAAAATGTCTAATATTTTATTCACATTTGGCCTGTTAGGCTTTTGATTGGGCCCTACCCTCTTTTTTCTTTTATAATATGCACAGCATTTAATGGTCTGACACTGTGCCACGTGGTCTGTCAGGCGCTTTACGCCAATTTAAGAGCGCAAGGCGCCAACGCATGTGGAGGTGACACATGTCACACTCTGGTAAGCGCAAGTCTGTTAGCACAGTGCGCTGCACTAGTGCGCTGCTGACACGTGGCGCACTCTGGTGCAGTGCGCCAACCCAAGAGCGCAGTGCTCTGTTTTTAGGAGCACAAGGCCCAGATTGACACGTGGCGCTCTCTGGTGAGTTGCACCAGTCCAAGGAGCGCAACAGCGCAAATCAAGAGTGCAAGGCACTGTATAGTAGCGCAGAGCGCATCTTGATCAAATTTAGATCAAAGAAAAGAATCTTTTTAGAGGTTCTACCTCAAGATTCAAGAACCGATGGTTCATCAAAAGGTAATGCCTTTATATAGATCAAAAGATCTAATAAAGAAGTAAATTACTTCTTTTTTATTATTATTTTTTTTATTGAAGATCTTGATCTTGTTCTTAGATCTTTGATATTTTTAGAAGAAATTCTTCTTTTTTTTCAAAGCTTTACCTTTTTCTCTTAGAGTTCTTCTCAAAGTTTTTAGAAGAGTTTTGTATATCTGAAACTTGGAGTCTAGGGGCCTTTATATAGGGCCAATTAGTTTGTTAGGTTGGTTACAGAGATCTTTCTTTGATTGATCTGGGGATATTTCCCCACCGTTGGATCTTTGATCCTAAAACCTCTGTTTTACCGAAGATAATCTTCTTGTTTTAACAAGATTAAAAAGATCTTTCTAGAATTTTAATTCTGATTAAATAATTCATTATTTAAGTTTTGGTGCTGGCACAGTTGGCGCAAGCGCACCTGCGCTTGACACGTATCGCGCTGCGCAGCTGCGGTAGCGCAACTGCGCTGACACGTGTCGCGCAGCGCAGAACGCAGCACAGCTGCGCTAGCGCTACTGCGCTGACACGTGTCGCGCAGCGCAGAGCGCAAGTTATCTGAAGCGTTACTTCCTTTATTTAAAATTTGAATTTTAAAACAGAGCCTTGCTCTGATTGGGGGGCGCTGCCTTGGGCGCAACACGTGTCTGTTTTTAAGCACCTATAAAGAGTTTTCATTGATCTTTAAGATCCCAGATTTTTAATTTTTAGGAATTAATTTTCCTTTGATGGATTTTTCCATCATTGTTACAGAGCTAGGCTCTTTAAGGAATTTTATTCCCTTGAGACCAGAGTTTGACAAGTGTCACTCTGTGACAGAGCTTTGCTCTGAAATGGAAGATTTTCTCCTTGTCTTTAGGGATTTCTCATTTGATGAGAGTATTCTTTTAGGGATTTCCTCATTAATCGATAGTCTCATCCAATGATGAGGCTGTCATATTAACTGATGCATTGTCATCTAGATTTTGTGGGTCCCCCTTTGGTCCCCTCTCCACTGCATTGCAGTGTGGTACAAATTTTAAAATATCAAGTGTCAGGCTTTTAAAATTAAATGATGATACTGATAATAGAACTTCGCTTTCTCTTGCAGGCAACATGTCTGCTAATCTTTCGTTCCTATTCTTCCACTCAGAGGAAGGATTCCCTGAGGCGCCGGTAGACCGGAAGGTTCTCGCTCTCATTAAGGATCACAACCTGGAGCATAAGAACCTTCATCTGTGGGGCAGATGGTACAGTGAGATAATCAAGGGTCGCCGAAGCTTCTCTTATGCGACGCCGTCAGAGCCAATCTCATCGATCTCATATGCGGATGCACCCCCGGTGAACTATGCCGTGGAGGTTGTAAATTGGAACTCGGAGGATCTTTTCCAGCCTTCGATTGCTGCCATCCCTATGTAGCCGCCGGCAGCCGTGGACATTCTGGGGCGGCGCATATGCCAGGGTGAGGCGCGCTCTTGGGGGCAAGCTTATAACCTTGGATTGACCCCTCGACAATCAGCCGGGTATTTGTAGTGGGCTAGGTATATCTTATCAGTGAAGAAGACGCACTTGATGAAGATTGGTCTGTACCCTGCAGTTTACGCCTCGCTCTTTGAGCACCCTGCTCCTCCGACGTGGTGGGTTAAGGCATTCGTGGAACAATGGAACACCCCCACCCATACTTTTCTTCTGACGGACAGGGAAGTCTCCATCCCCCTGGAAGAATTTGCTGAGATCTCCGGTCTGCCGGTGAGGGGGGAGCACTATGAGGAGTTACTTCCTCCGGATATGACTTTCTCTCATAGATCTTCTAATCTAAAGAAAAACCCCTTTGGGGTTTCATATACAGAGCTTTGCTCTCAAGGATCCATAGATCTAAAGAGATCTTGTTTCAGGGTTTCTTAACCCATGAACAGAGCTTTACTCATGGACAAAATATATATCTTTTTGATCTTTTGAGGAAGAACTCTTAAGAGTTTTCATGGATCTTTAAGATCCCAGATTTTTAATTTTTAGGAATTAATTTTCCTTTGATGGATTTTTCCATCATTGTTACAGAGCTAGGCTCTTTAAGAAATTTTATTCTCTTGAGACCGGAGTTTGACAAGTGTCACTCTGTGACAGAGCTTTGCTCTGAAATGAAAGATTTTCTCCTTGTCTTTAGGGATTTCTCATTTGATGAGAGTATTCTTTTAGGGATTTCCTCATTAATCGACAGTCTCATCCAATGATGAGGCTGTCTTATTAACTGATGCATTGTCATCTAGATTTTGTGGGTCCCCCTTTGGTCCCCTCTCCACTGCATTGCAGTGTGGTACAAATTTTAAAATATCAAGTGTCAGGCTTTTAAAATTAAATGATGATACTGATAATAGAACTTCGCTTTCTCTTGCAGGCAACATGTCTGCTAATCTTTCGTTCCCATTCTTCCGCTCAGAGGAAGGATTCCCTGAGGCGCCGGTGGACCGGAAGGTTCTCGCTCTCATTAAGGATCACAACCTGGAGCATAATAACCTTCATCTGTGGGGCAGATGGTACAGTGAAATAATCAAGGGTCGCCGAAGCTTCTCTTGTGCGACGCCGTCAGAGCCAATCTCATCGATCCCATATGCGGATGCACCCCCGGTGAACTATGCCGTGGAGGTTGTAAATTAGAACTCGGAGGATCTTCTCCAGCCTTCGATTGCTGCCATCCCTGTGTAGCCACCGGCAGCCGTGGACATTCTGGGGCGGCGCATATGCCAGGGTGAGGCGCGCCCTTGGGGACAAGCTTATAACCTTGGATTGACCCCTCGACAATCAGCCGGGTATTTGTAGTGGGCTAGGTATATCTTATCAGTGAAGAAGACGCACTTGATGAAGATTGGTCTGTACCCTGCAGTTTACGCCTCGCTCTTTGAGTACCCTGCTCCTCCGACGTGGTCGGTTAAGGCATTCGTGGAACAATGGAACACCCTCACCCATACTTTTCTTCTGACGGACAGGGAAGTCTCCATCCCCCTGGAAGAATTTGCTGAGATCTCCAGTCTGCCGGTGAGGGGGAGCACTATGAGGAGTTACTTCCTCCGGATGAGTATATCTTCGCCACCAAGCCTTTGGTAATGGGCCTAACGCCGGAGAATGCTACTCAGCACCAGTTTCCGAGTCTGGTAAAGGTGTTGAATATGTATGAGAGCCTCTAATTGGAATCGGGGGGACGGTAAGTTAGTTTTGGAGATTTCATCACCCGCATCCTTCGACCGAAGGTTCTATCGCAGTGGAGCGAAAAGTTCGCCAAGCTCGACGACCCCTTCGGCTTTGGCTTAGATCGTCGACCAGTATCGGAAGACAATCAGAAGGGTTTTTATCTTCCCGATGCCGCCATCATGCCCTTATCGAAAATCGCCGCCCTGGGCATCGATGAGGAGACCTTCTTTCTCAGGTTTCTGGGATTATGGCTGTGCTGGTTCGCGCTCCCCATGCACCCGCGCTACATGAAGCCGTCCGTTTTCTGCCCAGCGCATCGGATGGTGGCTGGCATACAATTATCGATCGAATCGCCGGATTAGTCCACCTGTACCATGGACTTAGCCTGGCGGCGGACGCAAATGAACCTGGGGTGCAACCCGGCAATTTCCCGATGCACTACTTCACTTCGTGGATGGAAGTGCATGTGCTCGGGGTATTTAGCATTCATAAGAGCCCCTCGTTTTTTGAGAAGTGCAGACTCCCAAGTGTTATGCGGCTAATTGGCGCCTCTATTGTGAATCTGTCTCCGAGGGAGGCTAGGGGGTTGCTTCTTCGTCCGCGCATGGTCGGAGCAAGAATTTCTTTCCAAGACAAGGTGATGACCATCGGCCCGGATACCTCTAAGACGGTGTTGGCGCTGCGTGATAGTTTCAAGGACGGGGCCTCCGTATTGAAAGCCCGAGAGATTCTTCACTTATACTCCATCTGGCCGGGCTTCTTGGAGTTCAGGCAAAACGATATGGCGCTCTTCATGAGGTACAACCCCCATCGGTTCGCCCAACAATCAAGCTATAACCAGGGGGTCCCACTGGAGGCGTTTATGGAAGAGCCTGCGGCCACCAGGGAGGGGATACGGAGCGCGCTGCACCACTTTATGCGGCTGAACATGGGATCCCACTTCTTTATCAGCGAGCCGAGCTGCATCCCACGGGCCCTCAACGTGTATGTGGCTTGGTACGGGCACGCGATGGGTGCCGTCATCCGGGAAGAGAAGCGGTTGTTGGTTGACCGCAAAGGTATGCCCTATAGCAGCGACCACAAAGCTCCCCTGAGGCCAAGGATCCCTGTCGTTCCTCCGCTGAGAGATGCTGGAGCTGAGCCACCGCGTATGCTAAGCCCCCCGTGTGGATTGCCCCATGCTACCGCGGACGTGCCCCCAGCGCCCCGTGCTCCAGTGGAGACGGTGAATGTAGTTTCGCCTAAGTCTGGCGTGGGCTCGGACATCGGGACTCGCTGTCCTAAGGTGCCTATGAAGCGCAAATTGATTTTGGGTGCGAGTGGGGTCCGGGCTCAGAAGAGGAAGAAGAAGTCGGTTCTTTCTCTCGATGTCGTCCTCGGCTTAGAGCCTCAGGCCCCTCTCACCGAAGGCCTAAGCGAGTACAGAAGCAACGAGGGTTTCTCCGTAGAGCCAGCAGACACCGATCTGGCGGCCGCCATCGCGGCATCTGAGCGATCGGCAAGGCTCGAAGCATGGTTAGTTAATCTTGCACAATCAGGTAATCACTAGTTGTATTCTTCGTCATTTCATCATACTTTTATCATTGTCTTTGACTAACGCTTTTCCTTTTTAAACAGGCATTTCTACCGAAGAAGCCATCGCTGCTTCCCTGAAAACCTTCCAGGAGGAAGAGATGAAATGCACTCTATCGGGTGTTAGTATGTCTCGGCTCACTGAGTCTTTATTCTCCTTTTTATAGCCAATCTAATCTTTTCTTTGTCTCTTTGCAGGGGCCGCGGGATCTACTGCGCAAGCCGATGCGGGGATTCTCCCCGGGCCAGCTACTGATGTTCCGGCCTCTTCGAAATTGCCGCAAGAGACCCGACTCAAAAAGTCGATGATGGTTGCCTTGAAGGCTCTGGAGGTAACTCTAAACACGGACGACGACGCCTTGCTGAAGGAGGCTTCCAAGAGGTCCGTCGTGACGGCCCAGGAGGAGAGGAAGCGCTTGAGGCGCACAGCGAAAGAGCGTAGCGCTGTTTTGGCCGTGGGAGCGGGCCCAAGCGCCGTTATTCCCTTTGCTTCTCCTTCCGAAGAGCCCCCGGTCGCCTTGTCTACTACTCATAGACAGGCGGCGCGTGCAGCACGGGAGGCCAACGATCAATCCACCTCAGGTAATGTGTTTTTCGAGACTTTGTTGCAAAAGTTGTAAAACTATCGGTTCTTATACATCTTGTCCCGCAGGGCCAAGTCCAACTGAAGGAGCGGTGGAAACCGTCGAGCCTGAGGGGACGGTGGAGAAGGTAGCAGCCGAA
This sequence comes from Agapanthus africanus, assembly GCA_030015575.1. Classification (NCBI taxonomy): domain Eukaryota; kingdom Viridiplantae; phylum Streptophyta; class Magnoliopsida; order Asparagales; family Amaryllidaceae; genus Agapanthus; species Agapanthus africanus. The sequence goes on along the minus strand of JASDDO010000019.1, from coordinate 820,362,800 downwards.
ACCGAGGCGACGGTAGACGGTGCGGCCGTAGTCGCCGAGCCTGAGCTAGTGGCTGACGAGACAGTCACGTCTACTATACCCGAGAAGGTTGCCAACGCCGAGCCCAAGGTAGCGGCAGATGAGATGGCTGCTACAGCCAAGTCTGGGGCAGCAGCGGATGGAGCGGCTACGACCGATGAACCCATGGCAGCAGTGGACGAGACGGCTGCGACCGCCGAGCCCGAGGGGGTAGCGGGTGAGACGGGCATGATTGCCGAGGACAAGCCGGCCGCTCTTTCCCAAGAGTCGGGCACCGCTCCGATCATTGCTCTCCCAGCCTACGGTCCCTCGCCGTCTCCCGGCCTCACGAGCACGATGACAGCTCCTGTAGAGTCTGGCGATGAGGCAACGGGAGGTAGATCCATGCCAATGGAGGAGGGAGACGCTGCCATTTCGGCTGGTGACTCATCAGGTAAATTTTGGGTTACCGTCCTTCCTTTTATTCTGCAGCCCTTCCTGACATGGCTTATCTTGTTTCTAACGCAGGTACGGCCAATGTTGATGCCCCATTGCTCGAGGGAGCGCTGTCAGTTACTGCCTTGACGGTGGCCACCTCTCTACCTTCTCTCGCACCGTCGCAAATACTAGAAGGTATGGATTTGTAACCCGTCAGTCTTATCTTGGCTGCATAATTTATGTACTGATGTTGTACTATTGCGTCTTTGCAGAAGTGCTTTTCGATCACCTTTACCAGGTGCTGCACCCGCACTTCTCCTTTCCGTCAGAGCTTGCTTCCTCCAGTGGCGCTGGTGAGCATAGTTTTCGATTGATGCCCTTTCTTTTTTCAATAATGGAATTATTTCTGATACTTCCTTGCCCTGATTGCAGTGCTACAGATCGAAGGAGGAGATGTAAGATCGGTCGCGCCACCGGTCCTCCCGGCTTTGCCGCCTGCTACAGCTGGTATAGTAAACTTCCTCATTGATGACTTTCTCATATTCCCTGAATCGTCATTTGATTGTGTTTTGTTCTGCAGCTGTCACTCTAGCTCCGGCCCCTTTCGAGTCTTGCATCATGATGCCGGCAGGCCCATTCTCGAGACGTCCATCTTCAAAGGGTGCTGCGATGAGTTTGAGCATGCTAAGCGGATGCGTTGAGGAGCTTGATGCAGAAGCTCCTACATCTGTCGCAGATTTTGCTGCCTAGGTTAATCCGATACTGGCGACACTTGTAAATTTCCATAATGAAGGCGTCGTCGAATCTTTGGTTAACTACTGCAGGGAGATCGAGGCCCGCCTGCATCAACTGGAGCTTATGCGCCCTGCCCCCGAGGTTTTGGCCACGAGTACTCAGCGGGTGGCATGGATAGAGCAGAGCGCTTCTTACTTCCGCCATCTGGAACAAGAAGCGGCTTTAAGGCGGAGGGAATGCCAAGAAACCTCAAGTGAGTCTGCTCGACTGCGTGCTGAGGTCGACGCGAATGCTGCCCAGGTGAAGGCTATCTTCGAGGGCCTTCTGCAAAGTATTTCTGATGGGCTAACACTGAAGCAGAAGCTCGATACCGCTGAGCGTGATGCCCAAGGTTGCGAAGCAGCTCAGCAAGCCGTTGAAGAACAGCTTTCATCCTACTTGCAGCAGCGGGCCCAGGTGGAAGCATAATTGGCGGTGGCAGCCGATCAAGAAGAGGCGTTGAAAGAAGTGCAAAAACAGCTGATGGGCTTACTTAAGACACTTCCTTCTCAGTAGCTGCCTTTGTATCAATTATACACTTGTAATCTTTGAATAATCTGTATCCATTCTTTATTCTTTTATATGATTCGCGTTGTACTTAATTGAATTCATGAATAAAGATACATACATTTTTTTGCAATGTCTTGTGTCATCTCTGCGCTTTCTTCTTTCTTTGATTATCAGCATGTTACCTTAGTAAACATGGTCGACAGATGATAGAGCGAGCTTCCTATCTTGGCTTCTTCAAGAGGTAGTGATGGCTTAGGAGGCAGGTTCAGATCTGTTGCCTAAGGCTTTTCAATTTTATGAGCCGTGAGGGTCTCACAAAGATTTTTCTCCCTACGGATCGAGAAGATCTTGTAGGTGTATTTTCTCCTTAGGAATCGTGAGGATTCCTAAATGTGTTTTCTCTTATAAGTCGTAAGAATCTTATAAGAGAATTTTCCCTCTTACGAGTCGAGAGGACCCGTAAGCGGTTGTTTCCCTCCTTATCGAGATTCGACTTTGGAGAGTGTGACCCGTGGATAGTATGCAACAGTCCATTTTGGACCGACTTGCAGGGTCCCAGTGCTTAGGAAACAGGTTTTTTAATCCCCGCTGCCTAAGGCTTTATCTCACAAGTCGAAACGAATCGAGAAGTTCTCGCAAAGACACTAATTTCCTCACGGGTCAAGACTAATCGAGCAGTTCTCGCAAGAATATCCTAACGTCATAGTTAACCTCTGCTCTTTACGACAGAGGTCCGTTAGGGTCTGTGGTATTAGGGTTTTGTCCGTTGTACCGTCGCATTGGCTGATGTATTCCTCTATAGGCAATCTTGTCGTTCGAGTAGCCTTGCGATTGTCGTGTCTCTGGGGGCTAGACAAGACGTCTTCAAGCAATCCTCCTAGGTAGTTTGACCGTCGGAAGAGAAAGAGTTAGGAATTTTACCATGCCGCTTTTTACTTGAGGTTAGGCTCATTTTGGAGAGCCCCGATGAGTCATAACCACTCCGCGCTGGTGTGGGATGATCTCCGATAGTCTTTCAGGTTTTATATGAGTTGCCGTCAAGACCCTGATGCTAGGAATTTGGCCTTCGCTTCGTTTGCTGGCATTGCGTCCGCTGTATCGAGACGAATGTCACGGTTGCCTCTAGGTTGTTGGTGAACCGTCGAGTTTTGGAACAAGGGATTTTGTCGTGGCTCCTATAGCGCTTTGTCACGTCTGAATCCTGCTGGAGGAAGAACGCTGTGGTGGCACCTCGTCTACTGTATCGAGACGAACGTCGAGGTGGCGATCACTCCATGCGGATGTGAGATGATCTCCGATGGTCTTTCAGGTTTTATATGAGTTACCGTCAAGACCCTGAAGCTAAGAATTTGGCCTTCGCTTCGTTTGCTTTGTCACGTCCGAATCCTGTTGGAGGAAGAACGCTGTCGTGACTTCTCGTCTGCTGTATCGAGATAAACGTCGAGGTGGTGACCACTCCACGCTGGTATGAGATGATCTCCGATGGTCTTTCAGGTTTTATATGAGTTACCGTCAATACCCTGAAGCTAGGAATTTGGCCTTCGCTTCGTTTGCTTTGTCACGTCCGAATCCTGTTGGAGGAAGAACGCTGTCGTGACATCTCGTCTGTTGTATTGAGACGAACGTCGAGGTGGTGACCACTCCGCGCTGGTGCGAGATGATCTCCGATTGTCTTTCAGGTTTTATATGAGTTGCCGTCAAGACTTGGCTCCGTTTTCTGATGGAGCATGGGGAGGGAAGATATGTTTCCTTCTGTGTTTGTGCCCCTGGATTGTATACATGGATTGCTGTGATATCTCCTGTGGGGCATAAATTTTATTATATATATTTTTCATTTTATATCTTTCTGCGATGCTCTATCATTTCAGCTTTTATATCGCGAAGGTCGTGATTGCCCAATCATTTCGGCTGTTTTTTCACGGTGCCCAATCATTTCGGCTATTTATTTTATTTTTACTCGCTGCTTTTTATTGCGAGTTGCCCAATCATTTCGGCTATTTTGCATGCATACATTTTTACTTGCTGATTCTTTTGCAAGTTGCCTCATCATTTCGGCTATTTCGTATGCATGAGTGGCTTGCTGTCTTTTCGCAGCAAGCTTGGAATTAGAAACCGATTTCGGCATCAGCACCGCTACAACTGGGATGTTCCCAGGAGCGAATCATCATTTGCTTTTGTCGATATTGAACAAAGGTAGCTTAGTAAACAGGGTTAGGATCCTGTCGACTAAGGCTTTTGACTTCATGAGCCGTAAGGGTCTCACAAAGGTATTTCTCCCTATAAGTCGTGAGGATCTCGTAGGTGTGTTTTCTCCTTAGGAATCGTGGGGATTCCTAAGTGTATGTTCTCTTATAAGTCGTTAGGATCCTACAAGAGTGCTTTCTCCTTATAAGGCGAGAGGACTTACAAGGGTTGTTCACCGTACGAACATATCCCTAGTCACGGGTGGGACTTTGCTGGGGAAATGTTTATTCGCGCATGTGGATTGTATACAAGGGTCAGTATTGAGCCACTTGTAAGGCAATATCGAAGGTTGTGGGGGGTTGCTTAAGAACAGGTTCAGGTCTCTGTAAGTTAAGACTTTCAAATCTTATGAGCCGTGAGGGTCCTATAAGAGAGTTCTCTTTACGAGTCGTGAGGATCTTGCAAGTGTAATTTCTCCTTAGGAATCGTGAGGATTCCTAAGTGTGTTGCTCCCTTGTGAGTCGTAAGGATCTCACGCGGGTGGTTTCTCCTTACTAGGTCGAGAGGACCCTATAAGTGTTTTTTAACGAGGTTGCGCCCTTTCGGGTTTTCACAAACACTTGCCAGTAGCCCTGCTGTTTTTACTCATGGAGATCTTTCGGGTTTTCATCCGTGCCCATTTTACTTATGGACATACCGTCTTCTTTTATTTTTCTTTTTATTCTTTTTTTTAACGAGGTTGCGCCCATTCAGGTTTTCACAAGACTCACCGGTAGCCCTACTGTTTTTACTCACGGAGCCCTTTCGGGTTCTTATCCGTGCCCATTTTGCTTATGGACACACCGTTTTTATTTTTATTTTATTTTTTTATCTTTTTTTTGTATTGTCTTTGGGATGTTGCAATCCACCGCAATTTATCGACATATCGGTCAACAGCTAGTTTTTGGACGTAGTGGTCCATCATTAGTTTAAGGACGTTTTGGTCCATTGTTGAAGAAGGCCGGCTACTACTTATAGAGTTTGGGCTTAGGAAGATAGCGAGCGGACATAGTCGTCGTCTATCATTGACCTAGGTTGTGACTCATTAAGCGTAGATTTCTTTAGGAAGCGACCGTTTATTGGCCGGAAAGGCCTTTCACCGTGCATATCCATGAGTAGATAGGCTCCATCCTGGTAAACCTTGTCTATGATGTACGGGCCTTCATAGTTCGGCTCGAATTTTCCCCGCTTGGCGTGATTGGGGATCGTAGGTCTTTTAACCACTAGCACGAGTTCGCTTTGACGGAATGTCCTCGGCCTGGTCAATCTTTCATATGAGCGCGTCATCTTTGCTTTATAAGCCTCCAGATTTTGTTGCGCTATGAGCCGGGTTTCATCAAGGGCATCAAGCTTCTCAAGCCGAAAGTGAGCATTTTCTTTATCCGTCAGCTCGTAGTGGATTGCTACTCGTAGAGAGGGTAATTCTATTTCGAGGGGTAGTACTGCTTCTGTACTGAATTCCAACGCGTACGGCGTTGTGTTCGTGGCCGTCTTGAACGTAGTTCGATACGCCCAGAGAGCTTCTTGCAGTCTCTCGTGCCAGTCTTTCTTATTTCGGGACACCGTCTTCTTCACGATCTTCGTCAAAGTCTTGTTGAAAGCCTCAGCTAGACCGTTAGCTCGGGGATTATAAATTAGGAATATCTCCAGTCTATGTTGTGCTGGTGTGCGAAGCGGCTGATCTTGTGGCTTCTGTAGGCTGGCCCGTTATCGGAGATGATCCGTCGCGGAGTTCCAAACCAATAATGACGTGCGTTTTGAAGAAATGGAGGATATTCTCCGTCTTCACTTCCCTTAGCGGTACCGCTTCTGCCCATTTGGAGAAGTAGTCAGTCGTCGCCAAGATAAATCGATGTCCCCTGGATGATACTGGTTCGATGGGGCCGATTACGCCAGTCCCCCACATTTCGAATCGCCAGCTAGCCACTGTTGGATGTAGAGTATTTGGGTGCTGATGGATAAAGTCCCCATGAATCTGGCATGAGTGGCATTACTTCGCATATTCAAGGCAGTCCTGAATCATCGTTGGCCAATAGTAGCCCATCCGTTTAATCTTCAACTTCATCTTCGGACCTGCTTGGTGAGAACCACAGAGTCCGTCGTGAACTTCCTGAACGACTCTTTCCTCTTCAGGTCCCAGAAATCTCAACCACAGAGAATTAAACGACCTCTTGTACAGAGTATCATTGACGAAGGCGAAAGACAGAGCTCGTTTCATGAGCTGATGTCTTGAGGATGCATCTTCAGGCGTTCGACAAGATTTGAAGTAATCTATAAAGACTTCTCTCCAATACTCAGTCTTTTCCTGGTCTTTTATTTGCATAGCCATTTGCTCAGTCACTCCCTTTTCTTCGGATAATTTCGGAGATATTTCTGCTGGGGCAAGCACCCGACGGCTTTGTACCACGATTCTTACGTCATCGAGGTTCTCGTCGGTCAATTCTTTAGCGATCTTAGCTAGTGCATCTGCTTTGCTATTTTCCGCGCGCGGTATGCTTTGCAGCATATAGGAGGGAATTTGAGGAGGCAATTGCTGTACTCTCTCGCCATATTTCACCAGTTCGGGTTTGCACGTTTGGTAGTTGCCATTTACTTGACTGACGACCAGTTGAGAATCTCCGTATATGAGGAGGTTTTCAATTCCCATGTCGAAGGCGATCTCGAGGCCTGCTATCAAAGCTTCATATTCGGCTTCATTGTTCGTCCTCGGCTCTGTTAAAGAGAAAGCAAAGCGCATTATCCCTCCTTGTGGAGTTACGAAGATGAGGCCCACCCCCGATTTGATTATAGGGGTGCTTTGTTTGCGCTTCTTAATGGAAAACGCTCCATCAAAATAGATCCCATCGGGTATCACTACCGTCGATCGCATCAAACGCATATTTGTCTGGTAGTTCGCAATTCAGAGGAGAATTGGCAGGTATCGGATGCTCAGCGAGGAAATCGGTGATGGCCTGGCCTTTCACTATCTTAAGAGGTTGATAAGTTATTAAGAACTCCATCAAGAGCATGGCCCATTTAGCGAGCCGACCTGTCAGTATAGCCTTTGACATCAAATATTTAAGGGGGTCCACCTTCGAAATGAAATATTTAAACGGATGGGCTGAAGCCTGTCAAGCGTAGGATCCGCACTGTGCCAGATTTCTTTTTCCACTTTGGTTTCTCCGGAGCGGTAGAATAGAATCACCTTTTTGCCTTCTCACCTAGGAGGGACATAGAATGTTCGCAGCTCTCCTACACTGTAGGTATCGAGCGCATCTAGTTCTTTATGATGTTTAAGTGGAACCATGGCGACTTGCAGACTTTATCTTCGTCAGCGAATGTTTGTATTGAAGGCCGAGCATAGAATATAGCATGGACTTCATCTTCCGAGTCACTGCCAAAGATCAACATGGGAGTGGACGGTCCTGACTTGTTGTATTGGGGTGGACCCGAATAAACCATCTCTTCTTCCTCCTCAGTATCACTCCCGAAGACAGGTATGGTGGCGATAGCCTTGTCCTCCAACTTGTAACACCTCTCAGTGTCTTTGAAATCTGGTAAGAAGTATTTTGTATCTTCGTACTTGCGGACTTCGTTTACGGAGAATGGGTTCAACTCTCCTGTTACAGTATACTCGAGACCATCCTTAAAATATTTCATACATTGATGTTGTGTCGAAGGGATGATGTTGTACTCGTGTAACCAGGGTCGGACGAGCAAAGTATTATAGCATGTCTTGGCGTCTATGACGTGGAATTTAATGTTCGTAACGAGTAGCCCAAAGCCTAATGTCAGTATCACAGACCCGAGAGTCCTTGATGATTGAGAGTCGAACCCGGAGATGGTGATCTTATCCCGAGCGAGGTGCTGGACGCTCATGCAGATTTCCTTCAATACCCGTACATTGAGGAGATTGACGGAAGACCCATTGTCAACCAAGATTTTGCCTATCTTTGTATCGTGGCAGTACCCTGAGACATAGAGGGGACGATTGTGTTCGCACATCCCAAGGAGGAGGTCTTCATCACTGAAAGTGACATCGGCTGTGTGCACTTCTTCCAGCTCGTCCTTCATCTTTTCTTCGGCAAGAAAAGCTTGGAATTGCTCTGGCTCCTGTAGCGCTTTGATCAATGAATCTCTTGCTTCTTTTGATAGTAAGAGGGCGTCAAGAATGCTGAGCTGCGAGGGTAGCTTCCTCAAGTGTGCCAGAACGTTGTAGTCCACCTTATTTTTCTTTGGTGGGTCCTTGGCGGTTGGCTCTTCCATGACTTGGTCATCTTGGTCGATATCCTCAGATACCTTTTCTTTTCCCTTATCTTTTCTATTTGAGGGTCTGAGATTCTTTTCGGGTAGCGTACGATTACGCAGTCGGATATTTTCTCAGGCCTTCGGCCCTTCCTCTTTTCCCGAGGTGGACTCTTTAAAGAGAGGACTAAGAGCCATTTCCTCATCCGAGTCACTCCCGAATGTGAGAATTTGCGCTTCCCCAGCGTTAACCATGCGACAATTGCCGGTAGTTCTTCTAAGCTTGTCGGTCGTACTTTTCTGCTCCCGACGAGTTTTGCGTTTCTCCCGCTTAAAATGTTGCCGGTGAACAACATACCCGTGCCACCATCTATTGAAAGCTTTGCACTCTTCGGTGGGGTGCGAAATCTTTCGATGATATAAGCAATAGGAAGGGTGCATTTCTGCTTTGCCGGCAATGTTTCCTTTAGAGGGTGGTAGCTTCATCCCCATTGATATGGCTTTAGCAAACCTTTTCCTCGTATTGAATTTGTTTTTATCCGCAACGGATATCTTTTCATTTGACGGGAGTGTCTCAACTCTTTCGTCTAGTCGCCGGCGCTTGGCCCTTTCAAATATGACTGTCTCGCGTTCCCGATCAGCTTTACTTTTCGAAAGTGCTTCGTTGAGGAATGCATCAATCACTTCGTCTGATGGTTCTAGAAGTTCAGGCTCAGGATTTGCCCCCGGTTTCCCTGCGTCAGGAGTTTCTTCACTGTCTATCAATGAATGAGAGATCACATGGCAACTTGCTATGTAATCTTCAGATTCGTCTGACGATTCTTTTCCGTCATCTCCGTCTTCAAGGACGTGGCCATTGAACTCTTGGAGCATGATGGGAGTCCGTGCCTTCTGATTATACTCCTCCAGCACGTCAATATGTTTCTGTAAGTCCGTGCGCTTGTCGCCAGGCTTCACGGGCTTTTTGGATCTCTTCTTCTTCTTCTTTGAAGATTTCGACAGCTGGGTGTGAGTGCTTGGGCCATCACCACCGATCTTTGGAGTTGGACGCGGTTTCAGCATCCCTTCGATGATCTGGGGTTCTAGCGGTTTCTTCCACCTGATCGCCGGGCATGTCTTGAGATCATTCAGCATCCTTTTGGTTTTGGCTGATAGCACAACCTCCCATGGAGCTTCTTCAACAAGGGAGCACGTTGTCCCCGGCATATTCACCTTTTTAGGGGTATGAGGTTGCTGTGGGTTCACCTTCCATTTTTCGGACAACGCGAACTTACCTTGTTGGTATTGGTCTTCAATCCAGTTTTTGAAGATGTAGAAATCTTCGATCGGATGACCCAATACTCGGTGGTAGGGGCAGTAATTGGGATCATTGACGTCGTTTGGCTACAACGGACGTTTTGAACTCGGCAGATTGATGAGTCTGTTGCGCACTGCCAGCTCGAACGGTCTTCTCGTTTTCTCTTGATGAAACGAGTAAGGACGTCCTAGCCTCTCCTCGAGGGATAGGCGTGGACGCATATTGTTTTGACGGACAACCGGCTTCAAGTTGCTCAGCTGTTGTTAAGCATTGGCGACGACGATCGCTTTTCCTTTCCCCTTCTTATTTCGAGAGTCCGGCTTGGAGGAGACGGTCTATGGCTTATCTGGTCCATTTGAGCTAGCTTGTCGATCAGGTCCTGGAACGTGGTTGGTTTAAAGAACATCATGAACTGTGAAATAATTGCATGAGGATCTAAGGTGCCCACGAACATGCCCACCGCTGGCGCTTCTTCGATGCGCTGTTTGCACTTCGACCACAAGTTCCGCCATCGGATTGCATATTGAACCCAAGTTTCGCCCGGCTTTACTCTTGCATTGATCAAAGCTGTTATTGGAGTACGCTCGCTAGCGCTTGCGAAACACTGGGTAAACAACAACTCCATTTCAGCGAAAGTTTTGACGGAGTCGTTCGAAAGCTCGGAGTACCATTCAAACGCCGTATCCGATAAGCTGCCGACGAATTGGCGAAGCAGGAGTTTATCATCGCCGTCGGTCTTACCACAAAGAGCCCTGAACTGGGCAACATGTTGATGGGGATTGCCTGTCCCCTTGTAGACATGGAATTTTGGGATCGTGTAGCTCGGCGGGTATTTGATCTGATCATACCAGCTCGAATATGGTCGCTCCGTTTTGACAACTTGACCGGCTGCCTCAGTTGCCTGGTAAACTCGTATCTGCTGAGCTATATAGTCATCCACAACAGCTTTGGAAATTGTCTCCTCCTTGGCTGTTGAAAGAGCCGACGGTGGATTTGACGTTTCTCCTCTATCATCTTCAAGGACAATCGGAGGATCTTCAGCAGGAGGATCCTGCTGGATCATCATACCTACCATGTCCTAGAACAGAAGGGCCGTTCGTTTTATATTGGCTGTTTGTTCCGCAGCCTCTTTGTCCTTCTTTTCCAGTATTCTCCGAAGGAATTCGGCATCGGTTTCTTGCTCCTGGCGTTGATCCGAGGCCGCTTCTGGGCTTTCTTTTGGCCCGGTGAGTGCGGCCATCGCAGTCATCATTTCTTGGAGCTTCTACTGCTGCTCTTGAGCTTTAGTCACCGATCGCGTAAGCGGTCTATGACCTGTGGATATACGGCTATCCTCTTTCCCGGACGCCATGTAGACGGCATGTACCACCATGCCCCCGGACTTAGGGCGGTTAGGCTCACTGCCTTTGATATTTGCCGCAGGCATGGGGACTCTCTCCGGCCTTCTTCTCTTGTGGGCCATCGAACTTGAGGGGGGAGTTGCAGCGGGCACCCAGGTGGCCGTCATCTTCCGTTGCTTAACAGGGCGGTTTTCTCCCTGTCGGACTTTCGACTTCTTATGCTGGTGGGAGGAATTCGGGCCAATCATCGATTCTCGGACTCGTCGCCAAATCTTGTAGACTTTGGAAGACAGCCGTGAGGAGACAGCTCCGGCTTTGTTTCTACGACGGTCTCTACCGGTGGCGGAGATCTTTTGAGCACAGCAGTTGGTGAATTCCTGCGTACCCTGTTCAGCAGCTCAAAGCTATTCCCGGTTGGAACAGCAGCATTAATTTCCACCGTTGGGGCTGGTGGAGTTAGCCCCGAGGGGGAGTTGCCCCAGCCTTCCTTATCCGGCGCCAGTGGCGATGTCACGCCCCGCTTCCCGATGTATGGCAAAGGGAACGCGACGAGATCCGCTACGTATATACTCAGAAGTACATATGCTAAGCGTATCTAAGCAATATAAAATAAATACACAAGAGACAAGAAATAAAAAAGAACAGCAACTTTTATTTATTAACATTCTTTTGTACAATATATGAAAAGGAAATACAACTGAAATATAATGATGTCTAAACAGTGGCATAACAGGAAATGAAAAGTACAGAAAGGAAAAGTGTAAAATGAAACTAAAGTGCAGGGTCTTCGATAAACTGCTCCAAGTCTTCTTGAGATGACTCGATCTCCGCCGGGTCCAAACCACCTGACGACATTTAAAGAAGAAAGAAACAGAATGTCGTCAGCGAACAGGTCGCTCGGTAAGTCCCAAAGATAAGAGAGAAATAGACAGAGAGTAAGAGAGAGAGAATAGCTTTTAATGTTGTATTATAATATTGTAATGTTGTATTAACGCTGTTGTTTATAGCCTGGTACAGAAGATGCCAGTGTATACGAGGGGAGTCCCACTTACACCGGGGACCTTGGTAACCTGTAGTACAAGGCACCGTCGATAATACGAAGGAACAACGGCATGGATGTAATTACGTCTTAAGTGACCACCTTATGCCACCTTTAACATATTCCGTACCAGTCTACCCCTTAAACCCCGTGATATCTTATTTGTATTGTTATCTTGTAAATTATATTGGTTGTAAGATTGATTGACTGACCGAAACCATGATATCAGTAAGTGGTTGTAACCATAGAGTCATGTAAATGGAATAATTGAGAATCATGTAAAAGAAATAGGTATATCCATGGTTCGGTTCAGTTAAGATGTATAAATTGATATTGGATTCATGAATTCATGAGTTCATATTGAAGTGGAAACTTGTAGATTATAGATTGACTTGAATTATATTCAAGTCAGATTAATCAGACTCAAATCCGAGTCAGATAATCAGAAATGTGAATCGAAGTCTTATAATTGCTAAGGTCCTTAGGGTAATTTATAAAACTTGAGGGGGGTTTATGTAAAAATACTTTTATATACTTTTCAAAATACACTTCAAGTATTTATTGTTCGTCTTTAGAGTTGTACTGAGGGTGGATTTTATGTTGTGACATTTCTAATGAAAATATCCTAAATTTATAAATAAGGGTATTTATCTGTAATATTGATTTATTTGAAGTTCAAGGTATTTTAGTGTAAAATTTATTATTGTGATTTTTAGAAAAAAGTGGAAAATTTATATTATAGTAAAATAGATATTTAAATGATAAATATACATATGTTTATACAAAAATAATTTTTAATAAATATTTTATATTCCAAAATCTCATTTTCTTAAGATGTCGTATTTTAAACCTTTCGAGACCGAATACTCCTTGCGGAGGTCTGAATCTCGCACTACTAGCCCGAGGGTACGCGATAAACAGCACGATCCCGAACGGGTTCCCCAAATATGGGTTGTAACGGCGCTTTGCAAAGATTGTAAAATACTAATCCTTTAGAAAACAGTTTTATAAAGTAAAAGGTATTTATTTGCAAATTGTAATTTTCCGTATTTTAGATTCTAGGGTTTCCTAAGCCAACTAGCCTATTTCTAAATGGTCTAAACGACAAGTCGTTAGAAGCCTCAAATCGCCTCTTCACCGCTTATTGCGACCAGGTAAGTGCCAGGTGAGTGGGAGGCTCTCCACTACAAGTAGTGGCCCTAATTAAGTAACCACTCGTCTTAGACACACTTGCCTAGACACCACAAAGTCAGATTTAGATAAACGATCGATATCCACAACTTATCGTATTTTTCCTAATAAGAGGTATTTATTTAAAAGTGTATCAAATCTAAAACTTTCAAGAATGGTTTTTATTAAGAATATGGTATTTTAATGAAAGTTTCGTTTTATCGTATTCTAAGTTTTGATGATATCGTTTTAGGGTTGTATTTGTGTGTGTGTAGAGGTAGGTCATTACCTCATGCTCTACTTTAAATGTATAGCAAAGTTAAGGGTTAAATGTGAAATCGAAACATGATAGCATTAAAGCGAAAAATACGATAAATTGGAAAGGTTATCATTTCATGTGAGAAAACTTGTTCAAATTAATTTTTAAAAGTTTAATAGTCAAGATAAAGATGTTTAGGCATGAATGTATTGGTTAGAAGTGAAATTTTTGTAGAAAACCAAGTCGGAAATCGAATTTGTTCCGATTCCGTCGGGTTTCGTAATTTCGTATTTTAGATAAATAGAAAGAAGGATAGAAAGGGACTTACGGATTTCGATCTATACTAAGAAGTGTAGGGGAACTAAAGGAGTTGCCAAGGCGTTGCTTCGTCGCCGGTTGTTTCTAAAAACGTCGCCGGAATTCCCGCCGAAATTTCGTCGGAGCTTCGCCGCGAACTTGTTTTCGAAGTACACAACTCTTGAAAATTTTTGAGAGAGTGAGCTTAGGATTTTGGGGGTGAGAGGGTAGTGTATAGGGTTAGTATTTATAGAGTTAGGCTGAGGTTAGGGTAGATGAAAAGTTAAAAATAAAAATGTGATAAAATGTAATAAAAATGTATTAAAAGTAGAGTAATTGGGGTTTTTAAAGAGCTCTGGAAGTGGTCTGAGACTGAAATCTTGCAGGTGCATAGGGAATATGAAAAGACACAACTTTCATGTTGTGGCCGTCGCCGGAATCGGCCGACTCGAGGGTGACTCGGCCGTGACTCGGTCGGAGCACTGAGTCGGCCGAGTCAAGGCCGAGTTGGCCGATTCCCGGCCGAGTCCGGCGGCCAGGATCCTCCCTGAAGGTTCATCTAAATCCTGCAAGTGTTACATGTTTAGGTGTAGTGGGGTTTTTGTGAGATATGCACGTGTAAACTCTTGGTATTCTAAAGGTTTTTAAAAAAAATCAATATTAAAAATAATGTGGGGTATGGGATTTGAACTCTGATGGCTTGGTTCAGCAGTGCAAGGTATTACCAATGAGCTACAAGCTCCTTCTTATAATTATGGAGTTATTTAATTACTTAAAATGATAGCAGCAATAGTAAATACTTCAAGTATACATTAAATTTAAAGTAATTTCTTGTACACTAAAAATGGAGTTATTACATTCTTGTAACCTGTAATTAAAAACAAAATAATTACTTATATCTTGTGCTCGGTCTAAAATACCCCTTTATGATTTTGAAAAAAAATTTAAAATTTGTGTAGAAAAGTGTATAGAAAAATTAGGGTTGTTACAGGCGACGTCGGGCGTGACGAGTTGTTGGGATTGGTTCAGCGACGGTTTTGTCTTGCCCCTCGTTCAGGTGGGGGCTGTCGCAGGTGTCAGCCTCTTGATGGCTGACGTCCGTTGAGAAGCCGTGTCCAACCGGTCAAACACAGATTTCTGAGCGGGAGCGGGAACGGGAGCAGTCAGTCTCGCAAAGACCGACCCTCTGGGAGGAGAAGCCGCCTTGACGACTTCAGGAACAGGGATGGCTATCTTCTTTGGGATGACCACTTCAGGTATTATGGGCTTCTTGGTAGGCACTTTGGAGCTCGAGTTCAGCCTGGTGAAGACCGAGGAGTTGGAATTTGACGACCCGTTGAGAGGGGCCGTGGTAGTAGCAAGCCGATCGAAGACCGACTTCTTTGAAGCTTCCGATACGGGTACAGGGATGGTGAAGCTCGCTGGCGGGAGCATGGTCCCGAAAAATAGTCCAGTGGTGGCTTGAGTAATTTGTTCCACCGGGATCGTGAACAGTGATGCCGCCTGCGGTCCATATGCTACACCTCCAGGTGAGGCGGAGCGTCGGTTGCATTTGCAGTTCGAGCAGTTGAACGCCATTGCTGTTTGATTTCTGCGCCAAGCAAGAGACCAAATCTTAGTAACTTGAAACCCGAGGGCAACCATTAATAAACCGCGATTCGTTCGCGAATACGACGCACGAAGTGTGGAGTGGAAAGAGGAAAAGGTCCCACCGGGCGTGCCAGAATCTGTTCCTCTCAGAAAGACGGCGCGACAGAGACGTCTTGCCTGAAATTCGGGGCAGATGCTATTTGGTTTTATCCGTCCACCTCTTCGAAGATGCCAAGTTGATTTATGGCACCATATGTCGGAGGTTTAAACGGATGCGGCCGATGTAGCAGATTTCGTCAGATTCCCTCTCGTTCGAGGGGTTTTTGATTGTGGGGACGCTCTTCCCTGCAGGCGCAAGCCCCTGCAGTTAATTACGCTACCGTATCGCGGTAACAACTTTCTCCTTCTCCAGCTGGTCACTTCGTGTCGTGGGTGTTTATTTTGTTTGTGGTTGCCCGTGGATTGTATACGGAAACTAATTTATGTTATCGTCCGTAGGACGTGGATTAGTCCAAATCCGTATTTTCTTAGAATTGGGTTTGGGGTTTTGGTTTAAGGATACGTTAGCTATATTTGAGGCTAAGATCAACTTAAACGTTTGTTAAGGATACGTTAGTCTAATTTGAGACTAAGATCAGCTTAACAGGATCATTTAGATCCGACAAAAGAGCATTTGGGGGCTCAATTGTTCTAGTTTAGGGACATAGTGGTTCATTACCAGTTTAAGGACATGGTGGTCCAACATTCCCATTTTGGAGACGAATATAGGTTTAAGGACATCATAGTCCATGAGTTTAAAGACCCCACAGTCCGTGGGAATGTGTGGTTGTCGGGACCCGTCACCTCTCTGACGACGTTGAAGGATTACAACGACAAATATCAGAGGAGTTCAGAGATGTACCCTTGAACCGGGTGTAAATTGATTTGAGAGAGCAGTTGTGCTCAGTTCAATTTAATTTGAGGACTTATGGCCAGAATTGGATTAAGTCCAGTTAAAAAATGTCTAACATTTTATTCACATTTGGCCTGTTAGGCCTTTGATTGGACTCTGCCCTCTTTTTTCTTTTATTATAATACACAACATTTAATGGTCTGACACTGCGCCACGTGGTCTGTCAGGCACTTTGCGCCAATTTAAGAGCGCAAGGCGCCAACACATGTGGAGGTGATACGTGTCACGCTCTGGTGAGCGCAAGTCTGTTAGCGCAGTGCGCTGCGCCAGTGCGCTGCTGACACGTGGCGCGCTCTGGTGCAGTGCGCCAACCCAAGAGCGCAGTGCTCTGTTTTTAGGAGCGTAAGGTGCAGATTGACACGTAGCGCTCTCTGATGACTTGCGCCAGTCCAAGGAGCGCAACAACGCAAATCAAGGGTGCAAGACACTGTATAATAGCGCAGAGCGCATCTTGATCAAATTTAGATCAAAGAAAAGAATCATTTTAGAGGTTCTACCTCAAGATTCAAAAACCGATGGTTCATCAAAAGACAATGCCTTTATATAGATCAAAAGATCTAATAAAGAAGTAAATTACTTCTTTTTTATTATTATTTTTTTATTGAAGATCTTGATCTTGTTCTTAGATCTTTGATCTTTTTAGAAGAAATTCTTCTTTTTTTTCAAAGCTTTACCTTTTTCTCTTCGAGTTCTTCTCAAAGTTTTTAGAGGAGTTCTGTATATCTGAAACTTTGAGTCTAGGGTCTTTATATAGGGCCAATTAGTTTGTTAGGTTGGTTACAGAGATCTTTCTCTGATTGATCTAGGGATATTTCCCCACCGTTGGATATTTGATCCTAAAAGCTCTGTTTTACAGAAAATAATCTTCTTATTTTAACAAGATTAAAAAGATCTTTCTAGAATTTTAATTCTCATTAAATAATTCATTATTTAAGTTTTAGTGCTGGCACAGTTAGTGCAAGCGCACCTGCGTTTGACACGTGTCGCGCAGCGCAACTGCGCTGACACGTGTCGCGCAGCGCGGAGCGCAGCGCAACTGCGCTGACACGTGTCGCGCAGCGCAGAGCGCAAGTTATCTGAAGCGTTGCTTCCTTTATTTAAAATTTGAATTTTAAAACAGAGCTTTGCTCTGATTGGGGGACGCTGGCTTGGGCGCAGCGCCCCTTGCGCTGGTGTGTCTGTTTTTGACACATGGCGCTCTGTGCACAGCGCAAGAGATCTGAAGCGTTGCTTCAATTTTTGAATTTTTGAAATTCAAACAGAGTTTTGCTCTAATTGGGGGAAACAATATTGCTCAAGAGCCGAGAAAACTCATAGTGGACATATCTCATATCATATCACGAGAAAACCGCAACTTGCATTTTAAATGATAATCAGTCTTCTTAAAATCCTAGCGGTATCTCTAAATCCAGAAATCTCATGAAAAATCTGAAATCTCAAAATAAAAGGTCAATAACAGTGAATACCGGGCTCTGGCAATCCGGACTGGCCTATAATATCGCATGGCAAATGAATATATAAATATGCATGGAAAATCACAGTAATAAATGCAATATCTAAATTAGCATATAAAGGCATGCGCACTAGTATGATGTCCAAACTAATAGCTAGCAATTTATACTAATGAAGTAGTATTTTCTAATGTGTACGTGACATAACAATTACCGATGAAGATGTGTGTGAGCCGGCAAGCAGGTGTACGTGTAGCATACGCATCATCGGTAATGGTGCTGATGTCTTGACAGTATGGTTTCATAATAACAATAAAAGTACATTTAAACATGTAATGCGATGCGATAAGAAAAACATGAATATACAGAAATAAATAGTAAATGCAACAATAAAGATTCTACATTAGATATACGAGTCATACAGTTTGTCATTTGAAATAACACGAATCGTGGTGTTTAGAAAATAGGGACTATGGTGTTTTTAAGAAAGATACGTCCTTTGAAATATCCGCAGTACCCCTTGGCCTGTCTCTAAAGTATTCACGATTCGTTAGTTTTGGAAATAAGTATGACTCAAGCCCGGTCTAACATCTACCAAGTAAACTACATGACTAAACTATCAAACTGGTCGAAAAGGCAAGGAAAACCACCTAAGTCTGAGTCGATAAATATATATAGTAGTCGGTGATCCCGTCTCAATAGCGTCACATACAATAAAAATATAATACAATATCCTCGAATCATGAGTGCGGATCTATCATCAAATTTATATCTCGTACGGTAAATCCATCGTACGGCATCCCAAAATCGGGGTACGGGTCGCCTATCACATATACATCAATATCCGTATGGTATCATTATCACTACATCATAAACAGGATACTGATCTAAGTCTAATACATAACGATACCACCAACATATATCTGTGTGTGTATGAAAACACGTCGCCCACCAATCCGCTAATATAACATGTCGTATCTCATAACACGATCCAATCACATCACCGATCTCACGGCATCATGCCCAATCACATCGACTCATCTCCAAATATCATATACTATGATCATCATCCGTGTATGTGTAGACATATACATACATATATACATACATACATACATACATATATATATATATATATATATATTGTTGAAGTTGAAAATTGAACCCCGGTTGACCAAGTCAAAGTCAAAGTCAATCCCAAGCCAAACGGGCCCATGCCTAGGTCGAGTCCAAACATGAAGCGGCCGGCCCTCCCCCATGTCAAAATATAGATCATGTAATAAATAATTTTTATGCAATTTTTTATACATGAATGGGCATAAAGCTAACTTTTTGTAAAGCTCATGGCTTATGTGCAAAAAGAAATGACACATGAGCCATGAGATGGCCAAAATGCCATTTTTGTAAAGCATAAGGGGCTATATGTAAAGTGTATAGCCTATAAAGGCAAGGATAATGAAAATATTCCAACAACTTTTTTTCTCTCTCCAAAAAAATCCAGATGTGTGATCTTCTTCTTCCTCAAGGTTCTAAAACCTTCTTTTTTCTTTTGAATTAAATCAAGAGTTTTACTCTTCCTTTTATAAAACAAAATAGTTTTTCACCACAAAACCCAAATAAAGGAACTCAGATCTATCATCAGATCTCAGAAAGGAAAGATTTTTAAAATCTCATACTTCTTGATCTTTAAGATCCGGCCAATAAAGGAAGAAGAAGGAGACCCAACTCTAGAAACCCCACTTTGGGGAAGAACTATGGCTCAAGGGGAGAAGTCCTTCATCAGCTTCAAAACATCCTAGGAGTTTAACTCCTCATATATATATATATATATATATATATATATATATATATAAAGAGAGAGAGAGAGAATAATAAGTGCTCCTTTCTGGGAGTACAACTCACATTACAGGGACCAAGTCCCTTTTGCCGCTCGAATGCCCACGTGCTGACATGTGGGGCGCTAGTGCCCGAGCGCCCACATGCTAACACGTGGGGCGCTAGCACTCTTGCGCTCAGAGCGCTAGCGCCCAAAGCGCTAGCACCCGAGCGCCCACGTGCTGACACGTGGTGCGCTAGCACTCAAAGCGCTAGCGCCCAAAGCGTTAGTGCCCGAGCGCCCACGTGCTGACACGTGGGGCGCTAGCGCTCGAGCGCCCACGTGTTGACATGTGGTGTGCTAGCGCTCTTGCGCTCAAAGCGCTAGCACCCAAAGCGCTGGCGCTTTTCCCACGCATCCTTTGGATTCCCTTTCCTTTTTTTATTTTATATATATGTATATACACACACACACATACTCTACAACACTATCCCTCTAAAAAAAATTAGGTCGGGACGCTGCCCCGCACCCCGCAAGGGAGCTACTAGCCCTCTTGACCCTTAGCCCGCTATCCGGGTAGCGGGACCCTCATAAAAACTCTATGTGACTCCCGATATACCCAAGCCCCCTCCAAAACAAAACACACGTATACTGCACATTGAGTTCGCATGACCAGCTTAACCTGTTAATCGGAGGTTCGCTCGCTCCAAAGGCGAGGGGTAATTAACGGCAGCTTAGTCCGCGGCTGCCGGAGATTCGGATACCCACAATCAATAAATCCCGGCCTACCCTAAGCAGGGGGAATCTGTAGTACGCCTGACAAGCGCGCGTGTATTCCCATCTCAATAGGGTGACGAAAAACACCCTACAGATTCTGGCACGCCTGGTGATACTAATCTCTCCTCCCATATTTCGGGTTAAACGTTCAAGCGAACTCAATCAATATACATATCTATATTTATACTAAAATAATGCTCTTTCTTGCAGGTTTTCCAAGCAATCACTTTTCAATAATGTCTCCAAGGACGATCTCAGCTCTCAGCACGGCTCCCATCTCCTATACGATGAAGATGGACGCCAGGACAGTCCTCCCGGCTAGTCTAGGGCGACAATGGGAAGAGCCGCCACTACCATTTGGCTCTATTATGTTCGTGTCGGCTAACGCCGTCCCAGCTCCTCAAGCTCCGGTAACGGACAAACCGGTCTCAAAAGGGAAGAGGCCAAATGTGGTGGTCTCGAAGTTGCCCCAACTCAAACGGAAGTCGGTGTTTGAACGACTTTTCTTGGCCCCAGCCGGGGGCAAGGCCATCAACACCAGCAAAGCAACAAGGCATCTCGGGCAAGATCCAGCGACGCCTCTGACAACTGCTCAATTGGGTATCTTCTCAAGCCTCCCCATCACTCAGCCTATGGCGGCTTTCCGAAGAGCAAAAGCCTGCCAAGCGCTCAAGGCAGAGAAGCTGAGGCAGAAGCGACTCAGATACAGAGCCAACAAAAGGGTTAGGGCTCTGGCCATGTTAAAATTTATGAATTTCCAAAGCCCGGACCGCTCCGCGAAATCAGCCGCCGAAGATAAAGAGATGGTTGGGTATGTGATTCGCACTGTCTACATGGTCGGACATGAAGAAACGAATCCTCCTCTTCTTCACAGCCATGGTGATGATATGATTGGCGCTACCCAGCATCGACTCGATCTAAGTGATGAAGAGCCCGCTCAGGCCAATAAGCCAGAGGAGCCCGTGGTTCCTGCGGAATTGAGCTCAGGCAATAAAGATGACCCGGTTGTCATGGCCGGAACTACAGAACAAGCGTTATTCCGATGGCTTCAGAGGCAGCTTCAGGATAGGGACGAGAAGTTAGCCAACGTACAGTCCAAGGTCGACGAATTGGCAAACGTCGCGGCAGATCTCGCGACCCAGGTTGCCCAATTGCAATTACAGCGGAATCAAATTTTGGTTCATGAGCCAGGGATTGATACCCGGAGGCAGCCAACTGATACCCCCTTCAACCTAATAGCGGAGCGCCTTCACGAAAAACGGTCGCAATCAGCCTCCAGTCCCTCCGATACATATGCCGGGGGGAATCGCCTCTAAAAGAGAAACTGGAAAAAGTTTATTCCTTCAAAAGGGAAAAAGTCCACAAGATATTCAGAGACGCCTTAAGAAACGGTCTACAACTTCCAGAATTAAAGAAACCGCAAGAAGCGAATATGACCAACAACCCAGAATATTGCCCCTATCACAGGGTGATAGGTCATGCCATTGAGGACTGCTTCGTCTTCAAAGATTGGGTCGAAAGGCAATACAAGACGGGATAGATAGAACTGTCTAAAGGCGTGTTAGCAAACAGTCAAGCTATAAGCTCCGGTTTCAAACAAATGGAGACCAAAGCCTTTCGGGAACCTAATCCTCCTAGACATGTGCCATTATCTGAAAAAGGCGAACCAAAGACTGATCGGCCTCGAGGACCAGCATCAGTAAAGGCACCTACTCCAATGGAGAGAAAGAAGAAGGTATACTCCTTAAGGAGGGATGAAGTCCGCAAAATATTCGTGGACGCCTTGAACAACGATCTGCAACTGCCCGTTCCAAAGAGCCCACATGAAATGAACATGACCGGCAATCCCATATACTGCCCATATCATAGAATGGTGAGTCATACCATCGAAAACTGCTATATTTTCAAAGATTGGGTGGAGAACCAATACAAGCTTGGACAAACCTCACAGTCCTCGGATGTATCGGAAAGCCACAGAGCTACGGTCATCAACACAGCTCCGCCAAGATCAAAGTTCAAGAGGCTAGGATAAGCAAAGAGGATCACCACGTCGTTAAACTGGGAACACCAGAGGACCACCACGTCATTAAACTGAGAACAATCGACCACCACATCATTAAATTGGGAATAACCGACCTCTAAGTCGTTAAACTGGGAATGTAAAAAATATATATATATGTAAATAAACAAAAAAATATGTAAATAAAAGAGAAATAAAGAAAAACCGAAATAATGGGGTAACTCACAATAAAAATCAGCGAGTAAAATAAAAATGAAAATAAAGCCGAAATGATGGGGCAACTCGCAATAAAAATCAGCGAGTAAAATAAAGATGAAAATAAAGCTGAAATGATTAGGCAATCGCGAATAAAAGCCGAAATGATAGGGCAATCACGATCTTCGCGATAAGAAAAGATGAAATGATAGAGCAATCGCAGTAAAAAAATATTAAAAAAATAACAAAAACAAAAACAAAAAAAACAACGGCGAATGATGAGTCGCTCCTAGTACCATATTCCAGTGCAGCGATGCAGACGCAAACCAAAACCCAATTTCCCAAAATTCTTCCAGCCCTACGGCCAGCCCCAAATTGACTACCGTATACAATTCATGGGCCCAAATAATTCTCGTTATACCCATACCCCACCACAATCACCAGTTACGCGGTTGGTCTCCGCCTTTGGAATTATGCTCCATTGAGAAGACCCGCTCATGTGTCCACTCATGTGTCCTCACGATACATGAAGAGAACAAACCTTTGTGGGATCTTTACGACTCATAAAGGAAAAACACACTTAGGAGTCCTCACGACTCCTCACGACTCCTAAGGAGAAAATACGCCTGCGGGATTCTTACGACTCGCAGGGAAAAAATGCTTTTATGGGACCTTCACGGCCCATAAAATTGAAAAGCCTTAGGTGACAGGGACATAAACCTGTCTCCTAAGCCATCGCTCCCCAATCCCCAAATGGCGAATGATGAGTCGCTCCTGGTACCATATTCCAGTGCAGCGATGCAGACGCTAAACAAATTCCAAATCCCATACCCCAATGGCGAATGATAAGTCACTCCTGGTACCATATTCCAGTGCAGCGATGCAGACGCCACCAAAGTCCCGAAATTTTTCCGGCCCTATGGTCTGGATCATAGATACTGCAAAACCGTATACAATCCACGGGCATAAAACAATCCAAATCTCTCCTAAGTCCTACCAAAAAAGGAGGGGCATGTCCATAAGCAAAATGGGCACGGATGAAAACCCGAAAGGGCTCTGTGAGTAAAAACAGCAGGACTGCCGGCGAGTTTGTGAAAACCCGAAAGAGCGCAAACTCGTAAAAAAGGAGATGAAATGCACTCGCAAAGTCCTCTCGACTTTGTGAGGAGAAAATTCCCGCATGAGATCCTTACGACTCACAAAGGAGCCACACACTTAGGAGTCCCCACGACTCCTAAGGAGAAAAAAAAACGCCTACGAGATCTTTTCGACTCGTAGGGAGAGAATGCTTTTATGGGACCCTTACGGCCCATAAAATCGAAAAGCCTTAGGTGATAAGGATCTAAACCTGTCTCCTAAGCCACCAATTCCCAAATCCTCTCGGGGCAAATGATGAGTTGCTCCTGGCATTATTCCAGTGCAACAATACAAGCAAAAAAACAATTCCCAAATCCTCTTGGGGCAAATGATGAATTGCTCCTGGCATTATTCCAGTGCAGCAATGCAGATGCCGACAGAAAACTAATTCCCAAATCCTCTCATGACAAATGATGATTCGCTCCCGGTACCATATTCCAGTGGAGCGATGCTGATGTCAACTCAAATCAAACAAATCAAACCAACCAATTCCAACATCGACCTTTGCATCAAACAAAGACACCCCATAACGGGGAAACGTCAAGCAGACACTCCGTCTCGGGGACACGTCAACAAGCAGACACTCCGTCTTGGGGACACGTCAACCAGCCGACACTCTGCATCGGGAAAACGTCCAACACAGACACTCCGTGCCGGGGACAAGTCGATCCGCGACACTCCACGTCGGGGAAAAGTCGAACAGCAACACTCCATCCCGGGGACAAGTCAATCAGTGACATTCCATGCCGGGGACAAGTCGAACATCAGCGACACTCCGTGCCAGGGACAAGTCGATCCCCGAAACTCCATTGCGGGGACAATTCGATCAGAGACACTCCGTGCCGGGGAAAGTCAATCAGCGACACTCCGTGCCGGGGACAAGTCGATCCGCGACACTCCGTGCCGGGGACAAGTCGATCAGTGACACTCCGTGCCGGGGACAAGTCGAACATTAGCGACACTCTGTGCCGGAGACAAGTCGATCCGCAACACTCCGTGCCGGGGAAACGTCGACCAGCGACACTCCGTCTCAGGGAAACGTCCAACACAGACATTCCGTGCTGGGGACAAGTCGATCCGCGACACTCCGCGCCGGGGACAAGTCGAACAAATACACTCCGTGCTGGGGACAAGTCGATCAGCGACACTTCATGCCAGGGACAAGTCGAACATCAGCGACACTCCGTGCCGGGGACAAGTCGATCCGCAACACTCCATGCCGGGGAAAAGTCGATCAGTGACACTCCGTGCAGGGGATAAGTTGATCCACGACACTCCGTGCCGGGGACAAGTCGAACAGCGACACTCCGTGCCGGAGAAAAGTCGATCAGCGACACTCCGTGCAGGGGACAAGTCGAACATCAGCGACACTCCATGCCGGGGACAAGTCGATCAGCGACACTCCGTGCCGGGGACAAGTCGAACATTAGCAACACTCCATGCCGGGGACAAGTCGATCCGCGACACTCCATGCCGGGGAAACGTCGACCAACGACACTCCGTCTCGGGAAAACGTCCAACACAGACACTCCGTGGAGGGGACAAGTCGATCCGTGACACTCCGCGGAGGGGACAAGTCGAACAGCGACACTCCGCGCCGGGGACAAGTCGATCAGTGACACTCCATGCCGGGGACAAGTCAAACATCAGCGACACTCCGTGCCGGGGACAAGTTGATCCGCGACACTCCGTGCCGGGGACAAGTCGATCGGCGACACTCCGTGCCGGAGACAAGTCGATCGGCGACACTCCGTGCCGGGGATAAGTCGAACATCAGCGGCACTCCGTGCAAGGGACAAGTTGAACATTAGCAACACTCCGTGCCGGGGACAAGTCGATCCGCGACACTCCGTGCCGGGGAAACGTCGACCAGCAACACTCCGTCTCGAGGAAACGTCCAACACAGACACTCAATGCCGGGGAAACGTCGAACGGCGACACTCCGTGCCCAGGGCACGTCTACCAAATCACTTTGGGCCAGGGAAATGTCTACCACGGGCACTCTACCTTGGAGACGCGTTAAGCGTCGACCGTCCATGTCGCAAAAAGGGCAGTGCAGGCTTCCCACAAATTGGGAACCAAATCGCTCCGGATCAGAGTGTCGACTGTCCATGTCGTAAAAAGGGCAGTGCAGGCTTCCTACAAAGCAGGAACCAGATCGCTCCGGGCGAGAGAAAAGTCTACCACGGACACTCTGTCTTGGAGATGCGTCAAGCGTCGACCGTCCATGTCGTAAAAAGGGCAGTGCATCCCAAAAAGTGGGAACCAAAGCAAGTCGCCTCCATGCAAAAGAAGATCCATCAATTTCATGCACACGATTCACATATGTGGTGTGCATTTATTAATGGGGGCACTTTGTTGAAGTCAAAAATTGCACCCCGGTTGATCAAGTCAAAGTCAAAGTCAACCCCAACCCAAACAGGCCCATGCCTAGGTCGAGTCCGAACATGAAGCGGCCGGCCCTCCCTCATGACAAAATATAGATCATGTAATAAATAATTTTTATGTAATTCTTTATGCATGAATGGGCATAAAGCCAACTTTTTGTAAAGCCCATGGCTTATGTACAAAAAGAAATGGCACATGAGCCATGGAATGGTCAAATTGTTATTTTGTAAAGACCAAGGAGCTATATGTAAAGTGTATAGCCTATAAAGGTAAGGATAATGAAAATATCCCAACAACTTTTTTCCTCTCTCCAAAAAAATCCAGATCTGTGATCTTCTTCTTCCTCAAGGTTCTAAAACCTTCTTTTTTCTTTTGAATTAAATCAAGAGTTTTACTCTTCCTTTTATAAAACAAAATAGTTTTTCACCACAAAACCCATAAAGGGGAACTCAGATCTGCCATCAGATCTCAGAAATAAGAGATTTTTAAAATCTCATACTTCTTGATCTTCAAGATCCGGCCAACAAAGGAAGAAGAAGGAGACCCATCTCCAGAAACCCCGCTTTGGGGAAGAACTAGGGCTCAAGGGGAGAAGCCCTTCATCAGCTTCAAAACATCCTAGGAGTTTAACTCCTCACACACACACACACACACAGAGAGAGAGAGAATAATAAGTGCTCCTTTCTGGGAGTACAACTCCTATTGCAGAGACCAATTCCCTTTTGCCGCTCGAACGCCCACGTGCTGACACGTAGGGCGCTAGCGCTTAAAGCGTCCGAGCGCCCACGTGCTGACACGTGGGGCGCTAGCGCTCAAAGCACTAGCGCTCTTGCGCTCAGAGCGTTAGCACCCGAGCGCCCACGTGCTGACACGTGGTGCGCTAGTGTCCAGAGCGCTAGCGCCCAATGCGCTAGTGCCCGAGCATCCACATGCTGACATGTGGGGCGTTAGCGCCCAAAGTGCTAGCGCTCGAGCGCCCACGTGATGCGCTAGCACCCAATGCGCTAGCGCTTTTCCCACGCATCCTTTGGATTCCCTTTCCTTTTTTATTATATATATATATATATATATATGTATACACACACACATACTCTACAACACTATCCCTCTCAAAAAAAACTTAGGCCCGGGCGCTGCCCCGCACCCCGCAAGGGGACTGCTAACCCCCTTGACCCCCAACCCGCTATCCGGATAGCTTGACCCCCGTAAAAACTCTGCTTGGCTCCTGATATACTCAAGCCCCCTTCAAAGCAAAACACACGTACATTGCACATTGAGTTCGTATGACCAGTTTAACCCGTTAATCGGAGGTTCCCTCGCTCCAAAGGCGAGGGGTAATTAACGGCAGCTTAGTCCACAGCTGCCGGAGATTCGGATCCCCACAATCAATAAACCCCGGCCTACCCTAGGCAGGGGGAATCTGTAGTATGCCTGACAAGCGCGCGTAGTCCCATCTCAATGGGGTGACGAAAAACACCCTACATATATACACACACATACTCATATACATATATGTATATATATATCCCCATATACGCACAAGAAAATAAAAGTATGCATGTGTGTGCGTGTACCTTATTCTAGGGCTACACGACTAAAAACTAGCTAACGACACTATCATCCAATTGCACTAAAATTTAACCCAAAGTCACCTGAGCATTTCATGCTAAGTATACACATCTTATAAAATAACATATATATATATATATATATATATATATATATATATATATATAACGCATCAAATGCTACGAAATTGCAGGGATGTTATACGCCATCCACCCGACTTCCCCCGTAGATATATATATCTACTCGCATTTAACTTTGCTTGCCGAAGTCGATATCGCCACGCACTTACTTGTCGTCCCGAAGTTCACGCGAGGGTACCTACAACCAATACACAATCGCAACGCTTATTAAAATCAAGTCGGAAAACCAATACGACACACAAATCACTTATAGGTTAGAACCTATAGTCTACGCCTGCAAAACCACCAAACAACCCTCGTCGCTGACGTACAAACATCATACGACGGAACAAAATATCAAATACCAAAACTCAAGTTAAAACGAAGTCGCAAAATAAAGAAGCAACTTAAGAAAACAGCTCCAGATTTTACCCTAAGTGAAATTTGCCAATTTTGCACATTTGGAGGGTCTATTTTACTGAAGATAAAGCCCTGGACCAAACACGGATCCAATCAACCCCACCCTGGCCGCAATTTGCGGCCAGAATGATTAAAATTGCGGCCATGAAATGGAATTGGGGTCTCGGGTCTTGGGTTTAGCTTCTAGGTTGCCTGCACGATTCGCTGTGATCGGTATAAAATTTTCGGGTGCCCCGGGTCATAGCAGATTTCAATTTCTCATCACAAATTCCACAAAATACAATATCGGGGATTTCTAAGTTTGCTAAATGGGGTTCTAGTCTCTGGTTTAGTCTAATATACCATCACTACAGGGGTTGTATGGCCTCTACTAACCTCAATTACACCTTCACAACTCAAGAATCTCCCAAAGCTCTTCTAGGAATTTCTAAGTTCACTAAACCACACTAAAACACTTCTAAACATGCATGGATGCTAAAGTGAATGTAATACTATACTAATGGTGAAAAAATTACCTCATTTGGCAACTCAAGAAAATTCTTGAGTTGCCCCAAGTCTTCAAAATCCAAATTTTCTTGGTCCAAAGTGCTTGTAATGAGCTTGTGCATGCTTTTAATGAAAGGGAGATAATGTTTTGATGTGGTATTGAGGGTGTTTTGAGGAGGTAGAGGAGGGAGGGAAAGAAGGCTGCCATAGTGAGAAGAGGAGGTGACAATGAAGAAGAAAAATAAAGGGAAGAAAATGGGAGCTTTGGTCAATTGACCCCTCACCTCTCTCTCCTTTTTTTCTCTTGTCCATACCCTATTGTTTACTCTTTTCCTTTTCTCTTTCTCTTTTAAAACAAAGTCATGCATGAAATAAAAGGAAAAGCCATGGTAGAAAATGTAAAATGTGAAATATGACATGGTGCATGTCATGTGCACAAATCAAGTTTAATGCACGATTAGTGATATTTAATCACGATTAGCATAAAAATGGAATATAATTAATCATAAGGAATTTATAATTTGCTTAAATCATATAAAACACCCTCATTTCAATAATTCCTATAATTTTCCAAGTATTTCCCAATTTATCGGTATTTAATTATACCGTATCATAAAATATTCATAATATTTATTATTTAATTATATAAATTTCCAAAAATAATATTTTATTTTTTAAAAATGTTACAGGCGTCCGGTCTATCTGCGCCTGAGCGATCTCCACCTCGACTTCGAGGCTATGGAGATACCGTCTTCTCACCGGTCTTTACACACTTGGCGAATGATCAGATTCAACTCGATGTGTGATCGCTAGACGAAAAACGGGCCTAACACGAAGGCAATACTGTGCAAATACAAGTGTTTGCCGACAAAAGAAAACACGCGCGCAAATACTACTGCAAAAAGAATTTATTCACAAAGTCAAAAGTCTTTACAAAGGTATTGTGGGATCCCCAGCCTTACCCAATTGCCCGAAGGCTTACATAAAGAGAGAGAAGGAAAAAAAGACAAAAAAGTTCAGGCCGCAAACCCCGCCTAGGCCTCACTTTCCTCATCACCATCTACCGGAGGAATGACCACCAAAAGTGGGACCCGAGCACGGAGCTCACCGTCGGTAAACTCCGAAAACTGCTCCTTGACGGCATCAAGGGCTTGTTCCCCTCCAAATCACGCAGACGCGATAAACGTCTTGCTTGAAATTCGGGGCAGATACTAATTGGTGCTATCCGTCCACCTCTCCGAAGATGCCAAGTTGATATATGGTACCATGTATCGAATGTTTAAACGGATGCGGCCGATGTAGCAGATTTCGTCAGATTCCCCCTCGTCTGAGGGGTTTTTGATTGTGGGGACGCTCTTCCCTACAGGCGCAAGCCCCTGCAGTTAATTACGCTACCGCATCACGGTAACAACTTTCTCCTTCTCCACATAGTCATTTCGTGTCATGGGTATTTGTTTTATTTGTGGTTGCCCGTGGATTGTATACGGAGACTAATTTATGTTGTCGCCCGTAGGGTGTGGATTAGTCCAAATCCGTATCTTCTTAGATTTGGGTTTGGGAGTTTGGTTTAAGGATACGTTAGCCTCATTTGAGACTAAGATCAACTTAAACGTTTGTTAAGCATACGTTAGTCTAATTTCTAGACTAAGATCAACTTAATAGGATCGTTTAGATTCAACAAAAGAGCATTTATACTCTATTGTTTAGTTTACGGACATTTCGGTCGATTACCGGTTTAAGGACATGGTGGTCTAATGTTAGTTTAAAGACATCCTGGTTAAGGTTAAGGACATCATAGTCCGTGGAATGTATGGCTGTCGGGACCCGTCACCTCTCTGAAGACGTTGAAGGATTACAACAACAAATATCAGAGGAGTTCAGAGATATACCCTTAAACCAATGTTGGTTGGGAGATCTATAGTCCAATTTGAGACTAAAGTCTGTTTGCAGGTTTATGAGCATATGGGCTCAGTTGATATGAGTTGAACATTTTATTGTTCTGGCTATTGAGCCTTTATTTGGGCTCGGCCCTTTTAATAATGCATAGCATTTATCAGAACAAAGTATGTTCTAACAGTGCGCCACGTGGCGCGTCAGGCACTTTGCGCCAAGGAAAGAGCGCATTACGCTTCTGTTGGACAGCGCACACGAGGAGGACACGTGTCGCGCTTAGCGCTGAGCCCTAGTTTGTTGGCGCACCAGTAAGTGACACGTGGCGCGCTTGGCGCTGAGCGCCAGCTCATGAACGCAATACTCTGTTTTTAGAAGCGCAAAGCACAGATTGTGTCTCTGGTTGACACGTGGCAGGTTTTGGCGCTGAGCGCCGATCCAAGGAGCGCAAGGGCGCAATTCATGAGTGCAAGATAATTTTCAGTAGCGTAAAGCGCATCTGATCAATGTTCTTCTTAAAGGAGGCTTTGCCTCAAGATTCAAGAACAAAATTCTTATTCTTATTAAAGGCTCTGCCTTTATAGATCAAAAAATCTGTGAATGAAATAAAAATACTTCTTTTTATAATTTTATGATTAGATCTTTTGATCTTTTCTTTTTATCAAAGACATTGGTCTTTTTTCAGATCTATGATCTTCTTAGAAGATGTTTCTTCTTTTTACGAGATGATTTCATCTCTGTTGTTCAAGAATTAATTGTTTACCTTAAAGATGAAAAAATGATCTTCTTTTTTCTAAAGGCTTGCATTTCTTTCTCTTTGAGTTTTTCTCGAAGTTTTCAGAGGGTTTTCTCTATCTTTTTCTGTATTCTCTATATATTTTTGACTTGAAGTCTAGGGTTCTTTATATAGAGCCAAATTTTTTGTTAAATCGGTTTTGAGAGATTTTTCTCTGATTGATTTGGGAATATTTTCCACCGTTGGATTTTTGATCCTAAGGCTCCTGTTTGACAGAAGATAATCTTCTTGTTTTTAATAAGATTGAGAAATCTTTCCATGTAGAATTTGTTCTGTTTTTGGTAATTCATTATTTACCATTGGATCATTGATCCAACGGTGCTTAAGGCACAATCTTGTTGTTTGGAAAGATTTTGAGAAATCTTTCCTTAACAGAATTTAATTCTGGTTAATTAATGATTTATCATCATTATTAGATCCTTTGATCCAACGGTGGGAATTTTTAATTCCAGCACTGGCGCACCTACGCTCGACACGTGGCATGCAGCGCAGAGCGCGGCGCAATTGTGCTGGCGCACCCGTGCTTGACACATGGCGTGCGGCGCAGCGCGACTGCGCTATCGCACCTGTGTTAGACACGTGGCACGCAGCGTAGAGTGCTGGATCTGAAGCATTGCTTCAACTTTTTAAATTTTGAAAACAGAGCTTTGCTCTGATTGGGGGTGCGCTGCGTAGGACTCAGCGTTCTTGGCGCTGGCGTGTCTGCTTTTGACACGTAGCGCGCAGCGCGTAGGACTTGAAGCGTTACTTCAATTTTTGAATTTTGAAATTCAAAACAGAGCTTTTCTCTGATTGGGGAAAACAAATGCCCCCCCACCGTTGCGCTCTCGTGGCGCACACGTGAGTGCAGCGGTGGCAACATCTGAGCCCTTGGATCAACTCAGAAGTTGAAGAGGCGCTTCAGCGCTAACAAATAGGACCTTTTGGTCCTCAGATGATTTCCATCTTCTTCTTAAGAATTTTTATTCAGAGCCTTGCTCTTCTGTTCAAGAACTTTCAAGAGTTAGAACTCTACCAAACTTAGGTAAAATTAAATTAATTTTTGATAAATTAAGGTTTTTACCCATTAACAGAGTCTTGCTCTTCATAGATCTTTGATCTAAAAAAAACCCTTTTAGGGTTTCATTAATAGAGCCTTGCTCTCATGAATCTCTCTTGGGGTTTCTTAGCCCATGAATCAGAACTTTGCTTTTTTGATAACGTGTAGATCTTTTGATCTTTTGATG
Source organism: Agapanthus africanus (assembly GCA_030015575.1). Classification (NCBI taxonomy): domain Eukaryota; kingdom Viridiplantae; phylum Streptophyta; class Magnoliopsida; order Asparagales; family Amaryllidaceae; genus Agapanthus; species Agapanthus africanus. The sequence goes on along the minus strand of JASDDO010000019.1, from coordinate 820,330,400 downwards.
AAGAACTCTTAAGAGTTTTTTCATGGATCTTGAAGATCCCAGAATTTTAATTCTCAAGAATTAATTTTAATTAATTTTTGATGGATTTTCCATCATTATTACAGAGCTAGGCTCTTTAAGGAATTTTATTCTCTCGTGACCAGAGTTTGACAAGTGTCACTCTGTTATAGAGTTTTGCTCTGAAAGGAAGATTTTCTCCTTCTCCCGATGGATTTCTCATTCAATGAGAATATTTTTTGAGGATTTCCTCATTAATTGACAGCCTCATCTAATGATGAGGCTGTCTTATTAATTGATGCATTGTCATATGGATTTTGTGGGTCCCTCTTTGGTCCCCTTTCCACTGCATTGCAATGTGGTACAAATTTTAAAGTACCAAGTGTCAGAAATTAAAAATTACAACACTGAAAGTTGATTTCCGTCCCCTTTTTTGTAGGCAACATGTCTTTCGATACTTCATTCCCATTCGTTCGTTTGGAGGGAGGATTCCCTGGAGTAACCGTAGACCGGGAGGTCCTAGCTTTGATCAGAGACCATGATCCGGAACATAAGAATCTTCACCTTTGGGGATCATGGTGCAATCAGATTATCAGGGGTCGATAAATCTTTTCATGCGCGGTGCCTTCGCAGCCTATCACGGCAATCCATTACGCCATCTCACCCCCGGTGAACTACGCCGTGGAGATGGTCAATTGGACTTCAGAAGGCCTTCTTTAACCCGTTATAGCTTCGATTCTCGTTCAGCCTCCTATGGTTTTAGATACCTTGGGACGCCGTATTTGTCAAGGCGAAGCACGGCCGTGGGGGCAATCATATAATATAGGTCTAATTCCCCGTCATCCGATCGGTTATCTGCAATGGGCCCGCTACATTCTGTCAGCGAAGAAGTCGTAGTTGATGAAGCTTGGGTTGTATACCGATGTTTATGCTTCACTCTTCCAATACCCTACGCTTCCCACCTAGTGGGTTAAGGCCTTTTTGGAGCAGTGGAATATCCCTACTCACACCTTCCTCTCACTGGACCGGGAAGTGTCAATCTCTTTAGAGGAGTTTGCAGAAGTTTCCGGTTTACCGGTTATAGGGGAGCATTATGAGGAGCTGCTTCCCACGGACGAATATGTCTTCGGTGCCAAGCCAGTGATAATGGGCCTTACTCCGGCGAATGCTGTTCAACACCAGTTTCCCAGTCTGATCAAAGTGTTGAATATCTACGAGTGCCTTTTTCTCGAATCTGGGAGTCGCGGGGTTAGTTTCGAGGATTTCATCGCTCGCTTCCTTCACCCGAAAGTCTTCTCGACGGAAGCTGCTAAATTCGCCACGCTTGATGACCCTTTCGGTTTAGGTTTGGATAACCTGCCAATGACAGAGGTAAATCAGAAGAGTTTCTTCCTTCCTAACTCCCCGGTTGTTCCTTTTGCGGAGATTGCAGTCCCTGAGATGGATGAGGAAGCATTCTTTTTGGGATTTCTTGGGCTATGGTTGAGCTGGTTCGCGCTCCCGATGCACCTTCGCCGTATAAGGCCATCTGTCTTTTACCCGGCTCACCGGATGACTATTGGTGTAAAAGTGGCTGTCGGGGTCGCCGGCTTAGCCCATCTGTATTACGGCTTTAGTCAAGCGGCGGATACTACTGAACCTGGAGTACCGTATGTGAACTTCTCGATGCATTACTTCATGTCATGGCTCGAGCTATATGCACTTGGCATTTTTGGTATCCATAAAAGTCCTTCATTCTATGACAGGTGCAGCTTCTCTCGGATTATGGGATTGGTCGGTGCCTTAATTGTAAATCCGCCGCCACAGGACGCCAGAGGTTTACTCCTTCGTCCCCGCACAGTTGGAGACGGGATGACCTTTACCGATAAGGTATTAACCATCGGAAAAGAGTCTACCACAATGATGCGGTTATTGCAAGATATTTTCAAAGACGGAGCCTCAGTTCTGACAGCTCGAGAGACTCTCCATTTATATTCTATCAGACCGGGCTTCCGGGTGTTTAGGCAAAATGATGTGGCGCTTTTCATGAGATATAATCCGCATCGTTTTGCCCAACAATTGAGCTATAACTAAGGAGTGCCGCTGGAGGCTTTTCTGCTGGAACCCACTGCTACGGAAAAGGGGATGAGGAGCACGCTGCATCACTTCATGCGTTTGAATACGGGCTCTCACTTCTTTATCAGCGAGCCGAGTTGTGTCCCACGGATTCTTAATGCGTATACGGCATGGTACCAGCATTCAACGGGCGCCGTTATTAAAGAAGAAAGGCGGTTGCTGCTTGATCGCAAAAGTGCAGCTCCTGCCAGTGATCGTAAAGTCCTTTTGAAGCAACAGACCACTGTCCCCCCTTCGCTAAGAGAAGCGCTGCAGTCGAGCCTCCGCATGTGCTAAGCCCTATGCGTGGATCGCCCCGCGCTCCTGTAGAGATAGTGGATGTGCCATTGGTGCCCTGTGCTCCCACGGAGACAGTAACTGTAGCTTCACCCGAATCTGGCGTGGGCTCGGATATCGGGACTCGCCGTCCCAAGGTGCCCACCAAGCGTAAGCTCGTGCTTGCTGCGACTGGAGCTCGCACACAGAAGAAGAAGAAGCCGGTCCTCTGCCTAGATGTTGTACTCGGCTTGGAGCCTCAGGCTCCTTATACTGAAGGCCTAAGTGAATATGGAACCAATGAGGGTCTCTTTATAGCTCCAGAAGACACTGATCTCGATGCCGCTACTGCTGCTTCTACGCGACTCGCAAGCCACCAAGCGAAAATAGCCGCCCTCATGCAATCAAGTAAATATCAGTCGCGCTTTTGTTATTGCGTTATATCTCTATTTTTATTATCATGTCTTGACTGACATTCCTCCTTTTGTAACAGGCTTTACTACTGAAGAGGCTCTGGCGGCTTCCCTCGGGACCTTCGAGGAGGAGGAGAGGAATCGCGCTCTGTTGGGCATTGGTATGTCTCGGCTCATTAAGTCTTCATTTCCTTTTTTATGGACAATCTAACCTTTTATTTATCTCATCGCAGAGACCACAATGCCGGTCCTGCGAGATGATGCAGAGACTCTTCCCGGGCCAGCCACCGAAGTCCCTGCCTCTTCGGTACTGCCGAAAGAGGCCTTACTCAAACGACCAATGACGGAAGCCTTGACGGCTCCAGAGGTAACCCTGGGTGCGGATGATGATGCCCTGTTGAAGGAGGCTTCTAGAAGGTCTACTTTAACAGCCCAGGAGGAAAGGAAACGCCAGAGGCGTGCAGCAAGGGAACGTAATGCTACTTTAGCTGTGGGTGCGGATTTGAGCGCTGCTGCCTCTGCTGCTACTCATTCAGAGGAGTCTCCGGTCGCCTTGTCTACTGCTTATAGACAGGCGGCACGTGCGGTTCGGGAAGAGAACGGTAAATCAACTCCAGGTAATGTGCCGTGAGGCCCCATTGTCAAAATTTTTGAATTATCAGTTCTCATATACCCTATCTTGCAGGGCCGAGTCTTCCCGAAGAGACGGCGACGACCGTGGAGCCTGAGGAAGCAGTGGAGGAGGTGGCTGCTATTCCCGAACCCGGGGCAACGGTAGGCGATGTGGTCGCAATTGTCGGGCTTGAGGTAGTGGCTGACGAGACGGCTACCACGGCCAAGCCTAAGGCGACGGTGGACGAGACGACCATAACTACTGAGCCCGTAGTGGCGAGCGAAACAGGTACAATTGCTGGGTCTGAGGTGGCCGCTCTCTCTCAAGAGTTGGGTACCGCCCCGATCATTGCCCTTCCCGCCTACAGTTCCTTGCCGTCTCCTGGCATCGCAAGCGTGACGACGGCTCTCATGGAGTCAGGGGATGAGGCGACGGGAGGTGAGACCATCCCGATGGAGGAGGGAGACGCCGTTATTGAATCAAGTAATGCCCTCATCTCATTTCCGGCTGGCGACTCATCAGGTAGACTTTAGGTCACCGCCTTTCTTTTTATTCTGCAATCTTTTTCAATCTTTCCTGACAGGGTTTATCTTGTTTCTAATACAGGTGCGGCTAGTGCTGATGTCGCGCTATTCGAGACAGCGCCGTCAGTTACCGCCCTGACGATGACCACCTCTCTACCTTCTCTCGCACCGTCTCAGATGTTGGAAGGTATGGATTTGTGATCCATCAGTCTTATCTCTTGGCCGTATACTTCATGCACTGACGTTGCATTATCGCGTTTTTGTAGGAGTCCTTTTTGACCACCTGTACCAGGTGTTGCATCCTCACTTCTCCCTCCCGTCGGAGATTGCTTCATTCAGTGGCGCTGGTGAATACAACCTTCAATTAATGTTCTTTCTTTTATCAACAGTGAAATCATTTCTGATTCTTCTTTGTCTTGGCTACAGTACTACAGATTGAAGGAGGAGATGAGAAAACAGTTGCGTCACTGATCCTCCCGGCTTTGCCACCTGCTGCAGCTGGTATAGAAAATCCCATCATTCATGAACTTCTTATATTTCTTGAACCGTCATCTGATTGTGATTTGTTTTGCAGTGATCGTTTCGACTCCGGCCTATTTCGAGTCTCGCATTATGATGCCGGCAGGCCCATTCTCCAGACGTCCATCCTCGAAAGGCGCCGCGAATAGTCTGCGCATGCTGAGCGACTGTATTGAGGAGCTCGATGTGGAGACTCCCACATCTGTTGCGGATTTTACCGCAGAGGTTAACCCCATGCTGGCGACGCTCGCGAACTTTCATGGTGAAGGCGTCGTTGAGTCCTGGGTTAATTGCTGCAGGGAAATCGAGGCTTGCCTGCATGAGCTTGAGCTTAGGCGTCCTGCACCTGAGATTCTGGCTGCGAGCACTCAATGGGCCGCGTGGATCGAGCAGAGCACCTCCTACTTTCACCATCTTGAGCAAGAAGTGGCTTTAAAGTAGAAGGAATGTAAAGAAACTTTAAGCGAATCTGCTCGACTGCATGCTCAGGTTGATGCGAATGCTGCCCAGTTGAAAGTTATCTTCGAAGGCCTTCTGCGATGCATCTCTGACGGGCTAACACTAAGGCAGAAGCTCGATGTCATCGAGCGGGATGCATAAAATTGTGAAGCAGCTCAGCGGGCTACCGAGGAACAACTTTCGTCTTACTTGCAGCAGCGAGCCCAAGTTGAAGCAGAGTTGGCTGCGGCAGCTGATCAAGAAGAGGGGCTGAAGGAAATGCGTGAGCGGCTGATTGGATTATTGAAAGCGCTTCCTTCTCAATAATTTTTGTACCCTTTGTAATTTCGAATAAAATGTATTCATTCTTTAATTCTTTCACGTGATGTATTTTGTACACAACTGAATTCATGAATACAAGATACATTTTTTTATAATGTTTTGTGTAATCTTTCTGCTTTCTTCTTTCTTCTATTATCACCATGTCACCTTAGCAAACATAACCGGTAGATGATAGAGCGAGCACCTTGTCTTGGCTTCTTCGAAGGGTAGTGATGGCTTAGGAAACAGGGTTAGGATCTGTTACCTAAGACTTTTCAATTTTATGAGCCGTGAGGGCCTCATAAAAAATTTTCTCCCCACGAGTCATGAGGATCTCGTACATGTATTTTCTCTTTAGGAATCGTGAGGATTTCTATGTGCGTTTTTTAGAGTCGTAATGATCTCACAAGAGAATTTTCTCCCTTACAAGTCGAGAGGACTCATAAGTGATTGTTTCCCTCCTTGTCGATGTTCGACTTCGGAGAGTGTGGCCTGCAGATAGTCTATCTTGAGCTCCTTGTAGGGCACCGATGGCTTAGAAAACAAGGTTAGGATCTTCCACCTAAGACTTTTCAAATTTATAAGCCGTGAGGATCTCATAAAGACTTTTCCCCTATGAGTCGAGAGGATCTCGTAGGTGTATTTTCTCCTTAGGGGTCGTGAGAACTCCTAAGTGCATTTTCTCTTAAGAGTCGTAAGGATCTCACTTGATAATTTACTCCCTTACAAGTCGAGAGGACTCATAAGTGATTGTTTCCCTCCTTGTCGATGTTCGACTTCGGAGAGTATGGCCTGTAGATAGTCTATCTTGACCTCCTTGTAGGGCACCGATGGCTTAGGAGACAGGGTTAGGATCTGCCACCTAAGACTTTTCAAATTTATGAGCCGTGAGGGTCTCATAAAGACTTTTCTCCCTACGAGTCGAGAGGATCTCGTTGGTGTATTTTCTCCTTAGGGGTCGTGAGAACTTCTAAGTGCGTTTTCTCTTGAGAGTCGTAAGGATTTCACTAGAGAATTTTCCCTCTTACAAGTTGAGAGGACTGGTAAGTGGTTGTTTCTCTCCTTGTTGAGATTCGACTTTGGACCGACTTGCAGGGCCCCAGTGCTTAGGAAACAGGTTTTTTAATCCTTGCTGCCTAAGGCTTTTCCTCACGAGTCGAGACGAATCGAGCATTTCTCGCAAGAATATTCTAACGTCACAGTTAACCCCTGCTCTTTAGAACAGAGGTCCGTTAGGGTCTGTGGTACTAAGGTTTTGTCCGTCCTACCGTCGCATTGGCTGATGTATTTCTCGATAGGAAACCTTGCTGTTCGAGTAGCCTTGCGACTGTCGTGTCTCCGATCCCTTCGGGGGCTGGACAAGACATCTTCAAGCAATCCTCCTAGGCACTTTGACCGTCGGAAGAGCAAACATTAGAAATTTTGCCATGCCGCTTTTTACTTGAGGTTAGGATCATTTTGGAGAGCCTCGATGAGTCATAACCACTCCGCGATGGTGTGGAATGATCTCCGATAGTCTTTTAGGTTTTATATGAGTTGCCGTCAAGACTCTGAAACTAGGAATTTAGCCTTCGCTTCGTTTGCTGGCATTGCGTCTGCTGTATCGAGACGAATGTCGCGGTTGTCTCTAGGTTGTTGGTGAACCGTCGAGATTTGGAACTAGAGATTTTGCCGTGGCTCCATTGTTTGATTGTCGCGTCTGAATCCTACTGGGGGAAGAACGCTGGGGTGACATCTCGTCTGCTGTGTCAAGACGAACGTCGAGGTGGTAATCATTCTGCACTGGTGTGGGATGATCTCCGATGGTCTTTTCGGTTTTATATGAGTTGCCGTCAAGATCCTGAAGCTAGGAATTTGGCATTTGCTTCATTTGTTTTGTCGTGTCAGAATCCTGTTGGAGGAAGGATGCTATAGTGACATTTCGTCTGCTGTATCGAGACGAATGTCAAGGTGGTGATCACTCCGCGCTGGTGTGGGATGATCTCCGATGGTCTTTCCGGTTTTATATGAGTTGTCGTCAAGACCCTGAAGCTAGGAATTTGGCCTTTGCTTCATTTGTTTTGTCGTGTCAGAATCCTGTTGGAGGAAGGACGCTGCAGTGACATCTCGTCTGCTTTATCGAGACGATTGTCGCAGTTGTCTCTAGGTTGCTGGTAAACCGTCGAGGTTTGGAACTAGGGATTTTGCCGTGGCTCCTTTTGGTGATATTGTGTCTGCTGTATCGAGACGAATGCTGAGGTGGAGTTAGGATTTTGCCATCACTCTGCTTTGCTCTGACCGTGAGGTCTTTTGTTGACGTTGCGTCCGTTGTAACGAGACGAATGCTGAGGTAGAGTTGGGATTTTGCCGTCACTCCGCTTTGTTTTGACGTTGCGTCTGCATCCTGTTGGATTGCGAAGGAACGCCGTTGTTGACATTTCATCTGTTGTAACGAGACGAATGCTGAGGTGGAGTTGGAATTTTGCCGTCGCTCCGCTTGGTGATGTTGTGTCCGAGTCCTGTTGGAACGAGGAGGATCACCGTTGCTGATTTTTAGGTTGCAGATATTGCCGTTAAGATTTGGAGCTGGGGACTATGCCGTGGCTCCGTTTCGTTGTGTCGCTTCCGTGCCTTGCTGGCATAAGGAGGAACGCTGTTGTTGGTCTTCTGGGATGCAGATGTGACCGTGGAGACTTGGCTCTCTTTCTGATGGAGCCTGGTGGGATAATATGGTTCCCTTTTTGTTTGTGCCCCTGGATTGTATACAGGGATTGATATGAATCGCCTGTAGGCATAAATTTCATCTTTCTTTATTTCTTTCTGCGATGCTCTATCATTTCAGCTTTTACATTGTGAATGTCGCGATTGCCCAATCATTTCGGCTATTTTTCGCGGTGCCCAATCATTTTGGCTATTTATTTCATTTTTACTCGCTGTTTTTTATTGCGAGTTGCCCAATCATTTCGGATATTTATTTTATTTTTATTCGCTGCTTTTTATTACGAGTTGCCCAATCATTTTGGCTATTTGGCATGCATACATTTTTTTACTTGCTGATTTTGTCGCAAGTTGCCCCATCATTTCGACTATTTCGAATACATATGTGGCTTGCTAGATTTTCGCTGCAAGTTTGGGATTATACACCGATTTCGACATCAGCACCACTACAGCTGGAATATTGCCAGGAGCGAATCATCATTTGCCTCTTCCGATGTCGAACAAAGGTGGCTTAGTGAACAGGGTTACGATCCTGTCGACTAAGGCTTTTAACTTCGTGAGATGTAAGGGTCTCATAAAGGTATTTCTCCCTACGAGTCGTGAAGATCTCGTAGGTGCGTTTTCTCCTTAGGAATCGTGAGGACTCCTAAGTGTATGTTCTCTTATAAGTCGTAAGGATCTTACAAGAGGGTTTTCTACTTATAAGTCGAAAGGACTCACAAGGGTTGTTCACCGTGCAAACATATCCCTAGTCGCGGATGGGACTTTGTTATATAAATGTTTATTCGCGCCCGTGGATTGTATACAAGGGTCAGCATTGAGCCGCTTGTAGGGCATAATCGGGCGGTATGACTGCTTAAGAACAGGTTCAAATCCCTGTAACTTAAGGTTTTTGAATCTTATGAGCCGTGAGGTTCTTATATAAGGGTTCTCCTTACGAGTCGTGAGGATCTTGCAAGTGTAATATCTCCTTAGGGATCGTGGGGATCCCTAAGTGTGTTGCTCTCTTGTGAGTCGTAAGGATCTCACGCAGGCGGTTTCTCCTTATAAAGTCGAGAGCACCTTGCAAGTGTCTTTCAACGAGATTGCGCCCTTTCGGGTTTTCACAAAACTCGCCGGTAGCCCTGCTGTTTTTACTCACGGAGTCCTTTCGGGTTTTCATCTGTGCCCATTTTGCTTATGGATTTACCTTTTTCTTTTTTTTCTTTTTCTTTTTTTAATTTTAACGAGATTGCGCCCTTTCGGGTTTTCACAAGACTCGCCGGTAGCCATGCTGTTTTTACTCACGGAGCCCTTTCGGGTTTTCATCCGTGCCCATTTTGCTTATGAACATACCGTTTTTTTTAACCACGTCAGCGTGAGGATGCCACGGGTTGGTAGTAGTTTAACGACGTTTCGATCATTTGCAAGTTTTAGAACATTGCGGTCCATTGTTAGTTTAAGGACGTTCCGGTCTGCAGCCAGTTTTAGGACATAGTGGTCCATCGTTAGTTTAGGGACGTTTCGGTCCGACTCCAGTTTTAGGACATAGTGGTCCACCGTCGCCGTATTTGAGGCGAATCTCTAGTTTACTGACTTTTCGGTCGATGGGGCTTTCCCTATGAATAAGCATGATGCCCCCGGCATATCCATCTTTTTCGGAGCATGTGGTTGTGGCGGGCTCACCTTCCAGTTTTCGGACAGCGCGAACTTGCCCTGTTGGTATTGGTCTTCAACCCAGTTATTGAAGACGTAGCAGTTTTCGATCGGATGGCCCAATACTCAGTGGTAAGGGCAGTAATTAGGATTATTGACGTCGTTTGGCTGCAACAGACATTTTGGATCCGGCAAAGTGATAAGCCTGTTGCGCACCGCTAGTTCGAACAGTCTCCTTATTTCATTCCGGGGAAATGAGTAAGGACGTTTCAACTTCTCATAGAGGGGTTGCCGCTTGTTGGTTTGGCGAACAACCGGTCTAGGGCCACTCGATTGTTGTTGAGCGTTGACGACGAAGGCCAATTTTCCCTTCCCCTTATCCTTTTTGTTCGATCCCTTGTTTGCGGGTCTGAGATTCTTTCCGGGTAGCGTGCGATCGCACGGCTGAATGTTCTCGCAACTCCTCAGTTCTTTCGTTTCAGATATGGATTCCTTGAAGAGGGGGCCGAGGGCTACTTCTTCGTCGGAGTCGCTCCCGAAGGTGAGAACTAGCGATCCCCCGGGATCAACCCTATGACAATTGCCGGCAATTCTTTTACGCTCATCTGTCACATTTTTCCATTGTCTACGAGCTTCACGCTTTGTCCTCTTGAAGTGTTGCCTGTGAGCGACATACCCTTGCCACCAACACTTAAAGGAGTTGCAGTCTTCAGTAGGATGTGCGATCTTCTGATGATACAAACAGAACTTAAGATGTACGTCCGCTTCATCAAGATATATACCACCAAGAGAATTTTCTCTAAAAGAGGGCACCTTCATCCCCATCGATATGGCTTTAGCGAATTGCTTCCTTGTCTTGATCCTGCTTTTATTTGCGGCGGATGTACTTTGATCTGGTGGGAGTGTTTCGACCCTTTTGTCTAGTCGCCGGCATTTGGCCTTTTCAAATATGACCATCTCACGCTCCCGATCAGCTTTGCTTTTTAAACGGGCTTCATTCAGGAATGCATCAATTGTTTCGTCTGATGGCCCTAGAAGTTCCGGCTCGGGATCTGCCCCCGGATTCTCTGCGTCAGGAGCTTCTTCACTGTCTATCGACGAGTGAGAGATCATATGGCAGCTTGCTATATAATCCTCAGGTTCATCCGACGAGTCTTTGTCATCATCTCTGTCCTCAAGGACATGGCTGAGGAATTCTTGGAGTGTGACTGGGGTCCTCGCCTTCTGATTATATTCTTCCAGTGCGTCAATATGTTTTCACAGTTCCGTGCGCTTGTCATCAAACTGCGCGAGCTTTTTGGTCTTCTTCTTTTTCTTTGAAGACTTTGACGGCTATGCCTGGGTGTTTTGCCCACTGCTATCAATTCTCGGTGTTGGGCGTGGTTTCAGCATCCCATCAATGATCTCCAGTGGATTTTTCCACCTGATTGCTGGGAACATTTAGAGATCCTTCAGCATTCTTCTAGTTTTGGCTGAAAGGGAGACCTCCCACGGAGTTTCTTCTATAAAAAAGCACGATGCCCCCGGCGTGACCACCTTTTTAGGAGCATGAGGTTGTGGCGGGTTCACCTTCTAATTTTCGGATAATGCGAACTTGCCTTGTTGGTATTGGTCCTCAATCCAGCCTTTGAAAACGAAACAATTTTCGATTGAATGGCTTGCTGCTTGATGGTAAGGGCAGTAATAAGGATTGTTGAGATCGCCTAGCTGCAACGGATATTTTGGATCCGACAAATTTATGAGCATGTTGCGCACTGCCAGCTCAAACAGTCTTCTCGTTTTGTTTTGAGGAAACGAGTAAGGACGTCCTAGCCTTTCCTCGAGGGATGGGCATGGACGCATATTGCTTTGGCGAACGACCGGTTTTAAGTTACTTGGCTGTTGTTGAGTATTGGCGATGAAAGTTGCTTTTCCTTTCCCCTTTTCATTCCGAGAATCCGTCTTTGAAGGAGATGGTCTATGACCCATCTGATCCATTTGGGACAACATGTCAATCAAGGCCTGGAAAATAGTTGGCCTAAAAAACATCATGAATTGCGAGACGGTCGCTTGAGGGTCAAGAGTGCCCACGAACATGCCCACTGCCGGCGCTTCTTCGATGCGTTGTTCGCATTTCGACCATAGGTTCCGCCACCGGATTGCATACTGCACCCATGTCTTTCCCGGCTTTACTCTGGCGTTGATCAATGTCGTGATCGGGATGCGTCCGCTGGCGCTCGCAAAACGCTGAGTGAATAACAACTCTATCTCTACAAAAGTTTTGACAGAATCGTTGGGAAGCTCTGAATACCATTCGAAAGCTGTGTCCGACAAGCTGCCGATGAACTGGCGAAGTAGTAGTTTATCATCGCCTCCGGTGTTACCACAAAGAGCCCTGAACTGGGCGACATGCTGATGTGGATTCCCCGTCCTTTTATACACATGGAACTTAGGGATCGTATATCCCGGTGGGTAACTTATTTAGTCATACCAGCCTGGATATGGTCGCCCAGTTTTAATAACGTGGCCAGCCGCTTCATTTGCCCGGTGAGCCCATATTTGCTGAGCTATATAATCATCCAGGGCAGCTTTTGAGATGGTTTCCTCCTTGGCTGCTGAAAGAGCCGGAGGAGGATTCGACGTCTCCCCTCTGTCGTCTTCAATAATGATCGGAGGATCTTCAGCTGGAGGATCCGGCTGTAACATCATCCCGACCATGTCTTGGAAGAGAAGCGCTGGGGCCCTATTTCCTAAGCACTGGGGCCCTGCTTCAACTTTTTAAATTTTGAATTTTGAAAACAGAGCTTTGCTCTGATTGGGGGTGCGTTGCCTAGGGCTCAACGCTCTTGGCGCTGGCGTGTCTGCTTTTGACACGCGGCGCGCAGCGCGCAGTATCTGAAGCGTTGCTTCAATTTTTGAATTTTGAAATTCAAAACAGAGCTTTGCTCTGATTGGGGGAATCAGGGCTTTGTGTCATGCAATGGCAGAGGCCTCACCAAGGTCGGCGTAAAACTGGTCCGACCCCTTGTAATCGGCCACCGCTTTTTGAGCCCGAACCTCGACAACCTTCGCCGCCTGAAACGCAGCCTCGGCATCCCGCCTGCTGGCATCCCTCGCACACTTCACTGCTGCATAAAGATCGGCCAGCTCCGCCAACTTAGCCTCGATGGCTCGGTGGGACTCACGTAACCGGTGATAGGACTCCCGACACTTTGAGACGGTGAGCTCCCCGGCGGCCAACCGAACTTCGAGGACGGGCATCCTCTCTCTCTCCTGATGCAACTCGAGTCGCAAGTCCTCGACCCTCGAAGAAGACTCCCCCGCCAACCTCACAACAGGGGCAATCTCCTCGGCTTCCATACGAGCGACGAGGGCACAGTGCTGAAGGACCTGACGAAAAACAGCAGAGAGATTTAGAGACGCGCGAACTGAGAAAAGGACGCTCGAAATAACACATAAGGGAGTACATACCTGCACCGCCTCCTGAGCTATAGCTGCCACTTGGGCCCTCAGGGTCCCCGTGAAATCTTGCATCCGGCCGACTCTTCCATATCAGCGAGCAGGCTGGCGGCGACGAAAAGCCCGGACGGGACTACGAAATAGGCGTCCCCCTCCTGCACGGGAATCCCCTCGGGAATCTCAGTTGGTGGCACACGAGAGACCGTCTTCTTCCCCTTAAGAGGAACCTCGTCCTCGTCTTCTTTCGCTTCCCTCGTCAGGGGTTCGAGAACCCGCGGACGCCTCTGGCCGCTGCCGCGGCAATCATCGGGGACTCGGGTTAAGGAGGATGGCCTCAATGCCGGCGATTCCCCTGGTGCGGAACTCGGGTTAGCCCGAGGCACCCCGGCTCTCTTCTGGAACAGGGCACCAAGGGCAGTAAGAATCTTGGATCGATCCATTTATCCTGCCAAAGGGAGAAACAGGCTCGACTCAGAGAAAGAAGCAGAATAAAGAAAAGGAAAAATCCACAGGGGACTCCCTAGAATCTACCCGGAAGACATCTATGGACTCCTCAGAAGAAAACATCTAACCTGATGGAAAGTAGTCCTCGGGCGGGAAAACGCGGAGATCCGACCTAAAAAGGAAAGGGCCGAGCTAACGAGACTCTGGACGAGGAAATTATGAAGAGGTATGGGCCCTAATGAGGACCCCATCTCTACTTATACCTCCTGGCGTACAAATCCAACGGTGACAGACATCTCCCGCCAAAACGACTCATCGCCTTCAACGGCCACATCGCTCCACCTATCGCACGGGCATTGGTCGTATCCCAACGAACACCGGAAATCTGCAACCCGTCGCGTCATCCAACCAGCGCCAAACACATGGGCTGTCTCTTCAGTGAACGTACACACGATTCGGCGCTTCCTCTTTAATGCAAAATTTGGCCCCTGATTCGCTGACGTCATCCAAAAAATACAGCTGATTGCCCGGGCATGCACGCTTACGATATCTACGGAAAGGAGCTCACCTCAGATGACCTGGCAGACCACTCGCGACCCGACCCGTGAACATGTCGGGACAAGAGTGGGGGACTAATGATGATACTCGATATCGGTGATCTTCCAGATCGTGACACGTGGCAGATAATGTGTCCCGAAGCTTGCAAGAAAGGACATACAGTGGCCAACCAGACCACTCCTATGCCCGTCCTATAAACAACCGTTGGCTCGCCTCCGAGCCTCCTGCACAACCGGCCTCCTCGGGCCCCTCAGCTCTTCTCCTGACTACCGCAGAACCAAGATATCTCGGCCTCCCGCTCGTCCTCGAGCCTCCCGCCGAGCTCATGTTCCTCAGTCTCATCGACCGACCGACAGCACCTATCGCAGGCGCACCCGCCTCGCCTCTGTGAATCTCGCATCGCGCGAGATATCCGCCGGCCACGTTCCGCTTTCCACGCTATCACGATCCCCCATTAACGAGCCTGTCTCGTCATTAATGGGAGATCCCGCCCATCACGCGGGCGTGACATCAGGAGCGTAACAGCCAACGTGATTCTCGCGCCTGCCTGCCTGTTGCTACCACTATATAAACCCCTCCTTCAGACGATTCAAGGAAGTCATTATCTCCTCACTAAGCCGTTACTCTGCTCAAATATCCGGTCTAACTTGATCGTCGGAAGGTCCTCGGTGGTACAACCACTCCGGGACTTCCTTACAAGTAGCTCGGCCTCAACCATCTTACACCCATTGAGATCCACACGTTTCAGGAGTCAAGCTCTAATCTAATCTCAGCCGTCCATCATCGCCAACAAGAGATCTACGGAAGGTAACATCTTGACGTGATTCGACATCCGTAAATTTTAGAATCAGGAAATTTGCCAATAAAATTGGAGAAATTATTCTCTATATGCCTGATGGAGGTCCTTTTCGGGTCTCTTTCAGATGTTGTCTTCCGTCGATCTCCTGGTGGATTTTGGAGGTGATCTCCTATTGCGTGTGGGTCTCAATGGGTTTTGAAGAGATTGGTGATTTGAGAAGTTTAGCGCCGAGTACCTGCAAAGAAGTCCCCGGGTGGTTTAGTACCACCGAGGACCCTCCGACGATCAAGTTAGTACCAGATCCGAGCAGCGTAACGGCCAAGTGGAGTCAAAATGGTTTACTTGACCCCTTTATGATGGGGGTCTATATAGCGGCGGCAGCATGCAGTAACAGGCGCGAGAATCTCGCTGACAGTTGCGCTCCTGACGTCACGCCCGCTGTAACGTTTTAGAAATCGTTTTGCGAATTTTTCCGTTTTAGGGCAAAATTGTCGGTTTTTCCCGTTTTAACCCGATTTCGATCAAACGTCCGTATAAACTTGCCGGCACCTAGTTTAGCTAAAATAAAGCTTGTGCGTGAACTTTGGGAGTATTTGGGAGGTTTTGGTTCAGATAGAATTTTTTCCAAATAAAATATTATTTTAAGCGGTATTTTGTGCACGTAAATCGGGAAAATTTTTCTCTTGTGAATAAATTAATTTTTGTCACTAGAATTATTTTAGAACCTTCTTTTTAAATATCTAGATTTTTCTTTTGTGCAAAAGGATTTGGATTAAAAAAGAAAAGAAAAGAGTGAAAGCTGGCAAATAGCTTTAATTAGCATTTATTACTCTTTTTCCTAACTATTTCTTCACAAAATATTCACAAAAATACCCCCCATCCCTCCTTGGCCGAGCCTCATCCCCATTTCTGGCCATTTCATTTTCCAAGCTCATTTCTCACTCCTTTTCACTCAAAAACACAAAAGAATTTCAAAAATAAATCCAAAAATTCCTATATAAAAATTAAACCATTTTTCCTTCGCTAATCCTTCATGGATCTTCAACAAAGCTTGGTTTTTGATGCTAAGATGTTGGATTAAGTTTCATTTTATGTTCTTGGGGAGGTATAATTCTTACCTTAATCCTTATATATTTGCTTTAATCTTAATCAAGCTAATTTAATTAGCTAATTATGTGTTTAATTTAGTTTTTAAATCATGATTAAATCATTTATATTTGGTTTAGGAAATCATGTTAGGGTTAAATTTTGTTTAAGTGATTAGTGTTCATTTGAAGTGTTAAATTGTGTTTTGGAGAAGTTTAACCTAGTAGAAAATGTTAATTTTTGCTAATGAACACTTTGTTTAATTATGCAATTAGCTTACTAGGTTTTTGCTAACATAATTAGCGAGTGTTAAAAATATAGGAATGGTTTAGATAGCTTAGTTAAACTATTTTAAGGTGTTTGTAATCGTTGGATATGCGTTAGTTTGAAACTAGTGCGAAATATTGCGATAGGTTGCTTACTAGATTTCGGGGTTTTTCCGACGTGGGTTCGATTGGTCGTTATGAGCTTATATCTATTGTATTCCTCGTAATTATTTGCGTTGTGTTGAGCGATCGGGACGATTAGGGTCCAGACTTGGTGTTTTGTAGTCTAGCGACCCCAATTAGGGTTTTTGGCCGATATTGTGCGCGATAGATGCGCTAAGCGCGCAGTGTAATTTTCTGGGCGTTTTCATCACGTTTCGTTGTCTTTTCGTCATTATAGGATATTTAGCTTATGTGTGGTATTTATGAAATTTTAGGTTCGCAAGCAGGGACTTCGGGTGCTGCGGACAAGGGGAAGCAGGTGGTCTGATTTTCATAACTCGAGACCGTCGGTGAGTAGATTTAACATCTATGGGGAAATCGCCCGTATGGCGTTATGCGTCGGGGCGAATATGATATGATAGCCGCATGTATTTGCATATTAGTTACTTTCATATGAATGTCATTGCATAGCATTATCTGTTGTACTTGACTCGTACCTTTAGATATAACACATTACTGATGGTTCATGTTGCACGAGCACTAAATTGTATGCTACACCCACACCGTCTGTAATTGCCATAACACGCACAAACACCTACATATGTGATATGGTGGTGGATAAAAATGATTGGAGTAGTAACTCTTATTCTATTGTGCATATGAAATACTGTGGACACCTACATACGTGATATTGCATTGGGCAGGAATAATTGAGATAGTGACCCTTATTCCACTTCACGTATATCTTGCTATAGCTACTTATAGATCATGCATACATATTGACATGTACACCCACATACTTGATTACATGTAGATACTTAAACCTTACTACACTTACATGTACACTTCATATGATACTGTATTTGTTTTCGAAGGAATTGGGAACCGCATGATATGTTTTAAAGCTAGATTCAATTTAAAGAGCGGTTTTCCCTTTATATGTTCATAATGATATTTTATGTTGCATATATCAGTTTTATATGGATTTTACGTATTGAGATATAGATTTCATATGATTTATGGATTTGAGAACCGTGGGGGTATTTTCAAGAAACTATGTATTGTTTGAAAACCCGGTTTCTCTTGATATGATATTTGATGCGTCTACCATGAGATTTCTCGGTTCTGAGATTTGTGATATATACCCGATGCGAGGAGTGAGTGGGCTGTGTGCGGGTACATGGTGGGGCCCGGTACGGTTCCCCTCGGTAAGATGTTCGTGGTACAGACGATGAGCCAGGAAGGTGGGCAAGTACCTACCAGTGATTGTATTTGGACTCGGCGGTTATCGTGGGGATACCGACCGGAGTGATGTACGACATATCGTCAGGGCCAGTCGTGGTGACAGCACCTGAGTTATGAAGATTTACGTGTCGATGCTAGACACGGGTTTCATGATGTTTCGAGTATCGGTGTTAGACACTCCGGTTTCCATGATTTTTATGTATAGTCGGTGGACATACGGGGTTGATATCCTCATACACACACACACACACACACACTTATAGGTACATGTTTTCATGATGTTTCAGGTGTCGATATTAGACACTCAGGTTCCATGAGACTTACAGGATGTGAGGGCCGATCTGAGGATGCGGTGCCTGAGGATTTGGGATTTGACGTGTCAGTGAGGGACACTGGTGTTTTTCCATGCTGATGATTTTGCATGAGATTTTATATTATATCATCCCACACTCAGGATTAGGTTGATATGCATTGTTTCACGTAGTTGTAGTACCCTGATGATGTACCTTTACATAATTGTTACATATTCACTTATCATACTTATGCTATCGGATTACATGTGATAGATAGATCGCTGTTCGTGCATACTTGCGATTACAGTATGATGTTATTTACTATTCACGAGTTGGAAACTCACCCCCGTTGTGCTACAGTGTTTTGCAGGACTTACCCTCTGAGTAGTCGCGGCAGCGCGTCTTATCATCTCCACTTTTGCGGATACCGCTACGGTTGGCTGTGAGGCCTTGCTTTTAGGTGGGTTGCAGTTATCTGTTTGTACATTGTATATATTTTTGTTGGATCTAGTATTCTCCATCTACCACTATGTTGTATATGACTTAAAGACGACTTGTGAGGATTCGGTGTTATATTTTGTGGTGACTTTGGGTGCCGTGCTCGTGGGAGCCGGTTTTGTTGAAAAGTTTTACTTCTTTATGCAGTTTTCTTTTATATTTCTTCGATTCGGCGTCTTATATATGTTTGTGGTGATTGTCTCCGCCGTTGGGCGTGATTTGCTCCCGTTTGGGATGCTTTTATTATTATCTATGTTGTACCCGTTTTTGGGGTTAGTTTTTACAAAGTGGGTGCTGCCGAAATTTTTAAGAACGAAAACTAAATTTAAAAATTTTTACTTGAAAATTTCCGAATGTTTAAAACTATATTTTTTTTTCCGTTGATCCAGTTTTGGGTGGTTTAGATTTTTGGGTTTCAGCTTACTTGAGTTGCGTACGCCTGTAGACGTTACGTAGTTTAAGTGCCGGTTACGGGCCAAATTTTTGGTCGTGATCCGAGCAGCGTAACGGCCAAGTGGAGTCAAAATGGCTTACTTGACCCCTCTGTGATGGGGGTCTATATAGCGGCGGCGGCAGCATGCAGCAACAGGCGCGAGAATCTCGCCGGCAGTTGCGCTCCCGACATCACGCCCGCGTAAAGAGCGGATTTCCCATTAATGGGGACCGTGATGGCGTGGAACGTGGGACATTGCTGGCAGAGAATCTGCGCATGGTGAGATTTGCGGAGCAGCGGTTACGCCTGTGAGTGGTGGAGTTGGTCGGTCGGAGGGACCGAAGAAAGCGGCCTCGGCTGGGGAGCTCGGAGACGAGCAAGAGGGCCAAGGAGTCTTGGTCCTGTGGCAGCTCGGGGCGTGCTGAGGGGCCGAGGAGGCCAATTTGTAGGGGGCCCCGAGGAGGGCCAGCTTATGCTTGCAGGTCGGGTACAAGGGTGGCATGGTCGGCCTCTATAGGCCCTTTCTTCTAGGTCTTGGGACATGTCATCTACCGCATATCCTGATCTGATGATCACCAATATTGAGCATCATCATTAGCCCCCCACTCTTATCCCGACCAGCTAGCAGGTCGGGTTAGGAGTGGACTGTCGGGCCGCCCGGGGTAAGCTCCCTCCTAAGGTTTCGTCAGGACGCGTCCCCGGGCTGTCAGCTACCTTTTCTGCAAGCGAATCAGGGCGAAACCTCCGCATTTTAAGGAAGGTGCACCGGTTCATGCATCCTGTCACTGAAGCGATGGCCTGCGTGTCAAGCATCGGTTGGCCGACACGACGTGTGCAGACTTGCGGCGTCTGATGGGACGCGGCCCAGCGCGGGAACAACAAGCGGAGCGATTGGTCATCGAGTTGACTTCGATCGCCTGCCAAGTATGGCAAGCGCTGCTGAGAAGGAGGCATCTCCATGGCCTCGAAGTCGAGAGGGAATTACTCAGACTTGGATAGACCTGATGACTTTGTTGGGGCTTCGGATCCGCTGCATGTGATGGGCTTAGTGGTCTCATTATGAGGGCTACAAACCTGCAGCGTCTGTTGGGCAGGAGGATGCCTGCTGGGGATGACCGAGCGGGGTAGCCTCTCATATGTCTCTTGCGAGGGATTTGATCCCTGGCGTTGCGGGTAGGGAAGCTACCGGCCAGAGATAGCCGAGCAGGGAAGCCGCTCAGCTGCTTTTAAGGGGGACTTTGATCCTTGTCTTTATTGGGTAGGAAGCTACCCGCTAGGGTGCGCCGAGTAGGAATGGGCTCGGTGGCCTCGCGAAGAGGGCTTCAGATTCTCAGCGTCTGATGGGCAGGAGGACGCCCGCTGGGGATGCGCCGAGCAGGAAGGAACTCGGCGGCTTCGCGATGAGGGCTTGAGGTCCTCAGCGTCTGATGGGCAGGAGGATGCCCGCTGGGATGCGCCGAGTAAGAAGGATCTCGGCGGCCTCGCGTTGAGGGCTTCAGATCCTCAGCGTCTGATGGGCAGGAAGATGCCCGCTGGGGATGCGCCGAGCAGGAAGGATCTCGGCGGCCTCGTGGTGAGGGCTTGAGATCCTCAGCTTCTGATGGGCAGGAGGATGCCCACTGGGATACGCCGAGCAAGAAGGATCTCAGCGGCCTCGCGATGAGGGCTTCAGACCCTTAGCATCTGATAGGCAGGAGGATGCCCGCTAGGGATGCGCCGAGCAGGAAGGAACTCAGCGGACTAGCGGTGAGGGCTTCAGACCCTCAGCGTCTGATGGGCAGGAGGATGCCGCTGAGGATGCGCTGAGCAGGAATGAACTCGACGGCCTCGTAGTGAGGGCTTGAGATCCTCAGTGTCTGATGGGTAGGGACCTACTAGCCGGGGATGACTGAGCAGGGTAGCTGCTCGGTGTCTCTTGGCGAGGGCTTTGATCCTTAGCGTTGGAGGGGCTGTAAGAAACCCGCTAAGGATGACCGGACAGTGAAGTTGCGCGGTTGCCTCTTGGCGAGGGCTTTGATCTCTGGCGTCGTGGGTAGGCAACTACCAACCTGGGATGACCGAGCGGGGTAGCTGTTCCTGCCAAAAAATTTCTGCGCAAAAGAGCCTAAGGTATTAAATGGCAGCGATATGTTTAAGAAAATGTGAACCAGTACTTTCCGGGCTGTATTTTGATAAACTCCCGAATGAGAAACACCTAAATTCTGATGGTATTGAAAGCGTCTCGAAAAATCCTTCGATTTGATATATTATGGGCTTCATAATTCATTCGGGATCAAAAGTTATGAGGCATCACGTGCCCACATGTGACCGGGCATCACGTGCAGACACGTGACCATTTACAGGCAAAGCCTTTAAGCACTGAATAAAATAAATAATTGAAAATAATTAATCAGTGGGGTCACGTGTCAACACGTGATGGGCCTTTAAATCCACTAAAAAGAATTAAAGGTATAATAAAATAATAAAGAAAAACCTCAATGGGGCATCACGTGCCAACACGTGACCAAGGGTCACGTTCTGACACGTGATAATTCCTGAATTTTTTAAAAAAACAACAGAATTAAATTCTGGTCAAATGCTTAATCAGGGGGTCACGTGCCAACACGTGATGGGTTCCTAAAGATCTATGAATTAATAGAATTAAATTCTAATTAAGAGGGAATCAAAAACCCTAACTAAAAAAATATTTCTCTAAATCTTTCCAAACAAAAAAGATGGTGCTCTGTAAAATGGAGCACCGTTGGATTAAAAATCCAATGGTGATTAAAAATCACCAATTTATGGAAAGATCCTATACAAGGAAAGATTTCCCCAAAATTTGAATAACAGATAAAAGATCTTTTGGATTAAAAATCTAATGGTGAATAAAATTCACTGAGTGATCTAAAAGATCATGTTGGTTACAAAAACAACTAAAATATTTCAATGAAAGATTAACAAAACAAATTGATTCTTTTCTTTCTCCTATAAATAGGAGCCAAGAAAAGAAGAGAGGGGGATCTACTTTTTTGGGAGATAACAACAACAGAGAGAAAAAAGAGAGGAGAATTTAATTCTCAAGAAAAAAAAGATCTCTTCAGAGAAAAGAAACCCTAGGTGAGAAAGGGGAAAGAGATCTAAGTTCCATAAAACAAAGAGAATTTAATTCTCAATTTAAGAGTTTAACTCTTCTGAATAAGAACTTAGTTCTTTCTCTGGTTGAAAATCTGCAGAAGCAAATCTCCCCATACGTTGAGAATTTAATTCTTATCGGGTTGAGATTCTGCCATGCAGATCCAAGACTTAGAGGGAGAATTGAGTTTAGAGAATTTAATTCTCCCAATTCTAAGGAATTTAATTCCTCCAAGATAAAACTAGGGTTTAACCCTATATGAGAATTCAATTCTCCCAAAATCATAGGAATTTAATTCCTCCAAGATAAAACTAGGGTTTAACCCTATATGAGAATTTAATTCTCCCAATTTATAGGAATTTAATTCCTCCAAAATAAAACTAGGGTTTAACTCTATATGAGAATTCAATTCTCCCAAATTCATAGGAATTTAATTCCTCCAAGACAGAACTAGGGTTTAACCCTACATAAGAATTTGATTCTTTCACATACATGAGAATTTAATTCCTCTAAAACATAATTAGGGTTTAATCCTACAAAGAATTTAATTCTTAAAAAAAATAAAGAGACTTGAAAGATCTCCATGCATATAAAGAATTAGGTCGCGTGTTCCCACGTGACTCCTGAAAAGATCCTCCAAAAATAAGAAGGAAACAGCTCAGAGGCAATACCTCACGTGCTCCCACGTGACCTCCAAAACAACAAGAATTAAAGCAAAGGCAGATTCTAATTTGGGCGCCCTCATGTGTCCTCACGTGACCCCTAATAAAAGTCTTAACAAATCAGTGCATGAGTGCCTATCACGTGCTCACACGTGATGGCCAGGAAATTAAAAGTTTATAACACTTATTCGTAAATTTGAGCATAAAACAAAGGAGATTTGGCCCCACATTTAGGGCGCCCTCACGTGTCCCCATGTAACCCTTAACAAATCCTTTTAATATCCAGTGGATGGATGTCCATCACATGCTCACACGTGACGGCCTTAAAAGACTAAAAGTGTTTAACACTTGTTTATTCTGAGAACAAAATAAAGGAAGGCTGGTCCCCACCTTCAGATGCCTCACATGGCCCCACGTGACCAATCCCATTTTAGTGTTTAACACTGTTTTTGAAGCGTTTTGTTTTTAGTGTTTAACACTATTTTCAGCGCATCACGTGGGAACACGTGACCATAAAATATATGTTAGTGTTTAACACTATATTCAAATCAACCCTAGCCTAAATTGGCTAAGTCCTTTTGAGGCAAGACTCCCATTTGACTGAGCCTCAAATATACCATTGTCTTCCAAGATTGATCATCTCATATGGCATATGAGTGCCCAGCACTCAACAAAGATAAAATGTTGTCAGAACCCCTGTTTAGCAGTGCTAAATAATGGGGGGTTGAACCCAGACAAACGTTTAATGGTCTAACAAGGGGCCAACATTTCGAATTTAATTGGACTTAGCCCAAACTGGCCATAAGTCCTCAATTTAGATTTAACCGAGCCAATGAGCTCATAATCTAATTAATTGATCTTAGCTCCAAATTGGACTACAGATCCCCAATCCACTTTGGTTCGAGAGTACATCTCTTCACTCTTTTGATATTTATCGTTGTAATCCTTCAACGTCTTCAGAGAGGTGACGGGTCCCGACAACCACACATTTCACGGACTATGATGTCCTTAACCTCGACCGTGATGTCTTTAAACTAATATTGGACCGTGGGGTCCTTAAACCCACGGACTATGATGTTCTTAACCTCGACCGTGATGTCTTTAAACTAACATTGGACTGTGGGGTCCTTAAACCCACGGACTATGATGTTCTTAACCTCGATCGTGATGTCTTTAAACTAATATTGGACTGTGGGGTCCTTAAACCCACGGACTATGATGTCCTTAATCTCGACCGTGATGTCTTTAAACTAACATTGGACTGTAGGGTCCTTAAACTACTGTGGGGTCCTTAAACTCATGGACTATGATGTCCTTAACCTGGACCGTAATGTCCTTAAACTAACAATGGACCACCTTGTCCTTAAACTGGTAATCGACCGCAATGTCCCTAAATTAAACAATAGAGCCCAATTACTCTTTTGTTGGATCTAAATGATCCTGTTAAGTAGATCTTAGTCTAAAATTAGGCCAACGTATCCTTAACAAATGGTTAAGTTGATCTTAGTCTAAAATTAGACTAACGTGTCCTTAAAAACTATTAAGTTGATCTTAGTCTAAAATTAGACTAACGATCCTTAATAAATGTTTAAGTTGATCTTAGTCTCAAATGAGACTAACGTATCCTTAAACTCAACCCCAAACCCAAATCTAAGAAGATACGGATTTGGACTAATCCACGCCCTACGATCGACAACATAAATTAGTCTCCGTATACAATACACGGGCAACCACAAACAAAATAAACACAAACGACACGAAGTGACCATCTGGAGAAGGAGAAAGTTGTTACCGCGATGCGGTAGCGTAATTAACTGCAGGGGCTTGCGCCTGCAGGGAAGAGTGTCCCCACAATCAAAAACCCCTCAAACGAGGGGGAATCTGACGAACTCTGCTACATCGGCCGCATTCGTTTAAACCTTCGATATATGATGCCATAAATCAACTTGGTATCTTCGGAGAGGTGGACGGATAGCACCAACTAGCATCTACTCCGAAATTTAGGCAAGACGAACCTACGCGGTCGTGTCTCTGTATTTCGGCTGGGAACAGTAGCCCCCGGATGCCTCTTGCGAGGGCTTCGATCTCTGGCATCATGGGTAGGGAGCTGCCAGCCGGAGATGACCGAGCGGAGCAGCTGCTCGGTTGCCTCTTGCGAGGGCTTGGATCCTTCAGGACGGGGACCAAGCAGGGTTATTGCCCAGTGCCTCTTGGTGAGGACTTTGATCCCTGTTGGTTATGGTAGGAAGCTACCAGCCGGGGATAGCTGAGCAAGGACTCGACCGTTTCTGGGAGGACTTTGGTTCTTGGCGCAGGAGGGGCTGTAAGAAGCCTACCAAGGACCCTTGGCCGGGCAGGGTTACTGCCAGGTGCCTCTTGGCGAGGGCTTTTGTCCTGAAGGATAGCCGAGCGAGGGATCTTCGGGCTCGACTGCCTCTGGGAGGGCTTTCTGATCCCTGGCGTTGCGGTAGGGAAGCTACCCGCTAGGGATAGCCGAGCGAAGGTCGGGCTCGACTGCCTCTGGAAGGACTTTCTGATCCCTGGAGTTGCGGTAGGGAAGCTACCCGCCAGGGATAGCCGAGCGAGGGTTGGGCTCGACTGCCTTTAGGAGGACTTTCTGATCCCTGGCGTTGCTGTAGAGAAGCTACCCGCCAGGGATAACTGAGCAGGATAGCTGCTGGGTTGCCTCCTGGCGAGGGCTTTCATCCCTGGCGTTGTGAGTAGGGAAGCTACCGGCCAAGTATAGCCGAGCAGAGAAACGGCACGGCTGCCTCTACGGAGAACTTTGATCCCTGGCGTTGCGAGTAGGGAAGCTACCGGCCAGGGATAACCGAGCAGGGTAGCTGCTCGGCTGATTCTTCACGAAGTTTCGCCTGAGCATCCATTTGCAGGTATGAGGAACAGGAATGGTCGCGGTGAACGTGCGCGTAGCACGCGCATCGATTGTGTGGGGAGGCGAAGCGCCAGGATCGCGTCGTTTCGATTCCGCCAGAGGAGGCTCAATGATCGCCCAGCGGATGAGTATCGGCCCGTGAGATCTGTGGCCATGGGACATAGCCTGCTGGAGGTCAGCCGTGCCGACGAGGGCAGAGTCTTCTGGAGGCGGGGGAGTGGCGATCTGGGGCCCTGGCCTGGCTGTTTGGACTTTAGTCGGTCTATCGACCGGCGAGGGCGTTGATGACGGTCGCCGGAGGAGGTTCATCCGCGCCTCCGATGAGAGGGAGGCGGCGGCTGGTACCTGGATCTTCAGGGCGATTGCACGCCATATGGACGGAGATCGGAAGCACGCGCATCGATTGTGCGGGGAGGCGAAGCGCCAGGGTCGCGTCGTTTCGATTCCGCCAGAGGAGGCTCAATGATCGCCCAGCGGACGAGTATCGGCCCGTGAGATCTGTGGCCATGGGACGTAGCCTGCTGGTGGTCAGCCGTGCCGATGAGGGTAGAGTCTTCTGGAGGTGGGGGAGCGGCGATCTGGGGCCCTGGCCTGGCCGTTTGGACTTTAGTCGGTCTATCGACCGGCAAGGGCGTTGATGATGGTCGTCGGAGGAGCTTCATACGCGCCTCCGATGAGGGGAGGCGGCGGCTGGCACCTGGATCTTCAGGGTGATCGCACGCCATGTGGACGGAGATCGAAAGGTCAACTTTTGTTTTTGTGGAGTTTTGTATTCCCACAGACGGCGTCAACTGATGGAGGTCCTTTTCGGGTCTCCTTCAGATGTTGTCTTCCTTCGATCTCCTGGTGAATTTTGGAGGTGATCTCCTATTGCGTGTGGGTCTCAATGGGTTTTGAGGAGATTGGTGATTTGAGGAGTTTAGCGCCGAGTACTTGCAAAGAAGTCCCGGAATGGTTTGGTACCACCGAGAAACCTCCGACGTTCAAGTTAGTACCAGATCCGAGCAGCGTAACGGCCAAGTGGAGTCAAAATGGCTTACTTGACCCCTCTGTGATGGGGGTCTATATAGCGGCGGCAGGCGCGAAAATTTCGCCAGCAGTTACGCTCCCGACGTCATGCCCGCGTAAAGAGCGGATCGCCCATTAATAGGGATCGTGATGGCGTGGAACATGAGACGTTGCTGGCGGAGAATCTGCGCGTGACGAGATTTGCGAAGCGGCGGTTACGCCTGTGAGTTGTGGAGTTGGTCGGTCGGAGGGACCGAGGAAGGCGGCCTCGGCTGGGGAGCTCGGAGACGAGCAAGAGGGCCAAGGAGTCTTGGTCCTGTGGCAGCTCAGGGCGTGCTGAGGGGCCGAGGAGGCCAATTTGCAGGGGGCTCCGAGGAGGGCCAGCTTGTGCTTGCAGGTCGGGTACAATGGTGGCCTGGTCGGCCTCTGTGGGCCCTTTCTTCTGGGTCTTAGGACATATCATCTGCCACGCGTCCTGATCTAACGATCACCAATATTGAGCATCATCAATGCCGGATACACCGGGCAGGGGAGAAGTGGGGATTTAGATAAGCTTGGACAACATGTGCGGTCCGCACCCTATTTATTCTCTCTTGTCCAAGAATATACTACCCGCATAGGAAATGATTTTCTGTAGAATTGGGAGAGAGAGGTGGTTGCAAGGATGGAGAAGGGATCTCGTGGATCACAATATTTGATGAGATTTTTAAGAATTAACCCAGACAGATATAACAGCGCAAAGTTAAGGCTAGTTTATAGTTTATTGAAATTTACGGCACAAAAATGCTAGGGGCACAAAAGTCATATCGTATTTTGCTCCCTTCCGACCTCCAGCGAGTGAGGGATCGCACACATGCGAGGCATAACGTCCCTCATCAGCCCTCGCCTCTCTTCACTCTTCAGCCGCTCTCTCCTCTCTCCTCTTTCTAAAACCCTTTCTCTTTCTAATACCTTCGTTCTCTCGTTCCAGAATCCCCCAAACCCTAGCCATGGCGAAAACCATAGGCGAATCCGACGTCGGCATCACCTGCTACGTCTCCTCGCTCCCCGGCTTCCGCGGCGTTCTCAAACAGAGGTCGATCTCGAAACGCTAGCTCACTCCTATATCCTCAATTCACGCAATTTTTCTTTATTTTTGCAACAGGTACGCAGATTTCATCGTCAACGAGGTCGATTGCGATGGAAAGATCGTACATCTCACTTCCTTCGATCTCCCACCTGATGTAAGACCACCTCGATTATTTCATCGCTTTATAGATTTCATCGTAAAGTTATTTATGATGTTTGTGTTGAACTTTTAGTGTGATGAAGAGAAGGAAGAAGAGAAGCCGTTTTTGAGTGATAAAAGTTGCCTAATCGAATCGTTTCGTTCTCTTTGTGGTGAGAAAGATGCAGACTTGTTGAAAGGATTTGTTGAGAAGATCATGACCGGTGTGGAAAATGATGCTGAACCGATTGTTCTTTCTCCGGATCCGGATAAGTCTCATCGAGCGGTTAGTCTCTTGATGCGCGTTTGCTCGTTGGTTCCATTTTGTAGAAAATCTCTATGCTGATGTAATTGTAAGCTTATTGAATGTCTTAGGAAGTTCACAATTTTTTCAAGAAGAATTTCAAGTTCCTGGTTACGGATACCGTTGAGGATTCCAATGGGAGTTTGAAATGCATTAGAGTGAGGTTAAGTTCGGAAGCTGGAGGTAGGGGCAGAAAGGGGAAGAAGAGGAAAGGCATGGGCAATTCAAAGTACAATGGTCCCTTTGACAGTAGAGGATCTGATAATTGGCCTGAGGAACGTGGCAAATTCTTAAGGTTATTTGTTTTCTTGGATTATTGTTTGATTTCCAATAGCTGCTTTTGTTCATGTAGAAGTGCTTTGAAAACTGAGTTTATTGAACATCTGAAACCAAATTTGTATATATTAGAGAATTGTTCTTGTACTCAAGCCAGATCCTTTGTTTGGTTTAAGTCAAGCTTTTGCAAGAGATATTAACACTAAAATGTTCCTTTAAGTACGGAATAATGGAAATTGTCTGGACTTGTTAGGAAAGGGGAAACTGGATGCTGAGTACTGTCAAACTGGCTGCTGTATATGAATTTGTAATTAAGCCATATCTCTTGTTCTTTCCAATTTAATTGATTTAATTAGTAGCATTCTATAATAAATTCTAACATCTTTTATCCCACTAGAGATCATAAGGAGGTAGAAGTCAGGTTAGAGTAACTGCAAATACTGTGGCATATCCATATCTGTTGATATCTGTGTACTATATATTGATTTACCTCAGTAATTTTCCAAATCATTCATTCATGTTCATTTTCTTCAGGTTTCATCTTTACAAGGAGAACAAGGATACACAAGAGGCTTTAGGAGTTATCGGGAAGATGCTAGGCCTTCTGGTGCTTCTCGTTTTCCAATCCAATTTGTCATAGTTGTTTTCTCTGTGATAGGGGGTTATATTATTGCTACAATGGAAATGTTGTTATACCTGTAAATAATTGATCACGATACTTGGCAGCAACGTTCGTTTGGGTTTGCTGGTACAAAAGATAAACGCGCTGTGTCCTCTCAAAGGGTATGGTTTCATTTTATTATTTCTCATGCATTCTCCACATTATTTGCACTGTTATTGTAATTTTTAATGCTGCGAAATAGTCTCATGATCAATATTTAACACTCTTGGTGTGCTTTTCATTTACACTCAACAAATATTATTAAATGGAAAAAATGCGGAGTAAAACTATCCATCAGACAACTGTTATTGTATTAAAGCTACATATTACGAGCATTGTTTAGTTCATAGAGTAAGTGGCATGATTCAATCAGTTATCTATGTCCAACCTCTCCTTGATAAATACTAATCTTAAGACTTTGACATGATCAATTATTATTGTGCAAATCTCTCATATTTTCTATATTGGATTGTGGGTGCCAACTCTTTTTACAATACCAAATACTATGTGAATTCTTATTATATTAAGATCAAAAGTTGGCGAAGATTCATATTTATAATTGAGATATGTTGTAGACTGATAACATCTTGTGAATACATGGTTCATTGCGCAGTCAGATGATGAATGTACATAAACACCGATAGTCCTAGACAGGGGTCATGGATAAGGAATGAACGATCTCCTTTCTGTTGTATGCCTGTATGTGAAACACTGCTTCGAATTTATACTAAATCAGATTGGTTTCAACCAGCCAGCTTGGAGACACTTTAAAATGTATTATGCCCTTGTATTTTCTAATCATCCTTCCAATTTGAGGCAATCATTATTTTGACTATTTAAACCCCAATTGAATTGTATAAGACTATAAGTACATAAATCTGACACTAATTCTTAAAGATAAAATAAAGACTAAAGCATAATGGAATAATTTCTTAAGAGATATGACATTAGAGAAAGGATGGACCATGATGGAGAGAAGGAAAAAAATCACTAGATTGGAACCACTGTTTTTCTCTATATGCTGCATTTGCTTTATCTGTTTCCCTCTCTCCCTATTCCCCCTCACATGTTACTGTTTGGGACAGAGAAAGTGACGATGAGTGATGTCATAATGGTTGGTTCTAAGTTGGGTAGACATGAAAGGACTCAATCCAAACCTATAGCCACTATAACCTCAACATTTTAAGTGGGGGTTTGGAGTCAATTCTTGTCGTGTTAGACCACTATACGTGACATGAACCAAATCTTATGTTTTTTTGCTTATTACAATACTCTCTTTTGTAATCAATTCAACGATAAAGAATATAGTGTATACTGTTTCATGTTGCAAACACAATTGCTTGCTTATTCATTTGAACAATTGAGTTTTGCATAATATCTATTCTTAGCGTCGTGTTAATTTACGATTATGTTGCATAAGTAATCTACTCTTCATTCGAACCTAATTGATTACATACTACGTACTGCATTCGGTAATTGGAATCGATCTTTTTCCGAATTGTTTTGTAATTATATCTCGTTCCTTATATCCATATAATATTGTAAAACACTTAGGGTCAAGTTTGTTAACAAATGTTAGTATATGTAATTATTAATTTCAAGCATTGTCATAAGTAGCAAGTACAATGAAATTGACATTTATCAATGCTCTATTAGTTAATTTAGTTCGCTTATTATTTATGACATTCACACACATCTAAACATGCTGCCATCAAATGTGATCACATGTCTTGAATTCCATAAAGCTCTCTCCCCTCCCACGCCCTCCAAAAAAAAGAAAAAAGAAAAAATAATAATAAATTAACCGCCTTTTAGTCTGATACAAATGGCTATCAAATTGATGTAAAATCTTTTCTGGGTTGGTGCAATACCTTGATGAAAAGAACTACCGAAGAACAAGATCTTTAACGCTAACTGTAAGAGCCATTTGGTGGCTACACAAACCTAGTTTTTGGTTGTCCTGCAATTTATGCCCATGGAGTTAAAGGGCAACTAACTTCATTTGGCCTATACTAGGAACAAGTCTAAACAAAGAGGAAAAACTATAAGGTTTACTGTAGGAATTTGCATGGGCAAGAACATGGAAAAATAGCAAATGGAAGCATATTACAATTTACAGGAGAAATTATTTTATTAGCATTACATGCATAATGAATAATGATGATATCGCAAAGGAGAGACATTGCAGTTGTCTAATGATTTAGAAAAGAGAAAGAAAAAGCGAAATAACAGAACAACAATAATCACAAAACAATAATAATAAAGGCTTAGTAAAACTATCATGAACTATATTCATTGTTTCTAAAAACATTCATTAACTTTTAAAATGCAGGAAGCTACATGAACTTAGTATTAGTTAGCGTCGTGATTTGCATTGACAATTAAATATGATATCGACCTTTTATTTTGTTCTTCTCTCTAATAAAAGTTCATTCTGAAGAATTCTATGATTTTCTATATCCGCCTTTACTAAGTAGGACGTAACAAAATGAAACAAACCATCTAATGCGTTTCCTATTACAAAAACATATAGATACCCCAGCGGTCAAAACGTTTCCGAAGTCTAGTATCATTCCTTAGGGTAGTCCTGGCAATGATCACCGCGGACCGTAGTTGACCTACTCTCGCTCACCCTCTCTTCATATTGAGGGGATGGGAAATATAGGTTTGATGCACTTGTATAATGCTAATTTTATAAGTTAACAGTAGTTTTCGTGGAAACTGGGCGGGTTTCGTGGAATTTTGTGAAATTATGCCAATAAATAATTAATAAATTTTACTTTGAGTTGCTAGGATGATGTTTTATTTTTCTGATTACATGTCGCATTTAAACTCCAGATGATTTCATATGAGAATAAAATGTTTGCTAAAGTTGGATGTTGGACGCAACTATGGCCGCATAAACTTTGGCTTGAGAAGATATTTTACAAGGGAAAAAGAACACTTATCTACCTTTGGCTTGAGGATTTTTGTTTGTGCTATTTTCTGTTAATACGTTTAAAGCAGACATCTTTGTCCTGTATTGTCTTATCGAGGCAGCTGAAGATTGTGTCTCGAAATATGTCTTTCGCTCTCTTGTCAAATCATTAAGCTAGTATTCTAAAAACGGTGTTTCTTCCTATTAGGTGACCATATTCAAGGTGCATGCAAAGAGGTTAGCTGCGCTAAACAATAGACTGTTTGGTATTAAAGTAGGAGATTATTGGTAAGTGCTGCATGCTTTCCCTATGTTTATGTAATGTAATGCAAAAATATTAATCTTCCGACTTAAATCTTAATATTTTTTATATATAGTTATGTGAAGGAAGGGCTTGTTCTTGGTCAACTCTCGGGTAATCGGTTCACTATTACCTTGAGGTAGTTCTGATTACTGAAATACATGTTATTGTTGTCATGAGATGGTCCTGTGCATCTGCCTTTGTTTTTCTATGTTGACATCACATCTGCATAGCTATTACCAGGGGTGTCATTGCAGATTCTGTAGATACCATTAAAGCTGCTGCTGATGGATTGGGAAAACATGGGTTTATTAACTATTATGGTTTACAGGTAACAGCTATATGAAAAATATTTACCTATATTTTAAAACTATTTAAATGGTTCCTGTGACTATGGGTTTCTACAAGCAACTTTGCAATTCTGATTATCATACTTCTAATTTGTTCTGGCATGTTCTCAGCGGTTTGGAAGTGGTTCTGTGCCTACTCATCTCATTGGAGCAGCATTACTTCGAGGAGAGTGGAAAAGTGCTGTGGATTTGATTCTTGATCCACGAGAAGGAGATATCCTGGGAAAATCAATTTAGTACTTAGATTCAGTATGCGTATTATGCGTTATATTATCAGTTGAATCTGGTTATCCATAACTTTGTTCAAACAGCAAGCTACCACAAGGGAAGTGCGGGAACGTTACAAGGAAAATGGTGATATTGATATGGCTCTGAGACGGTTACCCCGTTATTTGGTTGCTGAAAGGGCTGCTGTATGTTTTCATCTTGATCTCTCTAAGGCACCTAATTATCTTGTATCCTTTTCGTTCCTCTGAGAATTATATCTACTTATCATATTATGCTCATGTCATATACAACAAAAAACTGTTGTGATCAGTTGCATGCATCTTGAGATGTTTCCTGGGGCAAAGATTTAAATGTCTACCTTTTGTGTTTTACCTAACATGATTGTTTCTTTTTTTCCTGAGCTCATTGTGATTTATAGCCTATGATAACTTTATGTTGGTTGTATAGATTTCGCAACTTCGTTACTATATCAAAGCTCAAGTTGTCTGCAACTATTTTGCTGAATTATTTCTGCAAGAAATTGAACAGCTTATGGAAGAAAATGACATTTTCTATTTGCTCAACCTTAGCCCTATCGAACAAACATGGAAGCAAAATAAATGTGACTATAGACTTATAATCTATTCAGTTGACATCTTGAAAATCCGCAACTAACAGTTGTCAGTCTTATTTCCTGCCAGCTTCAATGTCTGAAGAAATGCCCTGGAAACTATCTGGAGGCATTGAAGGCCATACCTAGAACTTTGAGAATGATGTATGTATCTCTTCCATGCAAAATTTTCCTCTTTAACTGCATTAAAGAAAAGTTAAACATTATATTATCTTCCAAACTTCCATACATGTTTACTATTGCTTCTGTCTGTGTTGAAAAATGCGTTCTATGCGGCTGCATATGCGAATGCGCCCCCATCAGATAATGAAAACGAGTGGTTTTCTTGATATATGCGGCGAAAAAAGGTTTGTCTTGATACATAGAAATTGTTATGCGGCCGCATAAAGCGCATAGAAACGTAAGGTTGAGTTGGGTTATTAAACACGTATACAGTTTTTATTATACATGTATTCAAAGCCCAAACTCAATATCTTAGTACATCTATAAAACCTCTCCAAAAGCCAAATAAATTAATTCTACTTATTCCTCCCTTTCTCAACCATATCAAATTAAGGCTTGCTTCCATCCTCTTCTCATTTACTTTTCGACGAAAACTCCGGTAAAACTCCAGCAAGAAATCGCCTTTTTAGGCAAGAAACTTGAGAAATCTCTTTAGCTTCTTTTTCTCAACAAAAAAGATTTTTCTTTAATTTTCATGTTTATTTTTTAGAAATTCTTAAATTTCGTGTATTTTGACCTTTTTTCTTAACAAAAAATTAATTACTTAATAATTTAATAATATTCATTACATTAATATCATGGACACTATATATTTTGAATACCTGTTAAGCATTTTTTCTATATTTTTTATCATTAATTTATTTTTTTGGATTTTTAATTTAAATAATGCTAATCGCATATGCGGCGCATAATTGCTTGTGCACTATGCAGTCCTTGGGCGCATGAAAACGCATATTGCATCCCATAACATTGGCTTCCGTACTAAGTGGTATAGAGGCTGTCAAGTTCATGCTCTAAGATTTCTTTCCTAAACTTTGATATTTAATATTTTATCTTGAATGTTTAATAATCTTGTTATCGTCCAGTACAGTTAAATTGCTATGAAGTTTCGTCACACCATTATGGGATAATTTTATCATTTATTTTTGTTTTTATTGAGATTTTTATTACCAGAGTGCTTGAACTAGACCAGCTGGAATACTTGCTTTGTGTTGCACATATCTAATATTGACTATGTTGAGTATCTGGACATTTAAATTTTCTAGTTACCTTCATAAAATCATGTTAATTTTCATCAGCATGTGGTTTTTTTAATAAAAAAAGAAAGAAAGGAAAAGATCCAAAAGCAATTTTTTTTTAATCTTTTAAGGGTTAATATTGATATTTGGATTAAAATTTATAAGTAAAGTACAATTGTTTCATTCTTTTTTTATAATTTTTTTGTGTGAAAAGCATAAGATAACAAATAGAATGTGTAAAAGATGCTGAGACTAAATTACAATGGGGATACAGAAAATAAACTATTCTACTGAATAAAAACTTCTTCCATATAAGTGAGATTTTATTTTTCTTGATATATTTTGTTTGACTTGCTGTAGGTATGTTCATAGCTACCAAAGTTTCTTGTGGAACCATGCAGCTAGTTTGAGAGTGCAAAAATATGGTGTGTATGATGCCGTATTTTTTTTCCATAGCAATTGTTTGGCTATGAGAACTAGTTTATACTCTATGTTTGCTATACATGGACACAATGGAAATTTGACTAGCCATGCAGACTTGCTTGTGATTATGCTATAGGGGTATGTTTGTTAGAATTACAGTACCGAAACAAATTCAAACCCTACAAGAATTTTCGGTTTTCTGTTCTGATATCATGCACATAGCTTAATGGGTAGGGTATGGATCCCAGAAATGAATTCTTGAGGATCCAGACTGAATATTGAGTGAATCAAATATTTGGCCATATTGGCCAATATATCAGCTGATTCATCGTTATCAGCATGATACTGTTTCGATATGTATCTTTTGTGAAGAATATAGTTTGAGCTTATTATTACCCGATGTTTCAAATATCGAGGCCAGATTTGGAGTGCATATCACACCACCTAGTGACATAAACCTTGAAGTCTTTGTCGGCCGCCATTTTAGCATTCATCAGATAGATGGTATATCAGTCAATACGTATCAGCCAAATAATGGCCGACATGAATCGGATGACTTAATCGGATGACGAAATTAAAAAAATTGGCTGCTATTTAATGCATTAGGTATTGAGTAATTGGTTTGTTGTTAAAATGTTCAAACCCACAACTCAACACCCATTATAAACACTCGAAATGCATTAGAGCCTTAAAAACAAATTAAAAGAAAATACTCCATTATTCACTTCCCTGCTCTCCTCTCTCTACCCATCCCCACCCCACCCACCCCATCCCATCCCTCATGCCCAATATGTATGCCCAATATGTACGAAGAAATTTCCACTTTTGAGACCTGTTATGAACGTCCGTTCGACAAGGTATCATTCGATATCCATTATCCGATATTGAAAACACCTATCCGATATGATCCCTATATCCAATGTTTGATACATTGCTTAAATCAATAACCTAATTACTCGCTATATGTGCATATGTTTTATTAATGTTATTTTAGTGAAACTAATTCCTGTGTTTGATTCACATCCTTATTCAAATCCAATGGTATGGTTATCTGCCCTAGTTGAGACTTGAGACCCCACTCTGCTCCCAAGTTCATTAAATTCATTTCTAGTGTTAAAAAATCAACACTCATGTAATTTTGAATTTGCATGCATCAAGGAGACACAAAATGGATGGCCTGAATTAGCAAGGTGATTAGATCTATGGCCTGAGTCATGCAAATTTAGAATCCCAACCGTTGTACATCTTACGTTGTATATCTAAGAACTTGTTGCTTTCACTTCTTTTGCTTTCTTTTTCTTTTTTACAATTTTTGGAACTTCATGCATACAAAATAAAGCTCGATATCATTTAATTTTATT
Source organism: Agapanthus africanus (assembly GCA_030015575.1). NCBI lineage: Eukaryota > Viridiplantae > Streptophyta > Magnoliopsida > Asparagales > Amaryllidaceae > Agapanthus > Agapanthus africanus. Next base: position 820,294,097 of record JASDDO010000019.1, on the reverse strand, counting down.
TTTGAGCACTTCTAAATGATATATAGCATTCAAATGGACTGGGCTTTCAATTAGAATGGATTAGCTTTGTATTTAAATTGGTAGGTTTATTTCTGGATCCTGTCATAGAAACAATAGGTCTCTCTCCCCTAGGCATGTAAACAGGGTCGGGTCGAGTCTAGCATGTCCCAAACCTGTACCTGTTTATTTCTTGCGCATCCAGACCCATCCATTTACCCTAAGGATCTGTGTGGAATAGATTCAGATCCGGACCCGTTAATAATTGGGTCAGATCCGTTTACCCGAACCCATTTATCTATCTTTTGATTTTTTTAAAAAACAAATCAATTGTTTATTTTATCAAGTTCTATATTTTGATATAAGTACATCACCAAAACTCAAAATCTCACAACTTGTTTTTAATTAAAAGCTAAATTGCATAATAAAAATCAACCAGAATTATAGATAGTTTATTTCTTAAATTTGCAACTTTTGTAACTTGAAAGCTTTATAATTCATAATATCTAAAATAACATAATATAAAGTTCATGACTAATAAGATAAATTGAGTAATAGAAAATTTATAGGGCTAAAATCAACAAATACTAAAATTTCTCTCAATTTTCTTAAAGATTGTACAAGAGAGATTACAAATTCATTGCTTATATCAAGCATATAAACGGGTTTGGGTTTAACGGGTCCGAACCAAAGAGACCCAGACCCGACCCATTTATTAAACCAGTAAACGGGTCTGGGTATGAATGGGTGGGTCTAGGTCTAGATGGATATATGCCAGATCCGGATTTTAACAACGGGTCTGAGTCGGGTCTAGACCTGACCCATTCACAGGCATGTCTCCCTCTGTGAGTTTTACTGGGATACATAAAATTTAGAAACAAGTGCTATCCGCTTCATAGCCACTAGAGCCATATTATGCTGTTTCTGAACAATTCCAACAATAAGACTATTATTTCTTGGCACTGATGGCAGAGGGTAGACGGGTGAATAAGTGGGCACCTTAATTCACATAATTAGACAGTAAAACAGATGGATTTTGGAAGAAGTTGGCTGACATCATTCATTGGAGTTGGCGGCTGTCGGTTGCTTACACAGGTGCCCCAACCTGTAACAATTTTAAAAAAGGAAAGAAAAGGGGGGAAATCGATAATCTAAGCACACCACACAGGTGCATCTGGAAAGTCTTTTAGCAAGATATCATAAACAATGTGATAATGTACATTGTATAGAGTGGTATCTCCTCTTCAACATTCGACTAAAATCATGTGGTGTTTGTTCCTTCAAATAAGTTTCGAGTTCTCATCTCGACACTTCTGCACATTCTGCCGACTTTGTAGTCCCTTCAATTTATTCAAACTTCCTCTTCAATCAGATAGGGCAATTTTTGGAATAGTCAAGCTATATACAGTGTTATACACTACACACAATTGTATGTTGATTGTGAAGTATAATAGGATAGCAGGTTCAGTGTCATATTTCTTGTACTTCTGTTTCCCTGTTCACTGACAATCATCACAATAACAGGGATTGGCCAGGTTGTATTAGGAGATCTAGTATGGAGTAAAGAAGGTTCTCCTGAAAAGGAATCTGCTGAAGAAACTGTTGAAACTGAAGATGATTGTAACGATGAATATAATTGTACTGCTCTGTCTGAGATTCCTGGGGAATCGGTACGTGAAGAAAATGTCCAGTTTGTCAAGGTGAGTAATGTGATCTTGCAACTTGTGCTTGTTATCCAGAGGGTGCTGTCTCTGTCAGGACTCACGACATTATTCCCATCAACACAAAAGCAACTATTTTATTTTGTATGGATGGCTTTCTTTAAATTGTTTATTGCATTAAATATCTTCCATGGACAATATCAGTTATCTGGTAAACTAAAGTATTTGAGGCCTTTATTTCTTATTTGGTTGTGATCTTAGTCACAAGCGACAGCTTGATCTAATGTTTTTTTCCCTGAGATTCTCATAGCATTATTCTGGAACAGGCTGTAAGTTCTGAAGATTTAGTTACAGGTGGTTATACATTTGAAGATGTTGTTCTTCCTTTACCTGGGTAAGGAATCATCTACATGTTCATGGAAATTTTAACCAAGGATTACAATAATTCTAATCTAACTTTTCTTTGCAGTTCAAGAGTACTATACCCAGTTAATGATATTGCTGACATATACCATCATCTGGCAGAAAAGGTGAGTTATTCGGTCTCTTTAATGCTTACTCTGTGGCTGTATGCTTTAGCTTGGGAGAACTGTGACCGACTTTCCAATGAGGTGAAAGAAGCTTCTTTCCGAAGCTATTATATGTATATTAGTTGTATTTGGGATGGCACAGTTCTCTCTATGTGGAGAGTAATCTCAATTACATACCAGCGTTCACTTTAGCCCTTATGAATATGTGCAGACAGTTTTTGAGGTTTGTGACATTAGGATTCTTGTAGGATTTATCTAAATGATTCTGTTAATTTTACAAGGCTCCACCTTGTATAGGAAACTCGTGTGAGTTAGCAACTTAGCATACATGTAGAATCTTCCAGAAAATATAGAATAATGAACTTGTTTCTCTCCCCCCTCCCCTCCCCGGGGTTCTGATACAATTATTCTTGCAATTATTGAATCAGGATGGAATCAAATTAACAGAGAGTGTCCACAGCGCCAAGTAAGTACTACACATGCAATAAACCGTGATCTAATACTCCTTTCACTTGCAATATGTATCAGAATTGAAGTCTTTTCTTTTGATTACTTATATAATTTTTACTCCTTGTATACTATTCAATGACTATGCTTTTTATTTTTGTAGGGAATTCTCAATTACTAGAATGACGGGAAGCTATAGACGCGTTTTCCAGCGTCCGATTGATTTTGAATGGTATGCACATTAACATAATTCTGATATTCACTGAATTACACTATACTTAACTACTAGGAATTTTCACTAAAATACCTTAATTATTTTTGTTCCAGTAGACTCCCTTAAAATTTGATTTTAAGTGATTATTTTTACTTACACCCTTCAATATTTCACTTTAAGGGAGCTTGTTCTGAGAAAAATAGCTTTAAGGCGGTTTACTGAAAAACACCCATAGTTGAGGGTAGTTTAGTGCAAGGTTCGAGGTTTCGGCCGAAACCACCGATACGTGGTGGTTTCGTATCGGTTTCGGTAGAGACCGATACGAAACCAACCGAGACCGATACGAAACCAACTATACAATATCGTTTCGGCCAAACCCTTTAAAAACTTATTTTTTATACCATTTTTACTATCTGTAGGCCTTCGTTGTTAGAAAACTGCAAAAAAGTGAACCCAAAACCCTATATTAATACTTATCTAAGTACAATTTTCAATATATTTTGCAGCATGGCTAGATTTTTAAATACTAGGATCATTGTCTTGTAATATTGAAGCATAAATTTAAGTATTTAATATATTTACACTTAAGTATTTAATAAATTTAAGTATTTAATATATCTACTGTCAAAACCGAAACCGAGACTAACGAAACAAGACGAAACACAGCGAAATTAATAAAATTATGAGAGACCGAAACAAAAACCGAAACCGGGTTCTAGAACCTTGGTTTAGTGTAATTACTAATTCGACTCTAAAATTTGTCCGTCTGCATTGAACTACCTTTTTGTGGCTGCAGGGAATTACTAACTTACATAGATTCCAGCATGCCATTGGCAGAAACTGACCTGGATATTATATCTAAATCGGGACCTGACAAGATAGTCAAAGTAGATGGTTGTACCAAGGGAGATAATGGCAACGAAGCTGAAGTTTGCGAACATGAGAAATTGAGCGTAGTTGCTGGTTGTTTGTCTGCGAATGGAGGCGGAGGGAGTTTGCTTGATGCTCAGAGAAAAGTGGCTTTGAAGTTGGGGTTTACTCTCCCAGCTTCATGCTATGCGACAATGGCCATTAGAGAGTTGTTGAAATCCTCTACCTCGGTATGTGCTTTTTCATCTTCGCATTGTAATATCATAAATGGACTTTTTTTTATCACACATGTATTATCCTTTATTTTTAAAAAGAAAGGAAGAAAGAAAACGCCCTGGAGTCTGTGTTTTTATGTTTCTGATGCATACTGGATATGGCCGATACGAGATGGCTAATCTCCTAATTAACACGTGTTTATTTGGGGGGAAATAGTCTTTCTTTGTTCTTCTCTGAGTTGCTAAATACAGATACATGATAACAACTTGAGAGGGAATCTCACCCTTAAAATAGGATCTAAAACCATCTAAAGAAGTAGTCAAAATACCACCTATCTTATTAAAGGAGATAACAACTAATTCAAAAAAAAAAATAGCTACTCCCTCCTTGATTTGCTCTAACTAGTACCGATGGCTGAAGTGGTCACTTGCATGCCTGGACTTAGCCACCTCCTGCATTACATGGGTTTAAGCTCATGCACATATCAAATACCTCCCCTGTTGAAGGAAACTTGTCCTCAAGGTTGAAATTTGGAAAGCCACGTTTCAACATTCGCTTATCCATCCATTTTGCGTCGTCCACTGAAGTTCCCTCCCACTGGATGAGATACTCCATGTATGTGCGTCGCCCTCGCTTTTTCTCTCTGCTAGCTAAAATTTGAATTGGTTTCGGAAGCAATTGACCCTCCTCGGCGGTCTCTGGTAAATCAATGAGAGTGACGCTGTCTTGACTAAGTTTTTGTTTGAGTTGAGAGACGTGTAAAACATGATGCACTTTGGAACCCAAAGGTAACTGAAGTCGATATGCAACTTTACCCACTTTTCCATGACTTTATATGGGCCATAATACCTCGGAGAGAGTTTGGCGACACGTCAAAATTCAACTGAACCTTGTCGATAAGGTTGCAGCCTTAAGTAAAACATATCATCCACTTGGAATTCGCTCCGTGCGCTTTAAATCCGCTAGCCTCTTCATCCTGCTTTGAGCAAGGTCGAAATTCCCCTTCAATATCTTCAGAACAGCATCTCGATCCAAGTGTGTTTGTTGTGCTTCTTCAACTGCATTTGTACCCCTAACATATGATAACAACCTTGGCGGGGCAATGCCAAACAAGACGCGAAATGGAGAGGATCCCGTTGAAACATTTCGATTGGTGGTGTGCCAATACTCCGCTAATGAGAGCCAGCAACACCATTGTGTGGGCTGCAACCCAGCAAAGCACCTCAAGTAGTTTCTAAGCTTCAATTAACCACCTCGGATTGACCATCTGTTTGAGGGTGGTAAGCCAATGACATCTTTAATTGGACACCTTGGATGTTGAAAACCTCCTGCCAAAATTTACTAGTGAATACCTTGTCACGATCAGAGACTATTGATTTGGGTAAAAGCCATGCAACTTGAAAACATGGTCAGTGACTAGGCGTGCCACAATTGAAGCGATGAAGGGGTGTTTTAGAGCCATGAAATGTGCATACTTTGAGAGCCCATCAACAACCCACCATAATAGTGTATCTGCTCTCGGATTTAGGAAGTCCTTCAATAAAATCCATGCTAATATCTTCCTTCACCCGAGAAGGAATTGGAAGTGGCTGGAGCAATCCTGTCGGCTTTTCGTTAATCGGCTTAACACGTTGGCAACACATTTTTTGATGTAGTCAACCACAAGGTCTCGCTGTTTAGGCCAAAAAAAAATAACGAGAAATTCGATGAAGAGTTAGGTGGACGCCAGAGTGACCCCCTTGTTTCTCCCAATCAGAGTAAAGCTCTGTTTGAATTTCAAAAATTCAAAAATTGAAGCAACGCTTCAAATCCCTTGCGCTGCGCGCAACGCGCCACGTGTCAAAAGCTGATACGTCAGCGCAACGTCCAAGGCAGCGCGTCCAATCAGAGCAAGACTCTATTTAAAACAAAATTAAAGGAAACAACGCTTCAGTTGCGCAAGCGCTGCGCTGCGCGACACGTGTCAGCGCAGTTGCGCTGCGCTGTGTGACACGTGTCAAGCACTGGTACGTTTGCGCCAAACAGAATTAAAATTCCAGTAAGATCTTTCTGTTCTTATTAAAACAAGTAGATTGTCTTCTGTAAAACAGAAGCGTTTGGATTGGATCAAAGATCCAATGGTGGGGAAAATTCCCCAAATCACTCAGAGAAGGATCTTTTTAACAAATTTAACAAATTAATGGGCACTATATAAAGACCCCTAGACCCCAAATTCAAAAGACATCAAGATCAAAAACAACAACACAGAGAATAGAGAGAACTCTGAAGAATTTTGAGAAGAACTCAAGAAGAGAAAAAATGTAAACTTTTATAAAAAGAAGAATTTCTTCTGAATAGATCATTGATCTAAGAACAAGTTCAATGATCTTCAATAAATAAAAAATAATAACAGTGTCTTGCACTTTTTTATGAACCATTGGTTCTGGAATCTTAAATCCAAAATTGGATTAAGATATTAAAGACAGTGCCTTGCACTTGTAAAAACTGCACTGTTGCGCTCTTGGGTTGGCCCAAGCCACTAGAGAGCGCCACGTGTCAGCTCCAAGACCAATTGCGCTATGCGCTTTTAAGGTGGAGCTTTGCTCTCTGAAGTTGGCGCAAATTATCAGAGCGCGCCACGTGTCACAGCGTAACAGCGCAGCGCATTGGCGCAGCGCACTGCGCTAGCGTGACATGTGTCACCTCCTCATGTGCTTGCGCTCAATAATTGGTGCAAAGCGCCCAACAAGTCACTGTCAGATAATTAATGCACTGCATTATTTACAGAAGGGCCAAGCCCAATTAGAAAAAGCCTAACAGGCCAAATAAAATGCAATGCATTATTTTAAAGAAGGGCAGAGCCCAAACAAAGGTCTGTCAAGACAAAAATAGATGCTGTGCATCATTTATAAAGGGACAGAGCCCATATTAGAAAGGCCTAACAGGCCAAAATAAAATGCAGTGCATTATTAAACAGGGGCAAAGCCCTAGCACATGCCTAATAGGTAAAAAAAATAAAAAAAACGTTGAATATTCTCAACTGGACTTAGCCCAATCATGGCCGTAAGTCCTCAAATTAAATTGACCGAGCAAGACTGTTCTCTTAAATCAATTTACATTCGGTTCAAGGGTACATCTCTGAACTCCTCTGACACCCATCGTTGTAATCCTTCAACGACGTCAGAGAGGTGACGGGTCCCGACAACCACACATCAATACGGACTGTGGGGTCCTTAAACCCATGGACTTATGCGTCCTTAAACTAACAGACTAATGCGTCCTTAAACACATCCACACGGACTGTGGGGTCCTTAAACCCATGGACTAATGCGTCCTTAAACTAATATCCGTCCCTAAAACGGGAACGATGGACCATCATGTCCCTAAACTGGCAGTGGATCACCATGTCCCTAAACTGGCAGCGGACCCTTATGTCCCTAAACTGGAAATGGACCACCATGTCCCTAAACTGGCAGTGGACCGCAATATCCCTAAACTATCTATGGACCACTACGTCCCTAAACTGGAATAATAGAGCCCCCAAACGCTCTTTTTGTCGGATCTAAATGATTCTGTTTAAGTTGATCTTAGCCTTAAACATGGCTAACGTATCCTTAAACATTCAATTGGACTACATATTTCCTAATCAACTTTGGTTCAAGGGTACTTCTCGGAACTCCTCTGACACCTGTCGTTGTAATCCTTCAACGTCGTTAGAGAGGTAACGGGTCCCGACGGCCATATATTAGATGGACCACTACGTCCTTAAAGTGGAACATCAGAGCCCTTAAATGCTCTTTCCGTTAAGTCGATCTTAGTCTCAAATCAGACTAACGTATCCTTAACGAGCGTTTAAGTTGATCTTAGCCTCAACATGGCTAACGTATCCTTAAACTAAAACGCCCAACCCAAATCTAAGTAAATACGGATTTGGACTAATCCACGTCTTACGGGCGACGGCATAACTTAGTCTCCGTATACAATCCACGGGCATCCACAAACAAAACAAACACACACGACACAAAGTGAAATTTCTGGAGAAGGAGAAAGTGGTTACCGCGATGCGGTAGCGTAATTAACTGCAGGGGCTTGCGCCTGCAGGGAAGAGCGTCTCCACAATCAAAAACCCCTCAAGCGAGGGGGAATCTGACGAAATCTGCTACATCGGCCGCATCCGTCTAAACCTCCAATACACGGTGCCATAAATCAACTTGGCATCTTCGGAGAGGTGGACGGATACAACCGATTAGCATCTGTCCCGAATCTCAGGCAAGACGTCTTCACGTCGTCGCCGTCTTTCGGAAGGGAACAGATTCTGGCACGCCCGGTGGGACCTGTTCCTCTTTCCACTCCACACTTCGTGTGTCGTCTTCGCGAACGAATTGCGGTTTGTTAATGGTTGCCTTTGGGTTTCAAGTTACTAAGATTTGATCTTTTGCCTGGCGTACTAATCAAGCATCAATGGCATCCAACTGCTCGAGCTGCTCAAAATGCAAGTGCAATCAACGCTCCGCCTCATCTGGAGGCGTAGCCTATGGGCCTCAAGTGGCCTCCATCCTTGCCTTGTCGATAGAACAAGTGGCCCAGTGCAAGGTTCCTAGGCATACTAGTGAGGTCTCCCAAGCCATCAACCATGGCAATTTCAAAAATATGGTGCCTACAAACCCTAGTGTACGGATCGATAACTAGATGTTTAGGCGAAAAGAAAGCTAGCTAACAACTTAGCTAATGAGAATACGGAAATACAACCTTTGTAGATCCGGTGCTCCACCTCCACGGCTCCGCAACGAGGTCCTCTCCGCTGTCCAAATCAAATCCGGGCTCTAGGATCGGCTTCGTCGGAGATTGGGCAAGCTAGGTCGTCGATGTCCATGCCGAAGATGATCTACGTTGAGGCATCGATGAATCAAGCTCCACCTTCACTAAACCGTGAAAAGTTGTGAAGGAAACACACTCTACTACTTGGCAAGAGGTAGAGGATGAAGAAATAGGAAGTGGGTAGACTTTAGAATTGGATTTCTCACTCATTTCCAACAATCACCATTGATGGACCTTGCTTTTCTTCACTTGAAGAATGAAGAAGAAGAAGAAAGATATTATGATAAGTTTTTTTTAGAAAATGAAAAGAAAAATGAATTCTTATCATAATTCTAACCATGGTCAAGTGTAGAGAATGAATCATGGTTAGTGAGAATGGTTAGGGTTAAGGATGAGATAAGTATGGTTGACTTTATCAAATCTTCATGAAGTTTCAACTAAACTCCAAATCTAGCAACCATTCTTTTCTCTTTTCTTTTATTCATTTATCAAAAATAAAAAGATAATTAAATAAGATAAATGAATAATGAATAATAAACCCTAACCATTTCATTAACCAAGGTTTAATCTTTACACTTGAACCCTAGCTTGACTTGCATCATCAAACATGATACAATCAAGTGCACAAAAACATATCGCATATGCAATGCGCACGAACCAAGTGAGAAAATCCGTCTAAAGTGAACCGATACTAGTTAATGTAAAGTAATATATCAAATATATAATTATACATTAAATCATTAAATCAACACTTGATTCAATGATCCGGTCATGCGCACATAACCGACTGGTATCTAATATATCGGCTTATCGAATCAACGCTTGAATCGATAACTAGGTTATATCGCATACAACCATTCGATATATATATCGCGAGAATAGAATACGGTATCACATACACGCATTATTCTCGGTCCCGCACATATCTCATATGCGCTCCTATTTCGTTTCGCTTGAGCCAGGAAACCTCTGTGTAGGACTCTAAAGACTCGTCAATACGCCGGCAGCGGATGATGATCATATCAAACATCCACAAGCCGCAAGCGGTCTGCCAAACGTAACGGCCACCCGGGTATTGAGCGATCTGAAGATCGACGAGCAAGCCCGCTCACACTCCAGTGAATCCGACCAGTAACACTACCGTACAGTCCGGTCTGATCGTCTGATATGTCGCATATCTCGCCTAGGGGTGGTAAACGTCAGACCCCAGTAGCTCAATAAGTCGTGTCGATATGAGGTCTATAACTGTTCGAGAAACTACTGGTAACACTTACCAGTAAATCTCAGCAACCCTGGCCAGGGATTTCCTGTTATAGCCAATCGAACACAGCGCAACATCAACTCCCTATACCGGGAGAGACGAATCCCCTCCTATCGCTCATTGCTTCCATGTGACTCGGGACTGTACCCAAAAACCACCGTTTTGCACGCCCTCTTGGACGTGGTAAGATGGAAATCAAAGCACAGTGGGAACCACACAAGACTCTATGACGATCTCGGGTCAACAGACTACTCTGTACCAGTGTCACCAGAGAACTGCCATCTGACGTGAGGTATAATACCATCTGGGAGTTCTCGGCGAGTCCGTCCAGTGTACCCAGTCTCTACTGAGCACCCGTATATCTCCTCTGATGTCAAACACCGATGGATATGGGATCATCCATCGCCCATCTGTATGGGTCGAGAAGATACACGCTAGTCTACTCTGGTATATCGATGCCCCGTCTCGATACACCCACGACTAGGGACTGTCAAGGATGTACTTATGGACTACCATGTCCCCACTAGTATGATCCGCATCATAGTCCAGGTAGTCAAGTACAGATCCTAAGGGCTTTACCAACATGTAACAGAGAGACAATCAGCATACACGTTAAGGTAAAGATCAACCAGATAGCATACTATCATGTCGAGCAAGAAAGTCCTCCCTATATATGTCCCAGCATCCACTACAATATACATCCTATGTACAGTAATGGCCTCTAGGGCATACATATAACTAACAATCTCCCACTTGCACTAGGGCCATCTGTAGCAGTGGTTGCAGTATCTCATACTCAACCATCCCATAAAAGTCTCTCTCTGGGAACAGGCCTTTGTGAGTGGATCCGCTGTGTTGTCCTCAGAATCTACTCTCCTAACCTCGATCTCCCTGGAGATCAACCATCTCCATGATCAGGTGATACTGCCTTAGAATATGTCTGGATCACTGATGGGACGGACGTTCCTTGGCATAAGCCACAACTCCATTGTCACACAATGGTAGGAACATAGTTCATCTCATGAACCAATATACACCCAAACAGCCTCTTTGGTAGCATCTTAAGTAGCGATGTATCCTGCCTTTATCGTCTAGTATGTCACGGTATCTAGCTTGGAACTCTTCCAACATACCGTCCCTTTACTGAGGGTAAAGACAATGCCTGCGACTGACATTCAGTCGTCTTTATCACCCTGGAACCTTTCCAGTGATTCTCCCCAGGATCGATTGATACCATCTCACTACAACTAGTGAGAATCCTAACATCCATTTAGATCTATCTCATAGATCCAAAATCCAGGATTTAGGAGGTATCACTTTGATCCTATATGGAGAATCATAGTGATAAGCGGAGATTGATCGAGCGTAGCATAGGAAACTCCTTCCCTATCAAGAGTATGTCATCCACGTACTCTACGAGGATCATCACCATACTCCCTACTACCTTTTTGTTTATACAAGGTTCATCTACCATTTTGATGATGTCAAACTCTTTGACTACTTCATCAAAACAGACGTTCCAACTCCGCGATGCCTGCTTTATCCTATAGAGCATCTTGCACACGTTTCCGCTGCTCCCACTGTCTACGAAGCCCTCTGGCTGTGTACTTACAGACGCTCTCTTCCAAATCATCATTTAGAAAAGCAGTCAAGACACCCAACCACCAGATATCGTAGTCATGGTATGTAGCCGTGGTAAGTAGGATCTGGATGGACTTAAGCATAGCTACTTGAAAAGGTTTCATCATGATCCATGCCTGGTCGATGACGAAAAGCTTTAACAAGTCTAGCTTTGAAAGTCTCAACTTTTCCATCTACACCAAGTAATCTTCTCAAGATATACTTGCTCCTGATGGGGATTTAACCCTTCAGATCTAGCAGCCAAAGTCCATACTTTGCTGGTGTATAAGGATTCCATCTAAGATCACTAAACATCCAGCCATTCTTACGGAGTCTTACTCCTGATGGCCAGCTCGAAACTAGTTGGGTCATCATCTCATGATGCAATCCTCGCTCCCACTGTCATAGAGAAACAGAAGTATCTCTCAGGTGGGTGAGGAACCCTACTAGATCGGCGGAGAGGCTGAGGTTCGTTGGTAACTATTGAATTCTTTGGTTTTATCAAATCATCTGCTGTATTTAGTATAGCTGGAACCTTTCCAGTTCTACATTACAGTCCTTGCCTCGAGCTTGTCCGGATTTTGTTTTTAGACATAGGCCGGGCAACTCCAAATCTTAACTGGCTTAAGACATGGGCTCTTCCCATACCATATCACATATGAAGCGGTAGGCAACTGATTTGATTTGAACCCTATTCAATAGGTATGCAGCTTCTCAAGTGCATAACACCCAAAAGGAAAAAGGTAACTCAGTATTACTCATCATAGAACACACCATATCAAATAGGGTGTATCTGCTCCGCCCCGATATACCATCGTGCTATGGTGTATACGGAGGAGTAATGCTGAGAGAGAATCTCATTCTCCTTTAGAATAGTCCAGTATTTCCGTGCTCAAGTATTCTCCTCCTTGATCTCATCATAGGACATAATACTTATACCCGTATTTTGGTTCTCTACTTCTAACTTATATTCCGTGAATTTCTCAAAAGGTTCGGACTCATGTTTCAGCAGGAGCATATGACTGAATCTTGAGAGATTATCAGAGAACGTAATGAAGTATAAAGAACCAGTCCTGGCATGTGTAGACAGGGGACCTGTATATATCAACATGTATCATCCCAAGAGTTTATTAACTCTTTCTCTGTTTCCAATAAACAGAGCTGTGGTCATCTTTTCTTTGTGACATGACTGGCGAGTTTCACAAGATGTAAATTCAAACTGATTTAAATATGCATCTTTATGTAACTCTAGCTAGTCGGGTCACATTGATCTGACCTAGTCTACTATACCTCAAGAAGGATTCGTTCATTTCTGAACTCTTCCTCTTGTGTGTGTTTTGTATACTAAGAACTGTAGTTTGATTTAGAACATTAATGCTTTTAGATAAAGTGCCTGAACCGATCAACTTTTGATATAGGAAATGTTCAAAACATTGTCCAACAATACAAAATTATATCCTTTCTTTACTAATAAAGAGACTGATATGATTTTGTATATCAGGTTCGGTATCTAATAACATTCGTTCAGAATCAATGTATTGTAATACAGGGTGACAGTGACCGACAGACTTGGCTGCAACACTTGCCCCGTTTTCTGCCTCATGAAACTTATCACCCGTTCTCAGTTCTCTACCTTTCTGTAGCCCTATGTAACAGATTACATATCTGGGATCCTGATCTGGTATCACATACCCAGGACGTAAAGGATACTGAGAAACAGTTCTGTATAATGAACACACCCGAAGATGATGCATCAGCATGCACTCTCTTCGTTTGGGCGGCACGGGAATTCTGGTAATCCCCAATTTCCTGCTCTGTCTTATAACAATTATAAGTTGGAGCGGGACCAATGTTCCCCAGCTCAGTATAACAAGCGGGTTCGGTCAATAATCCGTTTTATTATCTTGATTAAGGCGTGATATGGTCGCTACCTGGAGAGAGAGAGAAGAAAACACTCAGCGTGCGCTCTGTCAAGAATAGATTGGTTTTTATTTTATCTAATCAGGATGGCTCCCACTGCTTTTTATCAAATCTTCCTTCAAACCCTAAAAGGAAAGACTAGCCGGGATTAATTACACACTACAAGTTCGCCAATCTTTCAGCCAGGCCAGTGTCGGTACTTTGAGGGAGGTCCCTCGTGCTTTCGCACGAACCTAATTAATGTAAACCTCGTTTTCCCAGAGGCGTAACCCCGTTGACACCTTTCTAGACACCTACTTGATCGGCTAATTGTAATGTATAAAACTCTCCCAGGAGTAACACTTACTCGCAGCGGGTATCGGGATCCAACTATCTCATAGAAGGTATGCAATCTCATTGCAAATTTCAACACTTGAAATTCCCGATAATGTTTTGCCCCTAGCTCGCTATGACCTTGACGGAGGCCAAACAACCCATAGTCCGCTAGTCAAGTTCAACCCGTCATTTCCTGATTGAATTAAACCCACCCGCACGACCCTTGACGGAGGCCAAACAACGCCGTACGAATACCCTAATCCAATCGCATCATATGCTAGCAGATAAGCACTAGTTAGCTACCGTACACTACGCCTTGACGGAGGCCAAACAACCGCAGCACGAATACTAACTAGTACGTATCTGAAATGACGGAGGGCTACGACAGGTTTTTCTGAAAACCTATTGCGTAATGAACTTGATATCGTTGTAGGATCGAATGAATTTTGAAATGGAGTGTTTTTGAGGCTTTTCTAGTTTTGCTAAAGGAGTCACTCCCGGTGAAGGGATCGTCGGTCCTTTCCTCGTCGAATGAGGTGCGGGATATATCATATATATCACTGTGCAAAGCAAAAACTCTTAAAAGCAATCAAAAGACAAACCGAGGGTGTAGCATCTGCCAGTTATTGCTAAAGGAGTCACTCCCGGTGAAGGGATCTCGGTCCTTTCCTCGTCGAATGAGGTGCGGGATATATCATATATATCGCTGTGCAAAGCAAGAACTGTAGCTACCTGTTTTATTTTGAAATTCGATTCTACAACATCTTAGGTTTCTTTTATTTCATTAATCACATTAATGAAGTCCCATCATTTAAGTACCTAAACATCACAGATAGATATGACGTACACTTATGCCATCCGCATTCGCCTCGATGTCCCCTCGTGCACCGTTAGGTTAGGTAACTAACGGCAGAGCAGGGCAGGGCTAGCGCGGGTGTAAAACATAAGTAACGTCTATATAATATATCATATATACTATATACTATATCCATCACAGAAACATCACATGATCTCATCACAGATATCGCAGCAGAAGAATCATATGAAATATTGGATATACTAGGACGTCCGTGTTTTCAATACGAGCCAGTATAAAACACGGATTCCACGGTCGTGATGAATAGCCAAACCCACACCCCTAGACCCCTACGAGAGCGGCAAGCAACCCTACCAATTCTGGAGTTAGGAGACCCGGACTCGACTCCTCGAGTTGGTCTCCCACTGAACTCCAGAACCCGGTTACTTGTGCCCTCCTCCTTGGGTCTATCCTAGTGCGGAAAAGTAAATAATATACAACAGGTGACAACTCCCGCAACCCGGAAGCGCCCCAATAAAAGAATATTACATACAAGTTTTTACATGAATGAAAATGAAAAACACTCATCTCACATAAAACCCCCGGCTATTCAAACACGACGATCCAATATAACATATCCAGCAACACATAACATCACATGTCATCAACGTAAGTAAATATGCGCATCCCAATTGTCGTTGACGTATAGCAACGAAACCGGCGATATCACATATTACACTTACGGTCACAGAAAAGAAAGTGTAAAACTACAACAGTTGGAATCCGCAATCACCTCAGACATCACATGCCTGACCAAATGAATTACTTAGACATCGCATGCCTAACAATTATAAACCCCGCATTTTAGTCTCATTATCGATAACACTTTTCAATACCTAGTCGGGCAATTCAACAAGATTCCCGACACCCTGATCGAATGCTCGTCGCAAAATTCAGTAGACGGCCGCACCCCCGATACCGTCGACGAAGTGCACCAAGGCGGAACACCGCTACCGCGAGCACCCGGACGGATGCTTTCGGCGACGGGGTTCTCCTACAGTCACTTGGTCGGGGCAATGGGGTAAGGCTGTCTATTAAGTTTACCCGGCGAGTATCCGCGTACGCTACATGATTGCGACGGATTTTTGATCACATCAAAATTCCGTGGCAACCGATCATGTGAGACTAAACTGCTGTGTTTATAACATTCATTTAGTTATCACATAACTTTTGTGAATTCCAATTATTGTATCCCATTCCAGATAAACAGAAAATGTTAAACTTTTCGATCGAACAATCGAACACCCAAGTTTTCCCGATACTGATCAACACATGAAACAAGTATAACAACATTCCGTTCGTGCCTCAGTACCAACGGTCCAGCCGTAGAAGGGTCAAGCCAACGCCTCACATGTGGCACGCCGTACTGCCCCAAACCCGAAGGTTCAAAGGGCAGTTCAAGACGGTCACATAATCGAGTTAAGGTTTGTGTCTTCTAGAGGGACCATCGCGTTACTTGCACTACTTAGAACGTCGTTAAATTACGGAAAAATCCAACACTTGGAAATTTCCCGACAGGGGAAAAATCGGGTATTTATATCCGGTCGAACTTTTTAACATATTCTAAAATTTATCCGGAAAACACATGGACAGAATTAGACTTTCCGATCGAAACAATGATTCCCAAAACAACTCAGAACAACTCAACTCTTGAGTTCAGTTTAAATATTCCAGGAAAATGAGCATTGAATTTTACGAGTTACTGTGAAATTTGACACGTGTCGGCTTCTTATTGGCGGCCCTTCCGCCGCGCAAACCCCCTTTGTGCGGCGCTTCCGCCGCGCTTTTGTGGAATTAGGGTACCAAATTTCACAGTAATTCTTAAAAAAGCCTGCTTGTTTTTCTGGATATTTTTAATTGCCAAAATTCAACATTTTTGAAAAAAGTACAGAGAGCAATTTTGCAATGGGATTTTGGTTCGATCGGGTTTCTAATTCCGTCCGGGGATCGCCTAAGGCTCTAGCTAGGCTCTGATACCACTGCAGGGTTCCTAGGCACACTAGTGAGGTCTCCCAAGCCATCAACCATGGCAATTTCAAAAATATGGTGCCTACAAACCCTAGTGTACGGATCGATAACTAGATGTTTAGGCGAAAAGAAAGCTAGCTAACAACTTAGCTAATGAGAATACGGAAATACAACCTTTGTAGATCCGGTGCTCCACCTCCACGGCTCCGCAACGAGGTCCTCTCCGCTGTCCAAATCAAATCCGGGCTCTAGGATCGGCTTCGTCGGAGATTGGGCAAGCTAGGTCGTCGATGTCCATGCCGAAGATGATCTACGTCGAGGCATCGATGAATCAAGCTCCACCTTCACTAAACCGTGAAAAGTTGTGAAGGAAACACACTCTACTACTTGGCAAGAGGTAGAGGATGAAGAAATAGGAAGTGGGTAGACTTTAGAATTGGATTTCTCACTCATTTCCAACAATCACCATTGATGGACCTTGCTTTTCTTCACTTGAAGAATGAAGAAGAAGAAGAAAGATATTATGATAAGTTTTTTTTAGAAAATGAAAAGAAAAATGAATTCTTATCATAATTCTAACCATGGTCAAGTGTAGAGAATGAATCATGGTTAGTGAGAATGGTTAGGGTTAAGGATGAGATAAGTATGGTTGACTTTATCAAATCTTCATGAAGTTTCAACTAAACTCCAAATCTAGCAACCATTCTTTTCTCTTTTCTTTTATTCATTTATCAAAAATAAAAAGATAATTAAATAAGATAAATGAATAATGAATAATAAACCCTAACCATTTCATTAACCAAGGTTTAATCTTTACACTTGAACCCTAGCTTGACTTGCATCATCAAACATGATACAATCAAGTGCACAAAAACATATCGCATATGCAATGCGCACGAACCAAGTGAGAAAATCCGTCTAAAGTGAACCGATACTAGTTAATGTAAAGTAATATATCAAATATATAATTATACATTAAATCATTAAATCAACACTTGATTCAATGATCCGGTCATGCGCACATAACCGACTGGTATCTAATATATCGGCTTATCGAATCAACGCTTGAATCGATAACTAGGTTATATCGCATACAACCATTCGATATATATATCGCGAGAATAGAATACGGTATCACATACACGCATTATTCTCGGTCCCGCACATATCTCATATGCGCTCCTATTTCGTTTCGCTTGAGCCAGGAAACCTCTGTGTAGGACTCTAAAGACTCGTCAATACGCCGGCAGCGGATGATGATCATATCAAACATCCACAAGCCGCAAGCGGTCTGCCAAACGTAACGGCCACCCGGGTATTGAGCGATCTGAAGATCGACGAGCAAGCCCGCTCACACTCCAGTGAATCCGACCAGTAACACTACCGTACAGTCCGGTCTGATCGTCTGATATGTCGCATATCTCGCCTAGGGGTGGTAAACGTCAGACCCCAGTAGCTCAATAAGTCGTGTCGATATGAGGTCTATAACTGTTCGAGAAACTACTGGTAACACTTACCAGTAAATCTCAGCAACCCTGGCCAGAGATTTCCTGTTATAGCCAATCGAACACAGCGCAACATCAACTCCCTATACCGGGAGAGACGAATCCCCTCCTATCGCTCATTGCCTCCATGTGACTCGGGACTGTACCCAAAAACCACCGTTTTGCACGCCCTCTTGGACGTGGTAAGATGGAAATCAAAGCACAGTGGGAACCACACAAGACTCTATGACGATCTCGGGTCAACAGACTACTCTGTACCAGTGTCACCAGAGAACTGCCATCTGACGTGAGGTATAATACCATCTGGGAGTTCTCGGCGAGTCCGTCCAGTGTACCCAGTCTCTACTGAGCACCCGTATATCTCCTCTGATGTCAAACACCGATGGATATGGGATCATCCATCGCCCATCTGTATGGGTCGAGAAGGTACACGCTAGTCTACTCTGGTATATCGATGCCCCGTCTCGATACACCCACGACTAGGGACTGTCAAGGATGTACTTATGGACTACCATGTCCCCACTAGTATGATCCGCATCATAGTCCAGGTAGTCAAGTACAGATCCTAAGGGCTTTACCAACATGTAACAGAGAGACAATCAGCATACACGTTAAGGTAAAGATCAACCAGATAGCATACTATCATGTCGAGCAAGAAAGTCCTCCCTATATATGTCCCAGCATCCACTACAATATACATCCTATGTACAGTAATGGCCTCTAGGGCATACATATAACTAACACCCAGGCCACCACCGGCCTATTTTTCGGGACATGATCCCGCCTGCAAGCTTCACTCTTCTAGTGCCCGTACCGGAAGCGCACAAGAAGTCGGTCTTCGATCGGCTCACTGCTACAACGACCCTTTTCAACGGGTCGTCCAATATCAAACCGGCAGTCTCTGCCTTTACCAGGCTGAACCAGAACTTTGATGGGTTCGCCAAGAAGCCCATGAACCCTGAAGTGGCCGTCCCGAGGAAGACATCCACCCTGCTCCTGAAGTCGTCAAGGCGGCTTCTCCTGTTAAAAAGTCAGTCTTTTCAAGGCTAACTATTCCGGCTCCTGCTCCTACTCGAAGGTCTGTCTTTGACAGACTGAACATCGCCACTCAAAAGACAACATCGGTCTTTAAGAGGCTGGCACCGGCAGCGCCTCATTCGGACCGGGGCCAAGACGAAGCTATCCCTATCGCCGAGCCAGTCCCAATGGCTCGTCATGCTCGACGCCGCCACTAGCGCCGAGTAAGGGAGGCTGGGGGCAACTCCCCCTCAGTGCTAACTCCACCTGCTCTAGTGGTGGAAGTTAATGCTGCTGTTCCAACTGGGAACAGCTTTGAACTACTAAGGAGGGTACGTAAGAACTCTCCGACTGCTACGCTAAAGAGATCTCCTCCACCTGCGGAGAGGGTTACAGAAACGAAGCTGGAACAGCCCCCTCAACGGCTGTCCTTCAAAATTTATAGTCTGGCGGAGGGTTCAAGACTCGATAATCGACCAAGATCACTCGTCAACAGAAAAGGGCGAAAGTGCAGGAAGAAAAGAACCGTCCTGTAAAATAACAAAGGACGACAACCACCAGGGTGCCCGTTGCAACGGCCCCCTCAACTTCAACGGCCCACAAAAGGAGGCCGGAGAAAATTCCCACGCCTGCGGCAAATGCCAAAGGCGGTGAGCCTAAACGCCCTAAGTCTGGGGGTATTGTAGTCCATTCTGTATACATGGCGTCGGGGAAGGAGGACAGCCGTGCATCTACAGGTCATAGACCGCTTACACGGTTAGTAACCAAAGCTCAGGAGCAATAGCAGAAGCTCCAAGAAATGATGAACGCGATGGCCGCACTTACTGGGCCAAAAGAAAACCCCGAAGCGTCATCGGATAAACGACAAGAGTAAGAAACTGACGCTGAATTCCTTCGCCGGATATTGGAGAAGAAGGATAAAGAGGCTGCTGAATAAGCAGCCAACATAAAACGAATGGCCCTCCTGTTTCAGGACATGGTGGGAATGATGATTCAACAAGATCCTCCTGTTGAAGATCCTCCGATCGTCCTTGAAGACGACAGGGGAGAAACGTCAAATCCTCCACCGGCTCTGTCAACAGCCAAGGAGGAGACAATTTCCAAAGTCGACTTGGACGAATATATAGCTCAGCAGATCCGGGTTCATCAGGCGACTGAGGCAGCCGGTCAGGTCGTAAAAACGGGACGACCATATCCGACCTGGTACGATCAGATCAAGTACCTGCCGGGCTATACAATACCGAAATTCCATGTGTATAAGGGGACTGGCAATCCCCACCAGCATGTTGCCCAGTTCAGGGCGCTTTGCAGCAACACCGGCGATGATGATAAATTGTTGCTTCGCCAGTTCGTCGGTAGCTTATCGGATACAGCATTCGAGTGGTACTCCGAACTCCCAAACGACTCTATCAAGACATTTGCGGAGATGGAATTGCTGTTTACCCAGCATTTCGCAAGCGCCAGCGAGCGCACCCCGATAACGACATTGATTAATGCCAGGGTGAAGCCAGGCGAGATATGGGTCCAATACGCGATACGGTGGAGGAACCTATGGTCAAAATGCAAGCAACGCATAGAAGAGGCTCCGGCAGTAGGCATGTTTGTGGGAACCCTCGATCCGCAGCAACCATATCCCAATACATGATGTTCTTCAAGCCGAATACCTTCCAGGCCCTGATCGACAAGCTAGCTCAAATGGACCAGATGGGCCATAGACCGCCCCCTCCAAAGCCGGACTCTCGAAACGAGAAGGGGAAGGGAAAAACGATCGTTGTCGCTAATGCTCAACAGCCGAGCAACTTGAAGCCGGTTGTCCGTTAAAATAATATGCGTCTGCGCGTACCCCTCGAGGAGAGGCTAGGACGTCCTTACTCGTTTCCCCGAAATAAAACGAGAAGACTGTTTGAGCTAGCATTGCGCAACCGACTCATAAATCTGCCGGATCCAAGACGTCCGTCGCAGCCAAATGATGTCAATGACCCCAACTACTGTCCTTACCACCGAGTACTAGGTCATCCGATCGAGGATTGCTACATCTTCAAAAATTGGATTGAAGACCAGTACCAACAGGGCAAGCTCGCGTTGTCCGACAGATGGAAGATGAATTCGCCGTAGCCCCACACCCCTAATAGGGTGAATACGCCGGGGGCAACGTGCTCCTTCGTTGAAGAAGCCCCATGGGAGGTTGTGCTATCAGCCAAAACAAAGAGAATGCTAAACGATTTTCAAACATGCCCAGCGATCAGGTGGAAAAACCCGTTGGAACCTCATATCATCGAAGGGATGTTGAAGCCGCGCCCGACTCAAAAGATCGATGGTGGTGGCCCAAGCACTCACAACCAGTCGTCAAAATCTTCAAAGAAGAAGAAATCCAAGAAGCCCGTGAAGCATAGCGACAAGCGTACAGACTTACAAAAACAAATTGACGCACTGGAGGAATACAACCAGAAAGCACGGACTCCCGTTACACTCCAAGAGTTCCTCAACCACGTCTTTCAAGAGGAAAATGAGGGAGACAGCTCGTCGGATGAATCTGAGGATTATGTGGCGAGCTATCATATGATTTTCCATTCGTTTACAGACAATGAGGAAACTCCTTGCACTGAAAATCTGGAGGCAGATCCTAAACCGGAAATTCTGGGGCCATCGGATGAAACAATTGATGCATTCCTCAACGAAGCTCTGTTGAAAAGCAAAGCTGATCGGGAACGCGAGGCGGTCATATTTGAAAGGGCCAAGCGCCAGCAACTTGACGATAGAGCTGAGATACTCTCGCTGGAGCAAAATACACCCACTGCGGACAAAAGCAAATTCAAGACGAGGAAAAGGTTTGCTAAAGCCATGTCAATGGGTATGAAGCTACCATCCTCTGAAGGAAGCATTATTGGTGAAGCGGAAATGCACCTCTTCTACTGCTTATATCATCGGAAGATTTTGTACCCCACTGAAGAGTGCAACGCTTTCAATGTATGGTGGCAGGGATATGTTGCTCACCGACAACATTTTAAGCAGGAAAAGCGCAAAACCCGCCGGGAGCAGAACGGTACGACCGAGGGGCTTAACAGAACTACCGGTAATTGTTGTATGGTTAACGTCGGGGGATCACAAGTAATCACGTTCGGGAGCAACTCTGACGAGGAAATGGCTCTTAGCCCCCTCTTTAAAGAGTCCACTTCGGGAAAAGAAGAAGAGCCGAAGGTCTGTGAAAATATCCGGCTGCGTAATCGGACGCTACCCAAAAAGAATCTCGGACCCTCAAACAAAAAAGATAAAGGAAAAGAAAAGGTCTATGAGGATATCGCCTTAGATGACCAAGTCATGGAAGAGCTAACTGCTAAGGACCCGCCGAAGAAAAATAAGGTGGATTATAACGTTCTAGCACATCTGAGGAAGTTACCCTCGCAGCTCATCATTCTTGACGCCCTTTTACTATCAAAAGAGGCAAGGGATTCATTAATCAAGGCACTATAGGAGCCGGAGCAATTCCAAGCTTTCCTTACCGAGGAAAAGATGAAGGATGAGCTCGAAGAAGTGCACACGGCCGATGTCACTTTTGGCGATGAAGACCTTCTCCTAGGGACGTGCGAACACAATCGCCCCCTCTATGTCTCAGGATACTGCCATGATATAAAGATAGGCAAAATCTTGGTTGACAATGGATCTTCCGTTAATCTCCTTAACGTGCGGGTGTTAAAGGAAATCTGCATGAGCGTCCAGCACCTGGCTCGGGACAAGATCACCATCTCCGGGTTCGACTCCCAATCATCAAGAACTCTTTGGTCTGTGATACTGACGCTACGCTTCGGGCTACTCGCCACGGACATTAAATTTCACGTCATAAACGCCAAGACATGCTACAATGCCTTACTCGGCCGACCATGGTTACACGAGTGCAACATCATCCCTTCTACACAGTATCAGTGTATGAAATATTTTAGGGATGGTCTCGAGTATACCGTGACGGGAGAACTGAACCCGTTCTCCGTGAACAAAATCAGCAAATATGAAGATGCCAAATACTTTTTACCGGATTTCGAAAACACAGAAAGGTGTCACAAGCCGGAGAACAAAGCTAACGCCACCATCCCTGTTTTCGGGAGTGATACCGAGGAGGAAGAGATAGTTTATTCGGGTCCACCCCAATACAATAAGCCGGACCATCCGCTCCTACGTTGATCTTTGGTAGTGATTCGGAAGATGAGATCCATGTTGTATTCTCTGCTCGGCCTTCAATACAAACGTCCGCTGACGAAGAGCAAAGTCTGCAAGTCGCCATGGTGCCGCTTAAACATCATAAAGAACTGGATACACTCGATACCTACAGTGTAGAGGAGCTGCGGACGTTCTATGCCCCTCCTAGGCGAGAAGGCGAAAAAGCAATTCTATTCTACCGCTCTGAGGAAAGCAAAGTGGAGAAAGAAATCTGGCACGGTGCGGATCCTACGCTTGACAGGCTTCAGCCCATCCGTCTCCCCAGATATTATACAGAAGGCTTGGAAAAGCTGTTGAAGCGCCATGGGATATCCTTCAAACAGACCGCTCAAAAAGCCAAATTCTATGACAGGGTCTGGAACGTCCCCGGGACTCGGCACAAGTTGCCTAGTGGAAGGATGTAAACAATCGGGCTTGGATACATTCGATCCAAGAAACGAGAGCTACTCCGCGATTGTTACGTCGTGCATGACTTCAATGAAGAAGCGGATGCTCAATGGGAGGACGTTAATACTGAACCAGTAAAAGTTCCTGATGCAAAGGTGCCCGGTCCGTCGTTCGAAGAACAAATGGACAAGCTTATAAGGGAAGCTGGTCAAAAAGTCCGAGACGACCACAACCGCGAAATGACCATCTACGAGAAAGCCAAAACGCAACGCCTCTTACAACAGACCGCGAAAGATGAAAGTGCCACTCCCTGTCAACCTGTGGTAAAAAAAGCTCGACGCAGAGGCAGAAACAAGTCGAAAAGCGAAAAAGGCGCTCGACAGCAACAAAGCGGGACTAAGAAGCCATGCAACCGGGAATCGAGCGGTTCTGATCTATCCCTCATGAGGAAAATGGGTCGAGCATACTCTTTTCCTCGAGACAAGACAAAGAAGATACTTGACCAAGCTCTAAAACATCATATGCTTACACTGCCGGAGTCTAAACACCCCGAACAAGCAGACGAAGTCTTACACCCAAACTATTGCTCGTATCACCGAGTAATAGGGCACCCGCTCGAAGACTGCTTCACCTTTAAGAATTGAGTCGAAGATCAGTATCAGCTCGGCAAGTTCGCTCTGTCTGACAACTGGAGGGTAACGCCGCCACAGAAGCACGAACCTAAAGCCACGAGGGCAGAACCAGCTCCACATTGGTCTTGGAAGCGAATTTGTACTTGTCACATGATAACGATATCAAAGGAAGAGCCCGAGAACATGGATGGATGACCTTCCCTGGTGCTTCGGAAACAGCAACGATGAGGTGATCTCAGAATTTCCACCAGCACCAAAAGAGCTGGAAGATGGAATACATACCACTGCAGATAACCTCAGGAAAATTGAGTTGGGGATGGCGAACGACCCGCGACCGACATTCGTCAGCGAGCTACTATCTAAAGAAAGGGTGGCTGCGTTAAAACACGTACTTATGCAGCATAGAGATTATTTTGCATGGAACTATTCTGAAATGCCAGGACTAGATCCAGAAATTGCTGTACATAAATTGGCGATATCCCCGGATGTCAAGCCGGTCAAACAAGCGCCAAGAAGAATGCGGCTCGAGCTTGAGATGAGTATCAATGCCGAGGTCAAGAAGCTAATTGACTCTGGTTTCATTCAGGAGGTTCAATATCCTGAATGGATTGCCAACATTGTCCCGGTGATGAAGAAAAATGGGACAATGCGCATATGCGTGGACTTCCGGAATCTCAATAAAGCCTGCCCGAAGGATGATTTCCCAATGCCAGTCACCGAGCTGATGATAGACAATACGTCCACTCATGAGGTTACGACTCATCAGGGTATAATCAGATCAAGATGCATCCCGAAGACCAGAAGTATACCGCTTTCCGGACCCCTTTGGGTATATTCTGCCATAAGGTGATGCCTTTCGGTTTAAAGAACGCCGGTACCACCTATCAGAGGGCCATGACGAAGATCTTTGATGACCTTATACATGAAATCGTCGAATGTTATATCGACGAACTCATGGTAAAAAGCAAATCGTACGAGGAACACCTCGAGCATCTGAAGGTCGTATTTCAACACCTTCGACAATACACCTTAAAGATAGATCCTCTCAAGTGCGCATTCGGAGTTTCCTCGGGCAAATTCCTGGGATTCATCGTCCGACACCAAGATATTGAGATAGATCCGTCAAAAATTAAGGCGATCATGGAAATGCCTCCGTCGAGAACTCTTAAGCAGTTGCGGTCTCTCCAAGGGAAGCTTGCGTACATATGGCGATTTATAGCCAATCTTTCAGGCAAGTGTCGTCCTTATAGCCACTTGATGAAGAAGGGAACCCCTTTCGTTTGGGATCAGAAATGCCAGAGCGCGCTGGACGAAATCAAGCAATACCTGCAGAATCCGCCAGTGTTGGCTGCTCTGGTCAAGGGAAAGTCTCTCATCCTTTATACAACCGCCCTCGAAGGTTTCTTAGGCACTTTATGGGCGCAAGAGAACGATCAAGGGAAAGAAAGAGCACTCTACTATTTGAGTCGGGTTCTACTGGGGGCAGAAAGCAATTATTCCCTATTGAAAAACACTGCCCGGCGTTGATCTTTGCGATAACAAAGCTTAGGCACTACGCGTTGGCGCATGAAGTCCGTCTCATTTCGAAGGTGGACCCCCTTAAATATTTAATGTCGAAGGCCATATTGACAGGTCGGCTCGCTAAATAGGCCCTGCTCTTGATGGAGTTCTCGGTAACCTATCGGCCTCTTAAGGCAGTGAAAGGCCAGGCGCATCCCATACCTGCCGACTCTCCTTTGAATTGCGAGCTGCCAGATGAACACGAGTTTGATGCGATCGACGGTAGTGATACCCGATGGGAGCTTTATTTCGATGGAGCATCTTCCATGAAGAAGCGCAAACAAAGTACCCCTATAATCAAATCGGGGGTAGGCCTTATCTTCGTGACTCCACAAGGAGGGATAATGCGCTTTGCTTTCTCCTTAACAGAACCGAGGACAAACAATGAAGCCGAATACGAAGCTTTAATAGCAGGCGTCGAAATCGCCATTGACATGGGAATTGAAGACCTCATATACGGAGATTCTCAATTGGTCATTAGTCAAGTAAACGGCGACTACCAAACGTGTAAACCAGAGTTGGTGAAGTACGGCGAAAAGGTGCAACAACTGTTGACCCAAATTCCTTGCTACACTTTGGAAAACATACCACGTGCGAAAAACAGCAAAGCGGACGCATTAGCAAAGCTCGCTAAAGAACTGGCTGACGAGAATCTCGATGACGTAAGAATCGTGGTACAAAACCGTCGGGTGCTTGCCCCAGCAGAAATATCTCCGGAATCATCCGAAGAAAAGGGAGCGACTGAGCAGACGACCCTGCAAGTAAAAGACCGGGGAAAGGCTGAGGATTGGAGAGAAGTCTTTATAGACTACTTCAAATACCGTCGAACGCCCGAAGATGCGTCCTCAAGACATCAGCTTATGAAACGAGCTGTCTTTCGCCTTCGTCAACGATATTCTGTACAAGAGGTCGTTTGATTCTCTGTGGTTGAGATGCCTGGGACCTGACGAAGCGAAAAGAGTCGTTCAGGAAGTTCATGACGGACTCTGTGGTTCTCACCAAGCGGGCCCGAAGATGAAGTTGAAGATCAAACGGATGGGCTACAACTGACCCACGATGATTCAGGACTGCCTCGAATATGCGAAACAATGCAACTCATGCCAAATCCATGAAGACTTCATCCACCAGCATCCAAATCCACTACATCCAACAGTGGCTACCTGGCCGTTCGAAATGTGGGGAACTGACATAGTCGATCCCATCGAACCAGTATCGTCTAGAGAACATCGTTTCATCCTGGCGACGACTGAGTACTTCTCCAAATGGACAGAAACAGTACCGCTGAGAGAAGTGAAGACAGAGAATATCCTCCATTTCTTCAAGACACGTTATATATCGGTTTGGAACTCCGCGACGGATCATCTCCGATAACGGGCCAGCCTACAGAAGCCACAAGATCAGTCGCTTCGCACAGCAGCATAATATAGACCGGAGATATTCCTTGGTTTATAATCCGTGAGCTAACGGTCTAGCTGAAACCTTCAACATGACCTTGACAAAGATCATGAAGAAAACGGTATCCCGGAATAAGGACTGGCATGAGAAACTGTAAGAAGCTCTCTGGGCGTATCGAACTACGTTCAAGACGGCTATGAACACAACGCCGTACGCGTTGGTATTCGGTACAGAAGCCGTACTCCCCTCGAGATAGAGTTACCCTCTCTACGAGTGGCAGTCCACTACGAGCTGACGGACAAAGAAAGTGCTCACCTTCGGCTTGAGGAGCTTGATGTCCTTGATGAGACCCAGCTCATAGCGCAACAAAATCTAGAAGCTTATAAAGTAAAGATGACGTGCTCATATGAAAGATTGACTAGGCCGAGGACATTCCGCCAAGGCGAATTCGTGCTAGTGGTCAAAAGGCCTATGATCCCCAATCGCGCCAAGCGGGAAAAATTCGAGCCAAACTATGAAGGTCCGTACATCATAGACAAGGTCTACCAGGGCGGAGCATATCTACTCATGGATATGCACTGTGAAAGGCCTTTCAGGCCAATAAACGGTTGCTTCCTGAAGAAATACTATGCTTAATGAACCACAGCCTAGGTCAATGATAGATGACGACGATTATGTCCGCTCGCTATCTTCTTAAGCTCGAACTTTATAAGCAGTAGCCTGCCTTCTCCTGATCGGACCGAAACGTCCTTAAACTAACGACGAACCGAAACGTCCTTAAACTAATGACGAACCGAAACGTCCTTAAACTAATGACGGACCATTACGTCCTAAAACTAACTGTTGACCGAGGTGTTGATAAACTATGGTGGATTGAAACATCACAAAGCCGATATAAAAAAAAGATATAATAAAAAAAAATAAAAACGGTATGTTCATAAGCAAAAAGGGCACGGATGAAAACCCGAAAGGGCTTCGTGAGTAAAAATAGCAGGGCTACCGGCGAGTGTTCGTGAAAACCCGAAAGGGCGCGACCTCGTTTAAAAAAAAAGAATAAAAAAAAGGTATGTCCATAAGCAAAAAGGGCACGGATGAAAATCCGAAAGGGCTCCGTGAGTAAAAACAGCAGGACTACCGACGAGTGTTTGTGAAAGCCCGAAAGGGCGCAACCTCGTTAAAGAACAGTTACAGGGTCCTCTCGACTTTGTAAGGAGAAACCACCCGCGTGAGATCCTTATGACTCACAAGGGAGCAACACACTTAGGGATCCCCACGATTCCTAAGGAGAATAAACTTGCGAGATCCTCACGACTCGTAAGGAGAACTCACTTATGGGACCCTCACGGCTCATAAGATTTGAAAGTCTTAAGTTACAGAGACCTAAACCTGTGCTTAAGCAACCCCCACAATTTCCGATATTACCTTACAAGTGGTTCAATACTGACCCTTATATACAATCCACGGGCGCAAATAAACATTTCCCTAACCAAGTCCCATCCGTGAATGGAGATATGTCCATATGATGAACAACCCTTGTAAGTTCTCTTGACTTACAAGGAGAAAACACTCTTGTAAGATCCTTACGACTTACAGAGGAACATGCACTCAGGAATCCTCAACATTCCTAAGGAGAAAATACACCTACAACATCCTCACGACTTGTAGGAAGTAGTACCTTTGTGAGACCCTTACGGCTCATGAAGTCAAAAGCCTTAGTCGACAGGACCCTAACCCTGTTCGCTAAGCCATCTTTGTTCGACATTGACAGAGGCAAATGATGATTCGCTCCTGACAATATCCCAGTTGTAGCGGTGCTGATGCCGAAATCGGTGTCTAATTTCAGGTTTACAGCGAAAAGCCAGTAGACCGCACATGCATACGAAATAGCCGAAATGATGGGGCAACTTGCAATAAAAAGCAGCAAGTAAAAACGTATGCACACAAAATAGCCGAAATGATGGGGCAACTCGTAATAAAAAGCAGCGAGTAAAAATAAAATAAACAGCCGAAATGATTGGGCACCACGAAAAATAGCTGAAATGATTGGGCAATCGCGACCTTCGCGATATAAAATCTGAAATGATAGAGTATCGCGGAAACAAAACAATAAAAAAAATGATGAAACTTTCGTCTTACAGGTGAGATCACATTGGTCCATGTATACAATCCAAGGGCACAAACAAAAAGGGAACCACACCTTCCCAACAGGCTCCGCCAGAAAGCGAAGCCAAATCTCGACGGTTCACCAACAACCTAGAGACAACTGTGACATTCGTCTCGATACAACAGACGCAGTGCCAGCAAACGAAACGAAGATCAAATTCCTAGCTTCACGATTTTGACGGTAACTCATATGGAACCTGAAAGACCACCAGAGATCATTTCAAACCCCAGGGAAATCAGTGTCCTGGGCAAATACCTCAATTCAGGGAAACTAGCGTTCTTGATGAGAGCTTCCTGATTCGCGTCGACCCGCAGAGAAACTATGGTTTACACAGGAATACTCCGATTCGTTTCAACCCCGAAGAAACCGGTGTCCTCGACAAAATCCTTCAACTCAGAGAAACCAGTGTCCTTGACGAGAACACCTTGATTCGCGTCGACCCGCAGAGAAACTAGCGTCTTTGCAGGAAAATATCGATTCATTTCAACTACAGGGAAACCAGTGTCCTTGGCAAATACCTCAATTTAGGGAAACTAACGTCCTTGGTGAGAGCTTCCTGATTCGCGTCGGCCCGCAGAGAAACCAGTGTCTTCAGCAAAATCCTTCGACTCAGGGAAACCAATGTCCTTGACGAGAACACCTTGACCCGCGTCGACCCGTAGAGAAACTAGCGTCTTTGCAGGAACATCGATTCGTTTCAACCCCAGGAAAATCAGTGTCCTTGGCAAATATCTCAATTCAGGGAAACTAGCGTCCTTGATGAGAGCCTCCTGATTCGCGTCGGCCCGCAGAGAAACCAGTGTCTCCGCAGGAACACCCTGATTCGTTTCAACCCCGAAGAAACCAGTGTCTTCGGCGAAATCCTTTGACTCAAGGAAACCAATGTCCTTGACGAGAACATCCTGATTCGCGTCGACCTGCAGAGAAACTAGCGTCTTTGCAGGAATATATCGATTCGTTTCAACCCAGGAAAACCAGTGTCCTTGGCAAATACCTCAATTCAGGAAAACTAGTGTTCTTGATGAGAGCCTCCTAATTCGTGTAGGCCCGCAGAGAAACCGGTGTCTCCGCAGGAACACCCCGATTCGTTTCAACCCCGAAAAAACCAGTGTCTTCGGCAAAATCCTTCGACTCAGGGAAACCAGTGTCCTTGACGAGAACATCCCGATTCGCGTCGACCCGCAGAGAAACTAGCGTATTTGCAGGAATACATCGATTCGTTTCAAGCCCAGGGAAACCAGTGTCCTTGGCAAATACCTCAATTCAGGGAAACTAGCATCCTTGATGAGAGCCTCCTGATTCGCGTCGGCCCGCAGAGAAACCAGTGTCTCCGTAGGAACACCCCGATTCGTTTCAATCCCGAAGAAACCAGTGTCTTCGGCAAAAACCTTCGACTCAGGGAAACCAGTGTTCTTGACGAGAACATCCTGATTCGCGTCGACCCGCAGAGAAACTAGCGTCTTTGCAGGAATACATCGATTCGTTTCAACCCCAGGAAAACCAGTGTCCTTGGCAAATACCTCAATTCAGGGAAACTAGCGTCCTTGATGAAAGCTTCCTGATTCGCGTCGGCCCGCAGAGAAACCAGTGTCTCCGCAGGATTACTCCGATTCATTTCAACTTCGAGAAAACCAGTGTCCTCGACAAAATACTTCAACTCAGGGAAATTAGTGTCCTTGACGAGAGCTGCTCGATTCGTCTCGGCTTGTGAGGAAATTAGTGTTTTCGCGAGGACTTCCCGATTCGTCTCAACTTGCAAGATAAAGCCTTAAGCAGCAGGGATTAAAAAACTTGTTTCCTAAGCACTAGGACCCTGCAAGTCGGTCTGAAACGATCTCTTGCATACTATTCACAGGTCTCACTCTCCAAAGTCGAATCTCGACAAGGAGGGAAACAACCGCTTACGAGTCCTCTCGACTTGTAAGAGGGAAAATTCTCTCATAAGATCCTTACGACTTATAAGGGAAAACGTTCTTAGGAGTTCTCACGATTCCTAAGGAGAAATTTCACCTACGAGATCCTCTCGATCCGTAGGGATAAAAGTCTCTATGAGACCCTCACGGCTCATAGAATTGAAAAGTCTTAGGCAGCAGATCTGAACCTGCGGTCTAAGCATCGCTATCTCTTGAAGAAACCCAGATACTTACTTTATTATCTGTCAACCATGTTTATCAAGACAGCATGCTGATAATAAGAGAAGGGAGAAAGCAAAAAAATAGTACAAGACATAGCCAAAAAAAATGTGTATCTTTATTTATTAATTCAATCAAGTACAAGGTGAATCATACAAAAGAATAAAGAATGGATACATCTTATTCGAAAAAGAAATTTTTTACAAGTATATCAATACAAAGGCAGCTACTGGGAAGGAAGCGTCTTAAATAGCCCTATCAGTTGTTCGCGCACTTTCTTCCATGCCTTTTCCTGATCGACCACCACCGCCAGTTCCGCCTCCACTTGAGCCCGCTGCTGCAAGAAGGATGCAAGCTGCTCCCCAACGGCCTGCTGAGTTGTTTCGCGGCCTTGGGTGTCACGCTCGACGGCATCAAGCTTCCGCTTCAAGTTTAGCCCATTAGAGATACGCTCCAGAAGGCCCTCGAAGATAGCCATTCACCTGGACAGCGTTCGCCTCAACCTCAGCGCGCAGACGAGTCGTCTCGTTTGAGGCCTCTTGGCATTCCCTCAGCCTTAAAGCTGCTTCTTGTTCCAGATGACGGAAGTAAGAAGCGCTTTGCACAATCCATGCTGCTCTTTGATTGCTTGTGGCTAAGGTCTCAGGAGCAAGGCGCATAAATTTCGATTGATGCAGGTGGACCTCGATTTCCCTGCAGTGATTGACCCAAAGCTCGACGACCCCTCTATCATGAAAATTCACAAGCGCCGTCAACATTGGGTTAACCTCCGCAGCGAAATCCGCAGTAGATGGGAGAGCGTCTGCGTCAAGGTCCTCGACGTATCCGCTCAGCATGCCTAAGCTCATTACGGCACCCTTTGAAGACGGACGTCTCAAGAAGGGGCCTGCCGGCATTATAACGCGAGACTCAAAGGGCGCCGGGATCGAAACGACAGCTGAAAAAACAAAATACGATTAGATGACGGTTCAAGAAATACAAAAAAAAGTCATCGATGCGATAGTTTACTATACCAGCTGCAGCAGGCGGCAAGGCCGGGAGGGCCGGTGGCGCGACCGATCTTTCATCCCCTCCTTCGATTTGTAGCACTGCAATCAGGACGAGAGAAAGTTGGAAATAATTCCATTATTGAAAAAAGAAAGGCGTCAATTGGAAACGATACTCACCAGCGCCACTGGAGGAAGAAGCGAGTTCAGATGGGAAGTAGAAGTGCGGGTGCAACACCTGATAGAGATGATCAAAAAACACTTCTGAAAAGACGTAATAGTACGACTTTAGTACATAAATTATGCGGCTGAAAGATAAAACTAATGGGTTGCAAATCCATACCTTCCAACATCTGCGATGGTACAAGGGATGGCCGAGAGGTGGCCACCGCCAAGGCAGTAGCTGATGGCGCTCCCTCGAGCAATGGAGTATCGGCACTGGCCGCACCTGCGTTAAAAACAAAGATAAACTTGTCAGAAAGGATTGTAAGATAAAAAAAGGACGGTAGCCCGAAATTTACCTGAGGGGCCGCCAGCCGAAACAGAGACGTCTCCCTCCTCCATCGATACAAGCCCACCTCCTGTGGCCTCATCACCCGACTCAACGGGGGCCGTCGTCGTGCTCGTGCAGCCAGAGGACGGCGGAGGACCGTAGACGGGGAGAGCAATAACTGGAGCATTGCCAGACTCTTGAGAAAGAGCGGCTGGCTTTTCCCCGGGAGTCATGCCCATCTCGCCCGCTACTCCTTCGGGCTCGGCGGTTGCCGTTGTCTCGTCCGCCGTTGCCATGGGGTCACCAATTTCAGGTGTTCCGTTCGCCGCTGCCCCAGGCTCAGTTATAGCGGTCGTCTCATTTGCCGCTACCTCAGGCTCGGCATCGACGACCTTCTCCGGCCCAGTTTCTTCGGCCCCCAGCTCAGGTCTAGCAACCCCGGCGACGTCGCCTATCGTCGGCTCGGGTTTAGCCGGTGCCTCTTTCTCTGCCCCCTTAGGTTCGACGGAGTCCGCCTCCCCTTCGGTTGGATTTGGCCATGCAGGACAAGATATATAAGAACCGATAAATTTACAATTCTTATAACAAAATCTTGAAAGATACGTCATCTGAGGTAGACTTATCGTTAGCACCCCGAATTGCACGCGCCACCTGTCTGCGAGCTGTGGACAAGACGACCGAGGGCTCTTCGAGGGAGTATCAGCACGAGGGACGGTGCTTGGGCCCGCTCCCACGACCAAAGCAGCCCTGTGTGCCTTCGCCTCGTGCCTTAACCGCTTTCTCTCCTCTCGAACCGTCAAGACGGAGCTCTTCAAGGCTTCCTTCATTGAGGCGTCGTCTTCCGTGAACAGAGATGCCTCCAAATTTTTCAAGGCATCCCTTGTCGACTGGTCGAGTTGAGGCTCTCGCGGCAGCCCCGAAGAGACCGGGACTTCAGTAGCGGGCCCGGGGAGAGTCCCCGCATCAGCTGGCGCAGCCCCTGCGAAGAAACAAAGGAAGAAGGTTATGTTGGCCATCAGAAAAGAGAACAAAAACTCAATAAGGCGAGATGTACCAACGCCTATTAACGCGCGTTTCTTTTCCTCCTTCTGGAAGGTTTTTAAAGAGGCAGCGACAGCTTCTTCAGTAGTAACACCTGTTAAAAAAAGGGCGGGAAAACATTAGCCGAAGATAATGATAAAAATGCGATAAAATGACGAAGAATGCAGCTAATTATTACCTGCTCGAGCGAGTTTATCTAACCACGCTTCAAGTCTGGCTGAACGCTCAGAAACCGCAATGGCGGCCGCCAGATCGGTGTCTGCGGGATCTACCGAGAAGTTCTTATTGCTGCCATACTCGCTTATACCTTCGGTAAGAGGGGCCTGAGGCTCTAAACCGAGGATAGCATCGAGAGAGGAGCGACTTCTTCTTCCTCTTCTGCCCACCAGTCCTGGGTGCACCGGAGATTGACTTGCGCTTTGCAGGCATCTTAGGGCGGCGGGTCCCGATATCCGTGCCCACGCCGGACTCCGGCGATACCATATTGACCGTCTCCGCTGGAGCACAGGGCGCTGGTGGTGCATCCACCGTATCAGGAAGTGGCAATCCGAGTGGGGGGCTCAACACGCGCGGTGGCCTAACTCCGGCATCTTTCAGCGGAGGAATGACCGGGGTCTTTGGCTTCAAGGGAGCCTTGCGATCGCCGCCGGAAGGCGCACCCTTGCGGTCAACCAGCATGCGCTTCTCTATAAGGATAACTGGACCCATTGCATGCGCGTACCAAGCCACGTACGCGTTGAGGACCTAGGAGACAGCTCGGCTCGCTGATGAAGAAATAGGAGCCCGTGTTAAGCCACATGAAATGGTGCATCGCACTCCTTATCCCCTCTCGGCTGGCCACAGGTTCTTCCAAGAACGCTTCCATCGGGATCCCCTGGTGATAGCTCGATTGCTGAGCGAACTGGTGAGGGTTGTACCTCATGAAGAGCGCCATCTCATTCTGCCTAAACACCAGGTAGCCCGGCCGAATGGAGTAGAGGTGGAGGATCTCCCGAACTTTCAATATGGAGGCCCCTTCCTTAAAATCATCGTGCAGCGACACTACCGACTTGGTGGTCTCTGAGCCTATGGTTATGACTTTATCCAAAAAAGAAACCTTCGCTCCGACCAGGTATGGACGAAGGAGCAGCCCCCTAGCCTCCCGCAGAGACGCAACCACGATCGAGGCGCTGACCAGCCGCATGACTCTTGGGAGTCTGCACTTCTCAGAAAACGGAAGGATCTTATAGGCGCCGAACACCCTGTGCACATGTATTTCCATCCATGAAGTGAAGTGCATCGGGAAATTAGCAGGCTGCACCCCAGGTTCATTAGCGTCCGCCGCTACGCTAA
Source organism: Agapanthus africanus (assembly GCA_030015575.1). Classification (NCBI taxonomy): domain Eukaryota; kingdom Viridiplantae; phylum Streptophyta; class Magnoliopsida; order Asparagales; family Amaryllidaceae; genus Agapanthus; species Agapanthus africanus. Next base: position 820,258,569 of record JASDDO010000019.1, on the reverse strand, counting down.
GTCCATTATATAGGTGAGCCAACCCGGCGATTCCTACTGTCAACTGCAAGCCAACCACCATCCAATGCGCTGGGTAAAAGACAGACGGCCGCATGTGGCGCGGGTGCATGGGGAGCGCAAAGCTGCACAGCCACAATCCTAGGAACCCTACAAAAAAGCTTTCCTCATCCATGCCCGGGACGGCAATTTCTGACAAGGGCATGATTGCGGCGCCGGGGAGATAAAAGTCCTTTTGAGCGTCCTCCGATGTGGGTCGACGGTCCAAGCCGAAGCCAAAAGGGTCATCAAGCTGGGCGAACTTCTCGCTCCGCTCCGATAGAAACTCCGGTCGAATTAAGCGGGCGATAAAATCTGCGAAACTGACTCCCCGGACGCTTGATTCCAGATAGAGCCCTTCATATATGTCCAGCACCTTCACCAAGCCCGGAAACTGGTGTTGAATAGCGTTCTCCGGCGTCAGATCAAACACCAACGGTTTGGTGGCAAAGACGTATTCGTCAGGAGGAAGCAGCTCCTCGTAATGCTCCCCCCTCATCGGCAGACCCGAGATTTCAGCAAACTCTTCCAAAGAGATAAGAGACTTCCCTGTCCGTCATCAGGAAGGTGTGGGTGGGGATATTCCATCGATAAAAGTCTTAATCCACTATGTTGGAGGAGATGGATACTCAAAGAGCGAGACGTAGATGGCTGAATACAAACCAATCTTCATCAGATGAGTCCTCTTCGCTGATAAGATGTACCGGGTCCACTGCAAATATCCGGCGGGTGGTCGCGGGATCAATCCAATGTTATAGCCCCAATTGCAGGCTGGAGAAGATCATCTGAATTCCAATTTTTGACCTCCACGGCATACTTCACCGGGGGTTCATCCGCATAGGGGATCGAAAATATTGGCTCGGACGGCGTAGCAGAACCGAGCTTCGGCAATCCTGGATGATATCGTTATACCACCTACCCCACAGGTGAAGGTTCTTGTGCTCGGGATCATGACCCTTGATGAGAGTGAGCATCTCTCGGTCCACTGGTGCCTGGGAAAAACCTCCCTCCGAGCGAACAAACGGGAATGATAGGTCAGCAGGCATGTTTCCTGTGGAGCGACAAAAATTAGCCGTCAGTGTTGTAATTCCAACGCTTGGCATTTTAAAATTTATACCACATTGCAATGCAGTGGGTAGGGGACTAAAGGGGGACCCACAAAATCTGGATGCCAGTGCACCATTTAATAAGACAGCCCCATCATTGGATGAGACTGTCAATTAATGAAGAGATCCCCAAGAGAATATTCTCATTAATGGGAAATCCTTAGAGACAAGGAGAAAATCTCCTTTTTCAGAACAAAGCTCTGTCACAGAGTGACATTTGTCAAACTCTGGTCTCAAGGAAATAAAAATTTCCTAAAAAGAGCCTAGCTCTGTAATAATGATGGAAATATCCATCAAAAGAAAAATTCAACTCTTGAAAGAAGTAAAAATTTTGGGATCTCAAAGATCCATGAAAACTCTTAGGAGTTCTTCATTTTCAGATCAAAAAAAAGATCTACATTTTGATCCATGAGCAAAGCTCTGTTCATGGGTTAAAACCCATGAAACAAGATCTCTGTAGATCTATGGATTTTTGAGAGCAGGGCTCTGTTGATGAAACCCCAAAGGGGTTTTCTTTAGATCAGAGATCTATAAGAGCAAGGCTCTGTTAATTTAAATTAATTTAAGTTAAATTTTACCTAAGTTCTAAAAATCTGAACTCTGGAGTTCTTGAAAAGAAATGAGAGCAAGGCTCTAAAGTTCTCAAAAGCAAGAGCAAGGCTCTGAAAATCAAGATTCTTGAAAATGGTAAATCATTTACTACCTGCGCCCCTTCAACTCACCAGTTGATCCAACGGCCAAGATCTTGCCACCGCTGCACTCACGTGTGCGCCACGTGAGCGCAACAGTGGGGGGTATTTGTTTCCCCCAATCAGAGCAAAGTTCTGTTTTAATTTCAAAAATTCAAAAATTGAAGAAACGCCTCAAATCTCTTGCGCTGCGCGCAACGCGTCACGTGTCAAAAACTGATACATCAGCGCAGCGCTCAAGGCAGCGCGCCCAATCAGAGCAAGGCTCTATTTAAAACAAAATTAAAGAAAGCAACGCTTCAGTTGCTGCTACGCTGCGCGACACGTGTCAGCGCAGTTGCGCTGCGCGACACGTGTCAGCGCAGTTGCGTTGCGCTGTGCGACACGTGTCAAGCGCTGGTGCGTTTGCGCCAAACAGAATTAAAATTCCAGTAAGAACTTTCTTTTCTTGTTAAAAGAAGAAGATTGTCTTCTGTAAAACAGAAGCCCTTGGATCAAAGATCCAACGGTGGAGAAAATTCCCCAAATCACTCAGAGAAGGATCTCTTTAACAAATTTAACAAATTAATGGGCACTATATAAAGGCCCCTAGACCCTAAATTCAAAAGACATCAAGATAAAAAACAACAACACAGAGAATAGAGAGAACTCTGAAGAATTTTGAGAAGAACTCAAGAAGAGAAAAAAGGTAAAAACCTTTATAAAAAGAAGAATTTCTTCTGAATAGATCATTGATCTAAGAACAAGATCAATGATCTTCAATAAATAAAAAATAATAATAGCACCTTGCATTTTTTTATGAACCATTGGTTCTGGAATCTTAAATCCAAAATTGGATTAAGATATTAAAGACAGTGCCTTGCACTTGTAAAAACTGCACTGTTGCGCTTCTGGGTTGGCGCAAGCCACCAGAGAGCGCCACATGTCAGCTCCAAGACCAATTGCGCTATGCGCTTTTAAGATAGAGCTTTGCTCTCTGAAGTTGGCACAACTCATCAGAGCGCGCCACGTGTCACAGCGCATTGGCGCAGCGCACTGCGCTAGCGTGACACGTGTCACCTTCTCATGCGCTTGCGCTCAATAATTGGCGCAAAGCGCCTGATAAGCCACTGCCAGATAATTAATGCACTGCATTATTTACAGAAGGGCGAAGCCCAATTAAAAAGGCCCAACAGGCCAAATAAAATGCAATGCATTATTTTAAAGAAGGGCAGAGCCCAAACAAAGGTCTGTCAAGACAAAAACAGATACTGTGCATCATTTATAAAGGGACAGAGCCCAAATCAGAGAGGCTTAGCAGGCCAAAATAAAATGCAGTGCATTATTAAACAGGGGCAAAGCCCTAGCACAGGCCTAATAGGCCAAAAAAATAAAAAAAAAACGTTGAATATTCTCAACTGGACTTAGCCCAATCATGGCCGTAAGTTCTCAAATTAAATTGACTGAGCAAGACTGTTCTCTTAAATCAATTTACATTCGGTTCAAGGATACATCTTTGAACTCCTCTGACACCTATCGTTGTAATCTTTCAACGACGTCAGAGAGGTGACGGGTCCCGACAACCACACATCAATACGGACTGTGGGGTCCTTAAACCCATGGACTTATGCGTCCTTAAACTAACAGACTAATGCGTCCTTAAACACATCCACACGGACTGTGGGGTCCTTAAACCCATGGACTAATGCATCCTTAAACTAATATCCGTCCCTAAAACGGGAACGATGGACCATCATGTCCCTAAACTGGTAGTGGACCACCATGTCCCTAAACCGGCAGTGGACCCTTATGTCTCTAAACTGGAAATGGACCACCATGTCCATAAACTGGAAGTGGACCGCTACGTCCCTAAACTGGAACAATAGAGCCCCCAAACGCTCTTTTTGTCGGATCTAAACGATCTTGTTTAAGTTGATCTTAGCCTTAAACATAGCTAACGTATCCTTAAACATTCAATCGGACTACATATTCCCTAATCAAATTTGGTTCAAGGGTATATCTTCGAACTCCTCTGACACCTGTAGTTGTAATCCTTCAACGTCGTCAGAGAGGTGATGATTTCCGACGGTTATATATTAGATGGACCACTACGTCCTTAAACTGGAACATTAGAGCCCCTAAATGCTCTTTCCGTTAAATCGATCTTAGTCTCAAATCAGACTAACATATTCTTAACGAGCGTTTAAGTTGATCTTAGCCTCAACATGGCTAACGTATCCTTAAACTAAAACACCCAACCCAAATCTAAGTAAATACGGATTTGGATTAATCCACGTCCTACGGGCGACGGCATAATTTAGTCTCCGTATACAATCCACGGGCATCCACAAACAAAACAAATACACACGACACGAAGTGAAATTTCTGGAGAAGGAGAAAGCGGTTACCGCGATGCGGTAGCGTAATTATCTGCAGAGACTTGCGCCTGCAGGGAAGAGCGTCCCCACAATCAAAACCCCTCAAGCGAGGGGAAATCTGACGAAGTCTGCTACATCGGCCAAATCCGTCTAAACCTCCGATACACGGTGCCATAAATCAACTTGGCATTTTCGGAGAGGTGGACGAATAAAACTAATTAGCATCTGACCCGAATCTCAGGCAAGACGTCGTCGCCGTCTTTCGGAGGGGAACACCTCCAAAAGGCCATTATGCATTGCTTCAGTGACATCTCGTTGAGCTGATGAAGAGGCAGATAACACCAAACGACCTTGATGGTACAGCACTCCATCTTTAATAGAGTACCTGGATGAGTCAAGTGCTCCATGATAGCGCCACAATAGCTCTTGTAAATTAGGATCTGAATTGTATGCCTCTTTAATCGAGTCGAACCAGGTTAGGACAACATTTGATATACCGTAGCATTCTTATCGAGAGAGGGCATCGGCGGCACGATTCAAAAACCTTTTTTAAATTCCACGACGAAGTCATACCCAAGAAGCTTTGCCATCCAATGTTGTTGAGACGGAGTCCGAGCTCGTTGCTCGAGAAGGAACTTCAAAGATTTTTGATCGGTGCAGATAAGAATCTCCTTCCAACAAGATAATGGCTCCACTTTTGGACGGCTACAACAAGGGCAAGCAATTGTTTTTCATAAGTTGATAAGAAAACATGCTTACCATGAATTGCTTGACTGATGAAGGCTATCGGTTGTCGGTCTTGCATGAGTATTGCTCCGATTCCCATGTCACTTGCATCACATTCAATAACGAACAGTTTGGTGAAGTCTGGAAAGGTAAGCACAGGTGGGACGTAGAGGACATCTTTGAGCTTCTGGAACGCTATCTTTGCATATGATCCCCATCGAAAATTATTTTTCAACATTTGAGTGAGGTACAACAATCGGCCCATAGTCACGGATAAATTTACGAAAATAACCAGTTAAACCAAGAAAGCCACGAAGAGCCTTCACAGTTGGATGGAGCGGCCATGCTTGTATGCGGTTAATCTTGCTTTGGTCCACGACAACTCCTTTGGAAGATATGGCATGGCCTAAATATTCCACCTCTCAACACGCAAACCTGCACTTTCAATCTTTTGCATGCAAATGATGTTGTCGTAGCATCTCAAGGGTAATCTGTAAGTGAGATACATGCTCATCAAAGCTTTTGCTACAGACGAGTATATCACCAAAAAAATACAAGTATAAATTTTCGTAAACCAGGACAAAACACCTCATTCATTAATGCTTGAAAAGTAGAGGGGACGTTGGAGAGGCCAAATGGCATTACCAAAAATTCGCAATGGCCTTCATGCGTTCGAAAGGCCGTTTTGTGAACATCTTCGGAGGTGACCCGAATTTGGTGATACCCCGAACGAAGATCCAACTTTAGAGAATATGGTGGCACCACACAATTCATCAAACAAATCCACGATCGGAATAGGGAATCTAGCCTTGATGGTGAGAGCACTGTTCAGTGCTCTGTAATCAACATATAGTCGCCATGTCCCATTGCTCTTTTTGACAAGAAGAACCGGTGATGAATATGGGCTCAAACTACGTTGAATGATGCCATCTTTTAGCATTTGTTACATTTGTCTTTTAATTCCAGACTTTTGAAAGTGAGTATAGTGATACGAGCGAACATTGACAGGTAAATTATTGATAAGCGGTATTTGATGGTCGTAGATACGAGATGGAGGTAGGCCTTGTGGTGGAGTGAACACATCAGAAAATTCATTTAGAATTTTCTTAATGTAGGAGGGTGGATTGAGTTGAGGAGCAGTAAGTTGGAGTCCATTTATTTGAAAAAGAAAACCACGAGGTGTACTTGTCTTGGATCCTTGCAACATGGAGATTCCAGCAGCAATTCTTTCACCTTGCAGGGATTGCTTGATCCCATTAAGGCGAAACTCTATTTTCAGGTTACCAAAATCGTCAAGGATAGGACCTAAAGCGTGTAACCGATAGGCCCCGAGGACGGCATCACTTTCGGCTAATGGTAAAAGTTAAACATCATTAGAGATGGGAATAACTTGGAGTTTAATTGGAACCTCATTACATCGGCCCATGCTATGAACTTTGTCACTATTTGCAACCATTACAGCAAGAGCATTGTTGGAAGTCTTAAAAATTCCCGCCTTCTTCGCAACAACCGGATCAAGAAAATTATCGGTGCTCCACTGTCAATCAGAACACTGATTTTGCACCATCCAAGAAAGTCAGATACACGCATCGTCTCCGCATTTTGAGTTCCTGCGATGGCTTGTAAAGAAGTAGAAGGGAAATCCTCCACCTCATCTGGAACATCCATATCAATTTCATGACAAGGATCTGTCGATGTTTCTAACATGAAGAGGGTTTAGATCTTGCATTTATGGCCTGGAACAAATTTATCATCGCAATTATAACAAAGGCCTCGGTCACGTCTCTCTTTCATTTCGGCAAAAGAAAGCTTCTTTATGGCCGGGGTTGAGCTTCTAGAGGTCGTCGGGGCGACACTTGAATTTTCTTGAGCAGCCGGGCGAGTAATCGATTGAGATTTGCGGCTTTTCTCTTGAATACGTGCAAGCGCAATGGCTTCAGTGAGAGATCCTGGTTGAAGCATCTTGGCAACACTTCGCATTTTTTATTTGAGTCCGCTTATAAATTATCGAGTTAGAAAATAATCGGATAAACCATCATTCGATCAGCTAAGGTTTCAAATTGCTCTTGGTAAAGCTTCAACTTTAGTGGTTTGACGAAGTTTTGTGAGCTCTCCTAAAGGATTATCATACTCTGTTGGACCAAATTGACATTCAAGAGCCTTGATAAATGATAGCCAATCATTCAGTGCACCGGCATGTTGAAGGTACTCGTAGTATTGCAATGCCTTCCCTTTGGGAGAGAATGGTGTGGCATAATGTTGTACAGTAGAAAATATTGCTTGGCTTGCATGATCCGTCCCGTCAGGTCTTTGGTTCCATCGTATTTGAGAAGATCAATCTTTGGAGGTTTATAGGAAGTACCCCCTTCAAGAGCTGCAATGGATGATGCGGCTGAGTGTTTTGCTCGTGATTGTTGTTGGGGTGATTGATGGGAGAGTGAGAGATCACGGATTTGAGCACTCATGGTAGCCATTCCTTGTCGAACTTCTTGGACAAGTTGCTCTAAAGTAGCAGACCGTTGCACCCGCGCTGTTGTTGAACGATCTCGGCAACATCACGAAGTTTCCAAGTCATCGGTTGATCAGCCATACCAGAGGATCGGATGGCTCTGATACCACTTGATGCGTACTGGATATGTGGCCGATTCGAGATGGCTAATCTCCTAATTAACACGTAGTGTTTATTTGGGAAAAATAGTCTATCTTTATTCTTCTCTTTGTTGCTAAATACATATACATGATAACAACTTGAGAGGGAATCTCTCCCTTAAAATAGGTTCTAAAACCATCTAAAGTAGTCAAAACACCACCTATCTTATTAAGAGGAAATAACAACTAATTCAAAAACTAAAAAAAATTGCAACTAACTCCTTGATTTGCTCTAACTAGTACCGATGGCTGAAGTGGTCACATGCATGCCTGGACTTGGCCACCTCCTGCATTACATGGGTTTAAGCTCATGCACATATCAGTTTCATCCTGAACACCTGTGTTTGTTCTGACATCACATCCAACATACAAAAAACAAAGAGGGGGGAAGGGGGTTGTTGTGGTAAGTATTAGATTTAAAGGGTAAAATATGTAATTCATTAAGATGAGTGTGCTCTTTAAAAATAAGGAAGGATTTAGGACCTTATATTAAATGTATTCTTCTATTTGATGACGATTATACATTATGATATCTCTTTTTTGTGGCTTGATGATCTTAAAGAAGTTCCAGTCTAAAATTATCTGATCACTAACATCTAATGCAATTTTGTTGGTATTTGGGTGGGAGTATTTGTTTCCATGAAGTTTTCGACATTAAGTTGAATGTTTTATATTACATTAACTGTTTCTGTCAAAATTCTTTCCACGTGTCTATATTTTTTATGCAGGTTTCGTATCAGAAAACAATAAACCAGTCAGCATAGCTTATATTCTAGTGCTTTCATATGGGTTCTAATCAGTAGTTCGCCACTTAAAAGGGTTGCAAGCAATGGTAATTCCAATACCTACTGCTAGTTTATACAGTATTTAGAGTATCAAACAATCTTGAAGCCCTAGCTGTAATTATTGCACACTATTTTTACGACATCCTTGCATTTTTTTTTCAGGAGATTGCATGGAGGCTGCATATTTTTGTGCGCATCTTGTTAGTGGGAACTCGACAAAGTGTACATGTGAGATTCAGTTAGCTAGTACTGGTAGCTGAAGATATGATTTTTCGAGCCTGACCCCATTGAAGGGCAAGTAAACTTGAATCATTGTGGTTTGTTATGAGACCTTGGGTTTCAAGATTGGCAAAAAGATTCGGCTTGATTCCATTTCTAATGTTTTGTACGTAACATGGGACATAAAAATTAGCAAAATATAGCAGCTCTTTGGAAACATCTGTTGCTGTCGTTTTGCTGCAATGAATGTTGCTATTTACATAGGACATAAAAATTAGCAAAATATTGCAGCTCGTTTGAAACATCTGTTGCTGTCGTTTTGCGGCAATCAATGTTGCTATTTTTTTCGTGTCATTTTCTGTTTAGATTAAGATAATTGCAGCCAACAGTTTGTTACTCGAGTAGCAGCTTTTGCAGTAAACTTCTCCAAAATGAGCTTTTTGGAGCAAATAACTGGTAGTCTACCAAATACAAAATATTCATTGCGGCTTGGAAAATTCTGCAAAATGTTGCAAATGTAACCCAGTATAAGATTTGGCTGGTGTCTGTTGTCGTGTTGGGAGCCTTCTTTCTAAAGCATGAGTGAGCAGTCTCGAGGTTTTGCAGTTTAAATATATGCTTGCAAATTTAAAAGGCAAAGAGAATGATTTTACGTTAAAATGCATGAAAGGCGTTTGCTAGAAAAGTAGGAAACTGCTATCAACTTTTGACACATGCAGTTACTTTTATTTTATTTTCATATTATCTTGCTCGTTAGAGAAAAGGAGAGGAGGTAACTGATGCTTAGAACTGAGCTGGAGATTTTTGGGGAAGAAGAAGAGGAAATTAGAGAGGAAAAGAATTTGGAGAAGTACGGAGGAATTCTAAGAAAAAATTTATTACAAGAAAAGGGGGCGGGGGGCATTGTAAGTATAAATGCTTGAATGTCTCCGGGTTAGATACATAATAGCCTAAAAATAAAAACACACTTAAAACTTTTAATTGCATGTGCTAGATATATTTCATGAGAAAAATATTTTAATGTATAATGATTTACCATTAATTTTTTCCCAAAACCTTTCAAGTAACATTATAGAATGAGAATTCGTTAAGCAGAAATTTAACCCTCAAGAATAGAATTTTTATGGTGAATAATGAGCATGGTCAATTTGAATCAATACATGCCTGCATCAACATACGGCTTCTTGATGTTTAGGAAGCACACAAACATATGCTAACAATTTTGACATTCACAAAGTTTGTAAAACTGCTGGCAGTACACAAATACCACTTCATTAATTTGTGAAACTTTCATCAGACGTCACTTATCTCATGCTATGATACGATATTACACCCAAAATGTAAAACTTAAAATAAATAAAAAAGTTCAGGAATGTCAATAGCTAGTAGTTGTGATGCCAAGAGCGCTTTCCTCCACATCTTTACTATCTATATTTTGTACAAGCCAAGAGCTACAATCTTTAGCTCCAAAAATAGCTAGTAGTTGTGATGTCTCAAAAGAAGCCTAAATTTACGAACAGAAACTAACAGACAAGCTCAACATTAGTGGAGCTGGGATGCCAAGAGCGCTTTCCTCAACATCTTTACTATCTATATTTTGTACAAGCCAAGAGCTACAATCTTTAGCTCCAAAAATAAATTATTTATTACACACAAAGCAAACTTAATTATAAAAGATCAGTCATCCATTGTTCTTGGTCTCACACATGCACAAAAATGAGCTTTCTTCCTCCTCGGGCTCTTCTCTCTCTTCCCATAGAGATAGTCTCTCAACAACACTCGTGTCCTCCTCTCTGCGGCCATCGCCATTTTGTAATCATGCTCTTCTTTCAGTTTCAACCATATATACTCGAGTTTTTGTATTTCCAACTCCAACTTACTAATCTTTTCCGACCCTCTTCGTGATTTTTCTGAAATTTTTCTTTCATCCAAGCCATCGGGATATGCCGTGAGCTTTTCAGCCTTCTTCGTTAGTTTACTGTTGCCATCAATCAAATGTGAAATCGCTGACTCTGCGTCTTTCAGCTCGGCTTTAACTTTCTTAAATTCAAAACTCGTGGGCGAGTCGCTTAGTTCAGATATTTCCATGGTGCGTTTTAGTTCCTTGGCGCTCTTTTGAAGAATGGATAACCTTTGAGAATCAGATGAAAGTTTTTCGATAATTTTCTCGCTCATCTCTCTATGCGATTCTATAACTTTATTGGTAAGCTCGAGCTTATCGATGCTCAACTCTTTTTCAATCTGTTGAATCTCTAGATCGCGTTCTGAAGTTTCCCATAGCTCTTTGGCTTCGTCGCTAATAACCATGCTTGATTCATGGGAGCTAGTGCTGTTGTTATATTGAGAAGAGCTTACAACATGATCAAGCTGAATATCTTTCATCATCTGCTCGAGTTTCTCTTCAGCATTGCCTTTCTTTTTCAATCCTTCGCTTTCTCCTTCTGAAGCTTGTGAGGTAGTTTTGGAAACAAATTTTTCACGTTTTAGATGGCTTTGAATATCCATCACCACATTTTCAAGTGCGTTAACCTTGGCATGCAACTTTTCTAATTCATGAATTCCTAATGCCAAGGTGGCATTTTGATTTTGATTTCCTTCTTCATTGCTCTTTTTCTGCTCAGGAGGCAGAGGAATATCCTGAAATAGACATGGGAAAAGTGTTAAAATCATGGCTCAAGGGTTTCTGCATGTACAACTACTTTATCCCAAACTTTTAGGGTCGGCTATATGAATTCTTTTCTTCCATTCTGCTAAACTAATTTCTAGCTAATACACTTTTCAACTGCCTCTATCTATGTTCGTTTAGTTCTGCCTCTAGCTCTAGTTGCATTTTAACATGTGAGAAGTTATACAAACAAAATAAGGAGTGATCAATAATATTTCAAATTGGTTGAACAAAAAGTTAAATGCTTGAAATACTATATTACATGACATGGGTTATTATGAAGAATAAAATCTATTATGTCAGAATCAGACAATTGGAGGAATAACAAGAATTCGTAATATAACCGAACCTTAATCGTGTGTGTTATGTTAGCTTGATATGTTGGAGTAGAGCATCATATCCAGTTGATCCCATATTTGTGTTTAATGAATCATGAAAAAAATCCAGTTTGGACTTTGGACCAGTTGGACCGGATTAATTAGTTAGTGTGGGCTACTAATGCATGAGGTAATTAGGCATGCTCAAGCAATAATTTAAATTTAAGGTGGAGATTTGTTGAGATTTAGGTTAAATTTAAATTTACTAAAATTAGCGGTTGTTACTGATAGAAAAGGGAATGAAAGATATTTAAATACGGTTAGGATTTAGGTTTCTAAATAAGTCCAGGAGTCATATTAGAAAAGGGAAAAGAACCTTATTTTTACGAGGTAAAAGAGCACTCCTAACTTAATTAGGAATGCTTATCTGATTAGGTAATTCTTTTTCTATGCTTTATATAGACATCAGCATGGGAAAAGTTGGCAATGAGAGGTCAAGGCAAAATAGTAGAGAGATACACGATTGTAGCCTCTCAAGTTATGAAAACTAAATAAGATCGAAAAAGGAGATGAGATCAAGGAAGATTTGAGGTCTTCATGAGATAGGAATCTTCATGCTTGCCCTGTGAATGCATGCCAAGTTACATCGAACCACGTTAAATCCCCAAGTGTTCTAATATCCCAACAAGTGGTACCAGCGATTGGCGCTTTTGAGGTGATTGTTCAAATTCCAACATGATATATATTATTATTCCACATCGGGCAGGAGCCAGAAAAATTTTAGATGGGGAGGGGAGCAAGGAATTGTATTGCCCTATAAAAAGTATAATATATATTAAAAATTAAAATCTTTGTGACGGTTTTTATTAGAACATATTGACCAAATATATTCATCTCCTAACATGTTTACAATGGTGTAAATAATCAAAGATTCAAATTTAATAACATAGAAAACTTCTTTTTGGTTTAAAAGTGAACGATTTTTTCCTGGTATAAGCACTATGATTGGAGATAGGTTTGGTGCAACTAAAAATAAAATAAATTGAGCTATTGTCTTTCCTTAGCTTTAAAATTAATGTTTTTTAGTTTTGCTAAATATATTAGGGCATTTACCATGGTCAAAAGATCCCTTAGATGGCTTAGAATTGTTATTCACTAACCGTTTAATCGAAACAATACATCTCTAGTTTGAAAATAGTCAAAATTAGTAGATCATGAAAAGAAATCCTATATTGGTTTAAGAAATAGTTATGATATTGATAGTATCAACAATAATTAATAACGAAGAATAATTAGAGTATTCATATGCATGGCTGGAGCTTTAGGTTGGCTCAGCCCACTAACCCCACCCACCTCTTTCCCCAGCGGAGGATACTCCACCCCTGATCCCGCAACCCAACAACTTCAGCTTTTGGGCAGAGTGGTTCTTAACACAGTAATATACATTTTTGTGGTTGAGTAACAAATTTCAATCTTTGGAACCAGATGTAAACTTACCTTTGTTTCAAAACATTTTTAAGAAAACCTAATAAAAGATTTGTCGAAACTTGAAATTTCATAATTTCTCGACAACAAAAAAAGAAAAAGAGGCAAAATTTTGACCACGGAAGCAAAAAAAACCCAGAAAGCTCTGCATGAATTTGACATATCAAACATAATGGGCTGTTTTCATGTTGGAAGACAACAGAGTACCTGGGCTAATTGTGTCTAGAATTCTACCTAGTTTCAACTGCAATCCATTTTGAACAACAAAAAGTGATATATAATTTTAAAAATACCTGATCTTCTTCATTTCTCAATGAGTGATGATTGGCCAAAGAAAGAATGTGCCATTCCAGAGAAGTGACAAAATCGCCCAACGACACAATTAGGGGAAAATACGAACTCGCTTCTTCCTTAAGACCTCGGTTTTCTCCATTGACTTCATCAAGTTTCTCCTTCAACATATCCTCATAGGAATTTCTTCTAGTGATTTCCTCATAAAACATCTCCTTTTGTATCATGGCACTAATCTCAAGGCCCTCACAAGTTATTAGAAGTTCAAGCATCTTCTCTTCAAAGATTGTTGTATTAATCGTTGCCGTGTGAATATCAGCTAACAAAGTTTCAGTTTCTACTTCACATGACTCGGCCTCAAGATTCAAATGATTTTCCCTTGCCTTAAACTCTTCCACTTCTTCAAACAATCTGCCTAGTTGCTGATTCAATGTATCTTTAGCTTGTTGAAGATCCGCAATCTCAGTATCCTTGTGAGTGTTGTATTCGAGCAAGGTGAAATTTTTCTTCTCAAACTCTTCTTTTGAAGCTTTAGCCACATCAATATCAATCACAAGACCCTGGATTTTTCCACTTAGTTCAGTGTTTTTGTCTTGTAAAGCTTGGAAGTTAATATTTTCTTGTATTAAATCCTCATCTTTTTGTGACAAGAGATTCTTCCCATTTTCAACTTCAAAGTTCAGTTCTTCGATGGCATTTCTCGCAGTTTTGACTTCATCTTCAAGAATTACCAAGCAACTCCTGCATTCCTCGAGATCAACGAGCGACTCCTTCAAATTCATATTCTCAACCTCCAAAGCCCCCATTTTTTTCTTAAGTGATCTGATTTCCTTCAGATTCACATCACTTTGTAACTGCAGTTCTAGAGCTTTCTCGTGGTTGTAACTTCTAAAAACCAAATAAAGGTTTTCAAGCTTCATAGTCTCCAAAATGAGAGCAAGATTATTCTCTTCCGAAATGTAATTTCTCTCTCTCAAATCATTAATCTTCTTTGAAAAAGACTGATTCTCTTCAACCAACTTGGTGATATCGCTTTGTAAAATGGAGTGGGCCTCTTGCAAATCAGATAATTTTGTACGTAAAATCTCCATATCAGCCTTTAACACTTCCTCTTTCTGATTGCATGTTTGTAAATTCTCCAACAGTTGATGTTTTTCACTCTGCAAAACAAATAATTCTTCAAACCTCGTCTTAGATTCTCTCTCAAGAAGTGTGAGAATAACTGATTTCTCAAGAATTAAACGATGGTTTTCATCTTCATGATCTAAAACAGAAGTCTTGAGCTCTGAAATAATTTTCTCTTGGCACTTGGATGTCTCCAAGTACTTTTCACATTTATCTGCGAGAAGTACATTGATGCCGTTCATATCATGCAAAATTCTCTGCAAGACGAAAATTTCCATCTGGGCATTGATGACCTTATGTTGTTCGACTTCAAGCTCTTCTTCATCGAGCCGGCCCTTTTGTTGGAGGACTGAAATTTGGTTCTCGAGTATAGCCAATTGCCTTCTGCTCGAATGCATAAGAGTTTCATATTCTTCCTTCTTTATTCGCAAAGAATGTTGTAGCTTCGAGACTTGATGAAGTAATTGATCTTTCTCTCTTTCTAAATTCAAGTTTTTGCCTTCGAGTTCTGCACATCTGTGCTCCAAGTTCTCCAGGCTAGAACTAATGCTTTCTACCTGATACAAATGTAGAAAAAATATGACGGGCTAAGAAAGAAAGAACTGTCTGTGATATAAAAGTGATAGAAACAATTGTTACGGATGTTTAGTTTTACATTTAAGGAAAAAGAGTCGCATGGAGCATTTGTAGGGAAAGATGCATTTTTTGCCATGTTTGGTTAGTGATATGTTTATTAGGATATGGAAATGGAACTGCAGAATGCAGTAAAATACTGCAGTAACCGCTAGAGATTTCATCAAGGAAACTTGAAGTTCAAAGTAGAGACATGCAACGGAAGGTCGTTCCGGTTCTTCCCTAGTTAACAGGATAATTGAAAAAAGAGCCCTAAGCAATTTCTTACGCAATAGAGAAGGGGTGGGGGGCCACTCGGGGCATGGGGATTGCTCCCCCCCCCCCCCCCTCTTTAGTGACATTGTCCAGCAAGTTGCTTAGAGAGAGTTGCTTAGGAACTCTTTTCTCTTGAAAAAATAGCAACATATCCTACTTTAATGAATGCAAATATGGGGGCTTTGCAATTTGGAATTTGTTTGACCCGGATCACTTCAACCGCCATGTGGCCACTTTGGAACCAACAAGGCGCCCTAAAAAGACAAAAGGCTTTAAATGTATAGCTCTTTGCATATAAGCCCTTCAAAATGTGTAAATATATAACGAAATGGGAAGCATGGCCTAAAGTGACATAAAGTAAATCTAATGTTTCCTATGAGAGACGTCATACTCTCTAAATAAGGCATATCATCTAAGAATGTTGGCACGTCAGCATCACTTTAAAGATAAACCATACAGTGATACTTTGATAAACCATACAGTGATACTTTAGTCCCCGTTTCCTCATGAAATTTATATGGAAAATACTTAAATAATCTTATACTTTTGATGCATATAAGTCCTTAAAACGATTCTTATAGAATCTTTTTACAAATTTTTTTGACAAAAAATGCTCTTGAAAATAATCATTTTCTTCTTTTGCTGTTTTGTTGCTCGCGCATAGCATGTTCCAAAAATACTAGTGTACCTGAGTTAGAAGGGACCTCTTTTCACCAAGAAGAACAGAATTCCGATCACCAAGCAATTGGCAAGAATCCTCTAACATAGTCAATTTTCCTCTCAGATCTTCCAGTTCAGCATTCACATCAGAGAGAGAATTCTCCAATACCGTATTTTTCACTGATAATTTCTCCATGTTTCGAGCAACAACATCTATCTGGGACGCTAGAACGCCCTTTTCAGATATGTGCATGGAAATCTTTCCGGTTAGAGATTCGCATGATCCTTCTAATGCCTTGACCTTTTCTCTCAATTCCACCAACTCAACATTTGAATTTGATAGAGAATTTTCTAAAACGGTATTTTGTTCTGTGATCTTCTCTAAAAATTTCAAGTTCTCCAAGTGTAAAGTTCTTTCATTCTCATGCTTCTTGCAAATATGTTTAAGCTCTTCATTCCCATCTCGTAATTCCTTAGCAAGTGTCTGCAGAGACTCAACATTTAAGTTTACTGCACCAATTTTTTCTGTTAACTCAAGATGTCTCTGATCTAAATCCTTTTTAACCGCCGTTATAGACCAAACCTCCTGTTGAAGAGATTTCTTTTCGTTTGAGTGGATACCCACTTCATCTTCAAGCTTCCTTTTTGATTCCTCCAACAAACTTATCTCATCTTGCAGGGTTTGTATCTTCAAAGCAGAGAAGGAAATTTGTTCGTTTAAGCTAACAATTTCTTCTTTAAGCTGCAGTATTTCTTCCTCCAAGCTAACCTTGCTCATTTCCATCTTCTCTATCTTCAGAGACAAAACTTTGGCCTCTTCTTGAGATTGAGAATGCAATTTCTCAGCTTGAATGGACCTTTCACGTTCCACTTTAAGCAAAACGTTAAGTTTCTCAAGTCCTTTTTGCTTCATGTTGAGTTCTTCTTGTTGCTTTTTTGTTGTCTCTTTAAGCATATCAACTTCAACTTCCAAAGATTGTTTCTTTTTCTCAAGCTGATTGCATTGATGATCAACAACCCTCAATTTAGTCACTCCTGTTAGCAACTCATTATTAAGCTTCTTGAAGTCTTCTTGTGTACGAGAAATATCAGCCTCAAGCTTAGAAATTTTTTCTTGGGACAACTGATACTGAAGAGAAATCGCTTCTCTTTCTGATTCAAGTTTCGAGATGGTGCCTTTCAACTTCTCAACCTCGACTTCATCTCCGAAGGCTTTTCCATCATTCAATCCTTTTTTTGCCCGCCCATTTGCAAGCTTTTCATGAGTCGATCCTTCTTTGCTCGTAATCGCATCATTTTCTTCGGAAAAATCACTATATTCAAATAACTCAGGAGCATTAGGCTCAGCATCGGGTAACATTAATGGAACGTGATCAGGAAAGGCTTCAGCCATCGTTCGCTGAGCTTGACGAAGAGCGCCGGTCGCATGGTCGTATCTTTCTGCTAATGCACGGTATGCTCTATAGAATTCCTCCATTAGTTTCAGAAGCTCCGGGCGTTTTCGGTAGTACATTTCTGCTCTCTTCCGGAAGGAATCAGCATCTTCTTCTATGAGCTTAATCATTGCTTTGACCTTAGCGTCCATATCTGTACAGTTACATGAACCATCTCAGAAAAAAATAATGTATCATCTAGAACTTGAAAAAAGAAAAAGGATTACACATAAAACACAATAAACACCATTGCACTTTTTTTTACAAAAGAAAATACAGTAAACTCCATCAAAGTACCATTTTGTTCGTAAACATTTGTCAAGTTAACATGTGCCTCTTGTGACTTTATAGAACCACAAAAGACGATTGTGGTAAGTCAGGAGGAGGATGAAGATAGGGTAATATGGCAATATCACCCTTATCAACATATGGTGGGAAGGGTACTACGGGAATCGGCTGCTTCTGTTGTATTTTCAAAGTTTAATGTTGTTTCAATGAAAAGAGAAAATTTTGATTTTTTAATGTAATTTACCCATATATATATATATATATATATATATATATATATATATATATATATGAGGAGAAGGAATCTTTCTCTTATATTTTTCACCATTAGATTTGTGAACCAACGGTTGGAAATAAAATAGGTAGTTATTGATGACATCCCATAAAAATTGGTGATGACATCATCCAACTTCATCCACCACTTGATGAAATGATACAACGGTTAGAAAAGCGGAAGCATTAGATTCCTTCTACTCTTAGAAGTGGAATAGTCATACTATTTATATATAGAGAGAGAGAGAGGGAGAGAGAGGGAGAGAGTGTATATATATATATATATATATATAGAGAGAGAGAGAGAGAGAGAGAGATGATCATATGAGGTCCGCTTTTCAAACACACAATACAAATTTCACAAGATTTAGAGGTCCCTCTAACTAATCCATTAAATAGACTAAAAAATCGATGGATTTCCGATGCATGAAAAACAAGATAGCTTGATGGATGTGTTAGCGATCTCCAAATCTAATGAAACTTTATACATAACCTATCTAATACAAGTAGATCAAATGACCGGTCGGATCGATGAAAAACACGGGGGTTGTGTGTTTAAAATTTTGGCCTCAAAATAAGAACCGGCCTCATAGGAGGAAATTTCCTCCTACGACGTCAAAAAAATACACCCTCCACAATTTTTTTTGACGGTCAGCATATATCATCTTCATCTTTATTATCTAAGATGCGGATACACTAAATTTTATATGATTCTATCACCTTTGCACCGTTGATTTAGTGGGTGAAAAATTAACGGTTTACCGACAATAGAACTTTTTACATTGTTAATTCAACGGTGAAAAAGTGGTAGAATCACATGAAATATGGTGTATCCACATCTTAGATGATAAAGATGGGTGCTGATCGTTGGTTAAAATGTTGGAAGGTGTATTTTTTGAAACCACCTGATGAAAAACCTCCGAGGGCCTCTTTACTTCATTATTCTCAAATATGAACGCATACTAATGTTGCATGCAACCATAATTTTACTTGAACATTATCATATTTCAAGCTTGAAACATCACAAAATGAGAGACTAATGTAGGGATGATCTTTAACAGAGCTAAATGGAACAAGTTTTGGATGAAGGCATGTTGTTAATGTCTCAAAATTTCGAATTTCGAATTCAGAATGATACCAGTGGCAATATATACAAGCCCAACCACCAACAATACTGGAAAATAGGCCACCACACTAATTAGAGATGCCAAGTATTCTAATGAATGAGGGGTCCTGTTCACGACGTTGTTTCCCTCAATTAAAATTCCTGTGCTTGCAAGTTATGCACAGGTGATTTGTCAAAAGGAGCAAGTACACTCCAAATCATTCTATCCAGAATCCTCATCATCATCACTGTTACAAACATTATCATTATACAAACAGATAAACACTTTCCCAACAAAATCAGATTAGCTAATAGCTACGGAGCGCGACTGAAAGACAAATGAACTCCACGAAAGGATTGATCAGGTTTTAATTACCAACTCTCAACTTGACATCAACCCTATATCAATTGGTTTCCAAATCCCTAACAAGGAAACTATGGGCAAGTGAGGACCTTAAAATAGAGCATAAGTCTTCTAAGGTTAACAAATGCCCAAGTTATGAGAAGCAACAAAATTGTGGTTTGTGGTGCAACCAAGGCTATGAGTAGATCTAAAATGGATAGAGGCAATGGAAAAGGATATGCTAGATGTCATTTTAAACGAGAAGGCCATTAACAAAGTATAAAGGAATAAAAGGAATCATATAGCCGCTTGGGATAAAGGATCCTTGTTGTTGCTGATTTTAGCTTGGACAAACAGGGAGCAAGACTCCAAATTTCCTAGATAGAGAAAGAATCAAGACCAAGAGAGTGTCGATAGCTATATGAAATTGCATCCATGTTTAAAACAAAAGATAAGAAATAGAGTAAACCGGAGTCATTCTCAAATAAATTTAGGTGCATATTATTAGACGTTTTCGGTAAACGGCAAAGTAAAAAAGAAGAACCTCCATTGTACCGATTATTCGAATATAGGAAACTGAAATTAGGTGATTATGATACAGGCAGATGTGGCTTCCTAAGAGATCAGCATATACCCGCAAACATAAATAAAATCATGATATCAAAGTACACAACATCAGAAAAAAACAATTCGAATTCAGGAAATAATATACCTGTCAAGTTTTCTTGAAGCCATTTAGAATTCTTTGGGCTAACATGACTATCCCACCACCACGAATACATTCGTCTCGATCCAGCATGCGATAGTGTCGCCATGATTCTAATCGATCAAACCGAAGAGATTCTCTGTCCCAACCTCAAAAAGGCTTTGATCCTTAACCAATATAAAAACTTAGGCAAGAGATCTAAAGCCAGATGGCTAACAACCCAAAGAAAATATTGAAATTAGAAAGGAAAAAAGCCGAAATCCTCCGCTTATGCTTCGCCGATTGTTGGGTTCTAGGCTACCTACATAAGCTGTGATACAATGAAATCATGTTTCAATAAATAGAATAAGATCTAAGTTTAACCTTAAAGGACAAGACATACCTCTCAACAACCAGATAAATTACTGGGAGTTTCTCTCTTTTGCAAGCAAAATCACTAATCAAAAGCAAATGAACTCTGTTTCATGACATTAATAAGAGAGAAACAAAATTCAATGA
The DNA here is from genome assembly GCA_030015575.1 of Agapanthus africanus. Taxonomy (NCBI): domain Eukaryota; kingdom Viridiplantae; phylum Streptophyta; class Magnoliopsida; order Asparagales; family Amaryllidaceae; genus Agapanthus; species Agapanthus africanus. Next base: position 820,237,925 of record JASDDO010000019.1, on the reverse strand, counting down.
CTGCAGACAGTAAAACTAAATTAGAAATTTTAAAAAAGGGTTGAGATTTCTCACATAGACAAGAGGCAAGAAAATTTGACAGCCTCCTTAATAAATAAAAAAACAGCAAAGCTCTCAACTTTCAGCAATAGAAGTCCCTGATCAAACCAAAAGTAAAAAAAAATTCAGAAACATATACAGATAAAACTAACATCTGAGATCAAGATCCTACTCTTTTTTTCTTTTCTTTTTTTGCAATTGGGTTTAAATCATATTATGTAAAGATCACTTTTTTTATATAGAAACAATAAGAGGAAAATAAATATCTCCTCAACAAACAGATCATAATTAAACACACAGAGTTTGGAGATAAGAAGAGATTTAAATAAATTTTCAGTAAATCATCCAGAAACTCAAAACTAACAACTACCCAACTAAATTAATCAATAAAAAACAGCCGGGCTTCAATCAAAATCAAATCGTTTTTGTTCCCATGAAAATCAGAAGCCCATACCTTGAAAATTTTGCAGAAAAATTATGATAAGCAGCTGCAGTGAAGGATCGCTAGCTGCTATTTGCATATGATCTTAGCCCATCTCTCCTCCAAAAAAAAGAAAGAAAGAAAGCAAAAAATAAACGCATCAATCTCTCAATTTCAATCAAAGTAGAAGGTCTCCTCTTTGATTCTCTCTATATATTAATTTCTTATTATACAAGAAAGAAGAAAGCAGAGCCAAAAGCTTTGCCAGCCTAAAAAGGAGAAAAGAGAAAAAGTTGAAAGGGAAAGAAAGCAAGAGACAAAAAAAGAGAGGGTGTTTGCTTGGGGGGAAGAAATAAATTTGGTAGCTTTGTGGAAATTTATTTTTTATTTTTTTCTTAATTTTAGGTGATTGGTAGATTTCATTGGATTTTGAGAAGAATTATATTAGGGGCTGTTTGGTTGGCAGGATTATGGAATTTGGATTCCAAAATAGTACGGTTGAAATTTCTGGATTTGATAATTTGTTGTTTGGTTAGTTTTGGATTCCAAGTATTGGATTTGTAGATCCTTGTAATCTTTGTTTGGTTGGTGAAAAAAAGTGGGATTTGGATTTGAGGATTTTAGAGAGAGATAGAGAGAGAGAGAGGATTGTTAAATAAATAAAGTGCATGGGCCCCATCTAAAAGTACAATGAATAGTGCCAAATCCTTGAAAATCCTTGAAAATTTTTAGGATTCTATAATCCTTGTTTTGTGGTGGGCCCTCCATAAAAGACAAAGGAATCCTAGAAATCCTAATCTTGCAACCAAACACAAAATTATGGAATCCTAGGATTCCACAATTCAAAATCCAAATCCAAACTCATAATCCTGCAACCAAACAGGCCCTTAAGAAAGAGTTAAAGCAAAGAAAATGATGGAGTTTTTATAATAGTGCAATTAATTTTTGGAAAGCCCCCAAGAAATTAACGAATAATGCGCAAAATACAGAACACATCATCCAATCTACTGTTTACATGAAATGCACATGCTTATATACTAATTTCTTCCTCGAAATCCTTCCGAACATTTCTCGAATACTTGGCGCATCCTTTCCGAATACTTACCGATTTTTTCCGAACAGTTTTCCGAATCCAATTTTTCGACCTCGTGAAATTATTCCCGAATGCCGAAATTTTGAGTATGATAGAAGCATTCAGATTTTTACATACTAAGTAAAGTCAAGTATGATTGGAATGCTTGCAACTAAAATCTAATTTTAAAGAAAAGGATTATAAATAAACATTATATATGACTTTATATAAGCTAACAATCTTCACACACACACTTTGTGTGAATAATAAATGTTCTGAACTTTCGAGGGTTATATGCAAATTTAAGATATCAAGGATTGTACACAGTCAAGTCTAATTTATTAGGTAAAAAGTGTTAATGTTTATAAGGTTTTTAGTTTTCTTGAAGTTTCACCTAATATTTTATTGTGATATTAAACACTAGTCTCAATGTTATTTTTCGCAGGATGATATTTTGATTCAATCCATATCATTTGAAGAAGGTAAAAAAAGTTAAGGATGACAAATGTAAATACCAAATTAAAGAAGGTCTAATATAAGAACAAGAAGGATTTGTGATGATTTATCTTTTTACTTATTTAATTTATTAATTCAAGGATAATGCCATTTTTTCTGAGGCTGACACGGCCCACACGGGCTATTTGTTGTCTTTTGTCTTTGCTTCACATTGGGGACAATCTAGTAAGCAATCTTTGTCAGAGTATTGTGACAAAAAAGCCCTTGACAAATTTTATTTGCCACCTTCTAGATTTGTGATCATATATGTTCGTAGTTTTCTATGTTCCTTGGGTTCTCCATCCGCGTTGTTGTTCTCTTTTGCCGAAAGATTTTCATGTTAAAGATTGAATATTGACAAAAAGTGTTATTGGATGCCGCATTTGGACAAAACTGATCAGTGGGGAATCATTTTTGCTACCAGAATCTGCTTTTGCCTTCAGCATTCGGTGTGCTACGATGTAATGCACTAGGACGATGTGTGTGAGAGGATTTTATGAACACGCTCTATATTTCTATTTCTTTCTTTTTGCTTTCTGATGACTAGGTGTATGTTGGGTATGGTGACCTCGAGACAATTATGGTAATCGCAGGCAGGTGATTATGATAATTGAGAGAGGACCTATACAGATTGAACAGTCTTACTCGAGATGATAGTATACTGTCTGGTTTGTCTTTATCATCATGTATATACTTTATGTGATATTAGAGATCACTATTATATGTTGATAGAGCCCATAGAATTCTTGCTTGACTACCAGCATTATGACGGCGATCATATACATGAGAGCTGTGTGGTCTATAAACACATTCTTAAATGTCCCTAGTCGTTGGAGTTTCAAGACTGAGTATCGATACTCTAGAGTAGACTAGTGCATACTGATCGAGACCCCGACAAGAGACGATGGTCAGGTCTCACAAGCCATTGGTGTTAGTTTGTTCATCTAAGATGGTATGCAAGTGCTCATTGGGTTATGAGTACACTGGACGGATTCGCCGGGAACATTCTAGTTAGTATTATATCTATTGTCAGATAGCAGTTTCCAGGTGACATGTGTACAGGTTAGTCTGTTGACCTGAGATCGTCATTTGTCTCATGTGAGTTTCCACTGTGCTTTGATTACTACTCTACCACGGCTCAAAGGAGTCGTGCAAATAAGTTTTAGTTGGGTACAGTCCCGAGCCATATGAAAACAATGAGCGGATCGTCGGGAATTCGTCTCTCCCGGTATTGGGGGTTGATGTCGCATTATGCACGAGTGGACATCACAAGAAATCCTTAGCCAATGTAGTCGAGAATTGCTGATCCAGGATCGGTAGTTTCTCAGGTGGTGATGGGCTTCACACCGACACGAAAAGTCGCGTTATTAGGGGTCTGACTTTATCCACCCTGTTAGACTTGATATGCGATATTCATAGGCGAACGGACCGGACTGTACGGATATTGTCACTGTCAGGCTCAGTAGGGTTTCAGGATGAGTTTGCCCATCGGCCTCCCTTTCGCTCAATACCTGGGTAGCCGTTACATACATCTAATGCCGCTGACGTGCTTGTGGTTAAACCCACTGCCAGCGTATTGACGAGTCATTAGAGTTCCACACAGAGAGTTTTCCTGCTTCGGACGAAACGATGTAGATGTCATATGGTTTTACGGCAGAGTTTGATCATATACGTGCACTTGTGCACGTATCATGATTCGGACGGATAATACTAGTGGCTTTAATTTAAGCCGAATTCTAGTATTATATTGTTGGATTATTTTCGTCTCATTATATTCGTATTTTGTCGGAATACGGATACGAGTATGTATATACAGATGAAGGGTATTCTTATAATTTATTACAAGATAGCTTCTAAAAGATGCCACCTCATTTTATTTTAAACCATTTAGGGTTAAATGGTTAATGAGGTAGAGGATGAGTTATTGTTTGGCATTAATTCAAGCATGACTCATTGTAGTGACTCATGGTGCACTATTGAGACATGCTTGATATTTTGCGAGTGTTGTGAGATATTTGTGAGAATGAGATATTTTCTTGAGTTGATGCTTTATGATATGCTCACAACACTTGGCCATTTTCCTCACTTGAGTTTGCTTCACACTCTCATCCTCAAGCTTCTTCTTCCTATATCTCCATCCTACAAGTCTCATGTATTGAGAAACCTAGGGTGTCTTGAGACAAATTAATTCTTCATCACTCTCTACTTCTTCTAGGCTATCTAGCATAGCGATCTAGGTAGCCTAGTTACCTCGGATATGAGGTTGGAGCTCGAGAGACATACCCTCAGGTGGATCATTTTCGGAGGGAGACCGGAGATCAAGCTTGATCATGATGGCCACTAAGAGCTTGGGAAGGCGGTTAAATACCGAAGGATACGGATCATTCGGTATAACCATTCTAAACTCCTTTTTTGTATTGCTAGTCTAAAGTTAATGGTCGATCCGTAGAATCGGGTTCCGTTAGCGCCAGTTTAGAAAATTATTGTTCCGCATTTGGCCACGGTTTGATGGCCGGGACGCTGGCGTAACCCAACAGTGTATGCAACAGATACAGGAAAAAAAATCTCTAGCGTGAAGCATTGTTCCAAAAAGATTTGTTATTCACGGCTTTCTTTTGTTTCCTTTTTTATAGTAAGAAATTAAAGACATGGTTTATGACATGCATGTCTCCATATTGCTCTCTTCCCATGTCACTCACATACTTTAAATTCATGATCTTGTTTTCATAATTCTCATGTTTTACCAGCTTATTTGAGCTCGTTCGTTCTAAAAGCCTATGACTTAGCTCAAATTTAAAATAACCAACAATTTAAATAATATTTTAAAAAATCCATTATGCGACACATGCATAATAATAGAGGAAGAATGAGAAAATATTTGAAGTATCAGATTTACTTCATCATGAAAAAGGAGAGAAAAATAAAGATTTTCGAAGAACCTTCTGTAAGTCCACGTTGCCCACCCCGGTACTTACGGGAAGGCGGAAAACGGAATAAAAATCGGATTTTTATGAACTTAGGCAATATGGACTAGACTTGTAAGAATCTTTGCTAAACAAAAACAAGCTAAAACTAACTAGAAACTAGCTAAGTGCTAGAAAGGTTATACCTTGGGCTCTAAGTCTTTCTCTCCTTGCTCCTTGGAGTGGTGGAAGGAGGTCACCTTGCTCGTTTTCTCACGTCGAAGAAAGATCCAACCGAAAGCCTCAACCTTTGGCTTCAACTTCAAGCTAGAAGTAACTAGGGTGCAAGAAGTGCTAATCCTTGAACCCTAGATGTGAGTAGAGATTATCAAGAGAGGGTTTTTCTCAAGCTCAAGTGTTTCTCAACACATGAGAGGGGAGAGCTTGAGGGAGAGGAAGAACAAGAGAGAGAATGTGAAAAATAGAATGAGAGAATAATATGAAGCATTCTCTCATATATGTGAATTATTGTAATTAGATAAATAGCTAGATAATTGTCATGGTTAATCATGACATGACCATTATCATTTCAATTTGCAAGGATCAAAAAGCATCTTCCAAAAGAAATGATGATGGTCAAAGTGTCAACCATATTCAACAAGTCAAGGAAGTCAAATGGTCAACAACCATAACCATGCACAATTATAAAACTAATATCAATTAATAATAATACACACATATGCATTAGGGTTAATAAAATGACAATAGTCATTAACCCTAATCAAAGTCCTCTCCCTCTGACTCAAGCAACTGTGCAAACGCACCCGTATTCGTGATCCGAGGAACACGAATACAATGAGAAAAACCAATCCCAAATCATATACTAGGATCCGGCTTAAACCAAAGCCCGCTAGTATAAACTGTCCGGACAGCAAACGTGCACAAGTGCGCGGATGTGAACGAACCCTGTCGCAAAACCATGCGACCTCTAATCATTTTGCCTAAAGGCGAATAGCTCTCTGTATGGGACTCTAAAGACTCGACACTACGCTGGCAGTGGGTTTAACCACAGACCGCAAGCGGCACTAGCTGTACGTAATGGTCCCCAGGTAGATGTCGACAAGAAGACTGACGAGGTGAACCCCATCTGAACTCCTACTGAGCCTGTATGTGACAGTCTCCGTACAGTCCGGTCTGTTCGTCTGATACATCGCGTGGCGGGCCTAGGGGCGGTGAACGTCAGTCCCCTAATAGCGGTACAAGTCGTGTCGGAGTGAAGCCCAGAACACCCTGAGATAACACTGGAAACCTACCAGTATATCTCGCTTGCCCTGGCCAGGGACTACTCGTGTAATGGCTCTCCTGGACACAGCGCGATGTCAACCCCCAATACCGGGAGAGACGAATCCTGTCTAACCGTCACTGCCTCCAAGTGCTTCGGGACTGCACCCAAAAACTACCTGTTTGCACGACTCCTTTGAGCCGTGGTAGAATAGTAATCAAAGTGCAGTGGGAACACACTCGAGGCGAAGTGACAGTGTCAAGTCAACGGACTAAGCTGTACTCATGTCACCTGGGAACTGATAACTGACGATAGGTATAATACCAACCAACAGTTCCCGACGAGTCCTGTCCAGTGTACTCGTAACCTAACGAGCACCCGTATACTATCTCAAGTACGACGTACTGACGGCTGTGGGACAGACCGTCTCCCACACTGGGATGAGAAGCGCATACGCTAGTCTACTCCGGAGTATCGATGCCCTGTCTCGATAGTCCAACGACTAGGGACCTGTATAAGGATGTGCTTATAGATCACCCAGCTCCCACGAGTGTGAGCGCCATCACAACGCTGGTAATCAAGCAAAGATCCTAAGGGCTCTACTAATATGTATATCTGCAATATGCTAAAAGAAACACATGCACATATTAAAGCAGAGACAAACCAAGTAGCATACTACCATTTCGAGCAAGATTGTATATACAACTGTGAATATCCCAAGCTTCCATCAAGTAATATACAAACTAGTATGATACAGTAATGGCCTCTAGGGCATATACACTAACAATCTCCCACTTGCACTAAGGCCATGTACTGGCGTATCGAAGACCTATCATCTCGATCAGCCGCTCGAACTGAGTCTGGGGCAAGGCCTTGGTGAATGGATCTGCTGTGTTATCTTCTGATGCAACTCTCCGGATCTCGATCTCCCGGCGATCCACGATCTCCCGGCGATCCACGATCTCCCTGATCAGGTGATACCGCCTTAAGATGTGTCTGGATTTCTGATGGGACCTGGGTTCCTTCGCTAAAGCTATAGCCCCGTTGTTGTCGCAATACAGAGGTATTGGGTCAACAATGGACGGAACCACCTGAAGTTCTCTCAAGAACTTCCTCATCCAGACAGCTTCTTTTGCGGCATCAGATGCAGCGATGTATTCCGCTTCCATAGTCGAGTCCGCAACGGTTTCCTGCTTGGAACTCTTCCAACACACCGCCCCTCCATTGAGGGTGAAGACGAAACCCGACATGGACTTGGAATCATCCTTGTCACTCTGGAAGCTGGAGTCAGCAAAGGCCTCAATCTGCAGGTCTTTTCCGCTATACACCAAGAACATCTCCTTAGTCCTTCTCAGGTCCTTGAGAATGTTCTTTACTGCTATCCAATGTTTCTCCCCAGGGTTTGACTGATACCTGTTTACCACACTCAGTGCATAAGCCACATCCGGTCTGGTACACAACATCGCATACATTATAGAGCCTACCGCAGAAGCGTAGGGTATAATAAATATGCGATCCCTTTCCAAATCAGTCTTAGGAGACATCTCTTTGGAGAGGGTGATCCCGTGACAAACCGGTAGATTACCGCGCTTGGAATCTTCCATACTGAATCTCTTCAGTATGGCGTCGATGTACCTGGACTGCGAAAGTCCTAATATCCTCTTGGATCTGTCACGGTAGATCCGGATACCCAGAATGTATGAGGCATCACCCAGGTCTTTCATGGAGAACCTGTGTGACAAGAACCCCTTGACAGATTGTAGCATAGGAATGTCATTTCCTATTAAGAGAATGTCATCCACGTACAAAACGAGGAATACTACAGTTCTCGCTACAAATCTACAATAGATGCATGGTTCATCTGGATTTTTGATAAAGCTAAATTCCTTGACCGTCTTATCAAAACAGATGTTCCAACTCCGCGATGCCTGGTTTAGTCCATAAATGGACTTAAGCAACTTACACACCTTTCCGCTGCTCCCACTCTGAATGAAACCCTCTGGCTGGTCCATATAGACACACTCCTCTAAATGTCCATTTAGAAAAGCTGTCTTTACGTCCATCTGCCAAATCTCATAATCGTGGAAGGCAGCAATGGCAAGAAGGATCCGAATGGATTTCAGCATAGCTACTGGAGAAAAGGTTTCGTCATAGTCCAAACCAGGTCGTTGACGAAAACCCTTTGCAACCAGTCTAGCTTTATAGGTATCAACCTGTCCATCTACACTAATCTTCCTTTTGAAGATCCACTTGCATCCTACGGGTTTTACCCCATCTGGAGCAATGTCCAACGTCCATACTTTGTTGGTGTACATGGACTCCATTTCGGTCCGCATTGCATCCAGTCATTTTACCGAGTCGACGCTCTGAATGGCTTGCTGAAAGCTAGTAGGCTCATCACAATCTATGATGCAATCCTCTCTATCCCCGTCAATAAGAAAACCGTAGTATCTCTAGGGCGGATGAGACTGCCTACTACTCCTGCGGAGTGGCGTGGGAATGTCCTGATCTTTCGAACCCTCTGGTTCTACCAAGCTTTCAGTAATAGCTCGTGGTTCTGGAATTTCTTCCAGTTCTATTGCGCTCCCACTTGATTCTTTTTCTATGAACTGGTGTTCTAGAAAGTGGGCATGGCGAGAAACAAGGACTTTTTGTTCCTCTTCGCAATAGAAGTAATATCCATTGGAGTTCTTTGGATATCCCACAAACTTGCACTCTACTGAGCGTGCCTCGAGCTTGTCCGCATGCTGCTTTTTTACAAAAGCTGGACATCCCCATGTCTTAATGTGATTAAGATAGGGTCTCTTCCCACACCACATCTGATATGGTGTAGTAGGCACAGTCTTAGTTGGAACTCGGTTCAAAAGGTATGCAGCTGATTCTAGCGCATATCCCTAAAACGATCGCGGCAACTCAGCATTACTCATCATGGACCGTACCATATCCAATAGGATTCGGTTCCGTCTCTCCGATACACCGTTATGTTGCGGAGTGTATGGAGGAGTAAGCTGAGAGAGAATTCCATTCTCTTTTAAGTAACCTAGGAACTCGGCACTCAAGTATTCACCACCTTGATCAGATCTCAGTGCCTTGATACTTTTGCCTGTTTGTTTTTCTACTTCATTCTTATATTCCTGGAATTTTTCAAAAGCCTCGGATTTATGTTTCATTAAGAATACATAACCGTACCTAGAAAAATCATCCGTAAAAGTAATGAAGTAAGAATAACCGCTTCGCGCATGTGTAGACATTGGACCGCACACGTCACTGTGTACGAGTCCCAAGAGCGAGCTCGCTCTTACTCCGTGTCCAGTGAACGGAGACTTTGTCATCTTTCCTTTGAGACAGGATTGACAAGTTGCATACGATTGATATTCGAATGGATCCAAATATCCTTCTGCATGTAACTTAGTCAACCTTCTCTCATTGATGTGACCCAGTCTACAATGCCATAAGAAAGTTTTATTGATTTCTGGAGACTTTCTTTTGTGTGTATTCTGGACATTGAAAATCTGTGGTTGGTTTAACACGTATATACCGTTGTTCAATGTACCTGACCCAATCAAAACTTGATTAAGGTGAATGTTCACTACATTACTTACAAATGCAAATTCATAACCTTCTTTAGATAATAAAGATACAGAAATGATATTACAGGTTGCATTTGGTATATAATAACAACTACGCAAAACCAAAAAATGTCCATCAGACAATCCCAGATGATAGTCCCCCACGGCCTCAGCATCCATGCTAGCACCGTTTGCAACTCTGAGGGTCATGTCACCTGCCTTCAAAACTCTACGCTTTCTCAACGCCTGTAAAGAATTACAGATATGAGATCCTGATCCGGTATCCAATACCCAGGAAGTAGAGTTTATTGATAGACAGTTTTCAATAACATACACACCTGAAGCTGAAGCTGCAACTCGCTTCAAATCCTGTGTTATGGCTTTTCAAGCCTTGCAATCCTGCTTCCAGTGACCACTTTTGTGACAATAGAAGCATTCTTCCTTCCCCACCAGCTTTCCCGCTATCTTTGTTGCTTTTCCTTTTCCCTTCGTATCCACTTTACTGACACCGCCTCTTGGTTTGGCGGGGGCTTTCTTCTTCTTACCCTTGGCTTTCGCCCTGGATCTAGAAGAGGAAGATCCTCCTACAAACAAAGTGGATGTCTCCCTACCCTTCTGTAGGGTGCCCTCAGCACTCCTCAACATGTTCAGAAGCTCGGAAAGTTCAACCTCCTTTCCTTGCATGTTGAAGTTAAGAATAAACTGGGCGTAAGTGGAAGGAAGGGACTGGAGAATCAAATCAGTATATAGTTCATTCTCCAACGTGGTCCCAAGGTCTGCGAGCTCCTCAATGTAGCCAATCATCTTAAGCACGTGTTCCGCTACCGATGACCCGACGGCCAACCTTGCCGAAAATAGCTTCTTCGACACTTCGTATCTTGCGATACGAGACTGCTCTCCATACAGTTCTTTTGTATGGAGAAATATGGACTCTAGGTCCATATTCTCGTGCCTCCTCTGATGTTCATTGTCCATCGAGGCAAGTACGAGGCATTTGGCCTTCGCGCAATCTAACTCCCATGTCTTACGGATTTCCTTATCCGCGACGCTGGAGGTGGGACCTGGGACAGGGGGAGCTTTGGTGGTAAGTACATACCCCAACTTGTCGTAAGTGATTGCCATCTTGACATTCCTGAGCCAATCTTTGTAGTTTGGCCCTGTCAATATGTTTTTATCTAGTAATAACTTAAGTCCGGTCATGTTGAATGGTCGCTGCAATTAGGAGAGAGAAAAGAAACACTTTAGCATGATGCTCTTGAAAGTTTAGAGTGGTTTTTAGTTTGTCTAAACTGGATGGCTCCCACTGTCTCTCGAATCCCTTCTCAAACCGTAAAGAAAGGATTAGTCAGGATCAATCTCACCGTACAATACTTGCTTAACCGTTCAGCCAGGCCAGTGTCGGTACTTCAAGGGAGGTTTTCCAACGCTTTCGCGAAGTTCCTTAATTAAGTAACCTCTTTTTCCTGTGGGCGTAGTCCCGCTAACACCTTTCTAGACACCTACTAAGTTTATAGCATTGATCGTTAAGTGAGAGTTTTCCCGAGGAGTAGCATATACTCACAGTAGGATCGGGATCCAAATATCATCGCGTGATAAAACCGAAGGAATCCTACCAGAATTATCACACTCCAAATGGTATGCAGCGCTAGCAAGTTTCAGTACTTATGAAACTCCCGATGTGGATTTTTTCCCCATGCTCTTATGACCTTGACTTTGGCCAAAATATCATAAGTCACATGTCAAGTTCTACCCGTCATTCTCCTGGTTAATTTGGACCCACCCGTACCTACCCTTGACTTTGGCCAAAATGGAAGCACGACTGTCCCAAACCAACGCATCTGTCTATGCTGCACATGAATACCCAATAGCTACCAATCACTATGCCTTGACTTTGGCCAAAATACATAGCTTGAATACTTTTTGACCATTCATGTGGAATGACGGAGGGCTACGAATGGTTTTGGCGAAACCGTGAACGTAGTGAACTTGATATAATCGATGGAACGAGATAGCTTTTAAAAGGAGTGGTTCAAGCTCCGCGTTTAAAAGTTTAGTTTTGAAAAGAATCGAGTGGTTTTCAAAGTGTTCCAATCGACTTTTACTTGGTTTATTTTCTTGCATTAGTTCTTTTAATGCGTCCCATCATTTAATCCTACCATTGCAGAAAACAACCAAAATATGACGTACGTTTATGCCATTCGCATTCGCCACGGGGCCCCGTCATCACCCGTTAGGTTACTTAACTAACGACAGAGCGGAGGCTGGGCTAGCGCGGCTGTAAAACATAAGCAACGCCTAAATAGTTATCATATATAATTATATAGCAATGATAGACATTACAGATCACAGATGAATACATTGGATATACTAGGAATCCGCAATCCGTTCGAGCCTGCAACGAAAAGCGGATTACACAGTCGCGGTGAATAGCCAATACCCTATCCAAGACCCCTACGGGTGCGGCAAACTACCCGCCAAGTACCCGAAGCGAAGCAACCTCCCTCAACACCGTGAGTAGGCCACTCGGCACTTCGAGATACCCGGTAGTTTGTGCACCCCCTCCATGGGTCTATCCTAGGAGCAAAAACAGTAAAAAGAATTATACAATGACGGTTACAATCCCGACCCGGTTGTGCGGCCATACAAATAATAATATTACATCAATTTACATATTACAAATGAATGAAAGAAAAATAACACTCATCTCACATCCATCCCGGCTATTCACCCGCGACAATCCAACCCATTCATATACACATACCAGCATCAATCACAGATCACAGATATGTATAACCCCGACTAATCGACATATAGCGATTAGCCGACGTTCAATACATATAAACATCACAGATATAACCTTCATAGTCAAAGTGTATTGAAGTTCGAAAAAAAATACGGATTTATAGGCCCCCAAAAATAAATTTCTATTCTGGAAAATCTGGGCACATACAAACCATCTTAAAAATCACAAAACCAAGCCAGAAACACACTGCACCAAAATCGAGCCAGAGAGTAGCCAAGACGGCCGCGGTTGCACGGCAATAGCTTGCTATTGCCGCGGAACCGCGGCGCTTTGGTCGGATCTTTGGTTCGTTTTTGGTGACTTTCTTCATAAAACCCTGAGATGATTTTTAGAGTATAAATTATTTTGTTTTGACCAGAAAAAAATTTAACAGAAACTTAGGGTTTTTGAAACTCGGTTTTTCGATTTTTCCGTTTCGAACTTCGACACACTCTACTACCTAACTAGTTTATGTTTAGTTAGGCTCTGATACCACTGTAAGTCCACGTTGCCCACCCCGGTACTTACGGGGAGGCGGAAAACGGAATAAAAATCGGATTTTTATGAACTTAGGCAACATGGACTAGACTTGTAAGGATATTTGCTAAACAAAAACAAGCTAAAGCTAACTAGAAATTAGCTAAGTGCTAGAAAGGTTATACCTTGGGCTCTAAGTCCTTCTCTCCTTGCTCCTTGGAGTGGTGGAAGGAGGTCACCTTGCTCGTCTTCTCACGTCGAAGAAAGATCTACCCGAAAGCCTCAACCTTTGGCTTCAACTCCAAGCTAGAAGTAACTAGGGTGCAAGAAGTGCTAATCCTTGAACCCTAGATGTGAGTAGAGATTATCAAGAGAGGGTTTTTCTCAAGTTCAAGTGTTTCTCAACACATGAGAGGGGAGAGCTTGAGGGAGAGGAAGAACAAGAGAGAGAATGTGAAAAATAGAATGAGAGAATAATATGAAGCATTCTCTCATATATGTGAATTATTGTAATTAGATAAATAGCTAGATAATTGTCATGGTTAATCATGACATGACCATTATCATTTCAATTTGCAAGGATCAAAAAGCATCTTCCAAAAGAAATGATGATGGTCAAAGTGTCAACCATAGTCAACAAGTCAAGGAAGTCAAATGGTCAACAACCATAACCATGCACAATTATAAAACTAATATCAATTAACAATAATACACACATATGCATTAGGGTTAATAAAATGACAATAGTCATTAACCCTAATCAAAGTCCTCTCCCTCTGTCTCAAGCAACTGTGCATACGCACCCGTATTCGTGATCCGAGGAACACGAATACAATGAGAAAAACCAATCCCAAATCATATACTAGGATCCGGCTTAAACCAAAGCCCGCTAGTATAAACTGTCCGGACAGCAAACGTGCACAAGTGCGCGGATGTGAACGAACCCTGTCGCAAAACCATGCGACCTCTACTCATTTTGCCTAAAGGCGAATAGCTCTCTGTGTGGGACTCTAAAGACTCGACACTACGCTGGCAGTGGGTTTAACCACAGACCGCAAGCGGCACTAGCTGTACGTAACGGTCCCCAGGTAGATGTCGACAAGAAGACTGACGAGGTGAACCCCATCTGAACTCCTACTGAGCCTGCATGTGACAGTCTCCGTACAGTCCGGTCTGTTCGTCTGATACATCGCATGGCAGGCCTAGGGGGGCGGTGAACGTCAGTCCCCTAATAGCGGTACAAGTCGTGTCGGAGTGAAGCCCAGAACACCCTGAGATAACACTGGAAACCTACCAGTATATCTCGCTTGCCCTGGCCAGGGACTACTCGTGTAATGGTTCTCCTGGACACAGCGCGATGTCAACCCCCAATACCGGGAGCGACGAATCCTGTCTAACCGTCACTGCCTCCAAGTGCTTCGGGACTACACCCAAAAACTACCTGTTTGCACGACTCCTTTGAGCCGTGGTAGGGTAGTAATCAAAGTGCAGTGGGAACACACTCGAGGCGAAGTGACAGTGTCAAGTCAACGGACTAAGCTGTACTCATGTCACCTGCGAACTGATAACTGACGATAGGTATAATACCAACCAACAGTTCCCGACGAGTCCTGTCCAGTGTACTCGTAACCTAACGAGCACCCGTATACTATCTCAAGTACGACATACTGACGGCTGTGGGACAGACCGTCTCCCACACTGGGATGAGAAGTGCATACGCTAGTCTACTCCGGAGTATCGATGCCCTGTCTCGATAGTCCAACGACTAGGGACCTGTATAAGGATGTGCTTATAGATCACCCAGCTCCTACGAGTGTGAGCGCCATCACAACACTGGTAATCAAGCAAAGATCCTAAGGGCTCTACTAATATGTATATCTGCAATATGCTAAAAGAAACACATGCACATATTAAAGCAGAGACAAACCAAGTAGCATACTACCATTTCGAGCAAGATTGTATATACAACTGTGAATATCCCAAGCTTCCATCAAGTAATCTACAAACTAGTATGATACAGTAATGGCTTCTAGGGCATATACACTAACACCTTCTAGTAGCTATAGGGCCACGCATGTGGTCGATATTTTGATGTTCTGTTTATTATATATGTATTTCCAGGTTCAGGAACTTGATATAGCGTGTACTTAATACGACTTGGATTATGGTTTTAGGAGCATCCTCGGAATGCGACAGAATGGTACAAATTATATTTTATTTTCAACGGTGGGAGTGTAGGGTTCCCTAGCATGACAACTGGGTTTCGGAAGGCATCAACCATGCCAATTTATAAATTTTAGCATGCTAAGTAACCCAAACGAAGGATCTAACTAGAGAATTAGACGTAAACAAATATGTAATCAAACATTACACTAGGTGAATGAGGAATACAACCTTTGTAGACTGGTCCTTCACTTCTAAAGCTCTGTGTAGTAGTCTATTCGCTCCAAGTAGCGGTCTTCCGGACTCAAGTTGGACTCCACAAGGTGAAAGGAACAAGGTTGCTTGAAGTCTTCGAGACCGAAGATGATCTACGTCGGAAAGACTCTAACTCAAGCTATCTCTTCACTAATTGGGAATTAGTGAAGCAAACAACCTAAACTTAATAGCTAATCTAGTGTAGGTTGATGAAGTAGGAATTTTATTCACTTCAGAAATATTTTTCTCACTAATTTTCTGCACCTCTTAAAAACCTAGAGAGCTCTTGGAGATGGAGAAGAAGATGAAGTGGAGAATAGAATCAATGAGTCTAGCAACCATGGGTGAGAAAATATCATATACTAACTCTTGTAGAGACTTAACCATGGCTAATGATAATGGTTGGATTAATAAATATCTCAAGTAAAACAAAATTAGTGGACTAAGTCAATGGTTCCGCAAGCTTCCACTAAGCTCCAAACCATGACTAATTTCCATCCAATTTTGATTTACTTTAAATAAATAAAACCCCTCATTATCATAAGCATGGTGTGTGTCTCACACACCCATGTAGCATGTAGCAACAAGCATGACACAATAATATATATCACATATATATTAAGTGTGCACAAGTGAGAAAAAGAAATACTTAAGTGAGCCAATATTAGTCAATGTACATTAATATATAAAATATATAATTATAAATTAAATTATTAAATCAACACTTGATTTAATAATCCGGCTATATCGCATACAACCGACTAATATTATTTGTATCAAGTTATCGAATCAACACTTGATTCGATAACCCGGCTATATCACATATAACTGACCGATATCACATATCGCGAGATTAGAATATGGTATCATATACACGTATTGATCTCGGTCCCGCACATATCACATATGTGCTCTTACTTCGTTTCGCTTGAGCCAGGAAACCTCTGTGTAGAACTCTAAAGACTCGTCAATACACCGGCAGTAGGTAATGATCATATCAACCACCCATAAGCCGTCAGCGATACTAGCTGGACGTAACGGCTACCCGGGTATTGAGCGGTCATAAGATCAACAAGCAAGTCTGCTCATACTCCTGTGAATCCAATCAGTAACACTACCGTACAGTCCGGTCTCTTTGTCTGATATGTCGCATATCTCGTCTGGGGGTGGTAAACGTCAGACCCCAATAACTCGATAAGTCGTGCTGATGTTAGGCTCATAACGGGTCGAGAAACTACTGATAACACTTACCGGTAAATCTCCATATCAGCCCTGGTTAGGGACTTCCTGTTATGGCCAATCGAGTACAGCATAACATCAACCCCCAATACCGGGAGTGACGAAATCCCCTCCTATCACTCATTGCCTCCATGTGACTCGGGACTGTACCTAAAAACCACCGTTATGCACGTTCTCTTGAACGTGGTAAGGTGGAAATCAAAGCACAGTGGGAATCACACAAGACTCTATGACGATTTCGGGTCGACAGACTAATTTGTACCAGTATCACCAGAGAACTGCTATCTGATGATAGGTATTATACCATCTAGGAGTTCTCGGCGAGTCCGTCCAGTGTACCCAGTCTCCACTGAGCACCTGTATACCATCTCTGATGTCAAATACCAATGGATATGGGATCATCCATCGTCCATCACATGGGTCGAGAAGCGTATACGCTAGTCTACTCTGGAATATCGATGCCCCGTCTGGATACACTCACGACTAGGAACAATTTAAGGATGAACTTATGGACTACTATAGCCCTGAAAGTCGACCCTAGCACCACCATGAGGTTTTAGTAGCATCAAGCATGCCGAATTTTAATTTTTATTAGGTGCTAAGTTAGACTATACAAGATCTTTGCTAGAATGTTATGGTTTGCTATGATGATGTGAACAACTAGAGAAAGTGAAATATGGCTATACCCTCATAGATCGAGTCATTCACTTCACATGCTCCGTGTAGTAGTCCCGCGACTCCACTAGGATCCACTTGAGACTTTAGACGAGCTTCCTCCGATGACCTACGTGCCGAAGATGATCCACACGAAGTCCCTCCAACTCAAACTACCTCTACACTAAACTCTTTAGCGTAGGAAACACGCTACACTCGATCACTAGTCAAGTGTAGGATGATGAAGTAGGGGATGTTAAAGCTCACAAGTTTGTGTTCAAGCTTCATGGTTCACATCACATGTGAGGGTTGAAGCCTGAATCATGAGATTGAGGAAGAAGAAGAAGCTAGAAAGCAACTCAAAAAAATGGCTAAGTGTTGAGAATGAGCTAAGAATGAATGGCAACGCTTAACCCCCACTCATTCAAGCATGGAAATTTGCAAAATAAAATTGCAACCATGCTTGAATAGTGAGTCAAGATGAATAAATAAATATAAATCCGATGCTTGCAACCATGCTCTCATTTTCCACCTCATTTCTATTTTCACAAAATAGAATTTTATACCATGCTTCATTATTATTATTATTATATATATACATATATATATATAATGAAAAATAATTAGTGAGCTAATGATATTAGTTAAGATATAATTATATCACATATAATATACATCACATTATTAAATCAACACTTAATTTAATAATCCGGTTATATCACATATAACCGTCTAATATCATTTATCTGTATATCACATTATCAAATCAACACTTGATTCGACAATCTGGTTATATCACATATAACCGAATCGATAACAGATAACTGCCAGATTACAATACGGTATCACATACACGTATTTAATCTGGCCCACACACATATCACATATGTGTCCTACTTCGTTTTGCTTGAACCAGGGAACTTCTGCATGGGACTCTAATGACTCATCAATACGCCAGCAGTAGGTGATGATCACATCAGTCACCCACAAGCCGTCAGCGGTACTAGCTGGACGTAACGGCTACCCGGGTATTGAGCGATATGAAGATCAACAAGCAAGCTCGTTCATAGTCTCCATGAAGCCTATCAATAACACTACCGTACAGTCCGGTCTCTTCGTCTGATATATCGCATATCATGTCTAGGGGTGGTAAACGACAGACCCCAGTAACGTGATAAGTTATGCTGATGTTTGGCCTATAACGGTTCGAGAAACTACTGATAACTCTTATCAGTAAATCTCGGCAGCAGCCCTGGCCAGAGACTTCCAGTTATAGCCAATCGAGCATAGCGCAATATCAACCCCTAATACCGGGAGAGACGAAACCCTTCCTATCGCTCATTGTCTCCATGTGACTCGGGACTGTACCCAAAATCCACATGTTTGCACAACTCCTCTTGAGCATGGTAGGGAGGAAATCAAAGCGCAGTGGGAGTCACACAAGACTCTATGATGATCTCGGGTCTACAGACTAACCTGTACCAGTGTCACCAGAGGACTGCTATCTAACGATAGGTATACTACTACATAGGAGTCATCGGCGAGTCCTGTTCGGTGTACCTATTCTCCAATGAGCACATGTGTACAATCTTTGATATCACACACCAATGGTTGTGGGATCAACCATCGCCCTCTAAAGGACAAGAAACGTATACACTAGTCTACTTTGAAGTATCGATGCCCTAGTCTCGATATTCCCTCGACTAGGAACTGATTAAAGGATGTAATTTTGGACCCCCTGGCCCCACTAGTATGATCTCATCATAGTCCCGGTAGTCAAGTACATATCCTAAGGGCTTTATCAATATGTAAGAGATAGACAGTATAAATACCTGTCTACATGTTAATATAAAGGTAACCTGATAGCATACTATTATGTCGAGCAAGAAAGTCCTCTATATATAAGTCCAAGCATCCACTATATCATCAATAATGGCCTCTAGGGCATACATATTCCTAACAATCTCCCCTAGTATGATCTGCATCATAATCCTGGTAGTCAAGTATGCATCCTATGGGCTTTACCAATATGTAACAGAGAGACAATATAAAGACACAAGTATACATGTTAAGATAAAGAGCAACCAGATAGCATACTATCATGTCGAGCAAGAAAGTCCTCTCTATATATGTCCAAGCATCCACTATAATATACAATCATGTACAATAATGGCCTCTAGGGCTAGCTGTTGTAGTATCTCATATCCAACATCACATAAAAGTCTCTCGCGGGAAATGCCTTTGTGAGTGGATCCGCCGTGTTAGCCTTCGCGTCAACTCTCCTAACCTCGATCCCCTGGAGATCAACCATCTCCCTGATCAGGTGACACTGCCTCAGAATATGTCTGGATCACTGATGGGACCGAGGTTCCTAGGCCAAAACCACAACTCCATTGTTGTCACTATAACAATTATTGGACGCTCAATGGTAGGAACCATGTTCATCTCATGAACAAAAAATATCCAGACAACCTTTTTGGTAGCATCGTTGGTAGCGATGTATTCGGTCTTTATCGTCTAGTTTGCCACGGTATATAGCTTGAAACTCTTCCAACATACCGTCCATCCATTGAGGGTAAAGACAAAGCCTGAGACTGACTTTCAGTTGACCTTATCACTCTGGAAGCTCAATTCGGTAAAGGACTCCCACTGGAGTTCACCGTTACCAAACACCAAGAACATTTCTTCAGTGCTTCTCAAGTACTTAAGAATGTCCTTCACAACTGTCCAGTGATTCTCCCAAGATCCGATTGATTCCTGATAACTATACTTAGTGAGTTAGCTACATTTAGTCTGGTACATAACATCGCATACATGATAGAGCTACTGCCGAAGAATAGGATATTCCTTGCACGCGAGCTCTCTCCAAATCAGTCTTGGAAGACTTCTTTCTGGAAAGAGTGATTCCTGAGTAAGTGGGCGGACCACCACACTTAGAATCTTCCATACTAAACCCTTTTACTATGGTGTTAATATACCTGGATTTGGGACACTCCCAACATCCACTTAGATCTATCTCTATAGATCTAAATCCTTAAGATGTAGTAGGAATCACCCAGATCTTTGATGGAGAATCCTCGTGATAAGAGGAGCTTGACCGAGTGTAGCATAGGAAACCCATTTCCTATCAAGAGTATGTCATCTACGTACAATACGAGGAAGACAGTCTTACTCTCTACGACCTTCTTGTATATACAAGGTCCATCTGTATTTTTGATGAAGTCAAACTCTTTGACTGCCACATCAAAACAGATGTTCCAACTCCGCGATGCCTACTTTAATCCTGATGGACTTAAGCATAGCCACTGGAGAAAATGTTTTATCATAATCCAGACCTGGTTATTGACGAAAACCTTTTACTACAAGTCTAGTTTTGAAAGTCTCAACTTTTCTATCTACACCAAGAATCTTCTCAAGATCCACTTGCTCCCAATGGGTTTTACCCCTTCAGGTGCAGCATTCAAAGTCATACTTTGTTGGTGTACAAGGATTCCATCTCAGATTGCATTGCATCCGGCCATTTCACAGAGTCCCCACTCGTGATGGCCTGCGTGAACCTAGCTGGGTCATCATCTGCCATGATGTAATCCTCGCTCCCACCGTCACTGAGTAAACCGTAGTATCTCTCGGGTGGATGAGGAACCCTACCAGATTCACGGAGAGGCCAAGGTTCGTTGGAGACCATTGAATCCTTTGGTACCAC
The DNA here is from genome assembly GCA_030015575.1 of Agapanthus africanus. Lineage (NCBI taxonomy): Eukaryota > Viridiplantae > Streptophyta > Magnoliopsida > Asparagales > Amaryllidaceae > Agapanthus > Agapanthus africanus. The sequence continues at coordinate 820,216,871 of JASDDO010000019.1, read as the reverse complement.
TAAATCATCAGTCCTAATTTGTATAGCAGGAACTCCTTCCAGTTCTAACTCATGACCACTAATTTGTTTTTCAAGAAATTCCTTTTTCTGAAAAGGGTGGTGTTCCCGCCGAAATTTTCGGCCAAGGGATATTTGTTCGTGTTTACACCGGTTCAGGCTTCGTTTACAGATATGTGTGTGATCGGGCTCATTCATATATGCACATACACACATCAGAGGAAGAACATGTGTTAGAAAGGGAGCACTTGGTGGTCAGCGACAAAAAAAATATTTAATTGAATATTTTATTCTATTGGAAATAGATCACCAAACATGAGATCGAAAGTACAGAGATTCACAAAACTATGAATAAAATTCTCTAACTCCCTCTCTGCCTTCTCCACTATGTCAAAGCGGCGTTCTTCACGAGGAGTCGTTTCCCATTGGATAACACCATTCCCATCAGCAAAGGCAGACATTATGGCCCGCTGAGCCCATATCTGGCTTAGCAGCTGAATAGAGCGATCCCTCAGAGCTGCGGTAATCAAGAATGCCTCGTGAAAGCACTCAATCTTGTCCTCTGCGACGTCGAGCATTGCCGGAGTCATCTCCGCTGGATGAGGTGGAATGTCATCGAGCACGGACAAGAAGGCCATCCAGAGCCAAATGGAGCCGATGGGGAGGGGAGATCCCCTACGAGTCAAGAGTTCGTACAACACCGTATCACATTGGTCATCCGTGAGAGCAGGGTTCACCAAGCGTGCGGCAAAACGATGAACAATTTCCTCGATGAGCACCTCCCATGGCTGTCGGCGAGCATGTGGACGATTACAAGTCATAGCTCTTCTCTGTTAAGATGATTCTCTGAAAATGAGAGAAAATAGAAGTATTGCTTCAGATTATAAAGGGGGACATTTAAGTCCAGGCATAGAAAATTTGGCGCTCAGTGCTAAGCGCACCACGTGCTCCTCACGTGCGCGCTATTTCATAAGAAGCGCCTCAGCGCTTCAAGGCTGGCGCTCAGCGCCAAGCGCACCACGTGCCCCTCACGTGTGCGCTATTTCACAAGGAGCGCTCTGCACTCATGGGCCAGCGTTCAGCGCCAAGCGCGCTACATGCTCCTCACGTGGGCGCTACTTAATTAAGAGCGCTCTGCACTCATTGGCTGGCGCTCAGCGCCAAGCGCGTCATGTGCTCTTCACGTGTGCGCTATTTTACAAGAAGCGGTATGCACTCATTGACTGGCGCTCAGCGCCAAGCGCGCCACGTGCTCCTCACGTGTTCGCTATCTCACGGGAAGCGCCTTAGCGCTCTAAGTCTGGCGCTCAGCGCCAAGCGCGCCACGTGCTCTTCACGTGAGCGCTGAGAGAACATAAACCGTTCTTTAAATAAAGCCCCAGAGCCATAATGAGTGATCAACACTCAATAAAAGACAAAAAAGGTTGTCAGAACCCAAACCAATGCTCAGCATTGTTAAATAAAAAAGGACTGAGCATAATTAAAAGTTCAACATTTTAACTAAGTGGGCTGAGCCCAAGTTGGCCACAGACCCTTAATTCAGATTAATTGAGCCCATATGCTCATAAATCTTTTTAATTGATCTTAGTCCCAAATCTGACTATGGATCTCCCAACCAACATTGGTTTAAGGGTACATCTCTTCACACCTCTGATATGTGTCGTTGTAATTCTTCAACGTCTTCAGAGAGGTGGCGGGTCCTGACAACCAGAAACCCAATGGACCGCAACGTCCTAAAACTAACAATGGACCGTAATTTCCTTAAACTAACTACGGACCGCAACGTCCTTAAACTAAACTCTATGGACTATGAGGTCCTTAAACTCATGGACTATGATGTCCTTAAACCCAATGGACCGCAACATCCCTAAACTAAACCCCCACAGACTATGATATCTTTAAACTGGACTATGAGGTCCTTAAACTCACAGACTATAATGTCCTTAAACTCCACGGACTATGATGCCCTTAAACTTATGGACCGCAACGTCACTAAACTAAAACGATAGAGTCCAAATACTCTTTCGTTGGATCTAAATGATCCCAAAATCTTGTTGAGTGGATTTTAGTCTAAAATTAGACTAACGTATACTTAACAAACGTTTGATTCGATCTTAGTCTAAAACAAGACTAATGGTCTTTAAACCAACCCAAACCTAAATCTAAGAAAATACGGATTTGGATTAATCCACGCCCTACGGACGACAACATAAATTAGTCTCCGTATACAATTCACGGGCAAGCAAAAATAAAACAAACACACACGACACGAGGTGACCATCTGGAGAAGGAGAAAGTGGTTACCGCAATGCGGTAGCGTAATTAACTGCAGGGGCTTGCGCTTGCAGGGGAGAGCGTCTCCACAATCAAAAACCCCTCATAATGAGGGGGAATCTGACGAAGTCTGCTACAACGGCCGCATCTGTGTAAACCTTCGATACACGGTGCCATAAATCAACTTGGCATCTTCGGAGAGGTGGACGGATAAATCCAAATAGCATCTGCCCCCAAAATTCAGGCCAGACGTCCCAACGTCCCGGTCGCGTCTTTCGGCGGCGAACAGATTCTGGCACACCCGGTGGGACCTTTTTCTCTTTCCACTCCACACTTCGTGTGTCGTGTTCGCGATTGAATCGTGGTTTAATGTGGTTGCCCGTGGATTCGAGGTATTAAGATTTGGTGTTTTGCTCCGTGCAGGAAAAAGAAGATCAATGGTTTCTAACTGCTCCAGCTGCAACAATTGCAACAACTCTCGCTCTGTCCTCGCAGGAGGAGTGACCTACGGGCCTTAAGCGGCCTCCATTTTCGCGATGCCAGTGGAACAGGTGACGTAGGCTACCACTAGGCTGTTCTTTGGGACCATGCTCCCACTAATGAGCTTCAACGCCCCACTGTCGTCGTAAGAAGCTCCGAAGAAGTCGGTCTTTGATCGGCTTGCAATTACCGCAGCCCCTCTCAACGGGTCGTCCAAATCCAACGCCTCGGTCTTTAATAGACTGGGCCAAAGCTCCAATGGGCCCAGGAGGAAGCCCGCAATACCTGAAGGGGTTATCCCAAAATGGATAGCCATCCCTACTCCGGTAAATGAAGCCATCAGAGAGACTTCTCCTACTAAGGGGTCGGTCTTCACAAGACTGACCGTTCTGACTCTCGCTTCGGGCGAAGTCACCAAGGCTGCTTTCCTTACTCAAAAGTCAGTTTTCGATAGGTTGGACGTTTTTTCTCAGCGGACGTCAGTCTTCGATAGGCTGGCGCCGGCAACAACCCTTTACCAGAACAGGGGGCATGATGAAGTTACCCCGGCAACAGAGATGATCCCGACCGCACGACATTCTCGACGTCGCCACTGGCACCGAGTGAGGAAAGATGGGGGCAGTTCCCCTTCTGGACTGACTCTGCCAGCTCCAACGGTGGAAGTCGATGTTGCTGTTCCAACTGGGAACAAGTTCGAACCACTCAGGAGGGTGCGCAAGAACTCTCTGACGGCCATGCTAAAAAGATCTCCTCCACCTATGGAGAACGTTACAAAGGTGAAGCCAGAGCAGCCCCCTCAGCGGCTGTCCTCCAAAATTCATAGGGTCTGGCGAAGGGTCCAAGACTCTGTGATTAACCAAGACTACTCCCGCCAACTGAAGAAAATGAATGTTCGGCAAGAGAAGGACCACCCTGTCGTGTCACAAAAGGTGTCGTCTACTTGGGTGCTCGATGCAACGGCCCCCTTAGCTTCAACTGCCGACAAAAGGAGAAGGCTGGAGAAGATCCCTGCGTCTGCGACGAATCACAAGGGCATTGAATCCAAACGCCCCAAGTTTGGGGGCATGGTAGTGCATACTGTTTATATGGCTTCCGGAAAATAGGAAAGCCGTGTTTCTATGGGTCACCGACCGCTCACCCGATCAGTAACAAAGGCCCAGGAGCAACAACAGCAAAAGCTCCAAGAGATGCTAACGAAGATGGCCGCACTCATTGGGCCAAAAGAAAGCCCGGAAACATTGTTGGAACAGCGTTAAGAAAAAGAAACTGATGTCGAATTCCTCCGAAAAATGCTCGAGAGGAAAGACAAAGAGGCCGCGGAACAAGCGGCCAATATAAAACAAATGGCGCTTTTATTCCAAGATATGGTCGGGATGTTGATACAGCCGGATCCTCCAGCTGAAGACCCCCCGATTATCCTTGAAGACGACAGAAGGGAGACATCGAACCCTCTTCCGGCTCTATCAACATCCAGAGAGGAGACGATCTCCAAAGCCGCCCTGGACGACTATATCGCTTAACAGATACGAGCTCATCAGGCAAGCGAAACGGCCGGCCAAATTGTTAAAACTGGACGACCATATCCGGGTTGGTACGATCAAATAAAGTACCCGCCAGGATATACGATCCCCAAATTCCATGTGTATAAGGGGACGAGTAATCCACATCAGCATGTCGCTCTGTTCAGGGCTCTCTGCGGCAACACTGGAGGTGACGATAAACTACTGCTTCGCCAATTCGTCGGCAGCTTGGCGGAGATGGCGTTCGAATGGTATTCAGAACTTCCAACGACTCCGTCAAAACTTTTACGGAGATGGAATTGCTATTCACCCAGCATTTCGCAAGCGTTACCGAACGCACCCCAATCACGGCATTGATCAATGCCAGAGTGAAGCCGGGAGAGACATGGGTGCAGTATGCAATCTGATGGCGGAACTTATGGTCGAGATGCGAACAACGCATAGAAGAAGCTCCTTCCGTGGGCATGTTCATGTGGACCCTTGACCCTCAGTTGACTATCTCCCAATTCATGATGTTCTTCAAGCCGACCACCTTCCAGGCCTTGATTGACAAGCTGGCCCAAATGGACCAGATGGGCTATAGGCCTTTCCCTTCAAAGTCAGAGCTGCGGAATGAAAATGGGAAAGGGAAAGCGACCTTCGTCGCCAACGCTCGGCAACAGCCGAGTAACCCGAGACTGGTTGTTCGACAAAGTAACAAGTCGTGATCCCTCGATGAGAAGTTGAGACACCCTTACTCATTTCCCTAGGATAAAACAAGGAGACTGTTCGAACTGGCAGTGCGCAACGGGCTCATCACTCTGCCGGATCCAAGACATCCGTCGCAACCTGGTGACGTTAACCATCCTAACTATTGTCCCTACCACAGAGTAATATGTCACCCACTCGAAGATTGCTACGTCTTCAAAAATTGGGTTGAAAACCAATACCAGTAAGGCAAATTCGCGTTGTCTGAAAACTGGAAGGTGAAACTACCACAACCACATGCTCCGAAAAAGATGGACATGCCGGGGGCATCATGCTCATTCATAGAGAAAGCTCTATGGACCGAAAAGTCCGTAAACTAAAAATTCACCTCAAATATGGCAATGACGGACCGAAACGTCCCAAAACTAACAGCGGACCGAGATGTCCTAAGACTAACTATGGACCGTAATGTCCATAAACTAACAATGGACCGTAATGTCCATAAACTAACAATGGACCGTAATGTCCTTAAACTAACTATGGAACGTAATGTCCTGAAACTATCTCCTAACCGAAACGTCTCTAAACTACTACAAAGCGCAGTATCCTTAGGCTAACGCAGCAAAAAAAACACGGTACGTCCATAAGCGAAATGGGCACGGATGAAAACCCGAAAGGGCTCCGTGAGTAAAAACAGCAGGGCTACCGGCGAGTTTGTGAAAACCCGAAAGGGCGCAATCTCGTTAAAAGACACTCGCAAGGTCCTCTCGACCTTGTAAGGAGAAAATACCTGCGTGAGATACTTACGACTCACAAAGGAGCAACACACTTAGGGATCCCCACGATTCCTAAGGAGAAATTACACTTACGAGATCCTCACGACCCGTAAGGAGAAATCCCCTATGAGACACTCACGGCTCATAGGATTCAAAAGTCTTAAGCTACAGGGATCTAAAGCCGTTCTTAAGCCGTCATACACCCCGATATTGCCCTACAAACGGTTCAATGTTGACCTTTGTATACAATCCGCGGGCACAAATAAACATTTCCCCAATGGAGTCCCACCAGCGACGAGGGATATCCTCACATGGTGAACAACCCTTATAAGTCCTCTCGACTTATAAGGAGGAAGCACTCTTGTAAGATCCTTATGACTTATAAGGGAACATACACTTAGGAATCCTCACGATTCTTAAGGAGAAAACGCGTCTGCGAGATCCTCACGACTCGTAGAGAGAAATACCTTTATGAGACCCTTACGACTCATGAAGTCGAAAGCCTTAGTCGACAGGATCCTAACCCTGTTTGCTAAGCCACCTTTGTTCGACATTGACAGAGGCAAATGATGATTCGCTCCTGGCAATGTCCCAGTAGTAGCGATACTGATGGCTAAATCGGTGTCAAATTCCAAGTCCTTTCAAGGCAAATGATGATTCGCTCCTGGCAATATTCCAGTCGCAGTGATGCTGATGCCAAGATTGGTATAAGATCCCAAGCGCCATACCCGCGGCGAAAAGCCAGCGAGCCATAAGTGCATATGAAATAGCCGAAATGATAGGGCAACTTGTGACAAAATCAGCAAGTAAAATATATGCACACAAAAATAGCCGAAATGATTGGGCAATCGCGACTTTTGCGATATAAAAAACTGAAATGATAGAGCATCGCGGAAAGAAATAAAAAAAATGAAATGAAACTTTTTTCCCTACAGGCGAGTCCATATTGACCCCTGTATATTTATGGGCATAAACGAAGAGGGAACCACATGCCTCGACAAACTCTGTCAAAGGGAAAGTCAGATCTCGACAGCAACATCTGCATCCCAGGAGATCAACAATGGCGTTTCTTCGCACTCCAACCGGATACAGACGCAACGTTAACAAAACGGAGCCATGGCAAAGTCCCTAGTTCCAAGCCTCGACGGTTCACAGACAACCTAGAGAATACTTTGGAGCCATGGCAAAGTCCCTAGTTCCAAATCTCGACGGTTCACAGACAGCCCAGAGATCTCCAATGACATTTCTTCCTCCTTCCAGCAGGATGCAGATGCGACATCAACAAACGGAGCCACGACAAAGTCCCCTAGTTCCAAATCTCAACGGTTCATAAACAACCTAGAGACTACCTCGGAGCCATGGCAGAGTCCCAAGTTCCAAGTCTCGACGGCAACATCTACAGCCTAGAGATCAACAACAGCGTTCTTCTTCCAACAGGATGCAGACGCGACATCAACAAACGGAGCCGCGACAAAGTCCCCTAGCTCCAAATCGCGACGGTTCATAGACAACCTAGAGACTACCTCGGAGCCATGACAGAGTCCCTAATTCCAAGTCTCGACGGCAACATTTACAGCCTAAAGATCAACAACAGCGTTCTTCCTCCAGTAGGATGCAGACGCGACATCAACAAACGGAGCCACGGAAAAGTTCCCTAGTTCCAAACCTCGACGGTTCATAGACAACTGTTCATATCAGAATTTTGCATTATTATATTCCCCATTCTTAATCATATTGCAAATAAATAGGTGCTTTTGATCCATGTCTGCTAAATAGTTGCAGGTTACACGTTCTCAGAACAATACAGTGAAATTCATAAAAAGACGTACAAAAGTGAGACTACGACCAACAAAAGATGAATCCGTATTATACCGCCTAACAGTTCAAGGAACAAATGAAGATCAGTAAACAGCTCCATGCATAAGACAGTTCAAGGGCAGCATAAGATACAAGACTTCAAAGCGAAGCTTACAGTAAAAGTCCACAAATTCTGCACTGTTGGAAATCTGGAAGAAAATAGAAAAGATTCTGAAGAACCAAGTGAAGAAAATAGAAGAAAAAGGCAACATAAAGCAACCCTGAAGAAATGAGGCAGAGAACCCTCAACACGGCCGCGGAACCGCGGCCAAACATGGCTTTCTGCCGCGGAACCACGGCCGTGCAGAGCACGTGTCGGTGGGAGTCGGTGCATTGACTCGATTTTCTTAGGGTAGTCTTGTAATTTCAGATGTGGATCAGATGTAAACCCTAGGGTTTCTCCTATCTATAAATAGGAAAGCCTACAGCCTCTTTTGGGTGCTTCTTTTGAGATGCATCTTTTTAAATTCTAGATTAATTTCAATTCCTTGTAATCGTTCAAGAGTGCATCAATAAAGAAAGGTATTTTTATTTTTATCTCGCATTTCTTTTCTGAATTTAATTCCTGCATGTTTTATCTGTTCCTTTAATATTTGCAATTTAGTTTTCTATTATAAAAATTTATAAAAAAATGAATTCCATTGTTAATACCCTACTGAGTGAGTAATTACTCACTTGTTAGGGTTAGGAGAGGGAAGGTTTGAGAGAATGAAATCTCTCTCACTCCTTCCTTTGCCCCCATAATTTTAATCAATACGGACTCTATTTAAATGAATCACACGCCGCTCGCTACGTCACCTTATCTCACGAGGTAGCGGTGATTCCTTAGTTAGACCGGTTGTGATTGATTTGCATAGAGGTTAGGATTAAGAGTTAAGAAAGGACGGACAAGGACCAAAGGGAAGAAACGAAGTTTCTTCCTAGTCGTGCTAATCCCCTTTGTTGACTATTACCCTAACACCTAAATTCCTAACTAGGGCAAAGAAAGCAGTGAGTAGAATTCTTTTTCCAAACTAACCTAATCCTAATCCTTGCAAGCTTTTTATCAACTTTTATCTCATTCTTAGATATTAAAATAAAACCCAAAATCTTTTGGATTTAACTCGTTAAAACATAAAGAAAAGGAATCCATCTCCCTGTGGACCGACCCGTACTCAACCGGCTAGCTACCAAGCGACACCGTTATTGATTGCGGTATTCTTAACTTTGATTTTAAAACGCACGCGCAAAGCATCTCATACAATCAAATGGCGCCGTTGCCGGGGAGACGGTAGTCTCTTTCTTTGTGTAATTTTTGGTTAAAAAAAGATAAAAAATAAAAATATATAAAAATTATAAAAATTTAAAAATTTTAAAAAAATAAAATAAAATAAAAATAAAAATCATCTTGTTATTTTTGAGATGTATTGTGTGAATTGTGCAGGGAAAGAAGATGAACAGATTCAGATCTGGAAAAATCCAGTGAACAAAACAGCAAACAGAAGATCTGAACAGACAGAGGAGAGCCACAACAGACAACAGGAAAATTTTGGAGGCTGGAACAGACTTTTCGACCGCGGAACCGCTGCATTTCCTTACATTTGACCGCGGATCCGCGGCGCTTTGCTGACGTCAGCACATCAAATCCCTCTGTGAGTATTTCTTTTCCTCTCTTCTGTCCTCTTTAGTCCACTGAAAAATTTTCCTGCAGGGTTCTTTGCACCAAATCTTTTTCTCTCTCCAATAAATTGTTTTTGTGCAGGATTTTTTGCGCTGCCAAATAAAAAAAAATTTGCAAGTGTTTTTGATGTGTTAACTGCTTTGCATAATTAATACGGACTTTTAAGGGGCTATAACACCAATCCAGATTGGGTGGGGATTTCATTACTCTTCCTAAGACCCCAGAAATCACAAAAAGCATATGCATCAACCCTCGAGTTAATTAAAAAAATATTTAGACTCAGCCAATAAGGACTGTCGCGCTCATTAGGACAAAAGAAGGTTGTGGGCAATCGGTCGTTTATCTAAACTTGATTTTGTGGTGCCTAGGCTAGACAAGTAGGAAATGTAATTTTAAAAGGCCCGTCTCACGGTGATTCGTGAGCGGATCCCTCCTTTCTTTACTTGTGCTTACCTGGCCACAATTGGCGGTGAAGAGGCGATTTGAGGGATATCTCACAATTTGCCCTTTGGAACAGTTAGGAGCAGTCTAGTTGACTTAGGAGACCCTAGCTCTAGGCTTGATTGTGCATGTATAAATCGTGATTGTTTGAAATTGTGCCGTAGTTCCGTATAAATTTTTGCGAAACTCTTTCTAAAAAAACACTTTCGAAAATTTCAAAACTCCAAAAACAAACAATTTTTTTAAATAAAATTTTTTTTAAAAAATAAAAAAACCCATCACATTCTTCTCTTTTCTCACATCATGGGTACCCCACCTCGTAAAACTCTTGCCGAACTTTGGTACCTTCAACCAGAGATTACTTCCTACGCGCATTGTTTTGGTCGAATTTCGGATGACCCCTCCATGCCCAAAATTTCTTTGAATGATCGAATAGATGCGTCTAGGAGAAACAGTTGGACTCCGCAATCCACTTTGTATCAACCGTTTCAACCTTCACATCTTTCTTACGTTGATACCCCTTTTGAGAGTCCGGTGGTAACTCCGAAACCCATGTCTATTGCTGAACATATTGAATAATCTCGTAGCCGATCTTTCACTTCTTTCAACACTTCCAGTTCTTGGGATCAATAATTCCATTCACCTTTTTATCCAAATGTTGATCCTAATACTGTCCAACCATTCAATTCCTATCCATCTTACCCAACCGTTGCACCTTCCTTAGACATTGCTTCTACACAGCCATTTAGGAGTTTCCAGAATCCAAACAATTTTGAATATTTTACTGAACCCCTTCACGACCCATGTCTAGTCTGGAACAGTCGTTGGAAGATTTTATGGTAGCGTCAAGACAACAGATAATGGATTTGAATGCGTCCATGGCCGTCCTTATACAACCTAGTGATCCGGTAGCTAGTTTCCAAGTAGCTCCAAATTTTCCAATGTATGATGAGGCGGTAGGACAGATTAATAATTTGAGTGGAGAGAGTGAGCTGTGCACCCTTCCAAATCAAACCTATCCATCCCCAATTGAATCCCATAACTCCGGTTTTGAATGTCTATCAAGTGTTCCAAATGATTCATCAGTTGAAGATAAAACGTCTAATGAGTTGTGCGACTTTGTAGTGTTTGATTTACTTGATTGTGAAGGGTCCCTTTCGAGTGAAATCACCACCAATCCTTTTGACCTTTACACCTCCACTCTAGAACCTGAATTAATTGATATCCATGCTTTTGATGAGATATCTGAGAAATTTAATTTTCACTTGATCGAGGATATTGACGCCGGGAATATTTTGGATGATGAACTCACAAATTTGGATGAGTTTTTCTTTCCAATTCATCATCCCGAGACATTAAATGTTTCTCCCGAACTTCATAGGCGTCTTGAATTTGATGAGAATTGCATGGATAAGCTAAATTTTGAGGATAATATTGAGGATAGTATTGAGGATGAACCGGTTTTGTTTGATGAGTCAGATTTTCCAATTCATCCTCTTGAACCTTTAACTGTTTCACTTCCTAAATCAATCCCCTTCATCCTTTCTGTCGTTCCGACCGCGCAAGAAACCGTATCCCTTTCATTTTCAATGTCTGCTTTACCAAGTTTGACGTACCCATGTTTTCTCATGAATCTTGAGGGATTTGACCTCATTTCTCAGTGGGTTGATAGATTAGCACAATCGCTTTTTACACATCGGTCATTACAAATCGTACTAATTTATACACTCTATCTCCACCCTCAAGTTCATATTCCACTTCTTTCTCCCACTTTCTCTGGTTTTTCATGATAGCGGGTATTAATGAATCATAATCCGATATTTTGAGTTCGACAATTTTAGAAAAACAATTTGATTTAGACTCTTTTGAGAATAAGGTAGATGAGTCTTACGAGTCTTCTAGTTCCATAATTTTTGAAAAATCAAGTGTGTTGAATTCTGGCGTGACACTTATTGACATTGAAATGTTCAATCGGACAATCGATGAAAGTTTCGAAGATATTTTCGCCGACGAACTCGCATTCCTAAATGACACGGATTTTATGATTAATCAACCTCCACCTGAAGAAGTCGAACCACCACCATTTCTTTTTCCCTTCTGCCAATCTTCTCCTCCACCGAGACCGTATACTGCTTCTATCTCCACATGGTCTCGTGTGTTTCTCATTTCTTTCCTCTACACTCCATTCTTTCACCAACCACACCATTATAATGATAAAATTTTTGAATGGTTGGTGCTAACTTTTGACATGTGTAAGGCCTTGTATAGCTTGATACTGTGTTTTTCTCCTCCCTAACTCTGAACTTTAATGCTTCAACAGTGGAAACACTGTTTCACTTAAGTTTGGGGGGAACCTTTTTGTGTATATATCTTTTGTTTTCTTTTTCTGTTAATAATAATTAAAAAAAACAAAAAACAAAAATAAAAATAAATAAATAGGGGAGTGCCGACAATTTTGACCCTCTTGGTGTAGCCTGACAGTGAGGGCACTGTCAGGTTTAAGTTTGGGGTGTGCTCGGTAAGCTTTCTTCCTTCGCATTCATATGTATATTTTTGCATTTGCATACTTATTTTAAAACCCATAAAAATAAAAATAAAAATAAAAATAAAAAAGTTCAATTTTGGCTATATTTGACTTAAGTTCAACATGACGGTTGACTAGTTAGGAAAAACTAGATCCTAAACTTAGTATATTAAAAACCCTAAAAATAACTTTTCTTAAAATTTAACTGTAGAAAATATATGTCCTTATAGTTTATTTAGAAATAAGCAAATTTTGAATTCAGTTCTTGGGCTAGGTCAAAATAAGGGAAGAGTATTGAAATTTTTATTGAAGTGTAAGTCTGAAAAATAATTCTAACCTTAAGTCTAAATTCTGAAAATATATACCCTACAACTTGCACATACACGCACCTTGAAACTTGGGATAGTAGAGGATACCTTGAATTGCTCTTGTCTAAAATCCTTAGTATGAGAAAAAAAATTAAAAGTATAAGTGTGAATAAAGAAATAAAAAAATGAACACTGGTTTTGTAATTACTTAAGGCTACATAAATAAAATATATAGCGAGGGTGCTTTATCACCTAGTGCCTTAGATCAACTGGTTTGGGAGTCACTGCTAAGCCTTAGGTATTGCAAGACGAGGAATTATGCCTAAATGCGCAAGCACATTTTGTAATCGGTCGTTTAGTACCTCAAGAAGTATTAACGGCCGCATGAAAGATGTGTGAGCAATTTCATTTAAAATTCACCAACTAAAAGTACTTTGGACAATGGACAAGAGTATAATAGCTTGAATTGAATTTCCAAGTGTAGGAGCGATACATACACATACGTAGGGGTATATGATTGGGGTTTGGATGAGAGATAAGAATGAAAGATAGGGCTTACACCTTCAGTAGAGATGATAAAAATTCCTAAGTTGAGATGGAACCTTAGAAAGAAAATTCAAATGATGCTGAAAGCTTAATAAATTTACAGAACATATACTATCTTAAGTTAAATGATAAGTGAGTGTGAAAGATACGGGTTGATGATTTCTAAGTTGAAGATAATAGAATTTCTTGCTAGAACACCGAATTGAAGAATGAAAGTCAATAGGCCAAATTGATCGGATTTTATGGGTAGTATCCGCTGAAAACCCTCAGGAGACAACACTCCTCCTACTAGGGACACCTAGAGATTTAACGGCTTGTTGTACGAGCTCAGTGCAATCGCGATTCCCTGCGAAAATGAGGTTAGGTTTTTTCGAGAATAAAATTAGTTTTGCTCGGGACGAGCAAAAGATAAGTTTGGAGGTATTTGTTCATATCAGAATTTTGCATTATTATATTCCCCATTCTTAATCATATTACAAATAAATAGGTGCTTTTGATCCATGTCTGCTAAATAGTTGCAGGTTACAGGTTCTCAGAACAATACAGTGAAATTCATGAAAAGACGTACAAAAGTGAGACTACGACCAACAAAAGATGAATCCGTATGATGCCGCCTAACAGTTTAAGGAACAAATAAAGATCAGTAAACAGTTCCATGCACAATACAGTTCAAGGGCAGCACAAGATACAAGACTTCAAAGCGAAGCTTACGGTAAAAGTCCACAAATTCTGCACTGTTGGAAATCTGGAAGAAAGTAGAAAAGATTCTGAAGAACCAAATGAAGAAAACAGAAGAAAAAAGGCAACATAAAGCAATCCTGAAGAAATGAGGCAGAGAACCCTCAACACGGCCGCGGAACCGCGGCCAAACATGCTTTTTGCCGCGGAACCGTGGCCGTGCAGAGCACGTGTCGGTGGGAGTCGGTGCATTGACCCGATTTTCTTAGGGTAGTCTTGTAATTTCAGATGTGGAACAGATATGAACCCTAGGGTTTCTCCTATCTATAAATAGAAAAGCCTACAGCCTCTTTTGGGGTGTGCCCTTTTTGGGTGCCTCTTTTGAGATGCCTCTTTTTAAATTCTAGATTAATTTCAATTCCTTTTAATCGTTCAAGAGTGCATCAATAAAGAAAGGTATTTTTATTTTTATCTCGCATTTCTTTTCTGAATTTAATTCCTGCATGTTTTATCTGTTCCTTTAATATTTGCAATTTAATTTTCTATTATAAAAATTTATAAAAAAATGAATTCCATTGTTAATACCCTAATGAGTGAGTAATTCCTCACTTGTTAGGGTTAGGAGAGGGAAGGTTTGAGAGAAGGAAATCTCTCTCACTCCTTTCTTTGCTCCCATAATTTTAATCAATACGGACTCTGTCTAAATGAATCACACACCGCTCGCTACGGCACCCTATTCTACGAGGTAATGGTGATTCCCTACTTAGACCGGTTGTGATTGATTTACATAGAGATTAGGGCTAAGAGTTAAGAAAGGACGGATAAAGACCAAAGGGAAGAAACGAAGTTTCTTCCTAGTCGTGCTAATCCCCTTTGTTGACTATTACCCTAACACCTAAATTCCTAACTAGGGCAAAGAAAGCAGTGAGTAGAATTCTTTTTCCAAACTAACCTAATCCTAACTCCAGCAAGCTTTTTATCAACTTTTATCTCATTCTTAGATCTTAAAATAAAACCCAAAATCTTTTGGATTTAACTCGTTAAAACATAAAGAAAAGGAATCTATCTCCCTGTGGACCGACCCGTACTCAACCGGCTAGCTACCAAGTGACACCGTTATTGATTGCAGTATTCTTAACTTTGATTTCAAAATGCATACGCAAAAGAACGATCAATCAACAACCCAGAGACAATCTCGACATTCGTCGCAATATTGAAGACACAATGTCAACAAACGAAGCTAAGGAAAATCCCTCGTTTCAGGGTCTTGACGGCAACTTAAATGAGACCTGAAAAGACTATTGGAGATTATCCCACACCAGCGCGGAGTGGTCATGACTCATCGAGGCTCCCAAACTGAGCCTAACCTCAAGTAAAAAGCGACATGGAATATCCCTAACGCTTGCTCTTTCGACGGTAATATCACCTGAAAGATTACTTGAAGATGTCTTGTCCAGCCCTCGAAAGAATCAGAGACACGACAATCGCGGGGCTACTTGAACAGCAAGATTGCGTATCGAGGAATACACCAGTCAACGCGACGGTGCGACGGGTAGAAAACCCTAGTACCATAGACCCTTACGGACTTCTATTAGCAGGAGTTAACTGTGACGTTAGGAAACCCTTGCGAGAACTTCTCGATTCATCTCGACCCGTGAGGAAATTAGTGTTCTTGTGAGAACTTCTCGATTCATCTCGACTCGTAGGGAAAAGCCTTAGGCAATGGGGATAAGGACCTGTTTCCTAAGCACCGGGGCCCTGCAATTCGGTCCAAGATGGACTATTGTATACTATTCACGGGCTACACTCTCCAAAGTCGAATCTCGACAAGGAGGGAAACAACCACTTACGAATCCTCTCAACTTGTAAGCGGGAAAAATTCTCTTGTGAGATCCTTACGACTCTTAAGAGAAAACGCACTTAAGAATCCTCACGATTCCTAAGGAGAAAAGATACCTACGGGATCCTCTCGACTCGTAGGGAGAAAACCCTTTATGAGACCCTCACGACTCATAAAGTTGAAAAGTCTTAGGTGGTAGATCTGAACCTGTTTCCTGAGCCATCGCTTCTTATCTCGATTCAGGGAAATAAGCGTCCTTGACGAGAATTTCTCGATTCACGTCGACTCGCAAGGAAATCAGTGTCTTTGCAGGAATACCTCGATTCGTCTCAACCCTAAGGAAATCGGTGTCCTTGACAAATATCTCGATTCAGGGAAATCAGTGTCCTTGATGAGAACCTCTTGATTCGTATTGACCCGCAAGGAAATCAGCGTCTTTGCAGGAATACCTCGATTCGTCTCAACTGGCAGGGAAATCAGTGTCCTTGACAAATATCTCGATTCAGGGAAATCAGCATCCTTGACGAGAACTTCTCGATTCGCGTCGAACCGCAAGGAAATCAGTGTCTTTGCAGGAATACCTCGATTCGTCTCAACCCCAAGGAAATCAGTGTCCTTGACAAATATCTCGATTCAGGAAAATCAGCGTCCTTGACGAAAACCTCTCGATTCGCGTCGACCCGCAAGGAAATCAGTGTCTTTATAGGAATACCTCGATTCGTCTCAACCGAGAGGGAAATCAGTGTCCTTGACAAATATCTCAATTCAGGGAAATCAGCGTCCTTGACGAGAACCTCTCGATTCGTGTCGACTCGCAAAGAAATCGGTGTCTTTGCAGGAATACTTCGATTCGTCTCAACCCGAAGGAAATCAGTGTCCTTGACAAATATCTCGATTCAGGGAAATCAGCGTCCTTGACGAGAACCTCTCGATTCGCGTCGATCCGCAAGGAAATCAGCGTCTTAGCAGGAATACCTCGATTCGTCTCAACCGGCAGGGAAATCAGTGTCCTTGACAAATATCTCGATTCAGGGAAATCAACGTCCTTGACGAGAACCTCTCGATTCGCGTCGACCCACAGGGAAATCAGTGTCTTTACAGGAATACCTCGATTCGTCTCGACCCCAAGGAAATCAGTGTCCTTGACAAATATCTCGATTCAGGGAAATCAGCGTCCTTGACGAGAACCTCTCGATTCGCGTCAACCCGCAAGGAAATCAGTATCTTTGCAGGAATCTCTCGATTCGTCTCGACCCTAGGGAAATTAGTGTCCCCGCGCATGAAAAGAAAATTCTCCTGTGAGATCCTTACGACTCTCGAGAGAAAACGCACTTAGGAGTCCTCACGACTCCTAAGGAGAAAAGATACCTAAAGGATCCTCTCGACTCGTAAGGAGAAAACCCTTTATGAGACCCTCACGGCTCATAAAGTTGAAAAGTCTTAGATAACAGATCCTAACCCTGTCTCCTAATCCATCATTGCCCCGCAAGGAGGTCAAGATAGACTATCTATGGGACACACTCTCTTAAGTCGAACATCGACAAGGAGGGAAACAATCACTTACGAGTCCTCTCAACTTGTAAGGAAGAAAATTCTCTTGTGAGATCCTTACGAATCTTAAGAGAAAATGCACTTAGGAATCCTCACGACTCCTAAGGAGAAAATACGCCTACGGGATCCTTTCGACTCGTAGGGAGAAAAAGCTTCTTGAAAACCTTACGGGTCATGTAGAAAAAGTCTTAAGCTACAAGGACCCTAAACTTGTCTCCTAAGCCCTCAATTCTATGGCCCTGCATAGCTCTGCACTACTTCACCCACGTACATACCTACGTGGGCAAAGTAGTTGGGGCATTTGTTCCTGCCGAAATTTTCGGCCAAGGGATATTTGTTCCTGTTTACACCGGTTCAGGTTTCGTTTACAGATATGTGTGTGATCGGGCTCATTCATATATGCACATACACACATCAGAGGAAGAACATGTGTTAGAAAGAGAACACTTGGTGGTCAGCGACAAAAAGAAAGCATTTAATTGAACATTTTATTCTATTGGAAATAGATCACCAAACATGAGATCGAAAGTACAGGGATTCACAAAACTATGAATAAAATTCTCTAACTCTTTCTCTGCCTTCTCCACCATGTCAAAGCGGCGATCTTTACGAGGAGTCATTTCCCATCGGACATCACTGTGCCCATCAGCAAAGGTAGACATTATGGCCTGCTGAGCCCGTATCTGGCTTAGCAGCCGAATAGAGCCATCCCTCAGAGCTACGGTAATCAAGAGTGCCTCGTGAAAGCACTCGATCTTGTCCTCCGCGGCGTCGAGTATTGCCGGAATCATCTCCGCTGGATTAGGAGGAATGCCATCGAGCACGGACAAGAAGGCCATCCAGAGCCAAATGGAGCCGATGGGGAGGGGAGATCCCCTGCGAGTCAAGAGTTCGTACAACACCGTTTCGCATTAGTCATCCATGAGAGCAGGGTTCACCAAGCGTGCGGCAAAACGAGGAACAATTTCCTCGATGGGCACCTTCTATGGTTGTCGGCTAGCATGTGGACAATTACAAGCCATAACTCTTCTCTGTTAAGATGATTCTCTGAAAATGAGAGAAAAGAGAAGTATTGCTTCAGATTATAAAGGGGGACATTTAAATCTAGGCATAGAAAATGCTGTGCATGATGGAACCATTTCCAAGCTCTGAGAAAGAGAAGTTTGACCCTGAAAAAGCGGAAAAGGAAGGTGAAAAGACACCTTCAGTAATGAGGCAGTGCCTCACGTGCAAAGCACGAGAGCGCTTACGCCAGGAGTGCCAGCGCTAAGAGTCAAAGACTCTGAGGTAGCGCCTCACGTGCAAAGCACGAAAGCGCTTGCGCCAAGAGCGCTAAGCGCTAAGAGTCAAAGACTCTGAGGTAGCGCCTCACGTGCAAAGCACGAGCGCGCTGGTGCCAGAACTAAAAGTTCTTTACCATTGGATCAAAGATCCAACGGAGATGATTAAAAATCACCAAAGTAAAGAATTAAATTCTGTTGAGGGAATACTCCTCAAAATCTTTCCAAACAGGAAAAATTGTGCTCTGTAAATCAGCACCGTTGGATCAAAAATCCAATGGTGATTAAAAATCACCAAGATACAGAACAATCTCTGTATGGGAAAATAATTTCTTGATCTTATTAAGTAACAAGAAAGATGTTTTCTGTAAAACAGAAGCGCTAGGATCAAAGATCCAACGGGGGGAAACATCCCCAAATCAATTAGAGAAAAGATCTCCTTAACCGATTCAACAAATCAGCCTCCCCTATATAAAGGCCCCAAGACTTCAAGTCTTAGATCGAAGAAACTCCCCATAAGTTTCATACAGAGAAATCCCCCCCCCCAAACTTTGAGAAATTTCAAAGAGAAGAGAAAGCTCTCGGAAGAAGAAATTTTCTTCAAGGTAAATAAAAGAAGAGAGATCATAATATCTCTTGAATTTTTAAGAGTTTAACTCTCACATCATAAGAACTCATTTCTTTATGTAGATCACAGATCCATAAAACTAGGTTTTTCATAAAAAAACCAAGAGATTCAGCATCTCATCAAAAGGAGAAGAATTTAGTTCTTAAATCCATGAGACAAAATCTTTTATAAACTGAGAATTTAATTCTCAGAGAACAGAACTGATCAGAGCTGCCTAAAAAGGGCCTTAGCGTTCCAATTAAAAAGAAGCGCCTCAGCGCTCCAATTAAAAAGAAGCGCCTCAGCACTCCAAGTCTGGCGCTCAGCGCCCAGTGCTCTAAGCGCTATGTTATAAAAGAGCCTTAGCGCTCCAAGTCTAGCGCTCAGCACTCCAAGCGCTATTTTTAAAGAAGTGCCTAGCGCTCCAAATTTGGCCTTCAGCGCTAAGCACACCATGTGCTCCTCACGTGTGCGCTATTTCATAAGAAGCGCCTCAGCGCTTCAAGGCTGGCGCTCAATGCCAAGCGCACCATTTGCCCCTCACGTGTGCGCTATTTCACAAGGAGCGCTCTGCACTCATGAGCCGGCGTCACTTGGGCGCCACTTAATAAAGAGTGCTCTGCACTCATTGGCCGGCGCTCGGCGCCAAGCGCGCCACGTGCTCCTCACGTGTGCGCTATTTCATAAGAAGCGCTCTGTACTCATGACTGGCGCTCAACGCCAAGCGCACCACGTGCTCCTCATGTATGCGCTATCTCACAGGAAGCGCCTTAGCGCTCTAAGTCTGGCACTCAGCGCCAAGCGCGCCACGTGCTCCTCACGTGGACGCTGAGGGAACATAAACTGTTATTTAAATAAAACCCCAGAGCCATAATGAGTGCTCTACGCTCATTAAAAGACAAAAAAGGTTGTCAGAACCTAAACTAATGCTTAGCTTGTTAAATAAAAAAGGGCTGAGCCTAATTAAACATTCAACATTTAACTGAGTGGGTCGAGCCCAAGTTGGCAACAGACCCCTAATTCAGATTAATTGAGCCCATATGCTCAGAAATCTTTTTAACTAATCTTAGTCCCAAATCTGACAATGGATCTCCCAACCAACATTGGTTTAAGGGTACATCTCTTCATACCTCTGATATGTGTCGTTGTAATTCTTTAACATCTTCAGAGAGCTGGTGGGTTCCGACAATTGGAAACCCAATGGACCGCAACGTCCTAAAACTAACAATGGACCGTAATGTCCTTAAACTAACTACGGACCGCAACGTCCTTAAACTAAACTCTATGGATTATGAGGTCCTTAAACTCGTGGACTATGATGTCCTTAAACCCAATGGACCGCAACGTCCCTAAAATAAACCCCCACAAACTATGATGTCTTTAAACTGGACTGTGAGGTCCTTAAACTCACGGACTATGATGTCCTTAAACTCCACGGACTATGATGTCCTTAAATTTATGGACCGCAACGTCCCTAAACTAAAACGATAGAGTCCAAATACTCTTTCGTTGGATCTAAATGATCCCAAAATCTTGTTGAGTAGATTTTAGTCTAAAATTAGACTAACGTATTCTCAACAAACGTTTGAGTTGACCTTAGTCTAAAATAAGACTAATGGTCCTTAAACCAACCCAAACCCAAATCTAAGAAAATACGGATTTGGACTAATCCACGCCCTACGGGCGACAACATAAATTAGTCTCCGTATACAATTCACGGGCAACCAAAAATAAAACAAATACACACGACACGAAGTGACCATCTGGAGAAGGAGAAAGTGGTTACCGCGATGCGGTAGCGTAATTAACTGCAGGGGCTTGCGCCTGCAGAGAAGAGCGTCCCCACAATCAAAAACCCCTCATAATAAGGGGGAATCTGACGAAGTCTGCTACAACGGCCACATCTGTCTAAACCTTCGATACACGGTACCATAAATCAACTTGGCATCTTCAGAGAGGTGGACGGATAAATCCAAATAGCATCTGCCCCCAAAATTCAGGCCAGACGTCCCAACGTCCCGGTCGCGTCTTTCGGCGACGAACAGGTGGCATGTTGAGAAACAAAACAATTTTTGTTCATCGGTTTGGTAGAAGATATTCCCTCGCGAATATTTGGGATATCCAACAAACTTACAGAACTGATCTTATCTCGAGTTTGTCCGGATTTTGCCTTTTAACATAGGCCGGACAACCCCATATCTTAATAAAATTAAGACATGGTCCCTTCCCATTTCATAGCTCATATGGAGTAGTAGGCACTGATTTGGTTGGATCCCTTATTCAATAGTTATGCAACTTCTCAAGTGCATAACTCCAAAAGAAAACATGCAACTCAGCATTACTCATCATAGAGCGCACTATATCTAATAGGATGCGATTCCTCCGCCCCGATACACCGTTGTGTTGTGGTGTATACGAAGGAGTAAGCTGAGAGAGAATCCTATTCTCTTTTAGATAGTTCAGGAACTCCATGCTCAAGTATTCTCCTCTCCGATCAAATTGAAGGACTTAATACTTTTACCCGTCTGGTTCTCAACTTCAAGCTTATATTCCTTGAATTTCTTAAAAGTTTCAGACTTGTGTTTCAACAGGAACACACGTCCGAATCTTAAGAGATAGTTAGTGAACATAATAAAGTATGAGGAACCATCCCTGGCATGTGTAGACATAGGACCGTATACATCATCATGTATTAGTCCCAAGAGTTCGGTAACACTTTCTCTGTTTCCAGTAAACGGAGTATTGGTCATTTTACCTTTGAGACAAGACTGACAAGTATCATAAGATGAGAAATTTGAACATATTCAAATATTCATCCTTATGTAACTTAGCTAGTTGTGTCGCATTGATATGACCTAGTCTACAATACCACAAGAAGGATTTATTCATTTCTGAACTACTCCTCTTGTTTGTGTTCTATATACTTTGAACTGTGGTTTGATTTAGAACGTATATGCCATTACATAACATGCCTAATCCAATCAACTCTTGATTAAGGAAAATGTTCACAACATTATCCTATAATACAAAATTATATCTTTCTTTAACTTAATAAAGAAACTGATGTAATGTTGAATATCAGGTTCGGTATGTAATAACATTCGTTCAGAATCAATATATTTGGTAATACAGGGTGATATTTGCCAACTGATTTGGCTGCAACAATTGTACCATCACCCGATTCCAGTTCTCTATCTTTCTGTAGCCCATGCAACAGATTACATATATAGGATCCTGATCCAGTATCACATACCCAGGACGTAGAGCATACTGAGAAACGGTTCTCGGCAAGGAACACACCTGAAGAAGATGCATCAACATCCACTTTCTTCGTTTGGGCGGCGTGAGAATCCTGGTAATCCCCTATTTTCTGCTCAGACTTATAACAATTATAGGTTAGAGCGGAACCAATGTTCCCTAGCTCTGTATAACAAGCGGGTTCGGTCAATACATCCAAATTATTATCTTGATTAAGGCGTGACATGGTCGCTACCTGGAGAGAGAGAGAAGAAAACACTTAGCGTATGCTCTTGCAAAATTAAATTGGTTATTATTTTATCTAATCAGGATGGCTCCCACAGTTTTTATCCAATCTTCCTTCAAACAGTAAAAGGTAAGACTAGCCGGGATTAATTACACCCTACAAGTTCGCCAATCTTTCGGCCAGGCCAGTGTCGGTATTTTAAGGGAGGTTCCCCGTGCTTTCGCACGGACCTAATTAAAATAAATCTCGTTTTCCCAGAGGCATAACCCCGTTGACACCTTTCTAGACACCTACTTGATCGGCTAATTGTAAAGTGCAAAACTCTCTCAGGAGTAACTCTTACTCGCAGTGGGTACCAGGATCCAACAATCTCATAGAAGGTATGTAATCTCATTGCAAATTTCAACACTTGAAATTCCCGATAATGGTTTTTACCCCTAACTTCCTATGACCTTGACGGAGGTCAACAAATTATAGGCTGCTAGACAAGTTCAACCCGTACATTTTGTGATTGAATTAAATCCACCCGCACAACCCTTGATGGAGGCCAACAAAGTCGCACGACCACCCTAATCCAATCACATCACATGCTTTAGCAGATAAGCACTAAATAGCTACTGCACACTACACCTTGACAGAGGCCAACAAACGTAACGCGAACACTAAGTAGTACTTACCTGAAATGACGGAGGGCTACGACAGGTTTTTAAGAAAACCTTTTGCATAATGAACTTGATATCGTTGTGGAATCGGGTGATTTGAAAAGGAGTGGTTTAAGCTTCGCTTTTAAAATCGAGTTTTTCAAAATAAACTGAGTGGGTGTAGCATCTGCTAAAGAGGTCACTCCTGGTGAAGGGATCTCGGCTCTTTCCTCATCGAATGAGGTGCTGGATATTCTACAAGGAATACCGCTACGCAAAGCAAGAACTAGAGCTACCAGTTTTGAAAATTTGATTCCATAACATCTTGGGTTTCTTTCCTTTTCATTAATCTCATTAATGAAGTCCCATCATTTATGCTTCCTAAGCATCACAGAAAAAGAAACAAAAATAGAATGTACGCTTATGCCATCCGCATTTGCTACAGTGTCCCATTATGCACCGTTAGGTTACTTAACTAACGGCATAGCGGGACGGGCTAGCGCGGGTGCAAAACATAAGCAACGATTATTATATATCATATATATAATAAATACCATTTGTCCCAGTATATAAAGTGATCACATCACAGAATATCGGCAGCAGAAGATAACTTATGAAATATTGGATATACTAGGATTTCCGCGTTTTAAATTAAGCCAGTAAAAAACACGAATTCCACAGTCATGATGAATAGCCAAACCCACATCCCTAGACCCCTACGAGAGCGGCAAGCAACCCTGCCAATTCTAGAATTAGGAGACCCGGTCCCAACTCCTTGAGATGGTCTTCCACTGGACTCTAGAACCCGGTTGCTTGTGCTCCCCATCTTGGGTCTATCCTAATGCGAAAAAGTAAATAATATATATCAATGGTGACATCATCCTCAATCCGGAACTGCCCCAATAAAAGAATATTACATACAAGTTTTTACATGAAAAAAATGAAAAACTCTCATCTCACGCTAAACCCCCGGCTATTCAAACACGACGATCCAATATAACATATCACAGCAACACATAACATCACATGTCATCAACGTAAGTAAATATGGGTATCCCAATTATCATTGACATATAGCAACGAAACCGACGATACACCACATATTACACTTACGGCCGCAGAAAAGAAAGTGAAAACTACAACAATTGGAATCCGCAACCACCTTAGACATCATAAACCCGAGATATCATATACTTCGGATTTCATGCCTAACCAAATAAATTCCTTAGACATCACATGCTTAACAATTATAAACCCCACATTTTAGTCTCGATATTGAAAACACTTTTCAATATTAAGTCAGGCAATTCAACAAGATTCCCGACAAGTTGATCGAATGTTCGTCGGAAACTTTAGTAGACGGCCGCACCCCCGATGCCGTCGACGAAGTGCACTTAGGCAGAACACCGCGGCCGCGAGCACCCGAACGGATGCTTTAGGTAACGGGGTTTTCCTACAGTTACTTGGTCGAGCTTATGTGGCGTGGCTATCTGGTAATGTTACCCGGCGAACATTCGCGTACTATACGAGATTGCGACGGAGTTTTGATCCGAATCAAAACCTCGCGTCAACCAATCAAACGAGACTAAATTGCTAGGTTTACAAAATTCAAATTAGTTTTCACAAAACTAATCGGTGTGGATTCCAAATATTGTTTCACAATCACAGATAGGTAGACGATCTTAAACATTTCGATCGAATCAACAAAGACCCAAAATTTCCCAGAGAGCTCAACACTTGAGCACAGTTTGAAAAATACCCAGAACATGCCACAGTACCTTTGGACCAACCGTAGAAGGGCCGACCCATGCCTCACTCATAGCGCCGCGGAACCGCCGTAAACCCTAGGGTATGACCGCGGTTCCGCTTCCAAAGAGTCGACTTTGGGTATCGTTCTTCTAGAGAGTCCATAGAATTACCTGCATGATTTTTTGAAGATTTTTAAACCAAAAAATTCCAACTTTTGGAAAAATTCCAGCGAGGGTGAAATGTGGGGTTTCGATATTCATTCGAACTCTTCAACTTCGCCTAGACTACATATTTAAAAATCCGAAACGATGTTAAAATTACGAATACAAAACACTCCGAATTGTCTTTACAAAAAGATAACATCACATGCAATCTTAGTAAAAATAAACAATACCTGAAACACCAAAACCCAGAGCCTGGAACACCAAAGTGAAACAAGCCCAAAACTTGATGGAAAAACCGGTGGGGCCGGTTTTTAGAGACGCCGGGTCGAACCCGGTGAAAGTGGCTCGTTTTACTCTGGTGTTCATGCTACATCACATGTAACACATCGCACCTGTTTAAAAAAATTTCAGAGAACTTTTAAAATTCGACAGAAACTATGGATTTTGTTTCGAGCTTTCGAAGTTGTTTCGGTTTCGTAATTCTACTAATATCGTCTAATTCTCTAAATCGGCTCTGATACCACTGTAGGGTTCCCTAGCACAACAACTGGGTTTCGTAAGGCATCAACCGTGCCAATTTATAAATTTTAGCGTACTAAGTAACCGAAACCAAGGATCTAACTAGAGAATTAGACGTAAACAAGTATGTAATCAAACATTACACTAAGTGAATGAGGAATACAACCTTTGTAGACCGGTCTTTCATTTCTAAAGCTCCGTGTAGTAGTCCCTTCGCTCCAAGTAGCGGTCTCCCGTGTTAGTGTATATGCCCTAGAGGCCATTACTGTATCATACTGGATTGTATATTACTTGATGGAAGCTTGGGATATTCACCTTGTATTGACATTCTTGCTCAAAATGGTAGTATGCTACTTGGTTTGTTTCTGCTTTAATGTGTGCATGTGTTTCTTTTAGCATATCGCCTTTACACATTAGTGGAGCCCTTAGGATCTTTGCTTGATTACCAGCGTTGTGATGGCAGTCACACTCGTGGGGGCTGGGTAATCGATAAGCACATCCTTATGCAGGTTCCTAGTCGCAGGACTATCGAGACAGGGCATCGATACTCCGGAGTAGACTAGCGTATGCGCTTCTTATCCCAGCTTGGGAGACGGTCTGTCCTACAGCCGTCAGTACGTCGTACTTAGGATAGTATGCGGGTGCTCGTTAGGTTACGAGTATACTGGACAGGAATCATCGGGAACTGTTGGTTGGTATTATACTTATTGTCAGTTATCAGTTCCCAGGTGACATGAGTACAGCTTAGTCCGTTGACTTGACACTGTCACTTCGCCTCGAGTGTGTTCCCACTGTACTTTGATTACTACCCTACCACGGCTCAAAGGAGTCGTGCAAACAGGTAGTTTTTGGGTGCAGTCCCGAAGCACTTGGAGGCAGTGACGGTTAGACAGGATTCGTCTCTCCCGGTATTGGGGGTTGATATCACGCTGTGTCTAGGAGAGCCATTACACAAAGTCCCTGGCTAGGGCAAGCGAGATAGACTGGTAAGTTTCCAGTGTTATCTCAGGTGTTCTGGGCTACACTCCAACACGACTTGTACCGCTAGTAGGGGACTGACGTTTACCACCCCCCTAGGCCCACCATGCGATATTCTTAGACGAACATACCGGACTGTACGGAGACTGTCATATTCAGGCTCAGTAGGAGTTCAGATGGGTTTACCTCGTCAGTCTTCTTATCGGCATCTACCTGGGGACCGTTACGTACAGCTAGTGCCGCTTGCGGTCTGTGGTTAAACCCACTGCCAGCGTAGTGTCGAGTCTTTAGAGTCCCACACAGAGGGTTATTTGCCTTTAGGAAAAATGAGTAAAGGTCGCATGGTTTTGCGACGGGGTTCGTTCACATCCGCGCATTTGTGCACGTTTGGTGTCCGGACAGCTTATACTAGCGGGCTTTGGTTTAAGCCGGATCCTAGTATATGATTTGGGATTGGTTTTATCTTATTGTATTCGTGTTCCTCGGAACGCGGATACGGGTGTGTATGCACAGTTGACTGAGACAGAGGCAGAGGACTTTCATTAGGGTTGATGACTATTGTCATTTTCTTAACCCTAATGTTTATGTGTGAATTATGATTTATTAATATTAGTTAATTATAATTGTGCATGGTTAGGGTTGTTGACCTTTTGACTATACTCGACTTGTTGACCTAGGTTGACAAGTTGACCATCATCATTCCATATGAAAGATGCTCTATGATCCTTGCAAAAGCATTTAATATGAATTGATAATGGTCATTTCTTGACTAACCATGACAATTATCTTTAGCTAATTATCTATTTTTCATAAATCACATATATGTAAGAAGGTTGCATTATTCTTCTCACTTGATCATTTTCATTCTCTCTCCTCCTCTTCCTCTCTCTCTAGCTCTCCCCTCTCATGAGTTGAGAACCATTTGAGCTTGAGATAATCCCTTCAAAAATACACTCTACTCTTTCTAAGGTCCTAGGTTTAGCACACCAAGCACCTTAGTTAATTCTAGTTTGAAGTTGGAGCCAAAGGTAGAGGCCCTCGGGTGGATCTTTCCTCGGCAAGAGAAGGCGACGAGACGATCCGTTCTTTCACTTTAAGGAGCAAGAAGAGAAGGACTTGAAGACCTAGGTATAACCCCTTTTCCGAGTAGCTAAACTCTTTTAGCTTGTTGTTAGTTTTTGTTTAGCAAAGATCCCTCCTTTACATAGTCCATGTTGCCTAGTGTTGTAAAAATCAGATTTTTCATAACGTTTCCGTCTCCCTGCAAGCACCGGGGTGGGCAACGTGGACTTACAGTGGTATCAGAGCCTAGCTTAACACAAACTAACTAGTTAGCAAAGTATTTAGAACTTCGATCGGAAAAAATCGCAAAACACATTTTCAAAAACCCCAGTATCTGCCGATTTTCATTTCTGCTTTAAAAATAATAAATCATACATGAAAAATCGGCTCAGGGTTTTCTAAAGACACACACCAAAAACGATCCACTGAACCGGTCAAAGCGCCGCGGTTCCGCGGCAAGAACATGCTTCTTGCCGCGGATCCGCGGCCGAGTTGACTCGGCCGTGGACCGAGTTTGGTGCAGTGTACTTATTTAGAGGTTTTGGGATTTTTAATATAGTTTGTTTCTGCCCAGATTTTCCAGAGAACAAGTTGGTTTTTGGGGTGATCACAAATCCGTATTTTGATCGAATTTCTTTACACTTTGCTAATGGGTTCTATCTGTGATGTGATATATGTATTGAACGTCTGCTAATCGCTATACGTCGATTAGTGGGGGTTGTACATATCTGTGATCTGTAATGTTGATGGTTTGTGTATATGAATTCGTTGGATTGTCGCGGATGAATAGCCGGGGGGTTGTGAGATGAGAGTTTTCTTATTCTTTCAATTCTTGTAATATGTAAATTTGATGTAATATTATTTGTATGGCCGCCCAACCGGGTCGGGGTTGTAGCCGTCATTGTATAATTTCTTTTTACTATTTTTGCTCCTAGGATAGACCCAAGGTGGGGTGCACAAACTACCGGGTATCTCGAAGTGCCGAGTGGCCTACTCACGGTGTTGAGGGAGGTTGCTTCGCTTCGAGTACTTGGCGGGTAGTTTGCCGCACCCGTAGGGGTCTAGAGTGGGGTTTGGCTATTCATCGCGACCGTGTAATCCGTTCTTCGTTACAGGCTCGTACGAATTGCGGATTCCTAGTATATCCAATGTATTCATCTGTGATCTGGAATGGCTTTCATTGCATGTGACGAATGTTTATATATATCTATATGATATCTATTTAGGCGTTGCTTATGTTTTGCATCCGCGCTAGTCCAGCCCCTGCTCTGTCGTTAGTTAAGTAACCTAACGGGTGATGACGGGACCCCATGGCGAATGCGGATGGCATAAGCGTACGTCATATTTTCATTGTTTTCTGTAATGGTAGGATTAAATGATGGGACGCATTGGAATTAATGCAAGAAAAAATAAACTAAGTAACAGTCGTTGGAACACTTTCAAAACCACTCGGTTCTTTTCAAAACCAAACTTTTAAATGCGGAGCTTGAACCACTCCTTTTGAAAGCTATCTCGTTCCTTCGATTATATCAAGTTCACTACGTTCATGGTTTCGCCAAAGCCATTCGTAGCCCTCCGTCGTTTCACATGAATGGTCAATAAGTATTCAAGCTATGTATGTTGGCCAAAGTTAAGGCATAGTGATTGGTAGCTATTGGGTATTCATGTGCAGCATAGATAGATGTGTTGGTTTGGGGCAGTCGTTCTACCATGTTGGCCAAAGTCAAGGGTATGTACGACTGGGCTCAAATTAACCTGGAGAATGATGGGTAGAACTTGACATGTGACTTATGATATTTTGGCCAAAGTCAAGGTCATAAGAGCATGGGGCAAAAATCCACATCGGGAGTTTCAAAAGAACTGAAACTTGCTAGTGCTGCATACCATTTGGAGTGTGATGATTCTGGTAGGATTCCTTCAGTTTTGTCACGCAATGATATTTGAATCCCGATCCTACTGTGAGTATATGCTACTCCTCCGGAACTTTCTCACTTAACGATCAATGCTATAAATCAAGTAGGTGTCTAGAAAGGTGTTAGCGGGGCTACGCCCACAGGGAAAATATGTTACTTAATTAAGGAACTTCGCGAAAGCGTTGGAAAACCTCCCTCGAAGTACCGATACTGGCCTGGCTGAACGGTTAAGCAAGTATTGTACGGTGAGATTGATCCCGACTAATTCTTCTTTTATGGTTTGAGGAGGGATTCGAGAGACAGTGGGAGCCATCCTGTTTAGACAAATTAAAAACCACTCTAAACTTGCAAGAGCATCATGCTAAAGTGTTTCTTCTCTCTCTCCTAATTGCAGCGACCATTTATCATGACTGGACTTAAGTTACTTCTAGATAAAAACATACTGACAGGGCCAAACTACAAAAAGTGGCTCAGGAATGTCAAAATGGCAATCACTTATGACAAGTTGGGGTATCTTCTTACCACCAAAGCTCCCCCTGTCCCAGGTCCCAAAACCAGCGTCGCGGGTAGGGAAATCCGTAAGACCTGGGAAATTGACTACGCGAAGGCCAAGCGCCTCGTGCTTGCCTCCATGGACAATGAACATCAGAGGAGGCACGAGAATATGGACCTCGAATCCATATTTCTCCATACAAAAGAACTGTATGGAGAGCAATCCCGTATCGCCAGATACGAAGTGTCGAAGAAGTTGTTTTCGGCGAGATTGGCCGTCGGATCATCGGTAGCGGAACACGTGCTTAAGATGATTGGCTACATAGAGGAGCTCACGGACCTTGGGACCACGTTGGAGAATGAGCTCTATACGGACTTGATTCTTCAGTCCCTTCCTTCCACTTACGCCCAGTTCATCCTGAACTTCAACTTGCAGGAAAAGGAAGTTGAACTTTCAGAGCTCCTCAACATGCTGAGGAGTGCAGAGGGCACCCTACAGAAAGATAGGAAAACATCCACTTTGTTTGTAGGAGGATCTTCCTCTTCTAGGTCCAGGGCAAAAGCCAAGGGAAAGAAGAAGAAAACCCCCGCCAAACCAAGGGGCGGTGTTAGTAAAGTGGATACGAAGGGAAAGGCAAAAGCAACAAAGGTAGCGGGGAAGTTTGTGTATAAGGAAGAATGCTTTTACCGTCACTAGAGTGGACACTGGAAGAAAGATTGCAGGGCTTGGAAGGCCAGAACACAGGATCTGAAGCAAGTTGCGGCTTCAGCTTTAGGTGTGTATGTTATTGAAAACTGTCTATCAATAAACTCTACGTCCTGGGTATTGGATACCGGGTCAGGATCTCATATCTGTAATTCTTTGCAGGCATTGAGAAAGCGTAGGTTTTTGAAAGCAGGTGAAATGACCTTCAAAGTTGCAAACGGAGCTAGCATGGATGCTGAGGCTGTGGGGGACTATCACCTGGGAATGTCAGATGGACATGTTTTGGTTTTACGTAATTGCTTTTTTGTACCCAATGCAACTTGTAATATCATTTCTGTATCTTTAGTTTCTAAAGAAAGTTATGAATTTGCGTTTGTAAGTAATGTTGTAAACATTCACCTTAATCAAGTTCTGATTGGGTCAGGTACATTGAGCAATGGTATATACGTATTAAACCAACCACAGATTTTCAATGTCCAGAATACACACAAAAGAAAGTCTCCGGAAACAAATCAGACTTTCTTATGGCATTGTAGACTGGGTCACATCAATGAGAGAAGGTTGACGAAGTTACATACAGAAGGATATTTGGATCCGTTTGAATATCAATCATATGCAACTTGTCAATCCTGTCTCAAAGGAAAGATGACAAAGACTCCGTTCACTGGACACGGAGTAAGAGCGAGCGAGCTCTTGGGACTTGTACACAGCGACGTGTGCGGTCCAATGTCTACGCATGCACGAAGCGGTTATTCTTACTTCATTACTTTTACGGATGACTTTTCAAGGTACAGTTATGTCTTCTTAATGAAACATAAATCCGAAGCCTTTGGAAAATTCCAGGAATATAAGAATGAAGTAGAAAAACAAACAGGCAAAAGTATCAAGACACTGAGATCTGATCGAGATGGTGAATACTTGAATGCCGAGTTCCTGGATTACTTAAAAGAGAATGGAATTCTCTCTCAGCTTACTCCTCCATACACTCCGCAACATAACGGTGTATCGGAGAGACGGAACCGAACCCTATTGGATATGGTACGGTCCATGATGAGTAACGCTGAGTTACCGCGATCATTCTGGGGTTATGCACTAGAATCAGCTGCATACCTTTTGAACCGAGTTCCAACTAAGACTGTGCCTACTACACCATATCAGATGTGGTGTAGGAAGAGACCCTATCTTAATCACATTAAGACATAGGGATGTCCAGCTTTTGTCAAAAAGCAGCATGCGGACAAGCTCGAGGCACGCTCAGTACAGTGCAAGTTTGTAGGATATCCAAAGAACTCCAAGGGATATTTCTTCTATTGCGAAGAGGAACAAAAGGTTTTTGTTTCTCGTCATGCCCACTTCTTGGAAACTCGGTTTTTGGAAAAACAGATAAGTGGGAGCGTAATAGAACTGGAAGAAATTCCAGAACCACGAGCTATTACTGAAAGCTTAGTAGAACCAGAGGGTTCGAAAGATCAGGACATTCCTGCGCCGCTCCGCAGAAGTAGTAGGCAGTCTCATCCGCCCGAGAGGTACTACGGTTTTCTCATAGACGGGGATAGAGAGGATTGCATCATTGATAGTGATGAGCCGACTAGCTTCCAGCAGGCCATTCAGAGCGTCGACTCGGTAAAATGGCTGGATGCAATACGGACCGAAATGGAGTCCATGTACACCAACAAAGTATGGACGTTGGACATTGCTCCAGATGGGGTAAAACCCGTAGGATGCAAGTGGATCTTCAAAATGAAGATTGGTGTAGATGGACAGGTTGAGACCTATAAGGCTAGACTTGTTGCAAAGGGTTTCCGTCAAAGACCTGGCTTGGACTATGACGAAACCTTTTCTCCAGTGGCTATGCTGAAATCCATTCGTATCCTTCTTGCATTGCTGCCTTCCACGATTATGAGATCTGGCAGATGGACGTAAAGACCGCTTTTCTAAATGGAAATTTAGAAGAGTGTGTCTATATGGACCAGCCAGAGGGTTTCATTCAGAGTGGGAGCAGCGGAAAGGTGTGCAAGTTGCTTAAGTCCATCTATGGACTAAAGCAAGTATCGCGGAGTTGGAACATCTGTTTTGATGAGACGGTCAAAGAATTTGGCTTTATCAAAAATCCAGATGAACCATGCATCTATAGTAGATTTGTAGCAAGAACTGTTGTATTCCTCATATTATACGTGGATGACATTCTCTTGATAGGAAATGACATTCCTATGCTACAATCTGTCAAAGGGTTCTTATCACACAGGTTCTCCATGAAAGACCTGGGTGATGCCTGATACATTCTGGAGATCCGGATCTATCGTGATAGATCCAAGAGGATATTAGAACTCTCACAGTCTAGGTACATTGACACCATACTGAAAATGTTCAGTATGGAAGATTCCAAGCGCGGTAATCTACCGGCTTGTCACGGGATCACCCTCTCCAAAGAGATGTCTCTCAAGACTGATTTGGAAAGGGATCACATGTCTATTATACCCTAAGCTTCTGCGGTAGGCTCTATAATGTATGCGATGTTGTGTACCAGACCAGATGTAGCTTATGCACTGAGTGTGGTAAGCCGGTATCAGTCAAACCCTGGGAAGAAACACTGGATAGCAGTAAAGAACATTCTCAAGTACCTGAGAAGGACTAAGGAGATGTTCTTGGTGTATGGCGGAAAAGATCTCCAGATCGAGGCCTTTGCTGACTCCAGCTTCCAGAGTGACAAGGATGATTCCAAGTCCATGTCGGGTTATATCTTTACCCTCTATGGAGGGGCGGTGTGTTGGAAGAGTTCCAAACAGGAAACCGTTGCTGACTCGACGATGGAAGCGGAATATATCGCTGCTGCAAATGCCGCAAAAGAAGCCGTCTGGATAAGGAAGTTCCTAACAGAACTTCAGGTGGTTCCGTCCATTGTTGATCCAGTACCTCTGTATTGCGACAACAACGGGGCTATAGCTTTAGTAAAGGAACCTATGTCCCATCAGAAGTCCAGGAACATCTTGAGGCGGTATCACCTGATCAGGGAGATCGTGGGTCGCCAGGAGATCGAGGTTCGGAGAGTTGCTACGGAAGATAACACTGCTGATCCATTCACCAAGGCATTACCCCAGACTCAGTTCGAGCGGCTGATCGAGATGATAGGTCTTCGATACGCCAGTACATGGCCTTAGTGCAAGTGGGAGATTGTTAGTGTATATGCCCTAGAGGCCATTACTGTATCATACTGGATTGTATATTACTTGATGGAAGCTTGGGATATTCACCTTGTATTGACATTCTTGCTCAAAATGGTAGTATGCTACTTGGTTTGTTTCTGCTTTAATGTGTGCATGTGTTTCTTTTAGCATATCGTCTTTACATATTAGTGGAGCCCTTAGGATCTTTGCTTGATTACCAGCGTTGTGATGGCAGTCACACTCGTGGGGGCTGGGTAATCGATAAGCACATCCTTATGCAGGTCCCTAGTCGCAGGACTATCGAGACAGGGCATCGATACTCCGGAGTAGACTAGCGTATGCGCTTCTTATCCCAGCTTGGGAGACGGTCTGTCCCACAGCCGTCAGTACGTCGTACTTGGGATAGTATGCGGGTGCTCGTTAGGTTACGAGTACACTGGACAGGACTCGTCGGGAACTGTTCGTTGGTATTATACCTATCGTCAGTTATCAGTTCCCAGGTGACATGAGTACAGCTTAGTCCGTTGACTTGACACTGTCACTTCGCCTCGAGTGTGTTCCCACTGTACTTTGATTACTACCTTACCACGGCTCAAATGAGTCGTGCAAACAGGTAGTTTTTGGGTGTAGTCCCGAAGCACTTGGAGGCAGTGACGGTTAGACAGGATTCGTCTCTCCCGGTATTGGGGGTTGATATCGCGCTGTGTCTAGGAGAGCCATTACACAAAGTCCCTGGCCAGAGCAAGCGAGATAGACTGGTAGGTTTCCAGTGTTATCTCAGGTGTTCTGGGCTACACTCCGACACGACTTGTACCGCTAGTAGGGGACTGACGTTTACCGCCCCCCTAGGCCCGCCATGCGATGTTCTTAGACGAACAGACCGGATTGTACGGAGACTGTCACATTCAGGCTCAGTTGGAGTTCAGATGGGTTTACCTCGTCAGTCTTCTTATCGGCATCTACCTGGGGACCGTTACGTACAGCTAATGCCGCTTGCGGTCTGTGGTTAAACCCACTGCCAGCGTAGTGTCGAGTCTTTAGAGTCCCACACAGAGGGTTATTCGCCTTTAGGCAAAATGAGTAGAGGTTGCATGGTTTTGCGACGGGGTTCGTTCACATCCGCGCATTTGTGCACGTTTGGTGTCCGGACAGCTTATACTAGCGGGTTTTGGTTTAATCCGGATCCTAGTATATGATTTGGGATTGGTTTTATCTCATTATATTTGTGTTCCTCGGAACGCGGATACGGGTGTGTATGCACAGTTGACTGAGATAGAGGCAGAGGACTTTCATTAGGGTTGATGACTATTGTCATTTTCTTAACCCTAATGTTTATGTATGAATTATGATTTATTAATATTAGTTAATTATAATTGTGCATGGTTAGGGTTGTTGACCTTTTGACTATACTTGACTTGTTGACCTAGGTTGACAAGTTGACCATCATCATTCCATATGAAAGATGCTCTTTGATCCTTGCAAAAGCATTTAATGTGAAATGATAATGGTCATTTATTGATTAACCATGACAATTATCTTTAGCTAATTATCTATTTTTCATAAATCACATATATGTGAGAAGGTTGCATTATTCTTCTCACTTGATCATTTTCATTCTCTCTCTTCCTCTTCCCCTCTCTCTAGCTCTCCCCTCTCTCTAGCTCTCCCCTCTCATGAGTTGAGAACCATTTGAGCTTGAGATAATCCCTTCAAAAATACACTCTACTCTTTCTAAGGTCCTAGGTTTAGCACACCAAGCACCTTAGTTACTTTTAGTTTGAAGTTGGAGCCAAAGGTAGAGGCCCTCGGGTGGATCTTTCTTCGGCAAGAGAAGGCGACGAGACGATCTGTTCTTTCACTCTAAGGAGCAAGAAGAGAAGGACTTGAAGACCTAGGTATAACCCCTTTTCCGAGTAGCTAAACTCTTTTAGCTTGTTGTTAGTTTTTGTTTAGTAAAGATCTCTCCTTTACATAGTCCATGTTGCCTAATGTTGTAAAAATCAGATTTTTCATAACGTTTCCGCCTCCCCACAAGCACCGGGATGGGCAACGTGGACTTACATCCCGGACTCAAGTTGGACTCCACAAGATGAAAAGAACAATCTTTCTTGAAGTCTTCGAGATCGAAGATGATCTACATCGAGGAGTCTCTAACTCAAGCTATCTCTTCATTAATTGGGAATTAGTGAAGCAAACAATCTAAACTAAATGGCTAATCTAGTCTAACTTGATGAAATAGGAATTTTGCTCACTTTAGAAATATTATTCTCATTAATTTTCTTCACCTCCTAAGAATCTAGAGAGCTCTTAGAGATGAAGAAGAAGATGAAGTGGAGAATAGAATCAATGAGTCTAGCAACCATGGGTGAGAAAATATCATATACTAACTCTTCTAGAGACTTAACCATGGCTAATGATAATGGTTGGGTTAATAAATATCTCAAGTAAAACAAAATTAGGGGACTAAGTCAATGGTTCCACAAGCTTCCACTAAGCTCCAAACCATGACTAGTTTCCATCCAATTTTGATTTAGTTTAAATAAATAAAAACCCTCATTATCATAAGCATGGTGTGAGTCCCACACACCCATGTAGCATGTAGCAACAAGCACGACACAATAATATATATCACATATATATTAAGTGTCCACAAGTGAGAAAAAGAAATGCTTAAGTGAGCTAATATTAGTCAATGTACATTAATATATCAAATATATAATTATACATTAAATTATTAAATCAACACATGACTTAATAATCCGGCTATATCGCATACAACCGACTAATATCATTTGTATCAAGTTATCGAATCAACACTTGATTCGATAACTCGGCTATATCACATATAACCGACCGATATCACATATCGCGAGATTAGAATATGGTATCATATATGCGTATTGATCTCGGTCCCACACATATCACATATGTGCTCTTACTTTGTTTCGCTTGAGCCAGGAAACCTCTGTGTAGGACTCTAAAGATTCGTCAATACGCCGGCAGTAGGTGATGATCATATCAACCACCCACAAGCCGTCAGCGGTACTAGCTGGACGTAACGGCTACCCGGGTATTGAGCGATTAGAAGATCAACAAGCAAGCCTACTCATACTCCTGTGAATCCAATCAGTAACACTATCGTACAGTCCGGTCTCTTTGTCTGATATGTCGCATATCTCGTCTAGGGGTGGTAAATGTCAGACCCCAATAACTCGATAAGTCGTGCCGATGTGAGGATCATAACGAGTCGAGAAACTACTGATAACACTTACCAGTAAATCTCCGTATCAGCCCTGGCCAGGGACTTCCTGTTATGGCCAATCGAGCACAACGCAACAGAAATCCCCAATACCGGGAGAGATGAAATCCCCTCCTATCGCTCATTGCCTCCATGTGACTCGGGACTGTACCCAAAAACCACCGTTTTGCACGTTCTCTTGAACGTGGTAAGGCGGAAATCAAAGCATAGTGGGAATCACACAAGACTCTATGACGATCTCGGGTTGACAGACTAACCTGTACCAGTGTCACCAGAGAACTGCTATCTGACGATATGTATAATACCATCTAGGAGTTCTCGACGAGTTCGTCCAGTGTACCCAGTCTCCACTGAGCACTCGTATACCATCTCTGATGTCAAACACCAATGGATATGGGATCATCCATCGCCCATCACATGGGTCGAGAAGCGTATCCGCTAGTCTGCTCTGGAATATCGATGCCCCGTCTCGATACATCCACGAGTAGGAACAATTTAAGGATGAGCTTATGGACTACCATGGCCCCACTAGTATGATCCGCATTATAATCCTGGTAGTCAAGTATGCATCCTAAGGGTTTTACCAACATGTAATAGAGAGACAATATAAAGATACAAACATACATGTTAAGATAAAGAGCAACCAGATAGTATACTATCATCTCGAATAAGAAAGTCCTCTCTATATATGTCCAAGCATCCACTATAATATACAATCATGTACAATAATGGCCTCTAGGGCATACATATAACTAGCAGAGAGTTCATATCGTATCATTGCATTATATAACTCTCGTTCTTTATCATTTTGTATATAAATAAATGGTTTTAACCCCTCTGCTCATCCTAAACAGATCACAGGTACAAAAAATCAAAAGTCGCGTTTTCGAACTAAAACTGAAAAATTCTGAGTCGTTATGAATATGCTCTCCGTCCAAGATTTTCAAAGTTCTTTAAAAATATTTTAGACAACAGAAATGGGACCCGGAAGAAGATACAAGACATAGGTTTCAAGTCGACGCTATAATTTAAAGGTGCAACCGTGGATCTGCGGCTTATTGAATTGAAGTAACCGCGATTAGTGGTTCGACTTGCGCTTCAGGCTTTCGAATTTGGGCCCATGGTTCATTATTGCAAGAGCGCCCAAAAAGCTATCCAGAACCGACTTTTGAGATCTATAAATAGATGCGAACAGAGGGGGGAAATTCAACTTTCGTTTTATTATGAATTAGATTAGAATTAGGGAATTCTTTCATCTACTTGCTTGCTTCACCATAGCATCCAAGCTAGAAGATGGAGTTTAGCTAGGTTAGATTAGCCTCTTTCATAATTAGATTGTAGATCCATTCCAAATTGTGGTTGAATTCTTAATTAGAAATATAATTTATTGCTTTCTTCATTAATTGTGATGTGATTTGGAAATTTGATTGTAAGTGTTTGCGAGACTTGTTTGGAATAGATTAGATGTTATTTTCATTGATCCATCTTCTTGTTTTTTTCTCTTTTTCTTCAATGCTGTATGTGAGTAGTCCTTTACTTTCATATGGGAAGAAGGGATTGTGGTGAGGATGGTTCTTGTTCCTCTGCTACTCTCTTTGATCTAAATTTATTAATGATGGACTCTAACTCTAACTATTCAAAATCACTTGATTTGGGTATTATTCCTCTATAGTCCGAGACAAGAGTGGCGAGGCTAATATATTTTGTGACCTAAGAAAGTAGAATTTATGCTAAGCTAATGTTTGGAGGTTGACTACAAACATAAGAAATGGAATGACGATAGATCCTAGGCGATGGATCCTAGACGATGGATGTTGCATATGATAGGCTACGCCTTCTTTAGCAAGCTATTCCGTCTAGACCATAATCCACATCTTTTTTGGTTGAAGTTGGCATCATCATGAACCCCTAATACAATTGCTAAGATTGATGATCATGTTAAGATGGATTGACAACCCGAACTTAACTTTCCACAAGCAATTGGTTAGGATCAATAACCTAGCAAGAAGCAAAGTTAAGACTATGATGTTGAGTGTGTTGGGATTCCTTAGCACCAAGAGTAGGGTTTGCTAGCAACACATATGCTACAATTAAAATTTTGGGTGCTAAGTAATCTTAACCTAGGATCAAACTAGATGTTTAGGGTAACAAAATAGTATTTCATACTATAACAAGAGTCTAACACTAAGTGAAAATAAATACAAACTTTGTAGACCTCCTTACTAAACTCCTTGGTTCAACTCGGTGTTTGGACGGGTCCGCTTGAGTCCTTCGTTGTCCACGACGATCCACCGCGGAGTACCTTGGCTCAAGCTTCTTACTTCACTAGAACAAGTAGAACTGATGCAAAACAACCTAAACTAGTGGGCTAAACTAGTGTAGATTGGTGATGTGGGTTTGGATCTCATTTAAAAATCTTTTCTTTTTATCTCCTTCACTCATTTATGAAGAGGTAGTAAGGTTTGAGGAAGAAGAAGGAAGAGGCTAAGCAACCTCAAGATAATTGTTATGCCAAAATAATAAAATGAAAATCAATATATGAGAAAGGGTCACATTCACTCATAACCAAGGTTAGAAAATATCTAGATATTTTGTTAGTTGGCTAAAGAATAAATGTAGAGATTAAATCATGGTTAAGTGTAGAGATTAAATCATGGTTTAAGTATAGTAATTAAACCATGGTTCAAGTCAAAGTCAACAATGGAAGTGTGTAGAAATAAAGCAACCATGATATAATCCTAATTAATTCTTTAATCAATAATCAAAATAAATAAATATCCAAACCTAGTGAGTCTTGCATAGCCAATTCCAATGTATCATTATCATGACACATGTATGCATGCATGTGTGCATTCATATTAACATATGTACATACATACATTCATGTATACAATAAAAAAAGAAAAGGTTATAAGTGAAAAGACTAATGGTCATTAATATTAAATCAACAATTGATTTAATATACCGGTCATATCATATACGATCCGACCAAAAGATAACGCCAGATTATAACGCAGTATCACATACACGCATTTAATCAGGTATCCGCGCATATCACCATATGCACCCCCACATCATTTCGCCTGAGCTAGGTAACCCCTTTGTGAGACTCTAAGACTCGTCAATAGCCGGCAGTAAGCGATGATCATATCAAACACCCACAAGCCGTAAGCGGTCAGCTAAACATAACGGCCGCCCGGGTATTGAGCGAGTAGAAGAAAAACAAGCGAACCTGTCAAAACTCCTGTCGAGCCAACCGGTAACACTTACCGTACAGTCCGGTCTCTTCGTCAGATATGCTGCATATCAAGTCTGGGGATGGCAACGTCGACCCCAATAACTCAATAAGTCATACCGATGAATAGACTATAACAGATCGAGAAACTACTGATAACACTTATCAGTAAATCTCAACAGCCCTGGCCAGGGACTTACTGATATAGCCAATCGAGCACAGCACAACATCAACCCCCAATACCGGGAGAGAAGAAACCCTTCCTATCGCTCATTGCCTCCACATGTCTCGGGACTGTACCCAAATGCCACCTGTTTGCACGACTCAGTAGAGCCGTGGTAGGGTGGAAATCAAAGCACAGTAGGAGAACGCATGAGACTCTATGACGATCTCGGGTCTACAGACTAACATGTACCAGTGTCACCTGAGAACTGCTACCCGACGATAGATATAATACCATATAGGAGTTCTCGGCGAGTCCGTTCAGTGTACCCAGACTCCACTGAGCACCCGTATACAATCTCGGTGTCAAACACCAATGGATGTGGGATCATCAATCGCCCATCTCATGGGTCTAGTATCAGATACGCTAGTCTACTCTGGAATCTCGATGCCCCGTCTCGATACACCAACGACTAGGGACATTTCAGGATATGCTTATAAATTACATATATCCTACTAGTATGATCTACATCGCAATCACAGTAGTCAAGAAAATATCCTCAGGGCTTTATCAACATGTACAAATGAATAAAAGTATGATCAAGTGAACATGTCGGATAAAGAGTAACCAGATAGCATACTATCATGTCGAGCAAGAATGTCCTCTGTATATATATACATGTATAAATACATCCACTATCATATAATGGCCTCTAGGGCATACATATATCCAACAATCTCCCACTTGCACTAAGGCCAGTTATTGGCGTATCTCATACCCAACATCTCAAAAAGTCGCTCATGCTGCGGCTGAGGGAGGGCCTTGGTGAGTGGATCCGCGGTGTTATTCTTTGTATCTACTCTCTGAATCTCGATCTCGCGGCGATCAACTATCTCCCGGATCAAATGATATCGCTTCAGGATGTGTCTGGCCCGCTGATGGGACCTGGGCTCCTTGGCTAACGCTATAACCCCATTATTATCACAATACAATGGTATTGGATCAATAATGGTTGGAACTACTCCTAGCTCTGAGACGAACTTCCTCATCCAGACGGCTTCCTTGGTGGCATCATTTGCAGCAATGTACTCAGCATCCATCGTAGAGTCTGCAACGGTATCATGTTTGGAACTCTTCCAACTCACCGCCCTTCCATTGATGGTAAATACAAATCCAGAGATAGATTTACTGTCGTCCTTATCACTCTGGAAACTTGAATCGGTAAAGGCTTCCATTTGGAGATCTCCATTACCATACACCAAGAACAATCCTTTAGTCCTTCGCAAGTACTTAAGAACGTTCTTCACAGCTATCCAGTGATTCTCCCTTGGGTTGGACTGATACCTGCTTACTACACCAAGTGCATATGCTACATCAGGGCGTGTATATAACATCGCATATATTATAGATCCTACGGCTGAAGTATAGGGTATAATGCTCATACGAGCTCTCTCTTCGTCAGTCTTTGGGCAAAAGTCCTTGGAGAGAGTGACTCCATGGCAAGCGGGTAAGGCACCCCGCTTGGAGTCTTCCATACTAAACCTTTTTAGGATGGTGTTAATGTACCTGATTTGGGTCAATCCCAATAACCTTTTGGATCTATCCCTATAGATCCGAATGCCCAATATGTACGTGGCATCACCTAGGTCCTTCATGGAGAACCTTTGTGATAAGAATGATTTGACCGACTGTAGCATAGGAATATCATTTCCTATCAGAAGAATATCATCTACGTACAATACGACGAATGCGACAGCTCTCCCTACAGCCTTCTTATAAACACAAGGTTCATCTGGATTTTTGATGAAATCAAACTCTTTGATAATATCATCAAAACAGATGTTCCAACTCCGTGATGCCTGCTTTAATCCATAAATGGATTTAAGCAATCAACATGCTTTCCCGTTGCTCTCACTGTCAACGAAGCCCTCTGGCTGATCCTTATAAACACATTCTTCTAAATCAGCATTAGAAATGCAGTTTTAACATCCATCTGCCAGATTTCATAGTCGTAGTGAGCAGCAATAGCCAGTATGATCCGAATGGATTTAAGTATGGCTACGGGAGAAAAAGTTTCGTCATAGTCCAGACCTGATCTTTGACGAAATCCTTTCGCCACAAGTCTTGCCTTATAGGTCACCACCGGCCCATCTACACCAATCTTTCTTTTAAAGAACCATTTGCACCCTACGAGTTTTACCCCAAGGGGTACAACGTCCAAAGTCCATACTTTGTTGGTGTACATAGACTCCATTTCAGATCTCATGGCATCCCGCCACTTCACAGAGTCTCCACCCGTGATAGCTTGTTGAAAACTGGTAGGATCATCATCTTCCATGATGCAATCTTCTCTGTCACCATCAATGAGAAAACCGTAGTATCTCTCCGGTGGGCGAGAAGTCCTACCAGATCTACGGAGTAGCTGAGGTTCATTAGTTTCTATTGCAACAGCCGGTTCAACCAAGTCGTCATTTGTAACTTGTGTCTCTAGAACCTTTTCTAGGTCTACCACATTGCCATCTGTATCATTTGTAAAAAATTCTTTTTCCAAAAATGTGGCATGCTGAGAAACAAACACCTTTTGTTCCTCCTTGTGGTAGAATAGATATCCATATGAATTCTTTGGATATCCCACAAACTTACACATGGCTGACCACGTCTCAAGTTTGTCCGGATTCTGCTTTTTGACATAGGCCGGACAATCCCAAATCTTAACTCGCTTAAGAGATGGTCTCTTCCCATGCCATATTTCATATGGTGTGGTAGACACGGTTTTGGTTGAAACTCTGTTCAATAGAAACGCTACAGTCTCCAATGCATGCCCGCAAAATGAGACAGGTAACTCAGCATCACTCATCATGGAACGAACCATATTGAATAAGGTCCGATTCCGATGTTCTGACACACCGTTGTGCTGTGGTGTGTAAGGAGGAGTGAGCTGAGAGAGAATCCCATTCTTTTTTAGAAAGTCTGCAAACTCTGTACTGAGATACTCCCCACCTCGATCTGATCGAAGCATCATGATACTCAATCCGGTTTGTTTTTCTACTTCAAGTTTGTACTCGGTGAATTTCTCGAAAGCTTCAGACTTATACTTTAGTAAAAACACATGACCGAATCTTGAGAAATCATCAGTAAATGTTATGAAGTAAGAAAAACCGCCTTTAGCCTGTGTAGACATTGGCCCACATACATCACTATGTATGAGGCCTAAGAGCTCAGTAGCTCTTTCTCCGTGTCCTGTAAACGGAGTTTTGGTCATTTTACCTTGATACAAGACTGGCAAGTCGCATAAGATTTATATTCAAAGGGTTTTAAATATCCATCTTTATGTAGCTTGTTTAGTCTTGTTTCGCTAATATGACCAAGTCTACAGTGCCAAAGAAAAGGTTCATTTATTTCTGAATTTTTTTTTATTAGTGTGTTGTATGCTGAAAACTGTGTGTTGATTTAGGACGTATATCCCGTTATTAAGTATACCAACCCAACCAACATTTGATTCAGGTTAATGTTCATAATATTATTCTGCAATACAAAATTATATCCTTCATTGTCTAACAAAGAAATAGATATTATGTTACAAAGCATACTAGGTACATAATAACATGGGTTCAAAACTAATATACACCCTG
Organism: Agapanthus africanus; assembly: GCA_030015575.1. Classification (NCBI taxonomy): domain Eukaryota; kingdom Viridiplantae; phylum Streptophyta; class Magnoliopsida; order Asparagales; family Amaryllidaceae; genus Agapanthus; species Agapanthus africanus. The sequence goes on along the minus strand of JASDDO010000019.1, from coordinate 820,172,684 downwards.
ATGGCAACCCCAGGTGATACTCTCCTACTGAAACCGCATGTACATTGGAACCATTTCCAACCCGGAGAGTATGGTCACCTGTCTTCAAAACTTTTCTATTTCTCAGACCCTGCATAGAATTGCAAATGTGAGAACTTGAACCGGTATCTAATACCCAGGACGCAGAGTTTATAGAAAAACAGTTTTCTGTTACAAATACACCTGAAGCGGAAGCATCACCATACTTCTTCTTTTTGAGATCCAAGTACTCAGTGCAGTTGTGCTTCCAGTGTCCCGCTTTGTGGCAGTGATAACATTCCCCTTTTCCCGATTCCCCAGCCATGGACTTGTCTTTCCCCTTTGCCTTTTTAACTCCACCTCTAGATTTGGTGGGTTTCTTCTTCATCTTTCCCTTGGCTTTAGCCTTCGGGCGAGAGGAGGAAGATGGACCAGCAATCAAAGCAGGAGTCTTCACTGACTTGAGCGTGCTCTCTGCACTTCTCAACATATTGAGAAGTTAAGGTAGTGACTTCTCCATGTTGTGCATGTTGAAGTTAACTACAAATTGAGCAAAGGCAAGGAGGGAGACTGTAAAACAATATCAGTATATTGTTCGTTCTCCATTGTCCATCCGACGTCCTCAAGCTCTTCTATAAGAGCTATCATCTTCAGAACATGGTCACCTACTGGTGTGCCAGGAGCCATCCGTATCTGAAATAGCTTTCTAGATGCTTCGTATAGTAGGACACGAGATTGCTCCCCATACAACTCTTTTGTATGGAGAAAAATGGATTGGACATCCATCTGCTCGTGCTGCTTTTGATGTGTGTTATCTATCGATGCAAGCGCGAGGCATTTGGCCGTGGCACAGTCAGCGTCCCATGTCTTGCGGACTTCCCTATCCGCAACTGAATATTTAGGACCTGGGACGGGCGGGGCTGGAGCCGTGAGGACATATGATAGCTTATCATAAGTCAAGGCAATGTTAATGTTCCTCAGCCAGTCTTTATAATTGGTCCCATTCAGTTAATTTTTCTCTAGTAGAAGCTTAAGTCCCGTCATTGGTATCTGCCATTAAGAGAGAGAAAAGAATACACTCAGTGAATACAAAGATCAGATTGGTTATTATCTTATCTAATCGATGTCTCCTACTGCTTTTATCAAATCTCCCTTCAAACCTTAAAACGAAAACTAGCCAGGATTAATTATATTCTACAACTTCGCTAACCGTTCAGCCAGGCCAGTATCGGTACTTGAGGGAGGTTCCTCATGCTTTTGCACGGACCTAATTAAAGTAAACCTCATGTTCCCAGAAGCGTAGCCCCGCTAACACCTTTCTAGACACCTAATGGGTTATCTAATTGTAAAGTGCAAAAATCTCCTGGGAGCAACTCTTGCTCATAGTGGGATCGGGATCCAACCATCATATGGAAGGTATGCAATCTCATTGCAAATTTCAACTCTTGAAACTCCCGATATGGTTTTTACCCCTAGCACTCATGACCTTGGCTATGGTCAACAAATCACAAGCACTAGTCAAGTTCAACCCGTCATTTCTTGATTAATTAGACCCATTCACGTGACCCTTGGCTAAGGTCAACAAAGTTACATGCATGTCCTAATTAATCACATCATATGCTGTGCAGGAAGACATCACTTAGCTATCATACACTACGCCTTGGCTAAGGTCAACAAACGTAGCACGAATACTAAGTACTCTACTTCCTAAAATGACGGAGAGCTGCGGATGGATTTTAAGAAAATCTTTAACGCTTTGAACTTGATATCATTGTAGAATCAAATGGTTTTCAAAAGGAGCGGCTTAGGCTCCGCAATTTTGAAATGTAGCTTTTTCGTAAAAAGCCGAGTGGGTTTGAAATCTAATTCTACAATATCTTTTAGGTTTATTTTTCCTTACATTAATCATATTAATGTAGTCCCATCATTTAAGTCCTGAAGCCATCACAGAAAAGTAACGAAAATAGAACGTACATTTATGCCATTCGCATTCGCCACAATGTCTTGTTATGCACCGTTAGGTTACTTAACTAACGGCATAGCGGGACGGGACTAGCGCGTATGTAAAACATAAGTAACGCTTATTATATATCATATATATAATAATACCATTCGTCTCAACATATAAAGCGATCTCATCACAGAATATGAACAACAGAAGCACATATATGAACATATAGAATATACTAGGATTTCCGTATTTTGTATTTAGCCAACGATGGAAAATACGGATTCCACGGTCGTGATGAATAGCCAATCCCACACCCTAGATCCCTACGAGAGCGGCAAGCGACCCTACCAACTATAGAGTTAGGAGACCCAGTCCCGACTACTCGAGATGGTCTCCCACTGGACTCTAGAATCCGGTCACTTGTGCTCCCCACCTTGGGTCTATCCTAATGCGGGAAAGTAAATAATATATATCAAGGTAACATCATCCTCAACCCGGATGTACCCCAAATAAAAGAATATTACATACAAATGAATTTTACATGAATGAAAAGAAAAACTCTCCTCTCACATAAAACCCCCGGCCATTCAATCACGACGATCCTATACATCATATCACAGCAATACATAATATCACATGTCATCAACGTAAGCAAGTATGCGTACCCCAATTACCGTTGACATATAGCAACAAAACCGGCGACACACATACTACACTTACGGTCGCAGAATAAGTATCATATAAATCTAGGCGATGTTAAACCATTTGATCGATCGATCAATGACCCAAAAATCCACAGAGAAGCTCAACACCTAAGCAGTATTAAAATTACCCAGAAGCATGCCACGGTACCTATGGACCAACCGTAGAAGGGCCGACCCGTGCCTCACAAATGGAGCAGCGGAACCGCCGCAGAAGGCACGCTTCTGCCGCGGTTCCGCGGTCATTTAATCGAGTTAGGGTATCGTTCTTCTGGAGGGTCCATAGAATTACCTGCATATTTTTCTGAATATTTTTAATGTGAAAAATTCCAACGTTTTGAAAATTTTCCAGAAAAGGATTTTCCGGGTAATCGATGTTCGTTCGAAGTTTTTAACGTCGTCTAGGTTACTCTAAAACTCTAGCTTGGCTCTGATACCATGTTGGGATTCCTTAGCACCAAGAGTAGGGTTTGTTAGCAACACACATGCTACAATTAAAATTTTGGGTGCTAAGTAATCTTAACCTAGAATCAAACTAGATGTTTAGGGTAACAAAATAGTATTTCATACTATAACAAGAGTCTAACACTAAGTGAAAGTAAATACAACCTTTGTAGACCTCCTTGCTAGACTCCTTGGTTCAACTCGGTGTTTGGACGGGTTTGCTTGAGTCCTTCGTTGTCCACGACGATCCACCATGGGGTACCTTAGCTCAAGCTCCTTGCTTCACTAGAACAAGTAGAAGTGATGCAAAACAACCTAAACTAGTGGGCTAAACTAGTGTAGATTGGTGATGTGAGTTTGGATCTCACTTAAAAATCTTTTCTTTTTATCTCCTTCACTCACTTATGAAGAGATAATAAGGTTTGAGGAAGAAGAAGAAGGAAGAGGCTATGCAAGCTCAAGATAATTGTTATGCCAAAATAATAAAATGAAAATCAATATATGAGAGTGGGTCACACTCACTCATAACCAAGGTTAGAAAATATCTAGATATTTTATTAGTTGGTTAAAGAATAAGTGTAGAGATTAAATCATGATTAAGTGTAGAGATTAAACCATGGTTTAAGTATAGTAATTAAACAACGGTTCAAGTCAAAGTCAACAATGGAAGTGTGTAGAAACAAAGCAACCATGATATAATCCTAATTAATTATTTAATCAATAATCAAAATAAATAAATATCCAAATCTAGTGAGTCTTGCATAGCCAATTCCAATGTATCATCACCATGACATATGTATGCATGCATGTGTGCATTCATATCAATATATGTACATACATACATTCATGTATACAATGAATAAAGAAAAGGTTATAAGTGAAAAGACTAATGGTCATTAATATTAAATCAACAATTGATTTAATATACCAGTCATATCACATACGACCCGACCAAAAGATAACGCCAGATTATAACACGGTATCACATACACGCAATTAATCAGGCATCCGCGCATATCACCATATGCACCCTACATCGTTTCGCCTGAGCTAGGTAACCCCTTTGTGGGACTGTAAGACTCGTCAATATGCCGGTAGTAAGCGATGATCATATCAAACACCCATAAGCCGCAAGCGGTCAGCTAAACGTAACGGACACCCGGGTATTGAGCGAGCAGAAGAAAAACAAGCGAACCTGTCAAAACTCCTGTCGAGCCAACCGGTAACACATACTGTACAGTCCAGTCTCTTCGTCAGATATGCTGCATATCAAGTCTGAGGATGGCAACGTCGACCCCAATAACTCAATAAGTTATGCCGATGAATGGACTATAACAGATCGAGAAACTACTGATAACACTTATCAGTAAATCTCAACAGCCATGGCTAGAGACTTACTGATATAACCAATCGAGCACAACGCAACATCAACCCCCAATACCGGGAGAGACGAAACCCCTCCTATCGCTCATTGTCTCCACATGTCTCAGGACTGTACCCAAAAGCCACCTGTTTGCACGACTCGGTAGAGCCGTGGTAGGGTGGAAATCAAAACACAGTAGGAGAACACATGAGATTCTATGACGATCTCGGGTCTACAGACTAATATGTACCAGTGTCACCTGAGAACTGCTATCTGACGATAGATATAATATCATATAGGAGTTCTCGGCGAGTCCGTCCAGTGTACCCAGTCTCCACTGAGCACCCGTATACAATCTCGGTGTCAAACACCAATGGATGTGGGATCATCCATCGCCCATCTCATGAGTCTAGTATCATATACGCTAGTCTACTCTGAAATATCGATGCCCCATCTCGATACACCAACGACTAGGGACATTTCAGGATATGCTTATAAACTACATATGTCCCACTAGCATAATCTGCATCGCAATCACAGTAGTCAAGCAAGTATCCTCAGGGCTTTATCAACATGTACAAATGAATAAAAGCATGATCAAGTGAACATGTCAGATAAAGAGTAATCAGATAGCATACTATCATGTCGAGCAAGAATGTCTTCTGTATATATATACATGTATAAATACATCCACTATCATATATTGGCCTCTAGGGTATACATATATCCAACAGAGAGTGCTTATTCAACACCCGTTGAGGTGTGTGAATGTTTTTCATCTCACTTTGCAACTATTTGTGGAATGCTAGGGATCGAAGAAGAGGAATTGGGAGGCAGTCATTCTCACTACTTGAACCATGTCCCTAGCAAGCTCGTTTTCCGTCTAGATCCATCTCTTAGCTCTAATCTCACTCTCTCCATTTCTCATGAGTAATTCATCTAAAAGCAAAACAACCAATCCCTCACCTCCTAGTGAACGACCCGTTACTTACCAATCCGTTCGCATGGATGTTTGTTGCAGTTATTTTAAAAAAAAACTACACGATTCGTTCTTATTTTGAAAATTCCATTTCAAATCTTAAAGAACGGTAACGCTTTCGAATCATTCATTAAAACACGCGGATTAGCGGGGTTTTGGAATATCAAGTTTAGTTTTTATTTTATGGCGATATGTAGTATTTAATAGGATATTATTTGATTTGGTTAGATATTTGATTAAAAAAATGTTTTGATAGATTTCATTAGTGATTTGTAATAACATTATATAGTTTTAGACCTGTGAAAATAGTTTATTTGACCTTTTGAGATTATAGTTTATTTGATTTGATGATATCATATTTGATTAATAAAATTATTTACTATAACCGTCTAAAATTTCTAACCGTGCTTGGCGGTAACCAGACTGTAAGGTTCAATTTAGAGATCATCTTTATTCATATTCTAGCACTTGTCTTTTGCTCTCCACGTTGTTTCACTTTAGAACTTTCTTTTTCTAATTTGTTTTCACTTGTTTGCTTTTGGCATTGCATAGCATGGATAAATTTCTACGAATGGATTGTGCACTAGGATTTATAGCATTTCTTATTAATAAATTTCGAGTTTTAGCGTATTTTAATTAATAAATTAAATACCAATCAGATTTTATGGTTTTTTATTAATAAAAAATCAAATTTTCTTCTCACTAAATTTACTCGAGTGTTTATTGCGTCTCTGCAGAACAATATCTGCCCCACTCACCAACAACATACACAATCGTCAAGAACGATATCTATCATCCACGCTAGTTTTAATTTTTTGCAAGCTAAACTTTTTTCATTATCTTTTCTTTGATATAATAAGAAAGTCCTGATCGACCGTTTCACCTGAAACAAAATAATAACAAGTACTGATTGTTCCCGCCAAAAATTTCTGTGCAAAAAAGCCCAAAGTATCAAATGGCAGCGATACCCTTAAGAAAATGCGAATCAGTATCTTCCGGGCTGTATTTTGATGAATTTCCGAAGGAGAAACAGATAAATTTTGATGATATTGGAAGCATCTCAAAAAACCCTTCGATTTGATATATTATGAGCTTCATAATTCATCCGGGATCAAAAATTATGAGCAAATATGCTATGCGCTGTTCCTGATTAAAAATCAGGAATTATCTCAATGAGATATCACGTGCTCACACGTGACCAATGGTCACGTGTTGACACGTGATGGTTAAAGCAGCGGCAGAAGGCAGAGCGCAGAAGAGGAGCCCATTCAGGAGGTCACGTGCTTACACGTGATCGGGGGTCACGTGCTCACACGTGATCAAAGGTCACGTGGCAACACGTGACTGGCTGTAAAAGCCGTGCTGTTCAACAGAATTAAATTCTGAAAAAGATCATTTAAATCTTTCCAAATAAAATTAAAATTCTAAAAGTTTCTAAATCTTTCCAAATGGAAAAGGATTATGGGGACTGCTGGATTAAAAATCTAAGGGTGATTAAAAATCACCAATTTATGGGAAAATATCAGTCTTGGAAAAATTTCCCCTTAAATCTAACCGAAATAACAAAGAGATACTTTTGGATTTAAAATCCAATGGTGAATAAAATTCACCTAATAATTTAATGGCCCAGATTAATGATAAACATAAATCAAATCTCTCAATAATCAAATCAAATCTTTCAATGAGAGATTTGCTGAACAAATTAATTCTTTTCCTTCTCCTATAAATAGGAGCCAAGAAAAGAAGAGAGGAGGGACCTTTTTGGAGAGAGAAAAACAGAGAGAGGAGAATTTAATTCTCAAGAGGGAAGAAAAGAAATGAGAATTTAATTCTCAATAAAAAAAACCCTAGGTGAGAAAAGAAAGGGAATCAGAACTTCAAACAGATAATTTAATTCTCAAAATCCAAGAGTTTAACTCTTATCCAAAAAAGAACTTAGTTCTTCTTCTGTTTGAAGATCTGTACAGAGCACATCTCTCCATAGGATGAGAATTTAATTCTCATTGGGTCGAGATCCTGCCATGCAGATCCTAAATTTAGAAGGGGAATTGAGTTTTGAGAATTTAATTCTCCCAAACTCACAGGAATTTAATTCCTCCTAAAATGAAACTAGGGTTTAACCCTAATCAAGAATCTAATTCTTTTACATATCTGAGAATTTAATTCGCCTAAAACGAAATTAGGGTTTTACCCTAAATAAGAATTTAATTCTTAATCTTACAGAGAATTAAATTCTCAAAATAAAAAGAAGAGACTTAAAAGATCTCCATGCATGCAAAAGACCAAGGTCACGTGTCCCCACGTGACTCTTGAAAAGATCCCTGAAGAGAAGAAGCTTTGGGCGCTCTCACGTGTCCCCACGTGACCCCTCAGCATGTGCTGTAATTATCGATGCATAAATCCCCACCACGTGCCAACACGTGATGCTCTGAAATAAAAATAAAAGTGTTTAACACTTGTTCGCAGATTTGAGAATAAACCAAAAGGAGATCTGGCTCCACATTTAGGGCGCCCTCACGTGTCACCACGTGACCCGTAATGAGCATTCTAACAGACCAGAGCGGGGGCCTCCATCACGTGCTCACACGTGATGGCCGTCAGAATTAAAAGAGTTAAACACTGATCTGCAGAATAAAATAAGGGAAATCAGGGCGCTCTCACGTGTCCACACGTGACCCCTCTTTTCTTAGTATTTAACACTAATTTGGAAAACTCTATTTGCAGTGTTTAACACTGATTTTCTTAGTGATCAACACTAATGTGAAAACTCTGTTCCCAGTGTTTAACATTGATTTTCTTTAGTGTTTAACACTAATTTGAAATCTCTGCTACCAGTGTTTAACACTGATTTGCTTTAGTGTTTAACACTAATTTGAAAGCCCCGCTGCTAGTGTTTAACACTGATTATCTTTTAGTGTTAAACACTAACTTGCTAATCTTAATCCTAATGTTCAACACTGTTGGTCTTTAGTGTTTAACACTATCTTTAGCCCAATTGGCTAAGTTTCTAGAGGCAAAGCCTCTCCTTCAATGAGCCAACAGAGGGCCAATGTTTCAAACATGATTGGACTTAACCCAAACTGGCCATAAGTCCTCAAATTATCTTGAACTGAGCACATCTGCTCTTTCAACCAACTCATTGGTTCAAGGGTACATCTCAGAACTCCTCTGATATTTGTCGTTATAATCCTTCAACGTCTTCAGAGAGGTGATGCGTCCCGACAGCCATACATTTTATGGACCACCATGTCCTTAAACTGGTATTAGACCATCATGTCCCTAAACTGGCAATGGACTACTATGTCCCTAAACTGGAACAATAGAGCCCCCAAATGCTCTTTTGTCGGATCTAAACGATCCCGTTAAGTCGATCTTAGTCCTAAATTAGACTAACGTATCCTTAACAACCGTTTAAGTTGATCTTAGCCTCAAATACGGCTAACGTATCCTTAAACCTTCAAACAGACTTTAGTCCTAAATTGGACTATAGAGCTTCCAACCAACTTTGGTTTAAGGGTACATCTCTGAACTCCTCTGACATCTGTCGTTATAATCCTTCAACGCCATCAGAGAGGTGATGGGTCCCGGCGGCCATATATTCAATGGACCACCATGTCCCTAAACTGGAACAATAGAGCCCAAACGCTCTTTTGTCGGATCTAAACAATCCCGTGAAGTTGATCTTAGTCTCAAATTGGACTAACGTATCCTTAACAAACGTTTGAGTTGATCTTAGCCTCAAAAATGGCTAACGTATGCTCAAACCAAAACCCCAAAACCAAATCTAAGAAAATACGGATTTGGACTAATCCACGTCCTACGGGCGACAACATAAATTTGTCTCCGTATACAATCCACAGGCAACCAAAAACAAAACAAACACCCACGGCACGAAGTGACCATCTGGAGAAGGAGAAAGTTGTTACCGCAACGCGGTAGCGTAATTAACTGCAGGGGCTTGCGCCTGCAAGGAAGAGCGTCCCCACAATCAAAAACCCCTCAAACGAGGGGGAATCTGACGAAGTCTGCTACATCGGCCGCATCCGTTTAAACCTTCGATACATGGTGCCATAAATCAACTTGGCATCTTCGGAGAGGTGGACGGATAGCACCAATTAGCATCTGCCCTGAATTTCAGGCAAGACGTCTCCACGTCGTCGCGCCGCCATTCGGAGGGAAACAGATTCTGGCACGTCCGGTGGGACCTTTTCCTCTTTCCACTCCACACTTCGTGTGTCGTGTTCGCGAACGAATCGCGGTTTGCTATGGTTGCCTGTGGATTCGAGGTACTAAAATTTGGTGTCTTGCTCCGTGCAGAAAACAGAAGATCAATGGCTTCAAACTGCACTACCTGCAACTGCAACTCTCACTTCGTCCTTACTGGAGGAGTGACTTACGGGCCCCGAGCGGCCTCCATCTTCACTATGCCGGTGGAACAGGTGACTCAGGCCCCCACTGGATTGTTCTTTGGGACTATGCTCCCGTCGATGAGCTTCAATGCCCCGATGTCGTCGCAAGAAGCTCCAAAGAAGTCGGTCTTTGATCGGCTTACAACTACTGCGGCCCCTCTCAGCGGGTCGTCCAACTCCAGCGCCTCAGTCTTTGCCAGATTGAGCCAGAGTTCATGTGGGCCCATGCTGAAGCCTGCAATTCCAGAAAAGGTTATTCCGAGGAGGATAGCCATCCCTGCTGCCGAAGTCGTCAAGGCGGCTTCTCCTGCCAAAGGGTCGGTCTTCACAAGACTGACTGTTCTGTCTCCCGCTCCAGTCAAAGTTCTCAAAGCTATTTCCCCCGCCCAGAGGTCTGTCTTAGATAGGTTAGACATTGCTACTCAACGGATGTCGGTCTTCAAGAGGCTGGTACCGGTGACACCTCACCAGAACAGGGGGCATGGAAAAGTTGATCCAACAGTGGAGGTAATCCCGGCCACACGACATGCTCGACGTCGCCACTGGCACCTAGTGAGGAAAGCTGGGGGCAATTCCCCCTCTGGGCTAACTCCGCCAGCTCCAATGGTGGAAATCAATGCTGTTGTTCCAACTGGAAACAGCTTTGAACTGCTAAGGAGGGTACGCAAGAACTCTCCGACTGCCACGCTAAAAAGATCTCCTCCACCTGTGGAGAATGTTACAGAAACAAAGCCGGCGCAGCCCCCTCAACGGCTGTCCTCCAAAGTTTACAAAGTCTGGCGACGGGTCCGGGAGTCGGTGGTCGATCGAGACTATCCTCACCGACAAAAGAAGCTGAAGGTTCAGCACGAAGAGAATCGTCCTAGCAAGCCACAAAGAACGACAACTGCCTGGGTGCCCACTGCAACGGCTCCCTCAATGTCAACTACTCAAAAGAAAAGGAGGCCACAGAAAGCCCCTGTGAACATGGCGAACCGTAAAAGCACCGAGCCCAAACGCCCTAAGTCTGGGGGCATGGTGGTGCATACGGTCTACATGGCTTCCGGAAAAGAGGAAAGCCACGCTTCGACGTGTCACCGACCGCTCACCCGATCCGTAACGAAAGCCCAGGAGCAGCAACAGAAGCTTCAAGAAATGCTGACGCAAATGGCCACACTCACCGGGCCGAAAGCAAGCCCGGATACATCCTCGGAGCAGCGCCGTGAGCAGGAAACTGATGCCGAGTTTCTTCGGAGAATTCTCGAAAAGAAGGACAGAGAAGCAGCAGAACAAGCTGCCCACATAAAACAAATGGCGCTTCTCTTCCAAGATATGGTAGGGATGATGATCCAGCAAGATCCTCCTGCTGATGATCCTCCGATTGTCCTTGAAGATGACAAAGGAGAGATATTGAATCCTCCTCCGGCTCTTTCAGCAGCCAAGGAAGAAACCATTTCCAAGGCCGCACTGGATGACCATATAGCTCAGCAAATACGAGCTCACCAGGCAAATGAAGCGGCTGGGCAAATTGCTAGAACCGGACGACCTTACCCGGGCTGGTATAACCAAATTAGTTACCCGCCGGGATATACGATCCTTAAGTTCCACGTATATAAGGGGACGGGAAATCCGCATCAGCACGTCGCTCAATTTAGAGCCATGTGCGGCAACACTGGAGGTGATGATAAATTGCTGCTCCGCCAGTTTGTTGGCAGCCTGTCGGAAACGGCATTTGAGTGGTACTCTGAACTCCCAAATGACTCTATCAAGACATTTACGGAGATGGAGCCGCTGTTTACACATAGATTCGCGAGCGCTAGCGAGCGTACCCCGATTACCGTGTTAATTAACGCTAGGGTAAAGCCAGGCGAAACGTGGGTGCAATATGCAATACGGTGGCGGAATTTATGGTCAAACTGTGAGCAACGCATAGAGGAAGCTCCTGCGGTGAGCATGTTCGTGGGCACTCTTGATCCGCAGGCGACCATCTCCCAGTTCATGATGTTTTTCAAGCCGACCACTTTCCAAGCTTTGATTGACAAACTGGCCCAAATGGACCAGATGGGTCACAAACCTTCCTCTTCAAAGCCGGAGCCTCGAAACGAAAAAGGGAATGGGAACGCGACTTTTGTCGCCAATACTCGACAACAGCCGAGCAACTTAAAGCCAGTTGTTCGCCAAAACAACGTGCGTCCACGCCCATTGCTCGAGGAGAGACTGGGGCGTCCTTACTCGTTTCTCCGAGATAAAACGAGAAGACTGTTTGAGCTAGCGGTACGCAACAGGCTCATCAATCTCCCGAATCCAAAACGACCGTTGCAACCCGGTGAGACTAATAGTCCCAATTACTGCCCTTACCATCAAGCAGTAAACCATCCAATCGAAGATTGCTTCATTTTCAAAGGCTGGATTGAGGACCAATACCAACAAGGCAAGCTTGCATTATCTGAAAACTGGAAGGTGAGCCCGCCACAACCTCATGCCCCTAAAAAAATGGACATGCCGGGGGCATCGTGCTCTTTTATAGAAAAAGCTCCATGGGAGGTCGCTCTTTCAGCCAAGACGAAAAGAATGCTGAAGGATCTCCAAACGTGCCCGGCAATCAGGTGGAAAAATTCACTGGAACTCGAGGTCGTCGAGGGAATGCTGAAACAGCGCCCAACTACAAAATCCGGTGACGATGGTCAAAGCGCTCGCACCCAGCCGTCGAAGTCTTCGAAGAAGAAGAAGAAGACCAAAAATCCCGTGCAGCCTGGTGACAAGCGCACGGACATGCAAAATCAGATTGACGCGTTGGAAGAATATAATTAGAAGGCGCGGACCCCAGTCATACTCCAATAATTTCTCAGCCACGTCCTTGAGGACGGAGATGATGATAATGGAAAAGACTCGTCAGATGAATCTGAAGATTATGTGGCAAGCTGCCATGTGATCTCTCACTCGTCAATAAATGACGAAGAAGCTCCTTACACAAAGAAGCTGGGGGCAGATCCTGAGCCAGAACTTCCAGGATCATCAGACGAAATGATTGATGCATTCCTGAATGAAGCCCGTCTTAAAAGCAAAGCTGATCGAGAGCGCGAGATGACCGTATTCGAGAAAGCCAAACGCCGGCGACTAGATGAAAGAGTCGAAACACTCCCACCGGATCAAAGTACATCCGCCGCAAATGAACGCAGGATCAAGACAAGAAAACGATTCGCCAAAGCCATATCAATAGGAATGAAGCTGCCACCCTCTGAAAGAAACACTCCTGATGAAGCGGATGTACATCCTAGCTACTGCTTATATCATCGAAAGATTGCGCACCCAACCGAAGGGTGCGATACCTTTAAAAACTGGTGGCAGGGATACGTTGCTCACCGGCAGCACGTTCAGCAATTGAAGCGCAAAGCTCGTCGGAAACGGAGTAGCACGACAAATGAGCATATGAAAACTGCCGGCAACAGTCACATGGTTGATGGCAGAAGATCGCAAGCTCTCACATTCGGGAGCAATTCTGAAGAAGAAAGGACTCTTAGCCCTCTCTTCAAAGAATCCACCTCAGGAAAAGAGGAAGGAAAGAAGAGCTGCGAGAACGTTCAGCTGCGCAATCGCACGCTACCCGAAAAGAATCTCGGACCCGCAAACAAGGGATCACACAAAAGGGATAGGGGGAATAGAAAAGCGACCTTCGTCGCCAACGCTCAATAACAGCCGAGTAACCCGAGACCGTTTTGTCGTCAAAACAACAAGCCGCGATACCTCAATGAGAAGTTGAAACGTCCTTACTCGTTTCCCAAAGATAAAACAATGAGATTGTTCGAGCTAGCAGTGCGCAGCGGGCTCATCACTCTGCCAGATTCAAAACGTCCGTTGCAGCCAGGTGACGTTAACATTCGTAACTATTCTCCTTACCACAGAGTAATGGGTCACCCACTCGAAAATTGCTACGTCTTCAAAAACTGAGTTGAAGACCAATACCAACAAGGCAAATTCGCGCTGTCCGAAAACCGGAAGGTGAGCCCGCCACAACCACATGCCTCGAGAAAGATGGATATGCCGGGGGCATCATGCTCATTCATAGGGAAAGCCCCATAGACCGAAAAGTCAGTAAACTAGAGATTCGCCTCAAATATGGCGACGCTAGACCGAAAAGTCAGTAAACTAAAGATTCGCCTCAAATATGGCGACGCTAGACCGAAAAGTCAGTAAACTAGAGATTCGCCTCAAATACGGCAACGACGGACCGCAATGTCCTAAAACTTGCAAATGACCGAAACGTCGTTAAACTATTATCAACCCGCGGCATACTCAGGCTGGCGTGGTAAAAAAAAAAGAAAAGAGAAGAAAAAAAAACAAAAACGGTATGTCCACAAGCAAAATGGGCACGAATGAAAACCCAAAAGGGCTCCATGAGTAAAAACAGTAGGGCTACCGGCGAGTGTTTGTGAAAACCTGAAAGGGCGCGACCTCGTTAAAAAAAAAGAATAAAAAAAAAGAATTAAAAAAACGGTATGTCCATAAGCAAAAAGGGCACGGATGAAAACCCCAAAGGGCTCCGTGAGTAAAAACAGCAGGGCTACCGGCGAGTGTTTGTGAAAACCCGAAAGGGTGCAACCTCGTTAAAAGACACTTACAGGGTCCTCTCGACCTTATAAGGAGAAACCACCCGCGTGAGATCCTTACGACTCACAAGGGAGAAACACACTTAGGGATCCTCACGATTCCTAAGGAGAAAATACACTTGCGAGATCCCCACGACTCGTAAGGAGAACTCTCTTATGGGACCCTCACGGCTCATAAGATTTGAAAGTCTTAAGTTACAGAAAGCTTAACCTGTTCTTAAGCAACTCCACAACCTTCGATATTGCCCTACAAGCGGCCCATATTGACCCTTGTATACAATCCACGGGCACGAATAAACATTTCCCTAACAAAGTCCCATCCGTGACTAGGGATATGCTTGTACAGCAAACAACACTTGTAAGTCCTCTCGACTTATAAGGAGAAAACCCTTTTGTAAGATCCTTACGACTTACAAGAGAACATGCACTTAGGAATCCTCACGATTCCCAAGGAGAAAACATACCTACGAGATCCTCACGACTCGCAGGGAGAAATACCTTTGTGAGACCCTTACGGCTCATGAAGTCAAAAGCCTTAGTCGACAGGATCCTAACCCTGTTTACTAAGCCACCTTTGTTCAATATCGATAGAGGCAAATGATGATTCGCTCCTGGCAATATCCCAGTTGCAGCGATGCTGATGCCTAAACCGGTATCAAATTCCAAGCCCTTCCAAGGCAAATGATGATTCGCTCCTGGCAATATCCCAGTTGCAGCGATGCTGATGCCTAAATCGATATCAAATTCCAAGTCCATTCACGACAAATGATGATTCGCTCCTGGCAATATTCCAGTCACAGCGATGCTGATGCCAAGATTGGTATCAGATCCCAAATCCCCTCTCGCGAAAAAAAATCAGCGAGCCAAAAAAAAAGAGATGCATACGAAATAGCTGAAATGATGGGGCAACTTGCAAACAAAATCAGCAAGTAAAAATGTATGCATGCAAAATAGCCGAAATGATTGGGCAACTCACAATAAGAAGCAGCGCGTAAAAAGAAAAATAGCCGAAATGATTGGGCAATCGCGATTTTCGCGATATAAAAAGCTGAAATGATAGAGCATCGTGGAAAGAATAAAAAAAATGAAAGAATGAAACTTTTTGCCCTACAGGTGAAATCACATCGATCCCTGTATACAATCCAGGGGCACAGATAAAGAGGGAACCATACCTTCCCAACAGGCTCCATCAGAAAGCGAAGCCAAATCTCGACGGTGCATAGACAACCTAGAGACAATCTCGACATTTGTCGCAATATTACAGACACGATATCAACAAATGAAGCAAACGAAGATCCCGAGCTTCAGGGTCTCGACGTCAACATCGACAACTTAGAGATCACCAACGGCGTTTCTCCTCACTCCAACCAGATACAGACATGACGTCAACAATCGACCTCAAAGTCGCAACGAAACGGAACCATGGCAAAGTCCCTAGTTCCAAATCTCAATGGCCACATCTGCAGCCCGAAGACCAACAACGGTGGGCCTCCTCATTCCAGCATGACACAGATGTTACACCATCAAGCGGAGCGACGGAAAAATCCCAGCTCCACCTCAGCATTCGTCTCAATACAGCAAACGAGATGTCAACAATGGCATTCCTCCGCAGTCTAGCAGGATGCAGATGCAACGTCAACGAAAGACCTCACGGTCGAAACAAAGCGGAGCGACGGCAAAATCCCAGCTCCACCTTAACATTCGTCTCGATACAGTAGACGAGATGTCAACAATGGCGTTCCTTCGCAGTCCAACAGGATGCAGAAGCAACATCAACAAAAGACCTCATGGTCGAAACAAAGCGGAGTGACGGCAAAATCCCAGCTCCACCTCAGCATTCGTCTCAATACAGCAGACGAGATGTCAACAATGGCGTTCCTCCGCAGTCCAGCAGGATGCAGAAGCAACATCAACAAAAGACCTCATGGTCGAAACAAAGCGGAGTGACGGCAAAATCCCAGCTCCACCTCAGCATTCGTCTCAATACAGTAGACGAGATGTCAACAATGGCGTTCCTCCGTAGTCCAGCAGGATGCAGATGCAACGTCAACGAAAGACCTCACGGTCGAAACAAAGCGGAGCGACGGCAAAATCCCAGCTCCACCTCAACATCCGTCTCGATACAGCAGACGGGATGTCAACAATGGCGTTCCTTCGCAGTCCAGCAGGATGCAGATGCAACGTCAACGAAAGACCTCACGGTCGAAACAATGCGGAGCGACGGCAAAATCCCAGCTCCACCTCAGCATCCGTCTCGATACAGTAGACGAGATGTCAACAATGGCGTTCCTTCGCAGTCCAACAGGATGCAGAAGCAACATCAACAAAAGACCTCATGGTCGAAACAAATCGGAGTGACTGCAAAATCCCAGCTCCATCTCAGCATTCGTCTCAATACAGCAGACGAGATGTCAATAATGGCGTTCCTCCGCAGTCCAGCAGGATGCAGATGCAACGTCAACGAAAGACCTCACGGTCGAAACAAAGCGGAGCGACGGCAAAATCCCAGCTCCACCTCAACATCCGTCTCGATACAGTAGACGAGATGTCAACAATGGCGTTCCTTCGCAGTCCAACAGGATGCAGAAGCAACATCAACAAAAGACCTCATGGTCGAAACAAATCGGAGTGACTGCAAAATCCCAGCTCCACCTCAGCATTCGTCTCGATACAGCAGACACAGTCAAAGCAAACGAAGCAAAGGCCACATTCCTAGCTTCAACGTCTTGACGGTAACTCATATAAAACCGGAAAGACAATCGGAGATCATCTCGCACCACATGGAGTGGTCACCACCTCGACGATCGTCTCGATACAGCAGATGAAATGTCACCCCAGCGTTCTTCCCCCAGCAGGATTCGGACGCGCCAAAGCAAACGAAGCGAAGGCCAAATTCCTAGCTTCAACGTCTTGATGGTAACTCATATAAAACCGAAAAAACAATCAGAGATCATCCCACATGGAGTGGTCACCACCACGACATTCGTCTCGATACAGTAGACGAGATGTCAACAACAACGTTCTTCCTCCAACAGGATTAGGACACACCAAGCAAACGAAGCGAAGGATAAATTCCTAGCTTCAGGGTCTTAACGACAAGTCATATAAAGCCTGAAAGACAACCGGAGATCATTCCATATGGATTGGTCACCACCTCGACGTTCGTCTCGATACAGCAGACGCAACATCACCAAAAGGAGCCACGGCAAAATCCCTAGTTCCCAACCTCGACGGTTCACCAGCAACCTAGAGACAACCATGACATTCGTCTCGATACAGAGGACGCGATGCCAACAAACGAAGCGAAGGCCGAATTCCTAGCTTCAGGGTCTTAACGGCAAGTCATATAAAGCCTGAAAGACCACCGGAGATCATCCCACATAGAGTGGTCGCCACCTCGACGTTCGTCTCGATACAGGAGATGCAACATCACCAAAAGGAGCCACGGCAAAATCCCTAGTTCCAAACCTCGACGGTTCATCAGCAACCTAGAGACAACCACGACATTCATCTCGATACAGAGGATGCAATGCCAGCAAACGAAGCAAAGGCCAAATTCCTAGCTTCAGGGTCTTAACGGCAAGTCATATAAAGCCTGAAAGACTATCGGAGATCATCCCACACCAGCGCGGAGTGGTTATGACTCATCGGGGCTCTCCAAAATGAGCCTAACCTCAAGTAAAAAGCGGCATAGCAAATTCCTAACGCTTGCTCTTCCGACGTTCAAACTGCCAAGGAGGATTGCTTGAAGACGTATTGTCCAGCCCCAAAGGGATTAGAGACACGGCAGTCGCAGGGCTACTCGAACAGCACAATTGCCTATCGAGAAATATATCAGCTCATGCGACGGTACGACGACCAAAACCCTAAGTACCACAGACCCTAACGGACTTCTGTCGTAAAGAGCAGAGGTTAACTGTGACGTTAGGATATTCTTGCGAGAACTGCTCGATCAGTTTCGACTCGTGAGGAAATTGATGTCTTTGCGAGAACTTCTCGATTCGTCTCGACTCGTGAGATAAAGCCTTAGGCAGTAGGGATTAAAAAACCTGTTTCCTAAGCACTGGGACCCTGCAAGTCGGCCCAAAATGGTCTCTTGCATACTATCCATGGGTTTCACTCTCCAAAGTCGAATCTCCACAAGGAGGGAAACAACAGCTTACGGGTCCTCTCGACTCGTAAGAGGGAAAATTCTCTTATAGGATCCTTACGACTTATAAGAGAAAACACACTTAGGAATCCTCACGATTCCTAAGGAGAAAATACACCTATGAGATCCTCTCGATCCGTAGGGAGAAAAATCTTTGTGAGACCCTCACGGCTCATAAAGTTGAAAAGTCTTAGGCTACAAGGACCCTAAACTTGTCTCCCAAGCCCTCAATTCCATGGCTGCTCATAAGTTTGCACTACTTCACCCCCGTACATACTTACGTGGGCAAAGTAGTGGGGGGCATTTGTTCCCGCCAAAAATTTCGGCGCAAAAAACCCCAAGGTATCAAATGGCAGTATACGCTTAAGGAAATGCGAATCAGTATCTTCCGGGCTGTATTTTGATAAATTCCCAAAGGAGAAACAAATAAATTTTGATCATATTGGAAGCATCTTGAAAAACCCTTCGATTTGATATATTATGGGCTTCATTATTCATCCGGGATCAAAAGTTATGAGCAAATATGCTATGCGCTGTTCCTGATTAAAAATCAGGAATTATCTCAATGAGATATCACGTGCTCACACGTGACCAATGGTCACGTGTTGACACGTGATGGTTAAAGTAGCGGCAAAAGACAGAGCGCAGAAGAGGATCCCATTCAGGGGGTCACGTGCTTACACGTGACCGGGGGTCACGTGCTCACACGTGATCAAAGGTCACGTGGCAACACGTGACTGGCTGTAAAAGCCTTGCTGTTCAACAGAATTAAATTCTGAAAAAAATCATTTAAATCTTTCCAAATAGAATTAAAATTCTAAAAGCTTCTAAATCTTTCCAAATGGAAAAGGATTATGGGGACCGCTGGATTAAAGATCCAAGGGTGATTAAAAATCACCAATTTATAGGAAAATATCAGTCTTGGAAAGATTTCCCCTTAAATCTAACCGAAATAACAAAGATATATTTTTGGATTTAAAATCCAATGGTGAATAAAATTCACCTAATAATCTAATGGCCCAGATTAATGATAAACATAAATCAAATCTCTCAATAATCAAATCAAATCTTTCAATGAGAGATTTGCTGAACAAATTGATTCTTTTCCTTCTCCTATAAATAGGAGCCAAGAAAAGAAGAGAGGAGGGACCTTTTTGGAGAGATAAAAATAGAGAGAGGAGAATTTAATTCTCAAGAGGGAAGAAAAGAAAGGAGAATTTAATTCTCAACAAAGAAAACCCTAGGTGAGAAAAGAAAGGGAATCAGAACTTCAAACAGAGAATTTAATTCTCAAAATCCAAGAGTTTAACTCTTATCCAAAAAAGAACTTAGTTCTTCTTCTGGTTGAAGATCTGTACAGAGTACATCTCCCCATAGAATGAGAATTTAATTCTCATTGGGTCGAGATCCTGCCATGCAGATCCTAAATTTAGAAGGGGAATTGAGTTTTGAGAATTTAATTCTCCCAAACTCACAGGAATTTAATTCCTCCTAAAATGAAACTAGGGTTTAACCCTAATCAAGAATCTAATTCTTTTACATATCTGAGAATTTAATTCGCCTAAAACAAAATTAGGGTTTTACCCTAAATAAGAATTTAATTCTTAATCTTACAGAGAATTAAATTCTCAAAATAAAAAGAAGAGACTTAAAAGATCTCCATGCATGCAAAAGACCAAGGTCACGTGTCCCCACGTGACCCTTGAAAAGATCCCTGAAAAAAAGAAGCTTTGGGCGCTCTCACGTGTCCCCACGTGACCCCTCAGCAAGTGCTGTAATTATCGATGCATAAATCCCCACCACGTGCCAACACGTGATGCTCTGAAATAAAAATAAAAGTGTTTAACACTTGTTCGCAGATTTGAGGATAAACCAAAAGGAGATCTGGCTCTAAATTTAGGGCGCCCTCACGTGTCACCACGTGACCCCTAATGAGCATTCTAACAGACCAGAGCGGGGGCCTCCATCACGTGCTCACACGTGATGGCCGTCAGAATTAAAAGAGTTAAACATTGATCTGCAGAATAAAATAAGGGAAATCAGGGCGCTCCACGTGTCCACACGTGACCCCTCTTTTCTTAGTATTTAACATTAATTTGGAAAACTCTATTTGCAGTGTTTAACACCGATTTTCTTAGTGATTAACACTAATGTGAAAACTCTGTTCCCGGTGTTTAACATTGATTTTCTTTAGTGTTTAACACTAATTTGAAATCTCTGCTACCAGTGTTTAACAATGATTTGCTTTAGTGTTTAACACTAATTTGAAAGCCCCGCTGCTAGTGTTTAACACTAATTATCTTTTAGTGTTAAACACTAACTTGCTAATCTTAATCCCAGTGTTCAACACTGTTGGTCTTTAGTGTTTAACACTATCTTTAGTCCAATTGGCTAAGTTTCTAGAGGCAAAGCCTCTCCTTCAATGAGCCAACAGAGGGCCAATGTTTCAAACATGATTGGACTTAACCCAAACTGGCCATAAGTCCTCAAATCATCTTGAACTGAGCACATCTGCTCTTTCAACCAACTCATTGGTTCAAGTGTACATCTCAGAACTCCTCTGATATTTGTCGTTGTAATCCTTCAACGTCTTCAGAGAGGTGATGGGTCCCGACAGCCATACATTTTATGGACCACCATGTCCTTAAACTGGTATTGGACCACCATGTCCCTAAACTGGCAATGGACCACCATGTCCCTAAACTGGAACAATAGAGCCCCCAAATGCTCTTTTGTCGGATCTAAACGATCCCGTTAAGTCGATCTTAGTCCCAAATTAGACTAACGTATCCTTAACAACCGTTTAAGTTGATCTTAGCCTCAAATACGGCTAACATATCCTTAAACCTTCAAACAGATTTTAGTCCCAAATTGGACTATAGAGCTTCCAACCAACTTTGGTTCAAGGGTACATCTCTGAACTCCTCTGACATCTGTCGTTGTAATCCTTCAACGCCGTCAGAGAGGTGATGGGTCCCGGCGGCCGTATATTCAATGGACCACCATGTCCCTAAACTGGAACAATAGAGCCCAAACGCTCTTTTGTCGGATCTAAACGATCCCGTTAAGTTGATCTTAGTCTCAAATTGGGCTAACGTATCCTCAAACCAAAACCCCAATAGGGACCTCAAACGTTTGTTAAGGATACGTTAGTCCAATTTGAGACTAAGATCAACTTAATGGGATCGTTTAGATCCGACAAAAGAGCGTTTGGGCTCTATTGTTCCTGTTTAGGGACATGGTGGTCAACTTAATGAGGTCTTTTGTTGATGTTGCTTCTGCATCCTGTTGGACTGCGAAGGAACGCCATTGTTGACATCTCGTCTACTGTATCGAGACGGATGTTGAGGTGGAGCTGGGATTTTGCCGTCGCTCCGCATTGTTTCGACCGTGAGGTCTTTCGTTGACGTTGCATCTGCATCCTGCTGGACTGCGGAGGAACGCCATTGTTGACATCTCGTCTGCTGTATTGAGACGAATGCTGAGGTGGAGCTGGGATTTTGCCGTCACTCCGCTTTGTTTCAACCATGAGGTCTTTTGTTGATGTTGCTTCTGCATCCTGTTGGACTGCGAAGGAACGCCATTGTTGACATCTCGTCTACTGTATCGAGACGGATGTTGAGGTGGAGCTGGGATTTTGCCGTCGCTCCGCTTTGTTTCGACCGTGAGGTCTTTCGTTGACGTTGCATCTGCATCCTGCTGGACTGCGGAGGAACGCCATTGTTGACATCTCGTCTGCTGTATTGAGACGAATGCTGAGGTGGAGCTGGGATTTTTCCGTCACTCCGCTTTGTTTCGACCATGAGGTCTTTTGTTGATATTGCTTCTGCATCCTGTTGGACTGCGAAGGAACGCCATTGTTGACATCTCGTCTACTGTATCGAGACGAATGTTGAGGTGGAGCTGGGATTTTGCCGTCGCTCCGCTTTGTTTCGACCGTGAGGTCTTTCGTTGACGTTGCATCTGCATCCTGCTGGACTGCGGTGGAACGCCATTGTTGACATCTCGTTTGCTGTATTGAGATGAATGCTGAGGTGGAGCTGGGATTTTGCCGTCGCTCCGCTTGATGGTGTAACATCTGTGTCATGCTGGAATGAAGAGGCCCACCGTTGTTGGTCTTCGGGCTGCAGATGTGGCCATTGAGATTTGGAACTAGGGACTTTGCCATGGTTCCGTTTCGTTGCGACTTTGAGGTCGATTGTTGACGTCATGTCTGTATCTGGTTGGAGTGAGGAGAAACGCCGTTGGTGATCTTTAAGTTGTCGATGTTGACTTCGAGACCCTGAAGCTCGGGATCTTCGTTTGCTTCATTTGTTGACATCGTGTCTGTAATATTGCGACAAATGTCGAGATTGTCTCTAGGATGTCTATGCACCGTCGAGATTTGGCTTCGCTTTCTGATGGAGCCTGCTGGGAAGGTATGGTTCCCTCTTTATCTGTGACCCTGGATTGTATACAGGGATCGATGTGATTTCACCTGTAGGGCAAAAAGTTTCATTCTTTCATTTTTTTTATTCTTTCCGCGATACTCTATCATTTCAGCTTTTTATATCGCGAAAATCGCGATTGCCCAATCATTTCGGCTATTTTTCGCGGTGCCCAATCATTTCGGCTATTTTTCTTTTTACTCGCTGCTTCTTATTGTGAGTTGCCCAATCATTTCGGTTATTTTGCATGCATACATTTTTACTTGCTGATTTTGTTTGCAAGTTGCCCCATCATTTCGGCTATTTCGTATGCATCTCTTTTTTTTTTGGCTCGCTGATTTTTTTCGCGAGTAGGGGATTTGGGATCTGATACCAATCTTGGCATCAGCATCGCTGCGACTGGAATATTGCCAGGAGCGAATCATCATTTGCCGTGAAAGGACTTGGAATTTGATATCGGTTTAGGCATCAGCATCGCTGCAACTGGGATATTGCCAGGAGCGAATCATCATTTGCCTTGAAAGGGCTTGGAATTTGATACCGGTTTAGGCATCAGCATCGCTGCAACTGGGATATTGCCAGGAGCGAATCATCATTTGCCTCTGTCGATGTTGAACAAAGGTGGCTTAGTAAACAGGGTTAGGATCCTGTCGACTAAGGCTTTTGACTTCATGAGCCGTAAGGGTCTCACAAAGGTATTTCTCCCTGCGAGTCGTGAGGATCTCGTAGGTATGTTTTCTCCTTGGGAATCGTGAGAATTCCTAAGTGTATGTTCTCTTGTAAGTCGTAAGGATCTTACAAAAGGGTTTTCTCCTTATAAGTCGAGAGGACTTACAAGTGTTGTTTGCTGTACAAGCATATCCCTAGTCACGGATGGGACTTTGTTAGGGAAATGTTTATTCGTGCCCGTGGATTGTATACAAGGGTCAATATGGGCCGCTTGTAGGGCAATATCGAAGGTTGTGGGGTTGCTTAAGAACAGGTTAAGCTTTCTGTAACTTAAGACTTTCAAATCTTATGAGCCGTGAGGGTCCCATAAGAGAGTTCTCCTTATGAGTCGTGAGGATCTCGCAAGTGTATTTTCTCCTTAGGAATCGTGAGGATCCCTAAGTGTGTTGCTCCCTTGTGAGTCGTAAGGATCTCACGCGGGTGGTTTCTCCTTATAAGGTCGAGAGGACCCTGTAAGTGTCTTTTAACGAGGTTGCGCCCTTTCGGGTTTTCACAAACACTCGCCGGTAGCCCTGCTGTTTTTACTCACAGAACCCTTTCGGGTTTTCATCCGTGCCCTTTTTGCTTATGGACATACCGTTTTTTTAATTCTTTTTTTTTTAACGAGGTCGCGCCCTTTCAGGTTTTCACAAACACTCACCGGTAGCCCTACTGTTTTTACTCACGGAGCCCTTTTGGGTTTTCATCCGTGCCCATTTTGCTTGTGGACATACCGGTTTTTTTTTTTTCCTTTTCTTTTTTCTTTACCACGCCAGCCTGAGGATGCCGCGGGTTGATAATAGTTTAACAACGTTTCGGTCATTTGCAAGTTTTAGGACATTGCGGTCCGTCGTCGCCGTATTTGAGGCGAATCTCTAGTTTACTGACTTTTCGGTCTAGCGTCGCCATATTTGAGGCGAATCTCTAGTTTACTGACTTTTCGGTCTAGCGTCGCCATATTTGAGGCGAATCTCTAGTTTACTGACTTTTCGGTCTATGGGGCTTTCCCTATGAATGAGCATGATGCCCCCGGCATATCTATCTTTCTCGAGGCATGTGGTTGTGGCGGGCTCACCTTCCAGTTTTCGGACAGCGCGAGTTTGCCTTGTTGGTATTGGTCTTCGACCCAGTTTTTGAAGACGTGGCAATTTTCGAGTGGGTGACCCATTACTCTGTGGTAGGGACAATAGTTAGGATTTTTAACGTCACCTGGCTGCAACGGACGTTTTGGATCTGGCAGAGTGATGAGCCCGCTGCGCACTGCTAGCTCGAACAATCTCTTTGTTTTATCTTTGGGAAACGAGTAAGGACGTTTCAACTTCTCATTGAGGTATCGCGGCTTGTTGTTTTGACGATAAAACGGTCTCGGGTTACTCGGCTGTTATTGAGCGTTGGCGACGAAGGTGGCTTTTCTATTCCCCTTATCCCTTTTGTTCGATCCCTTGTTTGCGGGTCCGAGATTCTTTTCGGGTAGCGTGCGATTGCGCAGCTGAACGTTCTCGCAGCTCTTCTTTCCTTCCTCTTTTCCTGAGGTGGATTCTTTGAAGAGAGGGCTAAGAGTCCTTTCTTCTTCAGAATTGCTCCCGAATGTGAGAGCTTGCGATCTTTTGCCATCAACCATGTGACCGTTGCCGACAGTTTTCATATGCTCATTTGTCGTGCTTCTCCGTTTCCGACGAGCTTTGCGCTTCAATTGCTGAACGTGCTGCCGGTGAGCAACGTATCCCTGCCACCAGTTTTTAAAGACATCGCACTCTTCAGTTGGGTGCGCAATCTTTCGATGATATAAGCAGTAGCTAGGATGTACATCCGCTTCATCAGGAGTGTTTCCTTCAGAGGGTGGCAGCTTCATTCCTATTAATATGGTTTTGGCGAATCGTTTCCTTGTCTTGATCTTGCTTTCATTTGCGGCGGATGTACTTTGATCCGGTGGGAGTGTTTCGACTCTTTCATCTAGTCGCCGGCGTTTGGCTTTCTTGAATATGGTCATCTCGCGCTCTCGATCAGCTTTGCTTTTAAGACGGGCTTCATTCAGGAATGCATCAATCATTTCGTCTGATGGTCCTGGAAGTTCTGGCTCAGGATCTGCCCCCAGCTTCTTTGTGTAAGGAGCTTCTTCGTCATTTATTGACGAGTGAGAGATCACATGGCAGCTTGCCACATAATCTTCAGATTCATCCGATGAGTCTTTTCCATTATCATCATCTCCGTCCTCAAGGACGTGGCTGAGAAATTATTGGAGTATGACTGGGGTCTGCGCCTTCTAATTATATTCTTCCAACGCGTCAATCTGTTTTTGCATGTCCGTGCGCTTGTCACCAGGCTGCACGGGCTTTTTGGTCTTCTTCTTCTTCTTCGAAGACTTCGATGGCTGGGTGCGAGCGCTTTGACCATCGTCACCGGATTTTGTAGTTGGGCGCGGTTTCAGCATTCCCTCGACGACCTCGAGTTCCAGTGAATTTTTCCACCTGATTGCCGGGCACGTTTGGAGATCCTTCAGCATTCTTTTCGTCTTGGCTGAAAGAGCGACCTCCCATGGAGCTTTTTCTATAAAAAAGCACGATGCCCCCGGCATGTCCACTTTTTTAGGGGCATGAGGTTGTGGCGGGCTCACCTTCCAGTTTTAAGATAATGCAAGCTTGCCTTGTTGGTATTGGTCCTCAATCCAGCCTTTGAAAATGAAGCAATCTTCGATTGGATGGCTTACTGCTTGATGGTAAGGGCAGTAATTGGGACTATTAGCCTCGCCGGGTTACAACGGTCGTTTTGGATTCGGAAGATTGATGAGCCTGTTGCGCACCGCTAGCTCAAACAGTCTTCTCGTTTTATCTCGGGGAAACAAGTAAGGACGCCTCAGTCTCTCCTCGAGCGATGGGCGTGGACGCACGTTGTTTTGGCGAACAACTGGCTTTAAGTTGCTCGGCTGTTGTCGAGTATTGGCGACAAAAGTCGCGTTCCCATTCCCTTTTTCATTTCGAGGCTCCGGCTTTGAAGAGGAAGGTTTGTGACCCATCTGGTCCATTTGGGCCAGTTTGTCAATCAAAGCTTGGAAAGTGGTCGGCTTGAAAAACATCATGAACTGGGAGATGGTCGCCTGCGGATCAAGAGTGCCCCCGAACATGCTCACCGCAGGAGCTTCCTCTCTGCGTTGCTCACAGTTTAACCATAAATTCCGCCACCGTATTGCATATTGCACCCACGTTTCTCCTGGCTTTACCCTAGCGTTAATTAACGTGGTAATCGGGATACGCTCGCTAGCGCTCGTGAATCTATATGTAAACAGCAGCTCCATCTCCGTAAATGTCTTGATAGAGTCATTTGGGAGTTCAGAGTACCACTCAAATGCCGTTTCCGACAGGCTGCCAACAAACTGGCGGAGCAGCAATTTATCATCACCTCCAGTGTTGCCGCACATGGCTCTAAATTGAGCGACGTGCTGATGCGGATTTCCCGTCCCCTTATATACGTGGAACTTAGGGATCGTATATCCCGGCGGGTAACTAATTTGGTCATACCAGCCCGGGTAGGGTCGTCCGGTTCTAGCAATTTGCCCAGCCGCTTCATTTGCCTGGTGAGCTCGTATTTGCTGAGCTATATGGTCATCCAGTGCGGCCATGGAAATGGTTTCTTCCTTGGCTGCTGAAAGAGCCGGAGGAGGATTCAATGTCTCTCCTTTGTCATCTTCAAGGACAATCGGAGGATCTTCAGCAGGAGGATCTTGCTGGATCATCATCCCTACCATATCTTGGAAGAGAAGCGCCAATTGTTTTATGTGGGCAGCTTGTTCTGCTGCTTCTCTGTCCTTCGTTTCAAGGATTCTCCGAAGAAACTCGGCATCAGTTTCCTGCTCACGGCGTTGCTCCGAGGATGTATCCGGGCTTGCTTTCGGCCCGGTGAGTGTAGCCATTTGCGTCAGCATTTCTTGAAGCTTCTGTTGCTGCTCCTGGGCTTTCGTTACGGATCGGGTGAGCGGTCGGTGACACGTCGAAGCGTGGCTTTCCTCTTTTCCGGAAGCCATGTAGACTGTATGCACCACCATGCCCCCAAACTTAGGGCGTTTGGGCTCAGTGCTTTTACGGTTCCCCATGTTCACAGGGGCTTTCTGTGGCCTCCTTTTCTTTTGAGTAGTTGACGTTGAGGGAGCCGTTGCAGTAGGCACCCAGGCAGTTGTCGTTCTTTGTGGCTTGCTAGGACGATTCTTTTCCTGCTGAACCTTCAGCTTCTTTTGTCGGTGAGGATAGTCTCGATCGACCACCGACTCCCGGACCCGTCGCCAGACTTTGTAAACTTTGGAGGACAGCCGTTGAGGGGGCTGCTCCGGCTTTGTTTTTGTAACATTCTCCACAGGTGGAGGAGATCTTTTTAGCGTGGCAGTCGGAGAGTTCTTGCGTACCCTCCTTAGCAGTTCAAAGCTGTTTCCAGTTGGAACAGCAGCATTGATTTCCACCATTGGAGCTGGCGGAGTTAGCCCAGAGGGGGAATTGCCCCCAGCTTTCCTCACTAGGTGCCAGTAGCGACGTCGAGCATGTCGTGTGGCCGGGATTACCTCCACTGTTGGATCAACTTTTCCATGCCCCCTGTTCTGGTGAGGTGTCACCGGTACTAGCCTCTTGAAGACCGACGTCCGTTGAGTAGCAATGTCTAACCTATCTAAGACAGACCTCTGGGCGGGGGAAATAGCTTTGAGAACTTTGACTGGAGCGGGAGACAGAACAGTCAGTCTTGTGAAGACCGACCCTTTGGCAGGAGAAGCCGCCTTGACGACTTCGGCAGCAGTGATGGCTATCCTCCTCGGAATAACCTTTTCTGGAATTGCAGGCTTCAGCATGGGCCCACATGAACTCTGGCTCAATCTGGCAAAGACTGAGGCGCTGGAGTTGGACGACCCGCTGAGAGGGGCCGCAGTAGTTGTAAGCCGATCAAAGACCGACTTCTTTGGAGCTTCTTGCGATGACATCGGAGCTTTGAAGCTCATCGACGGGAGCATAGTCCCAAAGAACAATCCAGTGGGGGCCTGAGTCACCTGTTCCACCGGCATAGTGAAGATGGAGGCCGCTCGGGGCCCGTAAGTCACTCCTCCAGCAAGGACGGAGTAAGAGTTGCAGTTACAGGTAGTGCAGTTTGAAGCCATTGATCTTCTGTTTTCTGCACGGAGTAAGACACCAAATCTTAGTACCTCGAATACACAGGCAACCATAGCAAACCGCGATTCGTTCACGAACACGACACACGAAGTGTGGAGTGGAAAGAGGAAAAGGTCCCACCGGGCGTGCCAGAATCTGTTCCTTTCCGAATGGCGGCGCGACGACGTGGAGACGTCTTGCCTGAAATTCGGGGCAGATGCTAATTGGTGCTATCCGTCTACCTCTTCGAAGATGCCAAGTTGATTTATGGCACCATGTATCGAAGGTTTAAACGGATGCGACCGATGTAGCAGACTTCGTCAGATTCCCCCTCGTTTGAGGGGGTTTTGATTGTGGGGACGCTCTTCCCTGCAGGCGCAAGCCCCTGCAGTTAATTACGCTACCGCGTTGCGGTAACAACTTTCTTCTTCTCCAGATGGTCACTTCATGCCGTGGGTGTTTGTTTTGTTTTTGGTTGCCCGTGGATTGTATACGGAGACTAATTTATGTTGTCGCCCGTAGGACGTGGATTAGTCCAAATCCATATTTTCTTAGATTTGGTTTTGGGGTTTTGGTTTAAGGATACGTTAGCCATTTTTGAGGCTAAGATCAACTCAAACGTTTGTTAAGGATACGTTAGTCCAATTTGAGACTAAGATCAACTTCACGGGATTGTTTAGATCCGACAAAAGAGCGTTTGGGCTCTATTGTTCCAGTTTAGGGACATGGTGGTCCATTGAATATATGGCCGCCGGGACCCATCACCTCTCTGACGGCATTGAAGGATTACAACGACAATTTGAGGTCCCTATTGGGGTTTTGGTTTGAGGATACGTTAGCCCAATTTGAGACTAAGATCAACTTAACGGGATCGTTTAGATCCGACAAAAGAGCGTTTGGGCTCTATTGTTCCAGTTTAGGGACATGGTGGTCCATTGAATATAGAGCCGCCGGGACCCATCACCTCTCTGACGGCGTTGAAGGATTACAACGACAAATGTCAGAGGAGTTCAGAGATGTACCCTTGAACCAAAGTTGGTTGGAAGCTCTATAGTCCAATTTGGGACTAAAGTCTGTTTGAAGGTTTAAGAATACGTTAGCCGTATTTGAGGCTAAGATCAACTTAAACGGTTGTTAAGGATACGTTAGTCTAATTTGGGACTAAGATCGACTTAACGGGATCGTTTACATCCGACAAAAGAGCATTTGGGGGCTCTATTGTTCCAGTTTAGGGACATGGTGGTCCATTGCCAGTTTAGGGACATGGTGGTCCAATACCAGTTTAAGGACATGGTGGTCCATAAAATGTATGGCTGTCGGGACCCATCACCTCTCTGAAGACGTTGAAGGATTACAACGACAAATATCAGAGGAGTTCTGAGATGTACCCTTGAACCAATGAGTTGGTTGAAAGAGCAGATGTGCTCAGTTCAAGATGATTTGAGGACTTATGGCCAGTTTTGGCTAAGTCCAATCATGTTTGAAACATTGGCCCTCTGTTGGCTCATTGAAAGAGAGGCTTTGCTTCTAGAAACTTAGCCAATTGGGCTAAAGATAGCGTTAAACACTAAAGACCAACAGTGTTGAACACTGGGATTAAGATTAGCAAGTTAGTGTTTAACACTAAAAGATAATCAGTGTTAAACACTAGCAGCGGGGCTTTCAAATTAGTGTTAAATACTAAAGCAAATCATTGTTAAACACTGGTAGCAGAGATTTCAAATTAGTGTTAAACACTAAAGAAAATCAATGTCAAACACCGGGAACAGAGTTTTCACATTAGTGTTAATCACTAAGAAAATCGGTGTTAAACACTGCAAATAGAGTTTTCCAAATTAGTGTTAAATACTAAGAAAAGAGGGGTCACGTGTGGACACGTGGAGCGCCCTGATTTCCCTTATTTTATTCTGCAGATCAGTGTTTAACTCTTTTAATTCTGACGGCCATCACGTGTGAGCACGTGATGGAGGCCCCCGCTCTGGTCTGTTAGAATGCTCATTAGGGGTCACGTGGTGACACGTGAGGACGCCCTAAATGTGGAGCCCGATCTCCTTTTGGTTTATCCTCAAATCTGCGAACAAGTGTTAAACACTTTTATTTTTATTTCAGAGCATCACGTGTTGGCACGTGGTGGGGATTTATGCATCGATAATTACAGCACTTGCCGAGGGGTCACGTGGGGACACGTGAGAGCGCCCAAAGCTTCTTTTCTTCAGGGATCTTTTCAAGGGTCACGTGGGGACACGTGACCTTGGTCTTTTGCATGCATGGAGATCTTTTAAGTCTCTTCTTTTTGTTTTGAGAATTTAATTCTCTGTAAGATTAAGAATTAAATTCTTATTTAGGGTAAAACCCTAATTTCGTTTTAGGCGAATTAAATTCTCAGATATGTAAAATAATTAGATTCTTGATTAGGGTTAAACCCTAGTTTCATTTTAGGAGGAATTAAATTCCTGTGAGTTTGGGAGAATTAAATTCTCAAAACTCAATTCCCCTTCTAAATTTAGGATCTGCATGGCAGGATCTCGACCCAATGAGAATTAAATTCTCATCCTATGGGGAGATGTGCTCTGTACAGATCTTCAACCAGAAGAAGAACTAAGTTCTTTTTTGGATAAGAGTTAAACTCTTGGATTTTGAGAATTAAATTCTCTGTTTGAAGTTCTGATTCCCTTTCTTTTCTCACCTAGGGTTTTCTTTGTTGAGAATTAAATTCTCCTTTCTTTTCTTCCCTCTTGAGAATTAAATTCTCCTCTCTCTGTTTTTCTCTCCCCAAAAAGGTCCCTCCACTCTTTTTTTCTTGGCTCTTATTTATAGGAGAAGGAAAAGAATCAATTTGTTCAGCAAATCTCTCATTGAAAGATTTGATTTGATTATTGAGAGATTTGATTTATGTTTATCATTAATCTGGGCCATTAGATTATTAGGTAAATTTTATTCACCATTGGATTTTAAATCTAAAAATATCTCTTTGTTATTTCGGTTAGATTTAAGGGGAAATCTTTCCAAGACTGATATTTTCCCATAAATTGGTGATTTTTAATCACCCTTGGATCTTTAATCCAGCGGTCCCCATAATCCTTTTTCATTTGGAAAGATTTAGAAGCTTTTAGAATTTTAATTCTATTTGGAAAGATTTAAATGATCTTTTTCAGAATTTAATTCTGTTGAACAGCAAGACTTTTACAGCCAGTCACGTGTTGCCACGTGACCTTTGATCACGTGTGAGCACGTGACCCCCGGTCACGTGTGAGCACGTGACCCCCGGTCACGTGTAAGCACGTGACCCCCTGAATGGGCTCCTCTTTTGCACTCTGTCTTTTGCCGCTGCTTTAACCATCACGTGACCATTGGTCACGTGTGAGCACGTGATATCTCATTGAGATAATTCCTGATTTTTAATCAGGAACAACGCATAACATATTTGCTCATAACTTTTGATCCCGGATGAATTATGAAGCCCATAATATATCAAATCGAAGGGTTTTTCGAGATGCTTCCAATATCATCAAAATTTATCTATTTCTCCTTCGGGAATTTATCAAAATACAGCCCGGAAGATACTGATTCGCATTTCCTTAAGCGTATCGCTGCCATTTGATACCTTGGGCTTTTTTGCGCAAAAATTTTTGGCGGGAACACTGATGAAGTTCCTTTTCGGGCCTCCGTCAGATGTTGTCTTCCGCTGATCTCCTGATGGACTTAGGTGGTTACTTTCCGTTGCGTGTGGGTCTCAATGGGTTTTTGGAGGAAGATGTGAGGTGAGGAAGCTGTTGCCGAGTACCTGCAAAGAAGTCTTGGGGTGGTTTGGTACCACCAAGGACCCTCCGACGCTCAGGTTAGTAATGAGATCTGAGCAGAGTAACGGCATAAAAGTATAGAAAATGGCTCCCTTGACCCCTCTGTGATGGGGGTTTATATAGCGGTGGAGCACGCAGCAGCGGACGTGAGAATCTCGCTGGCAGTTACGCTCCTGACTTCACGCCCGCGTAGAGAGCGGATCGCCCATCAATGGGGATCGTGATGGCATGGAACGTGGGACGTTGCTGGCGTAAAATCCCCGCATGGCGAGATTCGCGGAGCGGCGGTTACGCCTGGGAGTAGGTCGGAGGGCCGAGGAAGACGTCCTCGGCGGAAGCTCGGGGAAGAGCAAGGAGGCCGAGGAGTCTTGGTCCTGTGGTAGCTCGGGGGCGACCTGAGAGGCCGAGGAGGCCAATTTGCAGGGGCCCTGAGGGGGGCCAGCTCGTGCTTGCTGGTTGGGCATGGGGTGGCCAGATCAGCCCATGCGGGCCCTTTTTTCTGAGTTCTGGGACACGTCGCCTTCCACGTGTCATGATCTTGGGGATCGTCAATATTGAGCACTATCATTAGCCCCCCTACTCTTGTCCCGACTAGATAGCGGTCGGGTCGGGAGTGGACTGCCGGGCCTCCTGAGGTGAGATCCCTTCTATGGTTTCGTCGGGGCGAGCCCTCGATCCGTCGGTTGTCTTTTCCGCTAGCGAATTGAGGCGAGATCTTTGCCTTTAAAGAAGGTGCGCCGGTTCGTGCACTCTGCAGTCGAAGCGACGGTCCACGTGTCGAGCGTCAATTAGCCGATGCGATGTGCGCAGGTCTGCGGCGTCTGATGGAACGCGGTCCATCGCTGGGCTGCCACGTGGAACGATCGGGGCTGCTGGGCACAAGGAGCCGTTTCGGCGGGATACGATGGACGCCGTTGGATGAGGCCGTATGTGGCAACAAATATGGGTGGGGCCCGCCCCAGGGCCCTTACTCTTTCATATTTTCTTCTTCCAAGCCTCAGCTGCTCGGCGCTCGTCTCCCCCCTTTCGCTTTCAACCTTTGAAGAATTCCTTTTCCCAGATTAGATGTCTTCCTCTATAGAATTAGTAAACATTGTAGGAGTAGATGCTAGGGTTCCTTTAGATGTGTCTGAGTCTCCTCGGGGAGCAGGGGCTGGACCCTCCCTCCGGGGTTGTGAGGCGGGGGCCGCCTCCAGGGAGGATGCGGCAGATGCGGCCCCCAGCACCTCGTGCTGGGTGAGGCATGAGGACGAGCTCGCCAATACTCGGGCTCGCTTCCACATTCCCCCGTGCTACACGCTCCGTCTGGCCGAGGAGGGAAAGAGGGCAGACCAGGTACGGGACAGGGAGATTGCCCTGAATTTGAAAGCTTTTTGGAGCGGAATGCGCCTGCCCTTCTCTCCCGAGGTCGTCGCCGCTCTGAACTTCTTCGGGTTGTCCCCCGGCCAGTTAGTGCCGAACGTGTGGAGGATTCTCCTCGGGTTCCTGATCTGCCTGAGGCTGCAGGCGGTTCCTTTCAGTCTTTCCCTTCTCGATTCCTCCCTCGTTTTCAAGAGTCACCCTGGTGGTCGTGCCGGCGACCCGAGATGGGTTTACTTTACTTTTAGGAAGCGGCCCGGGGTCGCTGCCGGGACCGGGGTCGTGGCCTTGCCCTCCTCCATTCATGATTGGAAAAAGAAATTTTTCTTCGTCTCCCCTCTCGAGGGCGAGGACTGGCCAGTGCCTACCAAATGGTCAAGGGAGAAGTGTTTGCCGGGGAACCAGTCCGACGACCCCGCCTCTGTGAGAGTGGCGTCGTGGGAGCCCATCCCTTGACATGACGTGCTACTGTCCGAGAGGGTCTTGAGCCGGGCCGGGCTTAGCCCCGTCGAGTTCGTCGGTGAGTTAGGCTTGCTTTCTGGGTTTATGTTTTACTCGTGTTGCTGATTAGTTGGGTGTTTGTTTCGTGCAGAATCCATGGACTTCGGCTCCCTCCGAGATGCTATGCACCAACCGAGGCAACCTACTAGGGCCGAGGGCGCCAGCTCTTCCCGGGCGCAGCCTATCCCGGCTCCTACCGCCCCGGCGGCGGTGCCCCGAGGACGCTCGGCGGCATATCCCGTCCTGGGCCCCAGCAGAGCGTCGGGTCGGAAGCGGGCCATGATTGTGGAGGACACGGCCTCGGAAGAGGAGATCGGCTTTCCCCTGGAGCCACTCAAGAAGGGTTCTCGGAGACCTTCCCAGGGCCGGTCTTCGCTGACCGTAGCGGAGGAAAAGGGGCTTCGGTTTGCGGTGCCGTCGGGGCTGTCGGTCGCGGACAGCCTCCTGCATGAGATAGAGACCTCGGCCGAGGGTTGGGTCCCTGGGGGAACCCTCAGAGCTTAGCTGGCGTCGATCGCCCAGGAATCCGTGCAGGTAAGCCCCCAGTTCACTTGTGAGATTTGGTGCCTTCTTCATCTCTCTGATCCTTTTTATGTCTTCCCAGGTTCTCTAGCACGTGGCCCTCACCCTTCGCATAGAGACCGAGGTGGTAGCCCCGGCTATGGAGGCCGCAGGCCAGCTCGCCGTGTTGCAAGAGAGCTCCAGGAGGGAGCAGGAGGTGATGTCGGCGAGGATCGCCGACTTGGAAGGCGAGGTGGACGTCGGAAAAAGGGAGGTCGCCCGGCATCGCGAGGCCGCCGTGATCGCCGAGGGCAAGCTCGAGGACTCTCAGGTGCTCACTGGCAACCTGAAGAGGACGGTGAAGACCCTCTGGAAGGAGCTGGGGGCGGTGGCCGAGACGGCTAAGTCGGCCGAGTTGAGGGCGGTGGCGATCTACAAGGGGTCGAAGGATTTTTACAATGACCTGGCCGTGGCCACAACCCGCATTTGGCACGACGCCCTCGATGCCGTTAAGTCTCGGATGCCAGAGTTCGACGACGCGGATCTCCGGGCTG
Organism: Agapanthus africanus; assembly: GCA_030015575.1. Classification (NCBI taxonomy): domain Eukaryota; kingdom Viridiplantae; phylum Streptophyta; class Magnoliopsida; order Asparagales; family Amaryllidaceae; genus Agapanthus; species Agapanthus africanus. The sequence goes on along the minus strand of JASDDO010000019.1, from coordinate 820,137,131 downwards.
AGTTCCCCTTCGTAGGCGCCGACGAGCAAGGGGAAGAAGTCTCCTGCGAGGAGATGGCCGATGACCCAGCGCCCCAAGTGGTGGAGGTCGAGGACCTCGAGGTTGCGCCCGGCCCCGAGGTGTAGAGCCCCCGTTCTCCTATCTTCATTTTATTTTCCTTTTGAATTTTGTAAGGCTGGGGAGCCAAAAAATACCGTTTGTAAAAAAAACTTTGGTCTTTGGCAGTAGTGATAAATTTTTCTTCAGCTCCATAGAACTGTGTTCTGCCATCTGTTTGTTTAGGATATTTTTGCTTGCGCCGTTGTGCTTTTATGTCAGGTCGGCCCTCTGTCTAACGATCGTCCGTCGAGTTGACTGCAATCGCTTGCTGACGAGCGTTTCCGAGGAGGTACCCCCGGGCCCCGGAGTCGAGGGGAGATCGTTTAGACTTGGACAGACTTGAGCGTCGGAGGGTAGGGTGCTACCAGCCGAAGTTTGACCAAGCAGGGTAGCTGCTCGGATGCCACTTACGAGGGCTTTTGATCTTGTCTCTGTTGGGTAGGAAGCTACCCGCCGGGATGCGCCGAGTAGGAAGGGGCTCGGCGGCCTTGCGAGGACGGCTTCAGATCCTCAGCATTTGATGGGCAGGAGGACGCCCGCTGGGGATGCGCCGAGCAGGAAGGAACTCGGTGGCCTCGCGATGAGGGCTTCAGACCATCAGCGTCTGATAGGCAGGAGGATGCCCGCTGGGATGCGCCGAGCAGGAAGGAACTCGGCGGCCTCACGATGAGGGCTTGAGATCCTCAGCATCTGATGGGCAGGAGGATGCCCGCTGGGGATGCGCCGAGTAGGAAGGAACTCGGCGGCCTCGCGATTAGGGTTTCAGACCATCAGTGTCCGCTGGGCAGGAGGATGCCCGCTGGGGATGCGCCGAGCAGGAAGGAACTCAGCGGCCTCACGATGAGGGCTTGAGATCCTCAGCGTCTGACGGGCAGGAGAATGCCCACTGGGGATGCGCCGAGCAGGAGGAACTCGGCGGCCTCACGGTGAGGCCTTGAGATACTCGGCACTGGGGGGGCGTTTGAGGCCTGCAAAGGATGGCTGAGCAGGGTAGCTGCTCGGTGCCTCTCGGCGAGGGCTTTGATCCTTGACGCTGGAGGGACCGTGAGAGGCCTGCGAAGGATGGCCGAGCAGGGTAGCTGCTCGGTGCCTCTTGGCGAGGGCTTTGATCTCTGGCATCATGGGTAGGCAACTGCCAGCCTGGGATGATCAAGCGGGGTAGCCGCTTGGATGCCTCTTGTGAGGGCTTTGATCCCTGGCGTCGTGGGTAGGGAGCTACCAGACAGAGATGACCGAGCAGGGCAGCTGCTCGGTTGCCTCTTGCGAGGGCTTTTGATCCTTCAGGACGGGGACCGAGCAGGGTTGCTACCCAGTGCCTCTTGGCGAGGACTTTGATCCCTGTCGGTTGTGGTAGGAAGCTACCAGCCGGGGATAGCCGAGCAAGGACCCGACTGCCTCTGGGAGGACTTTGGTCCTTGGCGCGGGAAGAGCTATTTAGGCTGTAAGAAGCCTACCAAGGACCCTTGGCCGGGCAGGGTTACTGCCCGGTGCCTCTTGGCGAGGGCTTTTGTCCTGAAAGATAGCCGAGCGAGGGAACCTCGGGCTCGACTGCCTCTGAGAGGGCTTTTTGATCCCCGGCGTTACGGCAGGGAAGCTGCCCGCGGGGGATAGCCGAGCGAGAGAACCTCGGGCTCGACTGTCTCTGAGAAGGCTTTTTGATCCCCGGCGTTGCGGCAGGGAAGCTGCCCGCGGGGGATAGCCGAGCGAGGGAACCTCGGGCTCGACTGCCTCTGAGAGGGCTTTTTGATCCCCGGCGTTGTGGAAGGGAAGCTGCCCGCTGGGGATAGCCTAGCGAGGGAGGGTCGGGCTCGACTGCCTCTGGGAGGGCTTTCTGATCCCCGGCGTTGTGGTAGGGAAGCTACCCGCCAAGGATAGCCGAGCGAGGGATCCTCGGGCTCGACTGCCTCTGGGAGGGCTTTCTGATCCCTGGCGTTGCGGTAGGGAAGCTACCCGCCAGGGATAGCCGAGCAGGGTAGCTACTGGGCTGCCTCTTAGTGAGGGCTTAGATCTTTGGGGGAGGTGGCCCTCGAGCCGCCGTGGCGAGCCCCCTCTGTGCGACCCTGTCAAGGGAGGGGGTGTCGGTCTATTCGGCCGGCGGGGGCGTTGATGACGGTCGCCGGAGGAGGTTCACCCGCGCCTCCGGTGAGGGGGAGGCGGCGGTTGGTATCTGGATGTTCAGGGTGATTGCTTGCCATGGGGATGGAGATCGGAAGGCCAACTTTGTCTTTTATGGAGTTTGGTTTCCCACAGACGGCGCCAACTGATGGAGGTCCTTTTCGGGCCTCCGTCAGATGTTGTCTTCCGCTGATCTCCTGAAGGACTTAGGTGGTTACTTTCCATTGCGTGTGGGTCTCAATGGGTATTTGGAGGAAGAGGTGAGGTGAGGAAGATGTTGCCGAGTACCTGCAAAGAAGTCCCGGGATGGTTTGTTACCACCAAGGACCCTCCTACGCTCAAGTTAGTAATAAGATCTGAGCAGAGTAACGGCATAAAAGTGTAGAAATGGCTCCCTTGACCCCTCTGTGATGGGGGTTTATATAGCGGTGGAGCACGCAGCAGCGGGCGTGAGAATCTCGCCGGCAGTTACGCTCTCGACGTCACGCCCGCGTAGAGAGCGGATCGCCCATCAATGGGGATCGTGATGGCGTGGAACGTGGGACGTTGCTGGCGTAAAATCCCCGCATGGCGAGATTCGCGGAGCGGCGGTTACGCCTGGGAGTAGGTCGGAGGGCCGAGGAAGACGTCCTCGGCGGAAGATCGGGGACGAGCAAGGAGGCCGAGGAGTCTTGGTCCTGTGGTAGCTCGGGGGCGAGCTGAGAGGCCGAGGAGGCCAATTTGTAGGGGCCCCGAGGGGGGCCAGCTCGTGCTTGCTGGTCCGGCACGGGGTGGCCTGATCGGCCCCTGCGGGCCCTTTCTTCTGAGTTCTGGGACATGTCGTCTGCCACGTATCATGATCTTGGGGATCGCCAATATTGAGCACTATCAAGTAATTTTATGGATTTTGTGATAGGTACCACAGTTTCTTCTTCCTCTTCTTACCCTTATTTGGTTCGAGACAAATAAATTGCTAAGGGGGAGTTATTGAATTTGATTTCTAATAAACGGGTTGGACAATTGTCATTGTCAGACAATTTTTTGGATTCAGATCCGGACTCGGACTCGGACTTATGTGTTGGATTTGGATTTGGATTTGGAGTCGGACTTACGTGCTGGATTTAAATTTGGACTCGGATATATGTGGCGGATTTGGATTTGGGCTCGGATTTATGTGTAAGACTTGGATTTGTAGACTTTTTATATCAACTTATTTGTGTTCTTGCTTAATCTGTTAAACATGGAGAATTTGTTAAAACATGGCAACTGGTGGAAATTGAGTCACCGATTTCCTGTTTTTGTTTGACTTAGAGCAAAATATTGTTGCAATATTCAAGTCCGGTTCAAAGTTAGGTTAACCATTCAGCTCGCATTCATGTATTTTTCAAACTCTTTTGCTTTGCATTTTCCTCATTCTGTAGGTTCCTCGCATATGCTGAAGGATGTTAAAGATAATACATTTTGTTTTATTTAATTATAATAACAAATAATTTTCTAAAAGTCACTTATTTTCGGGTTAATAGCATATAATAACATTTTATTCTATATAGCGTTATGACCGTTCATGATTAGTCTATTAGCAAATAGTATTTCGGAGATGGTAACTGGTCAAATCATTTTTTTATCTTCTAAGCCAAAAATAATGATTTTTTTTATTTACTTTCTCAACCGATCAACCGACAGAAGGCGATTTGGATTTGATAGCAGTCTTTTGTGCCAAAGGGAGTTAGAATGCGCTTTGATTCACAGGTTTGGTGGTATATCCTTATATAGATAGGCTCTGTAGTCGGGCCCAGTTTCACCGAGGGTTTAACTAGGCCTAGTCGTATATCCCAACTGTGATCACCGACGAAACAATCGTCTTTCTGGCGTTAGACGACTAGCACTAACACTCGCCTTCTAACTCCCTTTGGCACAAAAGAAAGTCTGCTATCAAATCCAAATCGTCTTCTGTGTGGAATGCCTGGTTGTGAGGAGATCTTCTATAATGAATTCTCCGTTCCTTCTTGACTCGCGGTGCTCTACTCACTTGATGGCTGCAAGCGAAATGGCAGCTGGCAGCACATTACGAATAAGCAAATTAGCCATTGATCAAGTCAACTTCTCTCTTCTAATATAGCATACACACAGGCACATCTACTGTTTTAATGCGGAAATGATCCGAGTCGAAATTATCAATTTGATTAATAGGCGTAGAGCAAGAAATTCTCAGCAGTCGGATCTTCTCATGTCTTTTAACCATCTTTATCTGAAGTCCTTAGGAATCTATGTTTTGCTAAAAAAAATTAGGAAAACATTTTTTTTAATCTTTGTCTATGACTCTATCATATTAATATATACACAATTCGCACGTGTAGAATAACTCGAGGTATGTCACCGGATTCAGATCCTTTTCAATTATTGGAATGGCCAAGTGTTGAATATTAGCCGTCCTTTTTTGGACGGTGTAGATGCATAGAAATTGTCAATCAAAAATATTAAAAGTAACCAATAAATTGTGAGCCCATTTTTTACAGCAAACTTCGTTCTTTTCATTTTTTTGAGAGAGGTAGATGTATCCGCTACTAAAATTTTGCATACATTATTTAATTAATTATTTTTTAATTAATCAGATTATTAGTTAATTAAGAAATCTGATGACTTTCTTTTTAGAAATATGAATGGATCAAGAACCATGGTAAACAGGGTTCCATTCGGATCGGATATGAGCATTGCCGTATTTATATTTGCTTTCTGGTTTCGGATTCGGATACGGATACGGATATAATTCGATAAAAAATATCCATATCCATATTTGACAAAATCAGATACGGATACGGATAGGATATGAGATAAATGAATACAGGGATGAATCAGATATTGATAAATAAATATTTAAAATATAATATAAGTGAATGCGAAGTGAATTATGCATGTAACCGATGCATACTACAAAAAAATTGAGTACAATTTAAATATGAATGCTTAAAATATTCGAAACAAATGAACATGCGCGTAGCAGAATTTATTAACAAATAATTATACATATATATTGTCATATTATGTGTATTTTAAAATAAAAATAATAAAATAATATGTTAAATAATATTTTAAATGCATAATTTATAATACATATAAAATAAATAAACTAATATATTATTTAATTTTAATTTTACTATAAAAATATTAATTAATTAAACATAAAAACAATAGAAATTTAGTTTAAAATGTTGTATTTAACTTAATATATCGACGGATATCTATATCCGAATTCTGATATCCGGATATCTGAAACCTTATTCATAAATTTTGAAAATATCCATATCCGTATCCGTATCCGACTAGATCCAAAAATATATATTTATATCTGTATCCGAATAGATCCGAAATTTCATATCAGTATTCGAAAATATCCGTAACTGGATAAATACCCGAATATCAGAATCCGGATGCAAACCCTTAGTGAATCCTATACATCTTTAATAATTATTTGAATCATCATTTGACCATTTCAAATAATAATTTTAAATTCAAATTACTCAAAATTTACATTTTACATGGGAGAAGACATTTTAGTGATTTAGCTTATTTTAAAGATGTAATTTTTAGGGCAAAAAATGTTCAAACGATTCTTAATATAAGCAAGAAAAACTGATGATGCTCAATATTGGCGATCTCCAAGATCAGAAAATGTGGCAGATGACGTGTCCCAGAACTCAAAAGAAAGGGCCCACGGGGGCCGACTAGGCCACCCCCATACCCGACCTACAAGCACAAGCTGGCTCACCTCAGAGCTCCCTGAAATTTGGCCTCCTCGGCTTCTCAGCTCGCCCCAAGCTGCCACAGGACCAGGATTTCTCGGCCCTCTCGCTCGTCCCCGAGCTCTCCAGCCGAAGCCATCTTCCTCGGTCCTTCGACCGACCAGCTCCACCACTCACAGGCGTAACCGCCGCTCCGTAAATCTCGCCAGGCGCTGATTCTCCGCCAGCAACATCCCACGTTCCACGCCATCACGATCCCCATTAATGGGCAATCCACTCTTTACGCGGGCGTGACGTCGGGAGCGTAACTGCCGGCGAGATTCTCGCGCCTACTACTGCGTGCTGCCGCCACTATATAAACCCCCATCACAGAGAGGTCAAGTAAGCCATTTTTCATTCCACTTAGCCGTTACTCTGCTCGGATCTCGTGCTAACTTGATCATCGGAGGGTCCTCGGTGGTACCAAACCACCCCGGGACTTATTTGCAGGTACTCGGCACTAAACTCCTCAAAATCACCAATCTCCTCAAAAACCCATTGAGACCCACATGCAACAGGAGATCACCTCCAAGATTCACCGGGAGAACGACAAAAGACAACATCTGACGGAGACCCGAAAAGGACATTCATCAGCTGGCGCCGTCTGTGGGAACGGTAACTCCACAAAAAAAAAAGTCGGTGTAACGTTTTGAAATTCGTTAGATTAATTTTAGTGTTAAATTAGCGTTTTAATTAAGATTAGTGCTCTGTTGTGATCTGCTTTCAACTCGGCTGCTTCAGGAAAAAGTTGCAATTACTGGAGTATGTTCACTAGACCTAGACCACACACACAAAGCACGAGACCCCTATTCCTTGTCCAGGCCACAGATTTATTAGATCTGGTCGCAAATTGCGGCCAGGGGAGTGAGTTGGGTGTCGAGGTTTGGGCTAAGGGAGTCTGCTACATATTTAGGGTGTTTGGTATATGCAACTTTTTCTAATTCAACTCGAGTCGAAATCTGGGATCAAATACTTTTGAGCTTGCGCGACACGTGTGTAATATGAGTTGGTTTAGCGTTTGCTGCGTATCACAACGTGTCGGGGTAGTTTCAGACGCGTGTACACACGTTTTAGCGTATCGGATACACATGCGTTTAGTTCGCGACGCGAGTTTCTCGTTTGGTTTTGATATCGCGTTTTTGCAGGATTTTAGCATATGTGTATTCTTTGTGTAAATTCTAGGTTCGCAGGCGGGTACTTCGGACGCCGCAAAGAAGGGGAAGCAAGTAGTCGGCTATACTTAGCACGAGATCACGGTGAGTAGATTTAACAACTACGGGGAAATCGCCCGTATGGCGTTAAGCGTCAGGGCTTGATAGGATATTGTAGTCGCATATATATATATATATATATATATATATATATATATATATATATTGCTTGTGCATATGTACTTTTGTAGCGTATCCCTCTTTTGTTGCATATAGACACAGTATTTATGTAACACCGCACTGTCACTAACGGTTCAACCTGCATGAGCACTATTTGTATGTTACACCCATATCGTTAGTGATTGCCATTACACTTGCTCTATAGGATGGCTACGGACCATATATCGTTTTGATTACCTCTTCATTGATGATTAGACATGATTCTGTCCCATATTGGCACATATACATACTGCACACTCATATATATATATATACATCCTTGTGCATCCATGCCTACATACATATATACTCTTGCACATATATAGATGATGCCGACATTGAAAAATTGGGGACTGCATGAAATATTTTCAACCGAATCCATTTAAAAGAGCGGTTTTCCCTTTTTACTCATAGTACGCTTTTATGCGGCATACGACACATTGCATGGATTTACGCATTGAGTTTTGGATTCGTGTGATTTCTGAATTTGAGAACCGTGGTATTATTTTAAGAAAATATGCACTGTTTAGAAAACACGGTTTCTCTTGATATGATATTTCAGTGTGTCCACCATGCATTTTCTCGGTTCTGAGACGTGTGACATATGAACCCGATTCGAGGAGCTGGATGAAGCCGATTGCGGGTACATGGTGAACCCGGTATGGTACCCCGGGGCAAGAAAGGGATGCTGTGTATACAGACGGTGAGCCTGGCAGAGAGACTACTACCTACCGGTTATTGGTTGGACCTGGCGGTTATCCGGAGGATACCGACCAGAGTCGAGAGATGGATACGGGCCGACCCGTACTGCCGGGGCCGAGGGCCGATTCCGCAGACGGAGCCCGTGGGCCGATCCGGACTGACGGAGCCCGATATATGAGGATTTGCGTGTCGATACTGGACACGAGTATTTCATGATGTTTTCGGGTGTCGATGTTGGGCACCCCGCTTCTATGAGATTTACAGGATTGAGGGCCGGATAGAGTGACGGCGCCTAAGTTATTAGGATTTTGGGGTGGTTTTGGTAGACACCGGGGTTTTTCCACATAGATGATTCGTGTAGATGATATTTTATCCCATGCTCAGCATTCATTGTTATGCATTGCATCATATAGTCGTAGTACCTGATAGAGTACTTTGCATGATTATCGCATAACCAGCTCATCATTTAGATGTTATCTGATTGCATATGTTAGAGTATCGCAGTACGTGCATACTTGCGATTACCTTTATATGTTATTTACTATTCACGAGTTGGCAACTCACCCTCGTTGTTCCACAGTGTTTGCAGGTCGACCCTCTGAGTAGTGCGGCAGGGCTATCTCTTGTATCTCTTTGGCTACGGATACCACTGCAGTTGGCGCGTGAGCGGTTTTGTTAATAGGTGGGTTTGTAGTATTCGGTTATTTTCCATTTGTACACTTTATTGTATCTAGTACTCTCCATCTACTATTTCATGTATTGACTTAGAGACCAGTTGTGAGGACGATATTATATATTATTTTGTACTCTGGTGTCGAGCTCGTGTGAGCCGGCTTTATTTATGCGGTTTTATCTTTTATGCCGTTCTTTTGCTTATTCTGTCCATTTCTTCGCTACGGCGTCGTATACTATTCTTGTGGTGGTTGTTTCCGCCGTTGGACATGATTGCTCCCGTTTGGGGATGTTTTATTCTTGTTATCAGTCATTTTACTTATATCATGTTTTGTACCGTTTTCGGGGCTAGTTTTTACAATGGAGGTGCTGCCGAAATTTTTTTTAAAAAAATAACCTAAACTTTAAAGAATTTTTACTCAAGGTTTTCTAAATGTTTTAAACTAATATTTTCTTCACTCACTATTTTAATGGTTTTGATTTCTGGGTTTCGGCTTACTTGATCGCGTTGTGCCTGTAGATGTTACGTGGTTAAGTGCCGGTCACGGGCCGAACTCTGGGTCGTGACAAAGTTGGTATCAGAGCCAGGTTTTACCTTTCAGAGTGTAGGATGACCCTGGTATGATGGAGTAGGTATCTGAAGCAGAGTGGCGTAGCGTGTGTATGTTCCGCGGCATACTCACGACACGGTACTCTGCCTAAGTGACCTTAAGACTTATTAATTGAAATTCCTTCATGATTATATGCATTCTTGTGATTCGATTTCTGTATCCTTATCGAATCCTATTTCCTTTTCAGCCATTATGCCGCCAAAGACTACGAGGGCGCAGAGAACGGCCGCAAGAGCTAAGATTAGAGTTGACTCGTCTGAGACGAGGTCTGACCCGGGCAGTACACCCATTGTACCAGAGCAGACTGTTTCCCCTTCGACAGACCAGATCGCTATGCTAGGGGCCGGTATGCAGGAAATGCGCCAGATGATAGGGTTGTTAGTTGAGACACTTCGTGCGCAGCGACCAGAGGTAGTTCCACCCATTACGGGGACTGTGATGGTACCTATAGTTCAGGCAGTTGCACCTGCAGCTACAGAGCTTATCACAGTATCGCTATCCGAATTTATGAGGCTGAAGCCTCCGGTCTTCATAGGCACCGATGCAGCCGAGGACCCACAATCATTTATCGATAGGATGGCCCGGATATGTCGTTCACTTAGATGCTCAGATGCGAGATGGGTGGAGTTCGCGAGGTTTTGCCTGGAAGGCCTTGCGAAGAAGTGGTGTGAGTCGGTAGAGAAGGGCAGAGCAGCAGGTCTTCCTCCTATGACCTGGACTGAATTCGTGACGGTGTTCCTTGCCTTTTTCCTTCCACAAAGTGTCAGAGATTCTAGAGTGCGCAGGTTTGAGTCTTTACGTCAGACACCGGATATGACAGTGGCGGAGTATGATGTGTAGTTCACCGAGCTATCTGTTTATGCCCCATATTTAGTAGCTACTGAGGAGATGCGAGTCAAGAGGTTTGTTCGAGGATTGCTTACCCTGTTGTTTCTCGCCATCAGCGCACAGCATTGCGAGACCTATGCAGCAGCTATAGATGCAGCCCTATTAGTCGAGGAGCGCCTTGCTGAGACTTCAGTAGTTCCAGAGCCGAAGAGAGTTTGTACTGATAGACCAGCACAGAGACAACCGTTTAGGCGCCGCGACAGGTTCCGTTCAGGTACGGGGGGTAGCGGAGGCTCGAGATGAGGCCAGCTATTCAGCTCTTATCCCCAGGAGGGTCAGCCGGCACCGTCTAGATGTTTCCGGTGCGGGAGTACTTATCATCGTGTGCGAGATTGTCCTGAGCTACGTGAGGACGAGACAGCCGTACAATATGTCACATTTCCACCTTCTCCACCCCACAGGGCGTTGCCTCTTGTACCTGCTGTTGCTCTGCGCCAGACTCATCCACAGAGAGGTCATGGTCGCGGAGGGTTTGCTCAGAGAGGACGAGGTGGCCGAGGCAGAGGACAACCGGTTGCTAGTAGGGGACCGTCAGTCACAGGCAGAGGACAGGAACGGGTATTCGCTTTAATGCATCAGGACGCGCAGGCGTCCAATGCAGTGGTCTCAGGTACCCTTTCAGTATGTTCTGTTGACGCACACGTGTTGTTTGATCCGGGATCCACGCACTCATACGTTTCCACACACTTCGTACCGAGTTTGGGTAGAGAGTCTAGTTTGCTTGATCAGCCGCTTGCTGTGACCACTCCTGTGGGCGTGTCGTTTTTTGCTAGACACGTGTTCCGGTCGTGTATTGTCCGTATTGGTGAGAGAGAGTTGCTTGTCGACTTGATCCTTCTTGAGATGTTGGACTTCGACGTTCTCCTGGGCATAGATTGGTTAGCCATGTGCTACGCGTCTGTGGACTGCCGCGAGAAGACAATTAGGTTTTGTTTTCCCGGCGAGTCGGCTTTTGTTGTGCAGGTGGACCGTGGTGCCGCCCCTCACAGTTTGATTTCGTCTCTTCGCGCTGGGCAGCTTTTGAGGAAGAGATGTCAGGGATTTCTAGCCTATGTTTGCAACACTAGAGCTACAGAGGTTCCGTTGGACCAGGTCCCGATTGTTAGTGAGTTCCCTGATGTTTTCCCTGACGAGCTTCCTGGGCTACCGTCTGAGTGCGATATTGTTTTCTGCATTGACTTGATTCCCGGCACGGGGCCTATTTCCATACCGCCTTATCGGATGGCCCCGGCGGAGCTTAGAGAGTTGAAAGGTCAGTTGCAAGATTTGCTGGATAAAGGGCTGTTTCCTGATTTAAAATCAGGAAGCTTCTGTGAAAAGCTTCAGAAGAGGGTCACGTGCTTACACGTGACTAGCGGTCACGTGTTCGCACGTGACACCTGAACGCATCATTCAAGCAAGTTCAGTCTCCTGACTAAGTCGAAGAAAAGGGGGCTTCAGGAAGGGTCACGTGCTCCCACGTGATCAAGGTCACGTGTCGGCACGTGACATTTAAATTCAAGCAGCAAAGGCGCACATTGGTTCCCTGATCAAGTCAAGGAAAAGAGCTTCAGAAAAGGTCACGTGCTCTCACGTGACCAGAGTCATGTGTTGACACGTAACGTTCAAGACAGCAGACCCGTTCTCCCGTTGAACCAAAGAAAGAGAGTTCAAACAAGGGTCACGTGCTCACACGTGACCAGGGGGTCACGTGGTAGCACGTGATGTTTAAGCAGCAATCAGAAGACGCAGCGCAGAAGGCTCATTCCAAAGGGGGTCACGTGTCTACACGTGACCATGGATCACGTGGTCACACGTGACCGGCTTTCAAAGCCCATATTTTTTTAACGACAGAATTAAATTCTGAAGGAAATTCGAATCTTTCCAAAGGAAAGTAATTATTTGGGACCAATCAAATTAAAGATTCAGAGATGATTAAATATCATCTATCTATGGAAAATCCCGGGTTTGGAAAGATTTCCCCTTTAAATCTAACCAAAATAGCAAGGGAGAATCTCTGGATTTAAAATCCAATGGTGAATAAAATTCACCTAATCATCCAACGGCCCAAAATGAATGATGAATGCAAATCAAATATCAATGAAGATTCGTCAAAAACTGATTGATTCGGCTGCTTCTCCTATAAATAGGAGCCAAAAGACACAGAGAAATATATACATACGGAGAGAAGAAAAGAGAAAAGGAGAAGAGCTTTGATACTTGAAAAAGACTCAGATCTTCTGCAAAAAACCCTAGGTAAGAAAGGGAAAGCCTTTTGGAAAGAAAAAGAATTTAATTCTCAACAGAGTTTAACTCTGAGGCATAAAACGAGAGAGCATATCTCCTCCCTCTTTGATAGAGGATCTGCAAAGTGCACATCTCCCCTTAAGGTTGAGAATTTAATTCTCAATGGGTCGAGATCCTGCCATGCAGATCCAAAACATAGAGAAGGAATGCAAGTATGAGAATTTAATTCTCACAGAACTATAGGAATTTAATTCCTCCAAAATAAGGTTAGGGTTCGACCCTGTATTATGGGAATTTAATTCCTTCAAAACAAAAAGAAACAGGGTTGAACCCTAATCAAGAACATAGTTTTGTCGAAACAGTGGGAATTTAATTCCTTTAATCATAATCCTCAGAAAAGGGGAGTTTAATTCCTTAAAAGCTTTTAGGGTTTAACCCTATTCGGTTCTTCGCATAAACAAGGAATTTAATTCCCACAGAAAACTCAGATTTAAACTCTGTTCCAGAATATAAGCCTTCAAAAGGAAATAGGAATTTAATTCCTCTGAAATTAAAAGTTCGAGGAATTTAATTCCTGAAAGAGGAGCAACAGATCCTCCAAAAACAGCATTGAGGCAGGGTCACGTGTCACCACGTGACCCCCCCCAAAAGCCCTACAGAAAGCCCCTTTGAGGCAGCACCCCACGTGACACACGTGACTTTCAGCAGGAGCCTTAACACATAGGCATTTGAATGCCCGTCACGTGCTAACACGTGACGCTATCAAAGACACAGTAATTTCGGCAGAATCATTGAAGGGAAGGCACTCTCACGTGGGGCCACGTGACCGTTCTTGCTGTAGTGTTTGACACTAAGTTAAAACTCTCGAATCCAGTATTGAAGTGCTATCGGGCCTTAGTGTTCAACACTAATTAAAGAATTTTGTTCGTAGTGTTCAATATTAATTGTTTTAATATTCGGCACTAATTTAAGATCCCCATTGCCAGTGTTTAACACTGAGCTGTTTTAGTGCTTATGATCATTTCAAGGCCTTGTTGCTGGTGTTTAACACCAATTATTCTTCTAGTGTTAAACACTAACTTGTCAAACTCATTCCCAGTGTTCAACACTGATTGCTTTGAAGTGTTTAACACTAGTCTATAGCCCAATTGGCTAAAGGGATGGAGGCAAAGCTTCTCCCTCGATGGACTCACAAGGAATCAATATTCCAGACATGATGGGACTTAGCCCAAGCTGGCCATAAGTCCTCAATTCGTGACTAATTGGGCCAATGGGCTCATAACATGATTAATCAGTCCTGACCTCAAATTGGGCCAGGGGCTGTTCAAGCCACTCCGGTTCTAGGGTACATCTCTTCACTCCTTTGATACTTGGCATTGTAATCCCTCAATGTCTTCAAAGAGGTGACGGGTCCCGACGACCACCCATGATATGGACTGTGGGGTCCTTAAACTCATACAAATTCCTGGTCACGTGGAATACGGATAATCTCACTCTTTGACCCCGTGGGAAACGTCCAGAGCGGATCCTGGTCCTTGCAGAGCACGGCAGTGAACCCGTGTGAAGCATCCAGAGCGGAGCCTGGTCCTCGCTAAGCACGGCAGTGAACCCGTGTGAAGCATCCAGAGCACATACCGGACTGTGGGGTCCTTAAACCCATGGACTACGACGTCCTTAACCTTGACCGCGATGTCTTAAAACTAACAACGGACCGCAATGTCCTTAAACTACCCACGGACCGCAATGTCCTTAAACTACCCACGGACCGCAATGTCCTTAAACTACCCACGGACCGCGATGTCCCTAAAACTAGAACAATAGAGCCCTTTCTTATGCTCTTTTGTTGGACCTAAACGGCCCCGTCTAAGTTGATCTTAGCCTTGGAGATGGTTAACGCGTCCTTAGACCCTCAAACATACTGGACTACGAATCCCCCGAATTAACTCCGGCTCAAGGGTACATCTCTGAACTCCTCTGGCATCTGTCGTTGTAATCCTTCAACGTCGTCAGAGAGGTGATGGGTCCCGACAGCCATACAGACGATGGACCACTATGTCCCTAAACTGGAACATTAGAGTCCAAACACTCTTTTGTCGGATCTAAACGATCCCGTTAAGTTGATCTTAGTCACAAAGTTAGACTAACGTATCCTTAACAAACGTTTGAGTTGATCTTAGCCTCGAGTAGGGCTGACGTATCCTCAAACCAAACCCCCCCCAAACCCAAAGTTAAGATAATGCGGATTTGGACTAGTCCACGCCCTACGGGCGACGACATAACTCAGTCTCCGTAAACAATCCACGGGCAATAAAACAAACACCCACGACACGAAGTGACCATCTGGAGAAGGAGAAAGTTGTTACCGCAATGCGGTAGCGTAATTAACTGCAGGGGCTTGCGCCTGCAGGGAAGAGCGTCCCCACAATCAAAAACCCCTCAAACGAGGGGGAATCTGACGAAGTCTGCTACATCGGTCGCATCCGTTTAAACCTTCGATATATGGTGCCATAAATCAACTTGGCATCTTCGGAGAGGTGGACGGATAGCACCAATTAGCATCTGCCCCGAACCTAACGCCCCAGACGTCCCGACGTCCCGGCCGCCGTTCGGAGGGGAACAAGGGCTTATTCGACCTAGTGTGTCTTCTTGGGGTGCTCCGGTCCTGTTTGTCAAGAAGAAAGACGGTAGTTTGCGCTTGCGTATTGATTACCGCCAGCTGAACAGGGTTACCGTACGGAACATATATCCTTTACCACGTATCGATGACTTGTTCGACCATCTTCAGGGTGCAGGATACTTTTCGAGGATTGACTTGCGGTCAGGCTACCATCAGTTGCGAGTTCGGCAGGAGGATATTCCGAGGACGGCTTTTGCACGCGTTACGGACACTATGAGTTTTTGGTGATGTCGTTCGAGCTCACCAATGCCCCAGCAGAGTTTATGGACTTGATGAATCGCATTTTCAGGCCGTATCTTGATTTGTTCATCATTGTATTTATTGACGACATTTTGGTGTATTCCCGGAGCCGAGAGGAGCACGAGCAGCACCTGCGGATCACATTGCAGACTTTGAGGGAGCACCTGCTGTTCGCGAAATTCTCCAAGTGCGCGTTTTAGCTTGACAGCGTAGATTTCTTGGGTTGCGTGATTACACGAGATGGTATATGTGTGGACCCGAAGAAGATCGAGGCCATTCAGCATTGGCCCAGACCAGCATCAGTTACAGAGATCTGCAGCTTTCTAGGACTGGCCGGCTACTACCGACAATTTGTACAGGACTTCTCCTGTATTGCTGCACCGTTGACCGGGTTGACCCTGAAGGGAGTTCCTTTTGATTGGACGGAGGCGTGCGAGTATAGTTTTCAGCAGTTGCAGACTCCTTTGACTACGGCGCCGGTGTTATCATTGCCTTCGGGATCGGGCGGATTTATGGTCTATTGTGACGCTTCTCGTGTGGGGCTAGGGTGCGTATTGATGCAGCACGACAGGATGATCGCGTATGCTTCTCGGCAGCTGAAGAAACACGAACAGAACTACCCCACTCACGATTTGGAGATGGCTGCAGTGGACTTTGCACTCAAGATCTGGCGACATTACCTATACGGCAAGTCATGCCAGATATTCACCGATCACAAGAGCTTGAAGTACAAATTTCAGCAGCGAAACCTGAACCTTAGACATCACCGTTGGATGGAGTTAGTGAAGGACTACGACTGTGAGATCCTTTATCACCCGGGCAAGGCGAATGTAGTGGCGGATGCTTTGAGTAGGAGGCTCGAGGGGAGTCTATCTTGTTTGAGCGCAGTGCAGAGGCAGTCGTCGGCAGATTGGCAAATTTTATTCGACAGCCGAGTGCAGTTCGAGTTCACTCCGATCGGGGGATAGCTTGCGCATGTTCATGCACGTCCATAGTTGCTTGACCGTATCTGCGAGGCGCAGCCCAGTGACGACCATCTTTCAGAGATCAGGGAGCAGATTAGATAGGGCAAAGACTCCGTATTCGTGATCGATGATCAGGGGATATTGCGATTTGGGACTCGACTATGCGTACCGGATTCTGAGGGACTGAGGCGTGAGATTCTCGAGGAGGCGCATCGATCAGTGTACAACGTTCATCCAGGTTCCACCAAGATGTACTATGATATGAGAGATGTTTACTGGTGGGAAGGGATGAAGAGAGACGTCACAGATTTCGTGTCGAGATGCCTGACTTGTCAGCAAGTCAAGGCCGAGCACCAGAGGCCCGCGGGAGAGCTACAGCCGTTTCCCATTCCGGAGTGGAAATGGGAGCAGATTTCTATGGACTTCATTATGGGTCTACCCAGGACTAGTCGAGGGTATGACTCCATTTGGATGATCGTGGATCGATTGACGAAAGCAGCTCACTTCCTGCCGGTGAAGACTACTTTCGGATTTGCTCAGTATGCCCAGATATACATCGACGAGATCCTACGACTGCATGGAGTCCCGATATGTATTGTGTCCGACCGAGGCACCCAGCTCACCAGCCGACTATGGCAGAGGCTTCAGGAGGCTTTGGGCACCCGCTTGAGTTTCAGCACAGTATTTCCGCAGACCGACGACCAGTCAGAGCGGACTATTCAGACTCTCGAGGACATGCTCCGAGCGTGCGTCTTAGATTTCGGAGGTAGCTGGGATCACCATTTGCCCTTAGTAGAGTTCTCCTACAATAACAGCTTCCAGGAGACCATTCAGATGGCACCATTCGAGACTCTATATGGGAGGAGATGCAGATCGCCCGTCTGTTGGACGGAGCTCAGCGAAATCAGTATTTTGGGGCCGCAGATTGTTGAGGAGAAGACCGCGAAGATCCAGTTGATTCATGATAGGATGAGAGCAGCCCAGAGCAGGCAGAGATCTTATGCGGACCGTCGTCGGTGCAGACTTGAGTTTTCTGTTAGCGATCATGTTTTCTTGAGGGTCTCCCCAATAAAAGGTGTGATGAGATTTGGGAAGAAGGGGAAGCTTAGTCCCAGATATGTGGGCCCCTTCGAGATCCTCGAGCGTATAGGTGTTGTTGCGTATCGGTTAGCTCTTCCGCCCAGTTTCCCAGACGTTCACCCCGTCTTCCACGTTTCGATGCTCCGCAAGTATCTTCATGATCCTTCGCATGCGATTCAACACCCGACGATCCAGCTGGAGCGCGACCTTTCTTTTGCAGAGCAGCCGGTGGTCATCTTGGATCTACAGGTGAAGAAATTGAGATCGAAGGTTATACCGTCCGTCATGGTCCTTTGGCGTGGCCCGAGCAGCGAAGAGGTCACCTGGGAGACCGAGGACGATATGAGGAAGAAATATCCCCATCTCTTTGAAGGTACGCGTAGCTAGATTTTAAATTCGGGGACCGAATTTCTTTAAGGGGGGAAGATTGTAACGCTTTGAAATTCGTTAGATTAATTTTAGTGTTAAATTAGCATTTTAATTAAGATTAGTGCTCTGTTGTGATCTGCTTTCAACCCGGTTGCTTCAGGAAAAAGTTGCAATTACTGGAGCATGTTCACTAGACCTAGACCACACACACAAAGCACGAGACCCCTATTCCTTGTCCAGGCTGCAAATTTATTAGATCTGGCCGCAAATTGCGGCCAGGGGAGTGAGTTGGGTGTCGAGGTTTGGGCTAGGGGAGTCTGCTACATATCTAGGGTGTTTGGTATATGCAACTTTTCCTAATTCAACTCGAGTCGAAATCTGGGATCAAATACCTTATTTCCAATACTTTTGAGCTTGCGCGACACATGTGTTATGTGAGTGGGTTTAGCATTTTCTGCGTATCACAGCGTGTCGGGGTAGTTTCAGACGCGTATAACACGTTTTAGCGTATCGGATACACACGTGTTTAGTTCGCGACGCGAGTTTCTCGTTTGGTTTTGATATCGCGTTTTTGCAGGATTTTAGCTTATGTGTATTCTTTGTGTAAATTCTAGGTTCGCAGGTGGGTACTTCGGACGCCGCAAAGAAGGGGAAGCAAGTAGTCGGCTATACTTAGCACGAGATCACGGTGAGTAGATTTAACATCTACGGGGAAATCGCCCGTATGGTGTTAAGCGTCAGGGCTTGATAGGATATTGTAGTTGCATATATATATATATATATATATTGCTTGTGCATATGTACTTTTGTAGCGTACCCCTCTTTTGTTGCATATAGACACAGTATTTATGTAACACCGCACTGTCACTAACGGTTCAAGCTGCACGAGCACTATTTGTATGTTACACCCACACCGTTAGTGATTGCCATGACACTTGCACTATAGGATGGCTACGAACCATACATCGTTTTGATTACCTCCTCATTGATGATTAGACATGATTCTGTCCCATATTGGCACATATACATACTGCACATTCATACTTGCATATATATATATATATACATCCTTGTGCATCCATGCCTACATACATATATACTCTTGCACATACATAGATGATGCTGACTTTGATTTGAAAAATTGGGGACCACATGAAATATTTTCAACCGGATTTATTTAAAAGAGCGGTTTTCCCCTTTTACTGATAGTACGATTTTATGCGGCATACGACACATTGCATGGATTTACGCATTGAGTTTTGGATTCGTGTGATTTCTGGATTTGAGAACCGTGGTAATATTTTAAGAAAATATGCACTGTTTAGAAAACCCGGTTTCTCTTGATATGATATTTCAGTGTGTCCACCATGCGTTTTCTCGGTTCTGAGACGTGTGACATGTGAACCCGATTCGAGGAGCTGGATGAAGCCGATTGCGGGTACATGGTAAACCCGGTATGGTACCCTGGGGCAAGAAAATGATGCTGTGTATACATACGGTGAGCCTGGCAGAGGGACTACTACCAACCGGTGATTGGTTGGACCTGACGGTTGTCCGGAAGATACCGACCAGAGTCGAGAGATGGATACGGGCCGACCCGTACTGTCGGGGCCGAGGGCCGATTCCGCAGACGGAGCCCGTAGGCCGATCCGGACTGACGGAGCCCGATATATGAGGATTTGCGTGTCGATGCTGGACACGAGTATTTCATGATGTTTTCGGGTGCCGATGTTGGGCACCCCGCTTCTATGAGATTTACAGGATTGAGGGTTGGATAGAGTGACGGCGCCTGAGTTATTAGGATTTTGGGGTGTTTTTGGTAGACACCGGGTTTTTTCCACATAGATGATTCGTGTAGATGATATTTTATCCCATACCCAGCTCATCATTTAGATGTTATCTGATTGCATATGTTAGAGTATCGCAGTACATGCATACTTGCGATTACCTTTATATGTTATTTACCATTCATGAGTTGGCAACTCACCCCCGTTGTGCCACAGTGTTTGCAGGTCGACCCTCAGAGTAGTGTGGCAGGGCTATCTCTTGTATCTTTTTGGCTACGGATACCACTGCAGTTGGCGCGTGAGCGGTTTAGTTAATAGGTGGATTTGTGGTATCCAGTTATTTTCCATTTGTACACTCTATTGTATCTAGTATTCTCCATCTACTATTTCATGTATTGACTTAGAGACCAGTTGTGAGGACGATGTTGTATATTATTTTGTACTCTGGTGTCGAGCTCGTGTGAGCCGACTTTATTTATGCAGTTTTATCTTTTATGTAGTTCTTTTGTTTATTCTGTCCATTTCTTCGCTACGTCGTCGTATACTATTCTTGTGGTGGTTGTTTCCGCCATTGGGCGTGATTGCTCCCGTTTGGGGATGTTATATTCTTGTTATCAGTCATTTTACTTATATAATGTTTTGTACCGTTTTCGGGGCTAGTTTTTACAAAGGAGGTGCTGCCGAATTTTTTTTAAAAAAAATAACTTAAACTTTAAAGAATTTTTACTCAAGGTTTTCTAAATCTTTTAAACTAATATTTTCTTCACTCACTATTTTAATGGTTTTGATTTCTGGGTTTCGGCTTACTTGATCGCGTTGCGCCTGTAGACGTTACGTGGCTAAGTGCCGATCACGGGCCGAATTTTGGGTCGTGACAGTTGGCCTTCCGATCTCCATCCAAATAGCAAGCGACCACCCTGAGGATCCTGGTACCAGCCGCCGCCTCCCCCTCACCGGAGGCGCAGATGAACCTCCCCCGGCGACCATCTTTAACGCCCTCGCCAGCCGAATAGATCGGCTACAGTCCCTCGTGGAGGCACTCGTCCGCGTTCAAACGGCCGGGCCAGGGCCCCAATCGCCGCTCCTCAGCCTCCAGAAGGCTCTGCTCTTGTCGGCACGGCTGACCACCGGCAAGCTATGACCCCTGGCCACAGATCTCACTGGCCGATACTCCCTGAGGCCCGCTGGGCGCCCCACGGCTCCACACCGGGATCCGCCGCCAGAGCGTCACGCCTCGAGCCTCATCGCGACCTTTACCCCCTGAGGAGATGTCGGTCACCTCGCCTGTCCACCAACATGATCGACACCCCCTCCCTCGACAGGGTCGCACAGAAGGGGTTCGCCACGACGGCTCGAGGGCCACCTCGCCCGGGGATATGAGGAACCTTATCGAGAGGAACCGGGGCCACGCCCAGACGCAGGTCCCCCACACAGAGGCCAGGGATCACAAGGCGCCGAATCCTCGGGATACCACGGCTGACTCGACGCCCTCGAAAAGAAGATCATGGGCATGCACCGGGAAGGTCACCTCTCGGGCGACGGGGCTAAGTACGCCGCCGACTCGCTCACCAAGCCGTTTACCGAGGGACAGCTCGCTGTCCACGTCTCCTCATGCAACAAGCCCCCGAAGGTCTCTCTGTTCGATGGGAAAATCGACCCGAAAGACTATTTAAATGCTTTCACCGCGGGGATGAGCTTCCAGGACCATTCCGACGTCGCCCAGTGCAGGGCCTTCCCAGCCACCCTCATCTGCTCTGGTCAGGATTGGTTCTGAGGAATCGAGCCTCGCTTAATCTCGATCTTTGATGAGCTGGCTACTCAGTTCCTCGGCCACTTCGTTGGGAACCGTCGGCAGAAGGGCACGGTCGACTACCTCTTCACAATTAAGAGCGAGGACAAGGAGACTTTCAAGGCTTACATCACCCGCTTCTACAACGCCCTCCTCGAGGTCCCCGAGCACCGGGACGAGACCGCCATCACGGTGCTCAGATATGGTCTTAGGCACAAGGAGTGGTTGCGCTCCTTTGCGTTGGCACAGCCTAAAACTATGGCCGAGGTCAAGGCGTGGACCGAGCGCGAGGTTCAGCTGGATTCCAAGGTAAACGCAAACCTCCCCCGAGCAGAACGGTCCGACCAGAAGAAGAGGGCTCGGGAAGAGAAGCCGGAGCGTCAGCAGCCCTATCACCCGAAGTTCTAGGAGTACACCCTGCTCAACATATCCCTCGCAGTATTACTAGAGGAGGCCCAGGGCAATGGTTTCTTCAAGTTCCCTCCGATCCCGCGTCAGGCTTCGAAGCGAACCCGGGGCCTTTACTGCGCCTTCCACCGGACGCTGGGCCATGCCACGGAGGATTGTAAGCAACTCCGGGATTACATCGAAGAGCTCATCCGATCGGGGCACCTCGCCGCCTACTTGAAGGACAAACGGCAAGCCGACCGCAAGCAGGAGCAACGTCCCCCTCCCGCCGAGCTGACCATCGGCCAGATCATGCTCGTTTCGGCAGATGACCAGTCCGGCGCTCAGGGATCCCCGTACCCGGTGCCGAGCACGGAGACCAACAAGCCTCTGGGGAGCTCGGGCACGCTAATAAGGTCATCTATTAGCATGTACTTTTCTTTTAGGGCAATGTAAACTCTTCCTAGGGTCTGTTGTTAATTTAATAAAAGATCAATGTAATATTGCGAAAAAGAAAGAAAGATCTTATTTATTCAAAAAGGTATTATGGGCTCCTCAGCCATATATACAAAAAGAAAAAGAAAGTTACAGCAGCGGGGGAAGGGGGTGCAGAGAGCACTGCTCATAGTACTCGGTGAAGATCTCCGCCAGTCGAGGCCTCGTGAGATCCAACCTCAGCCCTCGATTCCCCTCACGCGTTGACCCCAAGTCTCAATTCATAGCACTCACGGACGAGCGCCACTGAGCGAGCCAGCCGATTCGCGGAGATCAGGCCGAAGCGCCTAAGGGACCGCAGCTTCCCGACGGCCTCGTCGTAGAGCTGCTCGGACAAGGGGTTGTAAAGCCCCGGCGACGCCCTCCAGATGGAGTACATCAGCAGCTGCAGCAAGGAGGAGCGCCGGGGGAGCAACCGGACGAAGTGGTCTTCGATGCTCTCATAGACCAACTGCACCGTGTCCTCGATGCAGTTCTGGTCATAGAGGTATACGTCTTCGAAGTGGTTGATTTCGGGGATGGTAAAGGAGAAGTCCTGCATTATCAACGACTTGTTTGCGAGGAAAGGAAGGACCAGCGCTCCTTCAGCCTTATATAGCCCACTGCGCCCCAACGGAACTCAACGGTCGCCCGCTCTCGCCCAAAAAGTTGCTGCCACGCGGCGATCATCGAGCTTTCTCTGGCAGAATCGGAACGACGCGACCCTGGCGCTTCGCCTCCCCCCATATTCAATGTGCATGCTACGCGCACGTTCGCCGTGACCGTTCCTGTTCCCCATACCTGCAACTGGACGGGCGGGCGAAACCTCATGAAGAATCAGCCGAGCAGCTACCCTGTTCGGTTATCCCTGGCTGGTAGCTTCCCTACCCGCAACGCCAGGGATCAAAGCCCTTGCCAAGACGCAACCGCGCAGCTTCACTGCCCGGTTATCCTTAGTAGGCCTCCTAAGGCCCCTCCAACGCTAAGGAACAAAGTCCCCCGTAGAGGCAGCCGAGCGGCTTCCCTGCTCGGCTATCCCTGGCCGGTAGCTTCCCTACTCGCAACGCCAGGGATCAAAGCCCTCGCCAAGAGGCAACCACACAGCTTCGCTGCCCGGATATCCTTAGCAGGTCTCATACGACCCCTCCAACGCTAAGGGTCTAAGTCTTCCTTAGAGGCAGCTCAGCAGCTACCCTGCTCGGCTATCCCCGGCTGGTAGCTTCCTACTACGACCGACAGGGATCAAAAGCCCTCTCAGAGGCAGTTGATCCCGAGGATCCCTCGCTCGGCTATCCTTTAGGACAAAAGCCCTCGCCAAGAGGCACCGGGCAGTAACCCTGCCCGGCCAAGGGTCCTTGGTAGGCTTCTTGCAGCCCCTTCCACGCTAAGGACTAAAGTCCTCCCAGAGGCGGTCGAGTCCTTGCTCGGCTATCCCCGGCTGGTAGCTTCCTTCCGCAACCAACAGGGATCAAAGTCCTCGCCAAGAGGCACTAGGAAGTAACCCTGCTCGGTCCCCGTCCTGAAGGATCAAAGCACCTCGCAAGAGGCAACCGAGCGGCTTCCGTGCTCGGTCATCTCCGGCTGGTAGCTCCCTACCTACGACGTCAGGGATCGAAGCCCTCGCAAGAGGCATCCGAGAAGCTACCCCGCTCGGTCATCCCAGGCTGGTAGTTTCCTACCCACGACTCCAGAGATCAAAGCCCTCGCCAAGAGGCAACCGCGCAGCTTCACTTCCCGGTCATCCTTAGTGGGCTTCTTACAGCCCCTCCAACGCTATGGATCCAAAGCCCTCCCAGAGGCAGTCGAGCCTGGGGATCCCTCGCTCGGCTATCCTTCAGGACAAAAGCCCTCGCCAAGAGGTACCGGGCAGTAACCCTGCCCGGCCAAGGGTCTTTGGTAGGCTTCTTACAGCCCCTCCAGCGCTAAGGACCAAAGTCCTCCCAGAGGCAGTCGAGTCCTTGCTCAGCTATCCCCGGCTGGTAGCTTCCTACCACAACCGATAGGGATCAAAGTCCTCGCCAAGAGGCACTAGGCAGTAACCCTGCTCGGTCCCTATCATGAAGGATCAAAGCCCTCGCAAGAGGCAACCGAGCGACTTTCCTGCTCGGTCATCTCCGGCTGGTAGCTCCCTACCCATGACGCCAGGGATCGAAGCCCTCGCAAGAGGCATCCGAGCGGCTACCCCACTGGGTCATCCCAGGCTGGTAGTTGCCTACCCACGATGCCAGAGATCAAAGCCCTCGCCAAGAGGCAACTGCGCAACTTCACTGCCCGGTCATCCTTAGTGGGCTTCTTACAGCCCATCCAACACTAAGGATTCAAAGTCCTCCCAGAGGCAGCCGAACCCGACCCTCGCTCGACCATCCCCAGCTAGTGGTCGTTGCTCACAATGCCAGAAATCAGAAGCCCTCGCTAAGGGGCAACCGAGCAGCTTTCCATTCATGCTCGGCACAAATACGGTGGACAGCCCTCTGCCCATCACATGCAGAGGATCCGAGGCCCCAACAAGAGGCACCAGGTCTATCCAAGTCTGAGCGATCCTCCCTCGACTTCGGGGCCATGGAAATGCCTCCTTCTCAGCAGTGCTTGGCACGCTTGGCAAGTGATCGAAATCAACTCGACGAACGATCGCTAGACAGATAGCCGACCTGACATGGAAGCCCAACAGTGCAAGCAGAGATATTTTACGAGCATTCTTCACAAACAGAAGATAAAGTGCACACCGATGAAACCAAAGAAAAAAGTTTTATTACCAAAGGAAAAGTCTTTACAAAGGGTATTTTGGGCTCCCCAGCCTTACAAACTGCCCGGAGGCTTACAAAATTTCAAAAGCAACAAAATAAAAGAAGGAGGAAGACGGGGGCTTTAAGCCTCGGGGCCGGGCGTGACCTCGAGGTCCTCGACATCCACCATGGGACGAGCAGGGTCCTTGGCGACTTCCTCGTTAGGAATCTCTTTCCCCTGCTCCTCGGCGTCCGCGAGGGGGTATTCAGCCCGGAGCTCTTCGTCGGCGAACTCCGGCATCCGGGCCTTAACGGCGTCGAGGGCCTCGTGCCAGATGAGGGTTGTGGCCACGGCCAAGTCATCATAGAAGTCCTTCGACTTCTTGTAACCCTCCACCGCCTTCACCGCCGAGAGGTCGGCCAACTTCGCCACTCTCAGGTCGGCCGACTTTCCCGACTCGGCCGCTGCCTCCAGCTCCTTCCGGAGGGTCTTCACCATCTTCTTCAGGTTGCCGGCGATCACCTGAGCATCCTCGAGCTTGGCCTCGGCAGCCACGGCGGCCTCGCGGTACTGGGCAACCTCCCATTTCCCGGCCTCCACCTCGCCCTCCAGGGCGGCAACCCTCTCCATCACCGCCTTCAGCTCCCGCTTGGAGCTCCCCTCCAGCGAGGCGAGCTGGCCCACGGCCTTCATCGCCGGGGCTATCACCTCGGCCTCCATGCGTAAGACGAGGGCAACGTGCTGGAGAACCTGAAAGATAGGAAAGAGATCAGAAAGACGAAGGAGGCACTGAATCTCAAAAAAAACCAAACACTTACCTGCACGGACTCCTGGGCGATGTACGCGATCGGGGCCCTGAAGGTCCCCCCGGGGACCCTACCCCCCGCCGATTTCTCTATCTCATGAAGCAGGCTATCCGCGATAGACAGCCCCGAGGGCACCGCGAACTGGAGGCCTCCTTCCTCCACCATGATCGGCGAGGGCGGGCCTCGGGAATACCTCCGAGAACCCCTCTCGAACGGCTCCGATGGAGAGCCGATCTCCTCCTCCGAGGCCGGGTCTTCCAGAATCCGAGCCCGCTTCCGACCCGACGCTCTGCTCGGCCCCGGGGCGGGATCCACCCCCGAACGCTTACGGGACGCGACCACCGGAGGAGAGGGGGCCGGGGCAGGCTTCGCATGAGAAGAGCTGGCGCCCTCAGCCTTCATGACCTTCCTCGGCTGGCATATGGAGGCTCGGAGCTCATCCAGATCCATGGGTCCTGCACAAAACCAAATGCAAAGAGGTCAGCGACACAAGCAATATACAAGCCAAAAAGCAAGTCTAAACTTACCGACGAACTCAACGGGGCTGAGCCCGGCCCAACTCAGGACCCTCTCAGACAGCAGCACGTCGAATCGGGGGATGGGCTCCCACGATGCCACTCTCACCGCGGCGGGGTCATTGGACTGGTTCCCCGGCAAGCATTTTTCCCTCGACCAATTGGTAGGCACAGGCCAGTCCTCGCCCTCGGGAGGGGAAACGAAGAAGAACTTCTTCTTCCAGTCGTGAATGGAAGAAGGCAGAGCCACAAACCCTATCCCGGTGGTGCCCCCCTGTCGCTTTCTAAAGGAGAGGTAGACCTACCTCGGGTCACCCGCTCGACCCCCAGGATAATTTATGAAAACGAGGGAAGAATCAAGGAGGGAGAGGCTGAAAGGAACCGCCTGTAACTTAAGGAGGATCAGGAACCCGAAGAGAATCCTCTATGAGTTCGGCACTAACTGGTAAGGGGCTAACCCGAAGAAGTTCAACGCTGCGACGACCTCGAAAGAGAAGGGCAGGCGCATTCCACCCTAAAAATCTTCCAAGTACAGGGCAATCTCCCTACCCCGTACTTGGTTTGCCCTCTCTCTCTCCTTGGCCAGACGAAGCATATAACATGAGGGGATGTAGAAGCGAGCTCGAGCATTGGCGAGCTCGTCCTCATGCCTCACCCAACACGAGGCGCCGGAGGTAGCATCTGTTGGCTATAGTGCCCTCAAGGCAATTATCATAGTCGCGGACTTGTGATTATGATGATTGAGTGAGGACCTAAACCGATAAAACAGTCTTACTCAAGATGATAGTATGCTATCTGGTTTGTCTTTATCATCATACACGTATTGATAGAGCCCTTAGAATTCTTGCTTGACTGCCAGCAGTATGATGGCGATCATATTTGTGGGAGCTGGGGTCTATAAGCATATCCTTAAATGTCCCTAGTCGTAGGAGTATCGAGACCGGGCATCGATACTCCAGTGTAGACTGGTGTATACTGATCGAGACCCCGACGAGGGGCGGTGGCCAGGTCTCACAAGCCATTGGTGTTAGTTTGTTCACCTAAGATAGTATACAGGTGCTCATTAGGTTATAAGTACACTGGACGGACTCGCCGGGAACCTGCTAGTTGGTATTATACCTATTGTCAGATAGCAGTTCCCAAGTGACATGTGTACAGGTTAGTCTGTCGACCTGAGATTGTCATTTGTCTCGTGTGAGTTCCCACTGTGCTTTGATTACTACCCTACCATGGCTCAAAGGAGTCTTGCAAACAGATTTTAGTTGGGTACAGTCCCGAGCCACATGGAGGCAGTGATCGGATCGTCGGGGATTCGTCTCTCCAGGTATTGGGGGTTGATGTCGCGTTGTGTGTGGATGGCCATCACCATAAATCCGTGGCCACGGTGGACGAGAACTACCGATCCAGGATCGATAGTTTCTCAGGTGGTGATGGGTTTCATGCCGACACTAAATATCGCGTT
This sequence comes from Agapanthus africanus, assembly GCA_030015575.1. Classification (NCBI taxonomy): domain Eukaryota; kingdom Viridiplantae; phylum Streptophyta; class Magnoliopsida; order Asparagales; family Amaryllidaceae; genus Agapanthus; species Agapanthus africanus. Next base: position 820,109,415 of record JASDDO010000019.1, on the reverse strand, counting down.
GTTGGGGGTCTGACTTTATCCACCTCCCTAGACTTGATATGCGATACTCTTAGACGAACAGACCGGACTATACGGATATTGTCACTGACAGGCTCAGTAGGGGTTCAGGATGAGTTTGCTCGTTGATCTCCCTTTCGCTCAATACCTGGGTAGCTGTTACGTACAGCTAATGCCGTTGATGTGCTTGTGGTTAAACCCATTGTCAGTGTATTGACGAGTCTTTAGAGTCCCACACAGAGAGTTTTCATGGTTCAGGCGATATGGTGTACATGTCGTATGTGGGTACATACGGGTGTCCGATTAAATATGTGCACTTGCTGCGCAGACTTTAATCGGACGGTTGATAATACTAGCGGCTTAGGATTAAGCCGGATTATTAAATCGGGTTTTGATTTAATAATTTATATATGTATTCTAGTATTATTGTTTACTATTCGTTTTTCTCTCTTGGCTATTCGTATTTTTGGTACGAATATGCGTATATGTATTTTGATATATGTACCGGGAAGTATTCCGTATTTTCTACGAAATAGCTTCTAGAAGAAGATGCCACCTCATTTATATGATTTTCCTTTTTGGAAAATCATTAGTTTTTATAAATGAGGTGGAAGGGATGATGTGGCATAAGCATGGGTCAAAGTATGTAGCAAAGTATGGTTCACATTGTTTAATGAAATTAAACAAAATGAATTATTTTTTTTGGGAATGAGAAGGGGGGGAGGCCACTATGGGGATAGGGTTCATTTTTCATTTAATTGAGGATTTTTTACATTGGGCTAGCTCCTCACTCTCTCATTCATCCAAGCACACTTAGCAATTCTTTGCTCATGCCAAAAACTTCATCACCTCAATTCTTCTTCTTGAGTTACTCCATGGAGCATATGGATGAGAGGAAAATCATAGTGACACTTTCATACACCCCCACTCTCTATACCTAGCGACTTTGGAGCGACGGTTACCTTGTTTGTCGAGGTTGGAGCTTGCGCCGTTTCCCTCGGGTGGATCATCGGAGATGGAGGAAGACCGGCAACCAAACATCATCAAAGGATCGCTAGGAGCTTGGAATGAAGACCGAAGGACTCGGATCATCTCTGTATAAAGATTCTAACTCTTATTTTAGTTTGCTAGTTTAGGGTTTAAGGTCGATCCGGGATTCGGGTAGCGATAGCGCCGGTTTTAGAAATTTTTGTTCCGCATTTTGGCCACATTTCGACGGCCGGGGCGCTGCCGGAACCCAACACGGTATCAGAGCCACCCTTTAAACCCCTTACTAGCTTGTTTAAACGTTCTTGAAAGATCGATCGACGGAAATTTCCAAAATCACGGTTTCATTTTTCGGTTCTCTGCCAATTTTCAAAAGTGTTCAAAAAATTATTTGCAGTAGCTTAAAAATCCGTGCAGGCGATTCTATGGGTGCAGAAAAAATTTGGGCCTCTGATTCCTCCATGGCGCCGCGGAACCGCTGCACTTACCCCCCATTGGCGGCAAATCCACGGCCATTTAGTGGCGACGGGCTTCCAAATTTTTACTGTAGCCCCCTGATGTGAAATTGTGATTTTTGTGATATTCTGTTTTGGCCCAGATTTCAGTGAAGTATGATTTTGCTATTGGGGCCAATTTGGAATTTTGTCGATCGATATTTAAGTGTGCGTTTATCAGTACTTACATTTCTATCTGCGACCGTGAATGTCATTTGATCGGTAAACTCATTTAATTGCTATATGTCTTTTAAATGGGTTTGCGAACGTGACATTCACGTTGATGTTCTGTAATGTGCTGTGATGTTGGTTGGATCGTCGTGGTGGATAGCCAGTGGTGCAATGATAGTACAGTTTTTATTTCATTTGTACATTTGATATTGCGGGACGAGCGTCCGACATATGGACTGCCGTCACTGCCAGTTTGTATATTATTCTTTTGGGGCACGACCGGGCTGAGGTCGATGTCACCCTTGTATATTATTTTATTTTCTGTACTAGGATTACCCCGCGGTGGAGTGCACGAATAGCCGGGTTCTAGAGGGCAACTGGTCCGCATCTCATGGCGTTGGGAAGGAGCGGACCTTACTCTAGAATTGGCGGGCTATTTGCCGCACTCATAGGGGGTATAGGTGACCCAGGAGGGGTGCTCAAGTTACCGGATTCCGTTAAGTGCTGGGTGGTCCATTCACGTTGCTGAAGGGGGCTGCCTCACTTCTGGTTTTGGCGGGTAACTTGCCGCGCTCGTAGGGGTCTAGGTTTCATTGCACAGGCTATCCACACGACAGGGAACGTCGGGTCTCACTTGCGGCTCAAGTGAAACCCGGGGCTCCAGATTATCCACCATTCTGTGTTGTTTCTGTGATATTTCTGTGATGTTGCTTTATATCATGCCTGGGACGAATGTTATATATATATATATATATATATATTTATATATACTAGTAGATGTTGTATATGTTTTGCGCCCGCGCTAGCCCAGTCCCCGCTCTGCCGTTAGTTAAGTAATCTAACGGGTGATGACGGGACCCAGTGGCGAATGCGGATGGCATATACGTATATTTTATTTTCGTTCTTTTCTGGTGTAATAAATTGATGGAACTGCATAGATTCTTATCAATGCAAGGATAAAACAAACCTATATATATATGATGTTGTTGGAACCAAGTTTTTAAAAATTGACATTACAGACGTACACTTTTATTTTGCATCGTGGTATTCAGTTTAGAATATCCTGCACCTCATTCGACGAGGCAAGGGCCGAGATCCCTTCATCGGGAGTGACCCCTTAGGTAAAACTTTGCGTCAACGTAATAACTTTAATATAGTCGATTATTTTTGCTTTGCATCGTGGTATTCAGTTTGGGATATCCTGCACCCTATTCGACGGGGAAAGAGCCGAGATCCCTTCACCGGGAGTGACCTCTTTAGCAAAAGTTTTCGCCACTATATATTTATAAAAACCACTTGGATTCCTTCAACGATATCAAGTTCATTACGTTAAAGGTTTTTCGCCAAAAACCAGCCGTAGCCCTCCGTCATTTCAGAAAAGTAGCGCCTAGTATTCGTGCTATGTTTGTTGGTTTCCGTCAAGGCATAGTGTGCGGTAGCTATGTGTTACTTCTCTGTAGCATGGTATGCATTAATCTAAGACAGTCGTGCAGCCTTGTTGGCATCCGTCAAGGGCGAGTACGGGTGGGTCTAAATTAATCAGGACAATGACGGGTAAAACTTGACTTGCAACTTATGATTTGTTGGCATCCGTCAAGGTCATAAGCTGCTTGGGGTAAAAATCATATCGGGAGTTTCAAACATACAGGAAACTTGCCAGGCTTGCGCATACCTTCTGGAGTGTGGTGACTTGAGTGCCTTCCATCAAGTCATCATGCGATGATGGTTGGATCCTGATTCCCACTGATGAGTAGGATTACTCCTCGGGTGATTCCGACTAATTCTCCTTTTGGGTTTGGAGGAGAATTCGAGGAAACTGTGGGAGCAATCCAGATTAGATAAAATGATTAACCATTCTGATCTAGGTTAGAGTGCACGCTGAGTATTTCTTTTCTCTCTCTCTCTGGCTGCGACTATGACCCGACCTTTGACTAAAACTCATGAAACCAAGTTGACCGAACCTTCTTAAAACACTTTGGCTTTTGGAATGTCACGGTGTCGCATACATCAATGCCACTTCTATATCACCTTTTGCATTTCTCCAGAACACCCCGTATTATTACGAACATCCACTTCCATTGGATAAATCCATCGTATGGTTATATACGAATCCGAAGGAACTTTTTCGAGGATGGATTCTGGTTCTGGAGAGTTTGAATAGGATTATTTGGTTGTCTTTTTCCTTTACCTTCTCTCAGGTTTTGAGGGCTCCTAGGATTAGGAGAGGGTACACCTATTGAGCTTATTGGATAGTCTTCTTCCAAACTATAGGCAGGTGCCGAACGGTAGGGAAGGAAGAAAACCAATTAAGCTTAAGTGAGGTTTACAGAAGGTAATACGTAAAGACATATAAAGGGATTAGAATAATGGCAAAGGAAAATGCGACCACCAACTTTCACGACAAAAACCGGGTATACCCCTGCCACTCCTACATCCATTTTGCTTTTCTTTAGGACACTCCGTATCACTACGGATATCCACTTCCATTGGATAAATCCATCGTATGGTTATATACGAACTCGAAGGAAATTTTTCGAGGATGGATTCTGGTTCTGGAGAGATTGGATAGGATTATTCAGATGTCTTTTCCCATTACCTTCTCTCAGGTTGCGAGGGCTCCTAGGATTAGGAGAGTACACCTATTACGCTTATTGGATAGTCTTCTTCCAAACCTTAGGCTGGTGCCGAAGGGTAGGGAAAGAAGAAAACCAGTTAGCCTAAAGAGGGTGTACAGAAGGTAATAAGTAAAGACATAATAAAGAGGATTGCAGTGAGGACAGGTATAGTATATGGTTACTGTCGTGAATAAGGATAGTGGAAGAGGCGTTACTAGGAATACCAGTTAACCCCTTTTGAAACATTTTCATGTTTCAGTTTTACTGTGCGATATTAATTGAAAACTGTTTTCTCAATTGGAATCTAACTCCAGGGTATGTATTTACCAGATCTGTTTCTCACATCTGCATGTTATTGCAGATGGTGTGTGGGAGTAAGATATTGGGAATTGGGTGATTAGATCCTCATTATATCGGAAGTCGTAGTAATTGGTGATATTTGAGGAAATCATCTGAATTTTGCCGGATGTCAAATATTTGGTTTTGAATATCCATTGTTATGCACCAATTTCAAACTGATATATCTGTACATTTATTTTATAAAGTGGGATATAACTTTTTGATATTGTGTCTATGACATTTACCTATATCAGTTGGTGATTAGGTAAGGCGCATTCAACAGCGGTGTAACTCTTCTTAACCAAAGTACAGTTTTTCAACCTACGACGCACAGGGTTTGAGTTATTGAACTCAGGGGACTTATACAAAGTATTGTATGTTGTCCAGTGTCCATTAGGACAAAGGGGTTTGTACTCGTACTATATTCTGTTTACTTGTGACTTCTCCAGTTCTGGACAAGTATTTCGTTCAAATGCAAAGTCCAGTATTGAGAAGTTATAGGTATAAGAATGAAGTAGAGAACCATTTGTTAGAAGTATCGGGATTCTTCAAAGTATTCGAAGATGTAGATATTTGTGTCTGGTATTCCGCTGATAGTAATGGTTTTGAGAACTTGCTTCTCTTTCGGGTTACTCATATGTGGATGCACTCCTAGATGAGTAATGTTGATTGTCCTCTTTCCATTTGGTTGATATGCACTGGAGACAGCTGTATGATTTTGAATCTGGTTCAAATTAGATTAGTGCTTTTGTTTCTATATTAGATTCATATATAGAATCAATTTGTATCTTGACGATGTTAAGGTATAGGGAGTTGTCCGGCTGATGCTTAAAACCAGAATCCGGATAAACTCAAGGCACGTTTCAGTAATGGCTGTTTGTGGGTTATCCCGGGCTTTGACGAGGGTTAACTTTCTACCATCAGGAAGATCAATATTTATATTGTTCTTGACTCGCCACAGTTTTAGTAAAATGGATTTTTTCAAAAAAAACAGAAGTGGGAGTATGGTAGAACTGGAAGTGATTCCAGAACCGTAAACGATCACTGAAGATTTAATAGAACCTAAGGATTCAATTGTTGTTGACATTCCATTAGCCACTCCGCAGATTTGGTGGGTAACCTAAGGCACCCGAGAGGTACTTCGGTCTTCTCAGAGACGATGACAGGGAGGTTCTTGTTCACCCAGACTTGCCATTGCTGCTGTTCTAGACTATAAGACCCGGCAGGAGGATGAGTATAGCATCTTTCTAAACTAGCTTTAGAAGTGCACGTGTATATGACTCTGCTAGAGGGTTGTTGTAGTCAGTGGGAGCAGCGGAAGCATAGTAGGCAAGTAGCTTATATCTATTTATAGACTAAAGCAGGTATAGCGGAAATAGATCATCTATTTTTTGATGTGACAGTCATAGGTTTTGACTTCATCAGAATAGAAGATGAATCTGGTAAGAAGGTAGTAGAAAGTGATGTCCAGGTATTGGGATGACATGCACTTGATAGGAAGAGATATTTCTATACTACGATCGGTTGTACTATGGTTGTCACAAAGTTGTTTTCTCCACATAGGATATGGATATAATATCAGGTTTTCTGGTTACTAGATCTATGGTTTTAGATCTAGATTTTGGAAGTATCCTAATCTGGGTACTTTGACATTAAATGGACGACTCCTGGCATGGTGGTGTACCTGCAGGTGATGGAGTCAACCTCTCTAAAGGTATCTTACAGACTAAAGGGGAGAGGGACCTGCATGATTAGCATATCACTTGCTTAGGCAATTGAGTTAATCATGAAATGTCAAGTACCACACATGCAATAAGCAGATATATTAATCCAATCCCGGAGAAACATTGGGAAGCAGTTATTGAACATAAGTGAATGTTCTTGGGAAATGATTACGGCAGCCTCCTTCGGGAGACGGTTATCATTTCAGGCTCCCATGGTGACCTGGATGACAGAGTGACTGTCAAAGTTATAGTTTTCCCTCTTTTGAGGGACAGTATGTTGGACGGGTGGTCCAAACGAATGCTGAGGAAAGGCATGGCGCAGGATACTGATTAAATTCAGTGGACGATACAGTCTAAGTAGTTTGCTGGATTTGGAGTTCATTTGTGAACTGGGTCCCATCAGATATCCAGACAAATTCTAAGACAAGTATTGCTCATTTCGGGAGATAGCTTTCTCCGCAAAGTTGAGATATTGAGAGATACAGAAAGAAACATTGGAGCGGATCCACTCACTGAGGCTATTTCTCGAACGCAATCATTTTCGCAAACAGGCTTTGCGAAACTGATTAGTAGAGAAGTTGGATGTTCGGTATCACACGGGCTGTGAGTATGCGACACCGCAATAATTGGCTTTAAGTGCAAGTGGGAGATTGTTGGCTATAGTGCCCTCAAGGCAATTATCATAGTCGCGGACTTGTGATTATGATGATTGAGCGAGGACCTATACCGATAAAACAGTCTTACTCAAGATGATAGTATGCTATCTGGTTTGTCTTTATCATCATACACGTGTTGATAGATCCCTTAGGATTCTTGCTTGACTGCCAGCAGTATGATGGCGATCATATTTGTGGGAGCTGGGGTCTATAAGCATATCCTTAAATGTCCCTAGTCGTAGGAGTATCGACACCGGGCATCGATACTCCAGTGTAGACTGGTGTATACTGATCGAGACCCTGACGAGGGGCAGTGGCCAGGTCTCACAAGCCATTGGTATTAGTTTGTTCACCTAAGATAGTATACAGGTGCTCATTAGGTTATGAGTACACTGGGCAGACTCGCCGGGAACCTGCTAGTTGGTATTATACCTATTGTCAGATAGCAGTTCCCAGGTGACATGTGTACAGGTTAGTCTGTCGACCTGAGATCGTCATTTGTCTCGTGTGAGTTCCCACTGTGTTTTGATTACTACCCTACCACAGCTCAAAGGAGTCGTGCAAACAGGTTTTAGTTGGGTACAGTCCCGAGCCACATGGAGGCAGTGATCGGATCGTCGGGAATTCGTCTCTCCCGGTATTGGGAGTTGATGTCGCGTTGTGTGCAGATGGCCATCACCATAAATCCGTAGCCACGGTGGACGAGAACTACCGATCCAGGATCGATAATTTCTCAGGCGGTGATGGGTTTCATGCCGACACTAAATATCGCGTTGTTGGGGGTCTGACTTTATCCACCCCCCTAGACTCGATATGCGATACTCTTAGACGAATAGACCGGACTGTACGGATATTGTCACTGACAGGCTCAGTAGGGGTTCAGGATGAGTTTGCTCGTCGGCCTTCCTTTCGCTCAATACCTGGGTAGCCGTTACGTACAGCTAGTGCCGCTGACGTGCTTGTGGTTAAAACCACTGCCAGCGTATTGACGAGTTTTTAGAGTCCCACACAGAGGGTTTTCACGGTTCAGGTGATATGGTGTACATGTCGTATGTAGGTACATACGGGTGTCCGATTAAATAGGTGCACTTGCTGCCTAGACTTTAATCGGACGGTTAATAATACTAGCGGCTTAGGATTAAGCAGAATTATTAAATCGGGTTTTGATGAATAATTTATATATGTATTTGTATATACGTATTCTAGTATTATTGTTCACTATTCGTTTTTCTCTCTTGGCTATTCGTATTTTTGGTACGAATACGCGTATATGTATTTTGATACATGTACCGAGAATTATTCCGTATTTTCTACGGAATAGCTTCTAGAAGAAGATGCCACCTCATTTATATAATTTTCCTTTTTGGAAAATCATTAGTTTTTATAAATGAGGTGGAAGGGATGATGTGGCATAAGCATGGGTCAAAGTATGTAGCAAAGTAAGGTTCACATTGTTTAATGAAATTAAACAAAATGAATTATTTTTTTTGGGAATGAGAAGGGGGGGCACTATGGGGATGGGGTTCATTTTTCATTTGATTGAGGATTTTTTACATTGGGCTAGCTCCTCACTCTCTCATTCATCCAAGCACACTTAGCAATTCTTTGCTCATGCCAAAAACTTCATCACCTCAATTCTTCTTCTTGAGTTGCTCCATGGAGCACATGGATGAGATGAAAATCATAGTGACACTTTCATACACCCCCACTCTCCATAGCTAACGACTTTGGAGCGTCGGTTATCTCGTGTTAGTTATATGTATGCCCTAGAGGCCATTACTGTACATACGATGTATATTGTAGTGGATGCTAGGACATATATAGGGAGGACTTTCTTGCTCGACATGATAGTACGCTATCTGGTTACTATTTATCTTAACATGTACTCTAATTGTCTCTTTGTTACATGTTGATAAGGCCCTTAGGATGAGTACTTGACTACCAGGACTATGATGCGGATCATACTAGTGGGGACAGTGTAGTCGTCAAGTACATCCTTCAAATGTTCCTAGTCGAGGGTGTATCGAAACAGGGCATCGATACACCAGAGTAGACCAGCGTATACGCATCTTGACCCATATGTTGGGCAATGGATGATCCCATATCCATCGGTGTTTGACATCAAGGATGGTGTACGGGTGCTCAGTGGAGACTGGATACACTGGACGGACTCGCCGAGAACTCCCAGATAGTATTATACCTCACGTCAGATGGCAGTTCTCTGGTGACACTGGTACATGTTAGTCTGTAGACCCGAGATCGTCATAGAGCCTTGTGTGATTCCCACTGTGCTTTGATTTCCATCAAACCACGTCCAAGAGGGCATGCAAAAAGGTGGCTTTTGGGTACAGTCTCGAATCACATGGAGGCAATGAGTGATAGAGGGGATTCGTCTCTCCCGGTATAGGGAGTTGATGTTGCGCTGCGTTCGATTGGCTATAACTGGAAATCTCTGGCCAGGATTGCTGAGATTTACTGGTAAGTGTTATCAGTAGTTTCTCTAACTATTATAGACCTCATATCGACACGACTTATCAAACTACTGGGGTCTGACGTTTACCACCCCTAGGTGAGATATGCGACATATCAGACGAAGAGACCGGACTGTACGGGAGTGTTACTGACTGGATTCGCAGGAGAATGTACAGACTTGCTTGTTGATCTTCTGATCGCTCAATACCTGGGTGGCTGTTACGTTTAGCTGACCGCTTGCAGCTTGTGGGTATTTGATATGATCATCACCTACTGCCGGCGTATTGACGATTCTTTAGAGTCCTACACAAAGGTTTCTTGGCTCGGGCAAAACGGAGTAGGAGCACATATATGATATGTGCGGGACCGAGAACAATACGTGTATGTGATACCGTATTAGATTCTCGCGATATGTGATATCGGCCGGGTATATGTGATATAGCCGGGTCATCGAATCAAGTGTTGATTCGATGAACTGATACAGATTATATTAGTCGGTTATTTGTGAAATAGCCGGATTATCTGATCAAGTGTTGATTCGATAATTTAATGTATAATTATATATATTTGATATATTAAATTACATTAACTAATATAAGCTCACTAAAAGATTCTTTTTCTCACTCGGGTAATACATTGATATATATGCGATATATGTTAATTGTATTATTTTATTTTGTTACAATAAATATTATATATGTGATATATAATAGTGTAACATGATATGGTTATTAATGCAACATGTTTAGTGAAGATTAAACATGGTTAGGGTTTGATTTGGGTTAAGCTTTTCTAGAAGTTTCTAGAAGCTTTGCTTTTTGTTTTTGCAAAGATATTTTGTAAAGATATTTAGTTATGATATTTGTTAACCCAACTCAACCCTTGACCATGGTTCGTTTTCTACACGGGTTAAGTTATCATACTTAACCCATGGTTGCATTTCTAACCTCACCACAATTCATTATTCATCACAAAAGAAATGCTTCTTCTTCTTCCTTCTCTTTTTGAATGGAAAAGTTTTCTAGTTTTTTCATTAGTGATGATTTTGAGTGAGATTAAGAAAACAAATGAGAGCTAAATTCCTACTTCATCATCCTAATCTATTCTTGCCAATTAGATTAGGGTGTTTACTTCATTAGTAAGTGAGAGCTTGTGTTAAAGAACTTCAAGGTAGATCATCTTTGTTATCGAAGATCGGAAGCAAGCTTGCATCCTTCTCTTCGTGGATCCTCTCTAGAGTCCGGGAACATGATGATCGCAGCGAAGGGAGCTCAACACGGAGCTTATGAAGCGAAGGACCGGACTACAAAGGTTGTAATCCCAAACTCTTAGATGTTAAAGTGTTTAACATGCTTTGTTTCGCCTAATCTTTTGTTTAAAGATCTTGGTTAGGATTGTTCGGTACGTCTAAATTTTGAATCGAGTATGGTTGATGCCTTATAGACCCTTGTGAGAGTGCCTAGTAACCGTAAGTGTAATATGTGGTGTATCGCCGGTTTCGTTGCTATACATCAACGACAATTAGGATACGCATATTTACTTACGTTGATGATATGTGATATTATGTGTTGCTGTGATATGTTATATTGGATTGTCGTGTTCTGAATAGCCGGGGGTTTTATGTGAGATGAGTATTTTTTTTCATTCATGTAAAATTCATTTGTATGTAATATTCTTTTATTGGGGCACTTCCGGGCTGAGGATGATGTCACCATTGTATATTATTTACTTTTCTGCATTAGGTAGACCCAAGGAAGGGAGCACAAGTAATCGGGCTCTAGGGTCCAGTGGGAGACCATCTCGAGGAGTCGAGACCGGGTCTCCTAACCCTAGAATTGGCAGAGTTGCTTGCCGCTCTCATAGGGGTCTAGGGATATGGGTTTGGCTATTCATCACGACCATGGAATCCGTGTTTTATACAGGCTCGTATTAAAACACGGACATCCTAGTATATCCAATATTTCATATATATTCTTCTGCTGCAATGTTCTGTGATGAGATCATATTACTGCCTGAGACGAATGTTTATATTATATATATGAGATATATGTTATATTGCAGATTTCGTTTCAAATGTGATGCTTGTGAAGCATAAATAAAATGGGACTTCATTAATGAGATTAATGAAACTAAAAGAAACCTAAAGATGTTGTAGAAACTTGTTTAAAAACTGGTAGCTCTAGTTCTTGCTTTGCATAGCGGTATTCCTTGTAGAATATCCAGCACCTTATTCGATAAGGAAAGAGCCGAGATCCCTTCACCGGGAGTGACCTCTTTAGTGAAACTAGCAGATACTACAAACTCGGTTTGTCTTTTGATTGTTTTTATAGTTTTTGCTTTGCATAGTGGTATTTGCGAAATATCCTGCACCTTATTCGATAAAGAAAGAGCCGAGATCCCTTCACCGGGAGTGACCTCTTTAGCGAACTAGAAAAGCCTAAAAAACACTCCTTTTAAAATCACTCGATTCTACAACGATATCAAGTTCATTACGCAAAGGGTTTTCTTAAAAACCTGTCGTAGCCCTCCGTCATTTCAGATAAGTACTACTTAGTATTCGTGCTGCGGTAGTTTGGCATTCGTCAAGGTATAGTGTACGGTAGCTAACTAGTGCTTATCTGCTAGCATACGATGCGATTGGATTAGGGTATTCGTACGGCGTTGTTTAGCATTCATCAAGGGTCGTGTGGGTGGGTTTAATTCAATCAGGAAATGTACGGGTTGAACTTGACTAGCGGACTATGGGTGGTTTGGCATTCGTCAAGGTCTTAAGACGCTAGGGGTAAAATATTATTGGGAATTTCAAGTGTTGAAATTTGCAATGAGATTGCATATCTTCTATGAGATAGTTGGATCCCAATACCCGCTGCGTGTAAGAGTTACTCCTGAGAGAGTTTTACACATTACAATTAGCCGATCAAGTAGGTGTGTAGAAAGGTGTTAACGGGGTTACGCCCCTGGGAAAACGAGGTTTATTTTAATTAGGTCCGTGCGAAAGCACGGGGAACCTCCCTCAAAGTACCGGCACTGCCCTGGCTGAAAGATTGGCGAACTTGTAAGGTGTAATTAATTCCGGCTAGTCTTTCCTTTTAGGGTTTGAAGGAAGATTTGACTAAAACAGTGGGAGACATCCTGATTAGATAAATTGATAACCGATCTAATCTTGTAAAAGCGCACGCTGAGTGTTTTCTTCTCTCTCTCTTCAGGTAGCGACCATGTCACGTCTTAATCAAGATAATAATACGGATGTATTGAGCGAACCCGCTTGTTATACTGCGCTAGGGAACGTTGGTCCCACTCCAACTTATAATTGTTATAAGACAGAGCAGGAAATAGGGGATTACCAGAATTCCCGTGCCGCCCAAACGAAAAAAGTGCATGCTGATGCATCATCTTAAAGAGCGTATTCATTACTGAGAACTGTTTTTCAATATCCTTTACGTCCTGGGTATGTGATACCGGATCAGGATCCCGCAAATGTAATTTGTTACATGGGCTACAGATAGGTAGAGGACTGAGTACGGGTGATAAGTTTCAAGAGTTGGAAATGATGCAAGTGTTGCAGCCAAGTCTGTTGGCAGTTATCACCCTGTATTACCAGAATACATTGATTCTGAACGAATGTTATTAGATACCGAACCTGATATACAACATCATATCAGTCTCTTTATTAGCAAAGAAGGATATAATTTTGTATTGTTGGATAATGTTTTGAACATTTCCTATATCAAGAGTTGATCGGTTCAGGCACGTTATCTAAAAGTATAGACGTTCTAAATCAAACCACAGTTCTTAGTATACAGAACACACACAAGAGGAAGAGTTCAAAAATGAACGAATTCTTCTTGAGGTATTGTAGACTAGGTCATATCAATGTGACCCGACTAGCTAAAGTTACATTTAGATGCATATTTAAATTAGTTTGAATTTACATCTTGTGAAACTTGCCGGTCATGTCACAAAGATAAGATGACCACAGTTCTGTTTATTGGAAACAGAGAAAGAGTTAATGAATTCTTGGGATTAATACATGCTGATATATGAAAGTCCCCTGTCTACACATGCCAGGACCGGTTCTTTGTACTTTATTATATTCACTGACGATCTCTCAAGATTCAGACATATGTTCTTGATGAAACACAAGTCCGAAGCTTTTGAGATATTCACAGAATATAAGTTAGAAGTAGAGAACCGTAAAGGGTATAAGTATTATATCCTTTGATGTGATCAGGGAGGAGAATACTTGAGCACGGGATTCCTTGACTATTCTAAAGGAGAATGAGATTCTCTCTCAGCATTACTCTTCCGCATACACCATAGCACGTAGGTATATCGGGGTGGAGCAATCACACCCTATGTGATATAGTGTGCTCTATGATGAGTACTACTGAGTTTCCTATTTCCTTTTTGGAGTTATGCACTTGAGAAGTTGCATACCTATTGAATAGGGTTCCAACCAAATAAGATGCCTACCACTCCATATATGATATGGTATGGGAAGAGCCCATCTCTTAAAGATGTTAAGATTTGGGGTTGTCCGGCCTATGTCAAAAGCAAAATCCGGACAAGCTCGAGGCAAAGTCAGTTCTGTAGAAGTTTGTTGGATATCCCAAGCATACGCAAGGGAATATCTTCTACCTAACCGAGGAACAAAAGATGTTTTGTTTCTCAACATGCCACATTTATGAAAGGGAATTTCTTGTGAAGAAATTAGTGGTCATGAGGTAGAACTGGAAGGAGTTCCAGCTATACAAACTACAGCAGATGATTTGGTAGAACCAAAGGATTCAATAGATTCTAACGAACCTCAGCCTCTCCGCCGATCTAGTAGGGTTCCTCACCCACCTGAGAGATACTTCGGTTTTCTCTATGACAGTGGGAGCGAGGATTGCATCATGAGATGATGACCCAACTAGTTTCAAGCAGGCCATCAAGAGTGGGACTCTGTAAGAATGGCTGGATGCTTAGCGATCTAAGATGGAATCCTTATACACCAACAAAGTATGGACTTTGGTTGCTTTAACTGAAGGGTTAAATTCCCATCAGGAGCAAGTATATCTTGAGAAGATTACTTGGTATACATGGAAAAGTTGAGACTTTCAAAGCTATGCTTAAGTCCATTCAGATCCTACTTGCCAAGGCTACATACCATGACTACAATATCTGGCGGTTGGGTATCATGACTGCTTTTCTAAATGTTGATTTGGAAGAGAGCATCTATAAGTACACAGCTAGAGGGCTTCGTAGACAGTGGGAGCAGCGGAAACGTGTGCAAGATATTTTATGTGATAAATCAGGCATCGCGGAGTTGGAACGTCTGTTTTGATGTGGTAGTCAAAGAGTTTGACTTCATCAAAATGGTAGATGAACCTTGTATATACAAAAAGGAAGTAGGGAGTATGGTGGTGATCCTCGTAGAGTACATGGATGACATACTCTTGATAGGGAAGGAGTTTCCTATACTACGCTCGGTCAATCTCCGTTTATCACAAGGATTCTCCATATAGAATCAAGGTGATACCTCCTAAATCCTAGGTTTTATATCTATGAGATAGATCTAATTGGATGTTAGGATTCTCACTAGGTGTAGTGAGATAGTATCAATCGATCCTGGGGAGAATCACTGGAAAAGGTTCCAGGGTGATAAGGACGACTGAATGTCAGTCGCAGACATTGTCTTTACCTTCAGTGGAGGGACGGTATGTTGGAAGAGTTCCAAGCTAGATACCGTGACTTACTAGACGATTAAAGGCAAGATACATCGTTACCAAGGATGCTACCAAAGAGGCAGTCTGGATAAATATTAGTTCATGAGATGAACTTCGTTCCAACCATTGTGTGACAATGGAGTAATGGCTATGGCCTAGGAACCCCCGTCCCATCAGAAATCCAGATATAATTCTTAGGCAGTATCACCTGATCATGGAGATGGTTGATCTCCAGGGAGATCGAGGTTAGGAGAGTAGACACAGAGGACAACAGCGCGGATCCACTCACAAAGGCCTTTTTCCCAGTAGAGACTTTTATGGGATGGTTGAGTATGAAATACTTCAACCACAGCTAATTGTTGGGTATGTGATACCACAACAGATGACCCTAGTGCAAGTGGGAGATTGTTAGTTATATGTATGCCCTAGAGGTCATTACTGTACATACGATGTATATTGTAGTGGATGCTAGGACATATATAGGGAGGACTTTCTTGCTCGACATGATAGTACGCTATCTGGTTACTCTTTATCTTAACATGTACTCTGATTATCTCTTTGTTACATGTTGATAAAGCCCTTAGGATGAGTACTTGACTACCAGGACTATGATGCGGATCATACTAGTGGGGACAGTGTAGTCGCCAAGTACATCCTTCAAATGTTCCTAGTCGAGGGTGTATCGAGACAGGGCATCGATACACCAGAGTAGACCAGCGTATACGCATCTTGACCCATATGTTGGGCGATGGATGATCCCATATCCATCGGTGTTTGACATCAAGGATGGTGTACGGGTGCTCAGTGGAGACTGGGTACACTGGACGGACTCCCCGAGAACTCTCAGATGGTATTATACCTCACGTCAGATAGCAGTTCTCTGGTGACACTGGTACAGATTAGTCTGTAGACCCGAGATCATCATAGAGTCTTGTGTGATTCCCACTGTGCTTTGATTTCCATCAAACCACGTCCAAGAGGGCGTGCAAAAAGGTGGCTTTTGGGTACAGTCCCGAATCACATGGAGGCAATGAGCGATAGGAGGGGATTCGTCTCTCCCGGTATAGGGAGTTGATGTTGTGCTGTGTTCGATTGGCTATAACTGGAAATCCCTGGCCAGGGTTGTTGAGATTTACTGGTAAGTGTTATCAGTAGTTTCTCAAACTGTTATAGACCTCATATTGACACGACTTATCAAACTACTGGGGTATCGGCCGGGTATATGTGATATAGCCGGGTCATCGAATCAAGTGTTGATTCGATGAACTGATACAGATTATATTAGTCGGTTATTTTTGAAATAGCCGGATTATCGGATCAAGTGTTGATTCGATAATTTAATGTATAATTATATATATTTGATATATTAAATTACATTAACTAATATAAGCTCACTAAAAGATTCTTTTTCTCACTCGGGTAATACATTGATATATATGCGATATATGTTAATTGTATTATTTTATTTTGTTACTATAAATATTATATATGTGATATATAATATTGTAACATGATATGGTTATTAATGCAACATGTTTAGTGGAGATTAAACATGGTTAGGGTTTGATTTGGGTTAAGCTTTTCTAGAAGTTTCTAGAAGCTTTGCTTTTTGTTTTTGCAAAGATATTTCGTAAAGATATTTAGTTATGATATTTGTTAACCCAACTCAACCCTTGACCATGGTTCATTCTCTACACGGGTTAAGTTATCATACTTAACCCATGGTTGCATTTCTAACCTCACCACAATTCATTATTCATCACAAAAGAAATGATTCTTCTTCTTCTTTCTCTTTTTGAATGGAAAAGTTTTCTAGTTTTTTCATTAGTGATGATTTTTAGTGAGATTAAGAAAATAAATGAGAGCTAAATTCCTACTTCATCATCCTAATCTATTCTTGCCAATTAGATTAGGGTGTTTACTTCATTAGTAAGTGAGAGCTTGTATTAAAGAACTTCAAGGTAGATCATCTTTGTTATCGAAGATCGGAAGCAAGCTTGCATCCTTCTCTTTGTGGAGCCTCTCTAGAGTCCGAGAACATGATGATCGCAGCGAAGGGACCTCAACACGGAGCTTATGAAGCGAAGGACCGGACTACAAAGGTTGTAATCCCAAACTCTTAGATGTTAAAGTGTTTAACATGCTTTGTTTCGCCTAATCTTTTATTTAAAGATCTTGGTTAGGGTTGTTCGGCACGTCTAAATTTTGAATCGGACATGTTTGATGCGTTATAGACCCTTGTGAGAGTGCCTAATAACCCTACAGCTCGTTTGTCGAGGTTGGAGCTTGCGCCGTTTCTCTCGGGTGGATCGTCGGAGATGGAGGAAGACCGGCAACCAAACATCATCAAAGGACCTCTAGGAGCTTGGAATGAAGACCGAAGGACTCGGATCATCTCGGTATAAAGATTCTAACTCTTAGTTTAGTTTGCTAGTTTAGGGTTTAAGCTCGATCCGGGATTCGGGTAGCGGTAGCGACGGTTTTATAAATTTTTGTTTCGCATTTTGGCCGCGTTTCGATGGCCGTGGCGCTGCCGGAACCCAACAGCATCTACCGCCTCCTCCCTAGGGGCTGCCCCCGCCGCACGATCCCGAGAAGAGCGTCCGATCCGTACTCCTCGAGAAGACTCAGGCTCAACTAAAGGGTCCCTAGAACCTACTTCTACAATATCTACAGATTCCCTGAAAGAAGATATCTAACCTGAAGAAGATGGATCATCGGGAAACGAAAGCAGAAGAAAGGAGAAGAGCGCCGAGCAGCCAAGACTTAGGAGAAAGGAAGTATGAAAGTGTAGGGGCCTTGGAATGGGCCCTACCTCTACTTATCACCGCGAACGACCTCATCCAACGGCGCCCTTCATCTCCCGCCAAAAACACCTCCTCGTGTCCAATGGCTCCGATTGCTCCACTTGTCGTTCCCACACTGGACCGCACCCCATCAGGCGTCGCAGGTCTGCACACGTCGCGTCGGCCAACCGATGCTTGACACGTGGACCGTCGCTTCAGTGGCAGAATGCACGAACCGGCGCACCTTCCTTAATTTCAGAGATCTCACCCTGATTCATTGGCAGAAAAGACAGCTGACAGCCCGGGGACGCGTCCCGACAAAGGGAGCTCACTCCGGGCGGCCCGGCAGTCCACTCCTGACCCGACCCGCTAGCTGGTCGGGACAAGAGTGGGGGGCTAATGATGATACTCTATATTAGCGATCTCCAAGATCAGGACACGTGGCAGATAACGTGTCCCAGAACTCAAAAGAAAGGGCCCACGAGGGCCGACCATGCCACCCCCATACCCGACCTGCAAGCACAAGCTGGCTCACCTCAGAGCCCCCTGAAATTTGGCCTCCTCGGCCTCTCAGCTTGCCCCAAGCTGCCACAGGACCAAGACTTCTCGGCCCTCTCGCTCGTCCCCGAGCTCCCCAGCCGAGGCTATCTTTCTCGGTCCTCCGACCGACCAGCTCCACCAATCAGAGGTGTAATCGCCGCTCCGTAAATCTCGCCATGCGCTGATTCTCCGCCATCAACATCCCACGTTCCACGCCATCGCGATCCCTATTAATGGGCGATTTTCTTTTTACGCGGGCGTGACGTCGGGAGCGTAACTGCCGGCAAGATTCTCGCGTCTGCTACTGCGTGCTGCCGCCACTATATAAACCCCCATCACAGAGGGGTCAAGTAAGCCATTTTTCATTCCACTTAGCCGTTACTCTACTCGGATCTCGTGCTAACTTGATCGTCGGAGGGTCCTCGGTGGTACCAAATCACCCCGGGACTTCTTTGCAGGTACTCGGCACTTAAACTCCTCAAAACCACCAATCTCCTCAAAAACCCATTGAGACCCACATGCAACAGGAGATCACCTCCAAGATTGACCGGGAGAACGATGGAAGACAACATCTGACGGAGACCCGAAAAGGACCTCCATCACGCTTGCTACTGCGTGCTGCCGCCACTATATAAACCCCCAACACAGAGGGGTCAAGTAAGCCCTTTTTCATTCCACTTAGCCGTTACTCTGCTCGAATCTCGTGGTAACTTGATCGTCGGAGGGCCTCGGTGGTACCAAACTACCCCGGGACTTCTTTGCAGGTACTCGGCGCTAAATTCCTTAAAACCACCATTCTCCTCAAAAACCCATTGAGATCCACACGCAGCAAGAGATCACCTTCAAGATTCACCGAGAGAACGACGTAAGACAACATCTGACGGAGATCCGAAAAGGACCTCCATCAAAAATTGAAAGGATTAATAAAGCACAAATCATAAAGTAATCCAAAAGTTTGTAAATGGTTTACATCATGTAAATGTAAATAAGTACTTGCATATTATTCTTTTTCTGTGATTTGTATCTTTTATATCATTTTAATTGACAGTTGACCAAATAATTATTAGTCCATGTGCATATGCACTGGACAAATGAATGAACGGCTAAATATTCAACGCTTGGACTTATACATTAATTAAATTTACTCATGTTTCATGATGGAATAGGGTATAAACAACATTATCATAAAGCATCCAAACCTAGACATTTAAGCAGCAGTATTTTCTTTAAGTTTATTGGTAATTGAATATTGTGTGAGCCAATAGATATTAAACTATCTTAAAATCTATGATACGCTATAAAATGGGAGAAATTATTTGATTCTCCGAGTGCAACACTCCGGGACAGGAGAGAAAAAGGCTGAGATTTTTCGGACAGCTTTCGAACAAATTTGTGGCGTGCATGTGTTGATTTCTTTCTTTTGGCATGACTGGGGATAACACAACTCATCATCCTAACAAGTCTGATGATGCTCGGTACTGAAAACTCCCCAGATCATGACACGTGGCAGATGACGTGTCATAAGGCTTACGGAAAAAGAGCAAGAACGGTACATTGAAGGCGTACCCCAGGCCTTCCTCCTGAGGATGTTCCCGACCTTCTGTGGTCCTTCCAGACCACTCCTATGCTCGTCTTACAAACAACCATATATTCCTTTTTAGAGAATCACCCAAATAAATCTACCAACTTCGGATCCGAGTTTGAATTGAGTGAAGCGAGGCATCCGAGTGGAATGGAGACCAAGTCAAGTGTAGCGAAGGAAGGAACTGATGAGCGGAACGATCGGGAGAGTAACAACCAACCCCAATAAAAAAAGTCACTTTATGAATAGCGAAAACAGATGCATCAATGCCTGCACGCCTCCGAGCCCTCCTGCACGCTGAGCTCCCTCAGCCTTCCTAGCTTGCCTCCGAGCTATCATAGAACCAAGCTTGCTCGGCATCCCGCTCGCCTCCGGGCCTCCCGCCGAGCTCAGCTTCCTCGGTCTTATCGACCGACCCAGAGCGCATATCATAAGTGTCCCAGACATGGCCCCGCGAATCTCGCCATACGCGAGATATCCACCGCCCCACGATCCCGTGTTCCACGCCATCGCGTTCCCCCATTAACGAGCGTATCTCGTCATTAATGGGGGATCCCGCCTTTCACGCAGGCGTAACACCAGGGGCGTAACGGCCGGCGTAAATCTCGCGCCCGCCAGCCTATGGCATAACACCCCCTCTCAGACGACTCAGGTAAGGAAATTTTGACCCCAATAAGCCGTTACTCTACCCAAATATCTCGACTAATTTGATCGTCGGAGGGTCCACGATGGTACAACCACCCCGGGGCTTCTTTGCAGGTAGCTCGGCTTCAAATCAAACCAAGCCCACTGAGATCCACACGCTTCAGGAGGCAACCCTCAAATCTAATCTCAGTCATCCATCAACGCTCGCTACAAATCAAAGGAAGACAACATCTGAAGGAGATCCTGAGCTCCATCAGTTGGCGCCGTCTGTGGGAACTCGAAAACTCCACTCAACGAAAGCTAATCTTCCGATCTTGAACTTATGGAGAGTTATCACCGCGACGATCCAAGCACTAGCCGCCGTCTTCCTCACAACGGAGGTGCGGATGGATACCCTCCTCCCCCGAACGCCATTCACGCACTGTCTGCTCGAATAGATCGGCTCGCGTCCGTCGTGGATGCGCTTGTCCATGTCCAAATGGCGGGACAAGCTCCCCAAGTTATTGCTCCCCCACCTCAGGAGCGACACACAGGGAGGGAAGATACTGCCCGCGCTGGCACATTCGAGCAACGCCTCGCTATTTCCGGCGGCCATAGATCCCCCATGATGACCAACTCAATGACCTGCTAGGCGTCTCACAGCTCCATGCCGAGGTCTCATGAAAGAGTACCCCGCCCTGAGACCCATCGTGCTCATGTCCCTCCTAAGAAGGTGTCGGTCAGCTCGCCTGCTTCCAGGCATGGCCGGTGCCCTCTCCCTCGACAGGATTGCACGAACAGGACTCACCACGGTCGCTCGAGGACAACCTCACCAGGAGACCTGCGGAACCTCATAGAATGGAACCGAAATCGCGGCCAGGTGCAGGCCGCTAACAGCAGAGGCCATAAATCCGAGCATGCCGAATCCTCGGGATATCACGACCGACTCGATGCCCTCAAAAAGAAGATCGAGGGTATACATCGGGAAAGTCGTCCTTCAAATGACGGGGCTAGATACGCCGCCAACTCGCTTACGAGGCCCTTCACTGAAGAGCTGCTTGCTGTCCACGTCTCCTCCAGGAACAAGCCCCCGAAGGTATCCCTCTTCGATGGAAAGTCCGACCCAAAAGACCATTTAGACGCGTTCACGGCAGGGATGAGCATCCAAGACAACTCCGACGCCGCACAATGCCGTGCATTCCCCACCACTCTCATCCGCTCCGGACAAGACTGGTTCTGAGGACTCACGTCGCGCTCAATCTCTACCTTCGATGAGCTGGCCACCCAGTTCCTCGGCCAGTTCGTCGGGAACAGACGGCAGAAGCGGACTGTCGATCATCTCTTCACTATAAAGAGCGGGGATAAGGAATCCTTCAAAGGTTACATCACCCGCTTCTACAACGCTCCCCTAAAGGTCCCAGAGCACCAGGACGAGACGATCATCACTGCCCTTAGGTCGAGTCTTAGGCACAAGGAGTGGCTCCTCTCCTTTGCATTAGCGCAACCTAAGACCATGGCCGAGGTAAAAGCCTGGACCGAGCGAGAGATCCGGCTCGAGTCCGAGGTGAACGCGAACCTACCCCGGACCGACCAGGCCGATCAAAAGAAGAGAGCTAGAGAAAAAGAAGATTGACCGGCCAAAGCCGTACTCCCCGAAGTTCCAGGAGTATACCCCACTCAACATCTCCCAGACAGAGTTGTTGGAGGAGGCGGAGGGCGAAAGATTCTTCAAACTCCCCCCGGTCAACAATAAGGCGGCCAAACGGACACGAGGCCCCTATTGCGCTTTCCATAGGTCGCAGGGATACCCCACCGAGAACTGCAAACAGCTCCACGACTACATCGAGGAGTTGATCTGCTCGGGACACTTGGCAAGATACTTGCGGGATAAGCGACAAGCCGACCGAGAGCAAGAGCACCATCCCCCTCCCGGAGAGTTGACGATCGGCCAAATCATGGTCGTATCATCGGGGGGTGCGCCTGAGGCCGACAAGATACGGCGCCCCTTAGGGACTAGCAGCCAACCCAGGATGATGGGCAAAGCAGTTGAGCCCATCATCTTTACCGATGAGGATCTCAACGGGATATCCCTACCTCACAACGACCCCGTGGTGATTACAGCATGGGTCCACCATTATGAAGTGCAAAGGATATTGGTCAACTCGGGAAGTTCGGCAGACATCCTCTTCTACGACTGCTTCCTGTGTATGGGGCTTACCCCGTCGGACCTGAGGCCAACTGCCCACATCCTGTCGGGGTTCACCAACCACTCTATCCCGGCGGAAGGAGTGGTCACCCTCCTACTCAACATCTGGGAGGCAGGCCGTACGCGTACCGTACCTGTGGAGTTCATCGTCGCCAGAATTTCATCCGCCTACAATATTCTCCTAGGACGCCCGATGCTAAACTCCCTTCAGGCCCAAATATCGACCGGCCACCTCATGATCAAGTTTCCTCTCGACCAAGGCGGGATAGGTCGGGCCTACGGGAACCAGCAAACCGCGAAGATTTGCTTCACCGCGACATCTATGCCCGAAGAGAGAAACGATGACCTTGAAAGCACGGATGATCTCAGGGGATCTTTGGATACTCGGGATGACCATAAAGAGATCCGATGAGCCCCGGTAGAGCGGCTAATAGAGGTCCCCCTCGTCGAAGGGGATGATGAACGAACCGTCCTAATCGGGTCACTCTCAACAGGGTCTCAGCACGACGACCTAGTCCACTTCCTCAGAGGAAATTCAGACGTGTTCGTCTGGGCGCCCGCCGACATGCCTGGGATCGACCCCAAAATAATATCATATAAACTCGGGGTCGACCCGGCGGTCCGACCCGTCCGGCAGAAGAAACGAAGCTTCGCCCCGATCAAGCAAAAGCGATCGAGGACGAGGTTGACAGGCTGCTCACAGCCAACTTCATTCGGAACGTGGCTTACTCAGAATGGTTGGCGAATGTGGTCATGGTTAAAAAGGAAAGCGGGAAGTGGCGCATGTGCATCGACTTCACTGAACTTAACAAGGCCTGTCTGAAGGACAACCATCCCCTCCCTCAGATAGATCAGCTCGTCGACAGTTCGGCAGGCCACGAGCTACTCATCTTTATGAACGCCTTCTCTGGCTACAACCAGATCCGTATGAATCCGGAAGACGAAGAGCTCACCGCATTCACAACAGACCAGGGGGTATACTGCTATAAAGAGATGCCCTTTGGCCTCAAAAACGCCAGGGCTACGTACCAACGCTTGGTCAACAGGATGTTTAAGCCTCAGATCGACAGAAGAATGGAGGTTTACGTTGATGACATGCTCGTCAAATCAACCTCGTCAGATCAGCACACCAAAGATCTGGGCGAGGCTTTCGACGTTCTCCGCGAATATAAGATGAAACTGAACCCCGCCAAGTGCGCGTTCGGGATCACTAGTGGAAAGTTCCTCGGGTTTATGGTCACCCACCGAGTAATCGAGGCTAACCCGGAGAAAATCAGCACCATCCTCAACATGGCAGCGCCCAAGACCAACGTCGAAATCATGCGGCTCACAAGGAGGGTAGCCGTTCTGAGTCGTTTCATGTCAAGATCCAGGGGAAAATGCATCCCGTTCTTCAAAGCCCTAAGAAAGATCCAAATGTTCGAATGGTCGGAGGAGTGTCAGATCGCCTTTGAGCAATTGAAGGTGCATCTGGAGACTCCCCCACTACTCACCCGACCAGTTGAAGGAGATGAGCTATCGTTGTACCTGGCGGCATCCGATCAATCTGCAGGGTCGGTGCTCGTCCGAGTAGTCGAGGGAGTCCAGAAGCCGGTCTACTATGTAAGCCATGTCTTTAAGGACGTGGAAACAAGATACCCGACCATAGAGAAGATTGTCTTGGCACTCATCGTGGCCTCGAGGAAACTACGGCACTATTTCCTGACGCACACCATCCTCGTCCTCACCGAACGCCCTTTAGGGGCTTTTCTCACCTCCCCCGAGTCTTCTGGTCGTTTGGAGAAGTGGAGGTGGGAGTTGTCCCAATTCGACATCAAATACCGCCTGAGGCAAGCTATCAAGGCACAAGCCCTGGCCGAATTTATCGTCGAATGCACTATCCCTAACAAGAAGGCAATGTCCTTGCCGGCCCCCAGATCTCAACCCTCGATCGATGAGAGGCCCGACTCCATCCCTGATTGGGTCCTTTACGTCGACGGGTTATCAACCGAGGAGGGCTGTGGTGCCGGCCTCATCATTCGGGGCTCGAACGAGACAGAGATGGAGTATTCTTTGAAGCTCGAGTTCAAATCCTCAAACAACGCAGCAGAGTACGAGGCTCTGCTCGCTGGACTACGGATCGCCTCCGGAGTGGGGCTGAAAACGATCCGAATCCATAGCGACTCTGCTCTGGTAGTCGGCCAAGTGACCGGCCATTTCGAAGCATGGGAGCCCCTGATGGTGAAGTACTTAGCCGAGGTAAGAAGGCTGCGAAAAGACTTCGACGAAGTTCAAGTGGAACAGATTCCCCGGCACCTAAACGCCCAGGCCAACGCCCTAAGAAAGCTAGATTCCTCCTGCACGACCAACAACAAGAGAAATATCCTCTTCGAGGTCTTGCCACGGCCCAGCGTGGAAGACAGAACAACATCGCTCCAAGTTTACACAGCCCGGGAAGAGGACCAAGATTGGAGGAAGCCCATCGTGGAATTCCTGAAGGAGGGTATTCTCCCCGGAGATCGTGGGGAGGCCCACCGCCTCCGAGCCAAATCCCGCCATTTCTTCTGGAGCAATAGGAACCTCTACAAAAAATCCTTCACTCAACCCCTACTTCGGTGCGTCAACCCCTACGAAGCCGACTATGTCTTCCGTGAGCTCCACGAAGGGGTCGGCGGAGCATATCAAGGGGCCCGCACCTTAGTCCAGAAGATGCTCCTCCAAGGGTACTATTGGCCGACCATCTATCATGACGCTCAGAAGATTGTCAGAAGGTGCAAGAGTTGCCAACTCCACGGCAACATACCCCGCCTTCCGGCTACCGAGCTGACTACCCAGACCTCCCCGTGACCGTTTTCCTAGTGTGGAATGGAGATGATAGGCCAACTCCCTACAGGTACGGACGGGCACAAATACATCCTCGCCACGGTGGACTACTTTGCGAAGTGGATCGAGGCCGTCCCCATTAGAAAACCGGACGCTACCACGACCATCAAGTTTCTGCAGAACAACGTAATATTCTGGTTCGGGATCCCGAAGTGTATCATCACCGACCACGGGACGAATTTCGAAAACGAAAGAGTGAAAGGATTCTGCAGCGAATACCATATACTGATGAAGTTTTCCGCAGTCACGCATCCCCAGTGCAACGGGCAGGCCGAGGTCGCTAATAGGGATGTCATTCGAGGTCTTCGAGCTCTCCTGGAAGGACGACAGGGCAGTTGGGTCGACGAATTATCCCGGGTCTTATGGGCCTTGCGCACATCGAAGAAGACCCCCACTGGAGAGACCCCCTTCAGCCTCTGCTACGGCACCGAGGCGATGGTCTCGGCGGAGATCGGGCTGCCCAGTTACAGGGTCGAGCATTTCGATGAGGAAGCAAACACCTCGGGACTCCGGACTAATTTGGACGTCCTGTTGGAAAAGCGGGACCGGGCACAAACCAGAGCCGCCGCTTACCAACAGCAAACTGTCCGCTACTACAATGCACGGGTCAAGCATCGTGCTTTCAAGACCGGAGATTTGGTCCTAAGGCGGAACGAGTTCGTTGATCAAGGCAAGTTACACAAGTTTTCTCCGAAGTGGGACGGCCCGCTCCTCGTCTCAGAAGTCTTGCCCGTCGGGGCCTATTGCCTACAAGACGCTGCGGGTTACAAATTTTCACGGCCTTACAACGCCGAGAAGCTCAAGTTGTACCTTTGAAATTATATCTATGAATACATGTTTCTTCTTTGACAAAGCGATGTAAATTTTTCTAAGTTTCTTAATGATAAGAAGGAACTTCTCTTATGTGTTTCCCTCTTCCTCGGCTCAAAGCTCACGAATTTAGTTTTGCAAAAATGCTCAAATGCACCCAGAAGACAAAAAGGAAACAATAGAATATCGCAAAAAGGAGACCTTCATTTATTTATCAAAAGGTATTGTGGGCTCCTCAGCCATACATAAAAATTGAAATTACAAAAGAGGGGGAACGGGGTCAAGGAAGCACTGCTGGTGATACTCTCTGGAGATCTCCGTCAGACGAGCCCATGCCTCTTCAGCTCGCTCCCGCTGATGCTGCATGCGAACCTGGGATGCCACGGAAGGGCTGGGTGCCCCACCAACCGAGCCTTGGCTCACGATCTGTCTCTTTTGGAAGCACTCCAAAATGAGGGCCACAGATCGGTCGTGCCTGGTCTTCGAGATCAGGATGATGACATAAATCGTACGGACCTTGTCGAGGGCCTCGTCCAGCAGCTCCTCGGCAAGGGGGTTGTACAAACCATGGGACCTCCTCCAAATTGCGTACATCAGCAATTGGAGGAGGGGCGATCGGCGAGGGAGTAGATGGCCGATGTGATCCTCGATGCGCTGGATCACACCCCGGTACTTATCCTCGGAAACGGATTGCTCGTACAGGTAAACATCATCAGGAGCGATGACCTCTTCAATCGAGTAAATATGCCCAGCCATCTCGAAGAAGCAATGCTGAAACAAACCCATCTCCTTCTCTATTTATAGCCTCCACAGCGTCCCCAAAAGTCCAAATTTGCGTGCGCATGGGCATGAATCCAGGGATTCGCTTGATTCTTCCAATATTGTACTGCCACGCGGCGGATATCCCGTATTTCTTGGCGAATCAATGTCGGAACGACGCAGATCTTGGAACACCTCGCCTCACCTATGCGTTTCTGCCACGTGCCGTCCACGACGGTCACTCTCTCCGATATTCACACATCTCGGAAGGTCGGGCAGAGCCTCGCAAAACCGAGCAGCCTCCCCGCTCGGTCTATCCATGGCTGGTAGTTCACTACCCACCGACGCCAAGGATCGAAGCCCTCGTCAAGAGGCCACCGAGCGGCTTCCCTACTCGGTTCATCCTTAGCGGGTAACTTCTTACCCATCTATACCAAGGATCAAAGCCCTCGCCAAGAGACAACCGAGCAGCTGCCCTGCTCGGTCCATCCTGTTAGTTATATGTATGCCCTAGAGAACATTATTGTACATATGATGTATATTATAATGGATGCTTGGACATATATAGAGAGGACTTTCTTACTCGACATGATAGTATGCTATCTGGTTGCTCTTTGTCTTAACATGTAGACTTGTATTGTGATACTGTCTTGCTCTCACATGTTGATAAAGCCCTTAGGATGTGTACATGACTACCAGGACTATGATGGAGATCATACTAGTGGGGCCAGGGTAGTACATAAGTACATCCTTTAATTGTTCCTAGTCGAGAGTGTATCGAGATAGGGTATCGATATTCCAGAGTAGACTACCGTATATGCTTCTTGACCCATATGATGGACGATGGATGATCCCACATCCATTGGTACTTGACATCAAAGATGGTATACGAGTGCTCAGTGGAGACCGGTTACACTGAACGGACTCGCCGTGAACTCCTGGTTGGTATTATACTTATCGTCAGATAGCAATTCTCTGGTGACACTGGTACAGGTTAGTCTATAGACCCGAGATCGTCATAGAGTCTTGTATGATTCCCACTGTGTTTTGATTTCCACCTTACCACGTTCAAGAGAACATGCAAAACGGTGTTTTTTGGGTACAGTCCCGAGTCACATGGAGGCAATGAGCGATAGGAAGGGATTCGTATCTCCCGGTATTGGGGGTTGATGTTGCGCTGTGCTCGATTGGCTATAACAGGAAGTCCCTGACTATGGCTGATACAGAGATTTACTGGTAAGTGTTATCAGTAGTTTCTCGACCTGTTATGAGCCTCACATCGGCACGACTTATCGGTTACCGGGTTCTGATGTTTACCACCCCTAAACTAGATATGCGACATATCAGACAAAGAGACCGGACTATACGGTAGTGTTGCTGACAGGATTTACAGGAGTATGAACAGGCTTGCTTGTTGATCTTCTGATCGCTCAATACCCGGGTAGCCGTTACGTCCAGCTAGTACCGCCGACGGCTTGTGGGTGACTGATATGGTCATCACCTACTGCCGGCGTATTGACGAGTCTTTAGAATCCTACACAGAGGTTTCCTGGCTCAGGCGAAACGAAGTAGGAGCACACATATGATATGTGCGAGACCGAGATTAATATATGTATGTGATACCGTATTCTATTCTCACGATATGTGATATCGGCCGGTTATATGTGATATAACCGAGTTATCGAATCAAGTGTTGATTCGATAAGATGATACATACGATATTAGTCGGTTATATATGATATAGCCGGATTATTGAATCAAGTGTTGATTCGATAATTTAATGTATAATTGTATATTTGATATATTAATTCACATTAACTAATATTTGTTCACTTAAGCATTTCTATTTCTCACTTATGTTTTTAATATATATGTGATATATATTAATTGTGTTTCTTTTTGTGTCATGCTTGATGATACATACTACATGGGTGTATGAGACTCACACCATGCTCATTATAATGTAGGGTTTATTTATTTAATGTAAATCAAATAATCAGTTGGAAATTTGTTCATGGTTGAAGCTTGTGGAAGCTTGTGGAACCATTGACTCAGTCCACTAATTTTGTTTTACTTAAGATATTTATTAACCCAACCATTACCTTAAGCCATGGTTAAGTCTCTACATAAGTTAATATGAGATATTATCTCACCCATGGTTGCTATTCTCACACACAACATTATCTCTTCATCTTCTTCTTCATCAAGAGTGAGCTCTCTAGGTTTTTGAGAGGTGAAGAAAAATAGTGAGAAAATTAATTCTAAAGTAAGCAAAAATCCTACTTTATCATCCTCTACTAGACTAGTCATTTAGTTTAGGGTGTTAGCTTCACTAATCCCTAATTAGTGAAAAGGTAGCTTGGGTTGGTGTCTCCTCGACGTAGATTATCTTCAGCCTCGAAGACTTCGTGAAAACTTGTTTGTTTCATCTTGTGGAGCCATTCTAGAGTCCGGAAGATCACTACTTGGAGCGAAGGGATTACTACACGGAGTTATTGAAGTGAAGGACCGGTCTACAAAGGTTGTATTTCATGTTCACTTAGATGTAAAGTTGTTTACATGCATATTTTGTCTAATTCTCTAGTTAAGATTATAGGGTTAGGGTTGTTTAGCATGGCAAATTTTTGAAAATGGCATGGACGATGCCTCCCGAAACCTTGCTGTCGTGCTAAGTAATCCTACACATCCATGGCTGGTAGTTTACTACCCACCGACGCCAAGGATCGAAGTCCTCGTCAAGAGGCCACCGAGCAGCTACCCTGCTCAGTCCATCCTTAGCGGGTAACTTCTTACCCATCTACGTTAAGGATCAAAACTCTTGCCAAGAGGCAACGGAGCAGCTGCCCTTCTCGGTCCATCCACGGCTGGTAGTTCACTACCCACGACGCCAAAGATCGAAGCCCTTGTCAAGAGGTCACCGAGCAGCTTCCCTGCTCGGTCCATCCTTAGCGGGTAACTTCTTACCCATCTTCGCTAAGGATCAAAGCCCTCGCCAAGAGGCAACCGAGCAGCTTCCCTGCTCGATCCATCCATGGTTGGTAGTTCACTACCCACCGATGCCAAGGATCGAAGCCCACGTCAAAAGGCTACCGAGCAGCTTCCCTGCTTGGTCCATCATTAGCGGGTAACTTCTTACCCATCTACGCTTAGGATCAAAGCCCTCGCCAAGAGGCAACCTAGCAGCTACCCTGCTCGGTCCATCCATGGCTGGTTGTTCATTACCCACCGACACCAAGGATCGAAGCCCTCGTCAAGAAGCCACCGAGCAGCTACCCTGCTTGGTCTATCCTTAGCGGGTAACTTCTTACCCATCTACGCTAAAGATCAAAGCCATTGCTAAAAGGCAACCGAGCAGCTGCCCTGCTCGGTCCATCCATGGCTGGTAGTTCACTACCCACCGACGCCAAGGATCGAAGCCCTCGTCAAGAGGCCGCCGAGTCACCACCGAGTCGGCTGATTCCGGCGATGACCCCAACATGAAAATTGTGTCTTTTCACATTCCCTATGCACCTGCAAAATTTTAGCCTCAGACCATTTCCAGAGCTCTTTTAAAACCCCAACTACTCCACTTTTAATACATTTTTAATACATTTCATCACATTTTTCATTTTAACCTTTCACCTAGCCTAACCCTATAAATACTATCCCTACCCTCTCAC
Organism: Agapanthus africanus; assembly: GCA_030015575.1. Lineage (NCBI taxonomy): Eukaryota > Viridiplantae > Streptophyta > Magnoliopsida > Asparagales > Amaryllidaceae > Agapanthus > Agapanthus africanus. The sequence goes on along the minus strand of JASDDO010000019.1, from coordinate 820,078,424 downwards.
CCCAAACTCTGAGCCAACTCTCTAAAATTTCCAAGAAACTTGTGTGCTTTGAAAACGAGCACGATGCGAAGCTACGGCGAAATTCCCGGCGAACTTCCGGCGATCGTTCTAGAAGCCCTCGACGACGAAGCGACGCACCGGCGATTCCTCTCCTTCCATCTTACTCTCGTTATTGTCCAAAACCCGTAAGTCCCATTTCTAACTGTCTTTTCCATTCTAAATATACGGATTTACAAAACCCGACGGAATCGGAACAAATCCGATTTCCGATTCGGTTTTCTTATAAAACTTCACCTCTCGTTAATACAATTATGCTTAAACTCTCTCATATTGACTATTAAACACTAATCAACTAAATTGATCAAGTTTCATATCACAAAATAATTGCTAGTTCCTTTACCGTATTTTTTCATTTAAATACCACATAGTTCCTTTTGCGACATTTAAACCATTAAACTTGTTATACCTTTAAGTAGATCACGAGGTAATGACCTACCTCCTCACACACTCATATGCAACATAGCACGATACCATCGGGAACATAGAATACGGGAAATCGACATTTTTACAAATAAATAACCTTTGAGCTAATAAAAAAAATATCTAGACTCAACCAATTAAGGACTGTCGCGCTCATTAGGACAGAGGAAGGTTGTGGACATTCAGTCGTTTATCTAAACCTAACTTTGTGGTGCCTAGGCCAGACAAGTGAGAAATGTAACTTTAAAAGGCCCGTCTCACGGTGATTCGTGAGCGGAACCCTCCTTTCTTCATTTGTACTTACCTGACCACAATTGGCGGTGAAGAGGCAATTTGACAGATATCTCACAACTTGTCGCTTTGGACCAGTTAGGAGCAGTCTAGTTGACTTAGGAGACCTTAGAACATAGAATACGGGAAATCGACATCTTTACAAATAAATACTATTTACTTAATAAAACTGTTTTTTAAAGGATTTAGTATTTATACAAATCTTTGCAAAGCGCCGCTACAACCCATTTTGGGGAACCCGTTCGGGATGGTGCGGATTATCACACATCATCGGGCTTAGTAGTGCGAGATTCAGACCTCCGCAAGGAGCATTCGGTCTCGAAAGATTTAAAATACGACATCTTAAGAAAATGAGATTTTTAGAATATAAAATATATATTAAAATTATTTTTGTATAAATATATGTATATTTATCATTAAAATACCTATTTTGTTATGATATAAATATTCCATCTTTTTCTAAAAATCACAATAATCAATTTTACACTAAAATACCATGAATTCCATACAAAATCAATATTACAAATAAATACCTTTATTTATGAAATTAGAAATATCACAATATAAAATTCAAATTCATTATAACACTAAAGACGAATAATAAATACTTGGGGTGTATTTTGAAAAGTACATAAAAGTATTTTTACATAGAACCCCCTCAAGTTCTATAAATTACCCTAAGGACTCTAGTAAACATAGGTTTAAGCGGGACCAATCTCTTGAGCCTCAGGGAGCCGGAGAAGTGGGTGCTTGCCTACTTAAGGTAGACAACTTAATAATGGTGTTATTAATACGGTAATCGTCTTTGAAAAGACACAAATCCTGCCGCCCATATGCAGCGGTTACCGATAACATCAAAACAATTAGGACTTCAATTCACTTTTCTAATTGTCTGACTCAGGTTTGAGTCTCATTATAATCTGACTTGAATATAATTCAAGTACAATTTACAATTTACAATCTACAATCTACAATATTACAATCCAACATGAATCCATGAATCCAACTATCAACTTATACAACTTGACTTAACCGAACCATGAATATATATTCCATTTACATGATCTCCAGTTTACATCCATTTACATGATTCTACGGTTACATCCGTTACAGATATCATGGTTTCGGTCAGTCATCCAATTATACAATCAATACAGTTTATAATATAATACAATCAAACACTACGGGGTTTAAGGGGTACACTGGTACGGAAGGTGTTAAGAGTGGCACGAGACTGCAAGATTTAAGACACCTAACATGAATCCAATTGCCGTTGTTCCGGGCCTTTTAACGGAGCCTTGTACTCTATATTCAGTTCACCGTAGTCTCTGGTCTAACGAGACTCCTCTCGTATACACTGGCATTCTTCTGTACCAAACTACAAACAACAGCGTTAACACAACATTACAACAATATAATACAACTTTAAAAGATACCTTCTTATTCTGTCTATTCTATTTCCCCCTTATCTGTGAGACTTACCGAGCGACCTGTTCGTTGACGACATTCTCTTTCTTTTTTCTTTGAATGTCGTCAGGTGATCTGGACACATCAGAGATCGAGCCCAGCGCTGAAGACTTGGACCAGTTCAGTGAAGACCCCGAGCTCTAGTCATTGTACACTTTCATTTCAGTACCTTTTCATTTCTGTTATGACATTGTTTAGGCATTGCTTTTTATTCAGTTAAATTTAACTTTCCATGTATTGTACATAAAGAATGTAAATAAATAAAGTTGCTGCTCAGTTTATATCTCTTGTCTCTTGTGCTTACTTTTATATTGCTTAGATACGCTTAGCGTATTTACTTCACAGTAAATACGTAGCGGTCTCGTCGCGTCCCCTTCGCCATACACTGGGAAGCGGGGCGTGACAAGAGGCCACCGAGAAGCTACCCTGCGGTCCATCCTTAGCGGGTAACTTCTTACCCATCTACACTAAGGATCAAAGCCCTCGCCAAGAGGCAACCGAGCAGCTGCCCTGCTCGGTCCATCCATGGACGGTAGTTCACTACCCACCGACACCAAGGACCGAAGCCCTCGTCAAGTGGCCACCGAGCAGCTTCCCTGCTCGGTCCATCCTTAGTGGGTAACTCCCTACCCATCTATGCTAAGGGTCAGAAGTCCTCAATATTGGCTACGCCGACCAATCATAAGAGTGGCGGTCGTCGGTCCAACTCGACGTATCTTTAACGAGTGATCGCCACCTCGACTTCGGGGCCATAAGGACGTTGATCTTACACCGGCCTTTATACACTTCAAATAATTGGATTTAACTCGACGCGCGATCGCCAACTAAAGGACCCGCCACCGACCTAGCGTTCATCAGGCAAGCAAAATGAAGACATTACCACGAAATGAAAACATTGCGACACAAATTTCTGCAAAAGGGCTTTATTTACAACTCGGGAATCTTTACAAAGCTATTGTGGGCTTCTCAGCCTTACAAAATCACCCGAAGGCTTACAAAATTCCGAAACAAAAAACAAGAAAAGAATAAAAAAGAAGGCAGGGAGATTCAGGCCTCGGGACCGGGGAGGACCTCGACGTTCTCTGCGGCAGCGTCGGAAGCCGGGGTAGCGGCTTGAAGGTCGGTGCCCACCGCAGGAGCTTCGGCACTGGGAGCCAAGGTGACCGACTTCTCCCCAACTCTCCCATCAGGGGCCTTCCTCCAGGCGACGCTTCCGGTGGCATCCCCCTACACCTCACCTTCGAAGGGGTACTCGAGCCAGAACTTATCGTCGGGAAACTCCGGCATCAGCGCCTTGACGGCATCGATGGCATCATTCCAAACGAGGGCCGAGACGTCGGCGAGGTCGGCGTAGAATTGATCCGACTTCTTGTAGCTCTCCACCGCCTTCGCAGCCCGGAGGTAGACGTGCCTCATCGCTTCCTTCATCGCCTCGTTTTCCCTTTCTAGGGTGTCCCGCGTCTTCTTCAGAGTGGCAGCGAGCACCCTGGCATCTTCCAACTTGGCCTCAACGACCTTGTTGGACTCCATCAAAACTCCGATGGTCTTCCGGTAGCCGGCGTTCACCCGATCCTCGGCAGCCACCCAGTCTTCGAGGGCGGTGATCCTCTCCTTCGCCTCACGCAGCTCCCGGCTCAAGCCCTCCTCCTGCGAGAAAGAATTTGTTCTCCGCCGGAAGACGCGGTCGGGACGTTGGGACGTCAGGCCTGAATTCTCGGGGCCAGATGCTATTTGGTTTTATCCGTCCACCTCTCCGAAGATGCCAAGTTGATTTATGGCACCATGTATCGAAGGTTTAGACGGATGCGGCCGTTGTAGCAGACTTCGTCAGATTCCCCCTCGTTTACGACGGGTTTTTGATTGTAGGGACGCTCTTCCCTGCAGGCGCAAGCCCCTGCAGTTAATTATGCTACCGCATAGCGGTAACCACTTTCTCCTCTCCAGATGGTCACTTCGTGTCGTGTGTGTTTGTTTTATTTTTGGTTGCCCGTGGATTGTATACGGAGACTAATTTATGTTGTCGCCCGTAGGGCATGGATTAGTCCAAATCCGTATTTTCTTAGATTTGGGTTTTGGTTTGGGTTTAAGGATTGTTAATCTCATTTGAGACTAAGATCAACTTAAACATTTGTTAAGGATACGTTAGTCTAATTTTAGACTAAGATCAACTTAACCATTTGTTAAGGATACGTTAGTCTAATTTTAGACTAAGATCTACTTAACAGGATCATTTAGATCCAACAAAAGAGCATTTGGGCTCTATTGTTTTAGTTTAGGGACTTTGCGGTCCAGAAGTTTAAGGACATCATAGTCCATTGAGTTTAAGGACATCATAGTCCATAGTTTAAAGACGTCATGGTCTATAAAGTTTAAGGACATCATAGTCCATGAGTTTAAGGACCCCACAGTCCGTGGTAGTTTATAGACATCATAGTCTATAAAGTTTAAGGACATCATAGTCCATGAGTTTAAGGACCCCACAGTCCATGAAATGTCTGGTTATCGGGACCCGTCACCTCTCTGAAGATGTTGAAGGATTACAACGACAAATATCAGAGGAATGAAGAGATGTATCCTTGAACCAATATTGGTTGGGAGATCTGTAGTCCGATTTGGGACTAAGATCAAAGATTTATGAGCATATGGGCTCAGTTAATCTGAATTAAAGATCTGTGGCCAACTTGGGCCCATTCATTTAGAATGTTAGACATTTAATTAGGCTCGGTCCTTTTTCATTTAACAATGCTGAGCATTGGTCCTGAAAACTTTTGTCTTTTATTGAATGTTGAGCACTCATTATGGCTCTGGTCTTTACCATTAAAGAACAATTTATGCTCTCTCTGCGCATACGTGAGAAGCACGTGGTGCGCTTGGCGCTGAGCACCAGTCAATGAGCACAGAGCACTTCTGTTTAAGTAGCGCATACGTGAGGAGCACGTGGTGCGCTTGGCGCTGAGCGCCAATCAATGAGCGCAGAGTGCTTCTGTTTAAGTAGCGCACGCGTGAGGAGCACGTGGTGCGCTTGGCGCTGAGCGCCAATCAATGAGCGCAGAGCGCTTCTGTTTAAGTAGCGCACGCGTGAGGAGCACGTGGTGCGCTTGGCGCTGAGCGCCAGTCAATGAGCGCAGAGCGCTTCTGTTTAAGTAGCGCACGCGTGAGGAGCACGTGGTGCGCTTGGCGCCAGTCAATGAGCGCAGAGCGCTTCTGTTTAAGTAGCGCACGCGTGAGGAGCACGTGGTACGCTTGGCGCTGAGCGCGAGTTAATGAGCGCAGAGCGCTTCTGTTTAAGTAGCGCACGCGTGAGGAGAACGTGATGCGCTTGGCGCTGAGCGCCAGTCAATGAGCGCACAGCGCTTCTGTTAAGTAGCGCACATGTGAGGAGCACGTGGTGCGCTTGGCGCTGAGCGCCGGTCAATGAGCGCAAAGCGCTTCTTATGAAATAGCGCACACGTGAGGAGCACGTGGCGCGCTTTGCGCTGTGCACCAGACTTTGGAGCGCTAAGGCGCTTCTTTAAACTTGGAGCACTAAGGCTCTGCAGCGCTGTGCGCGAGATTTGGAGCGCTGAGGCACTGCTTTAAACTTGGAGCGCTAAGGCTCTTTTTAGGCAGCTTTGCGCTCTGAGAATTAAATTTTCTCTTATCAAAGACTTTGTCTTATGGACCTAAGAACAAAGTTTTTATTTTATAGGAGATGGTTCAATCTTTTATACTCTTGGTGAAAGGCTTTGCCTTTATTGATCTATGATCCTAAGAAAATTGAATTATTCTCCTCTCTATTTATAATGAGATGTTATAATCTATTTTGTGAAAGACCATTTGTCATAAAGATCTATGATCTGACAAAAGAATTAAGTTCTTTTTCTGATGAGATACTTTGATCTCTATATTTTACCTTGAAGAAATGCTTCTTCTGCTGAGAGCTTCCTCTTCTCTCTGAACTTTCTCAAAATTTATGGGGGGTTCCTCTCTTTGAGACTTGAAATCTTGGGGCCTTTATATAGGGTAGGCTGATTTGTTGAATCGGTTGAAGAGATCTTTTCTTTAATTAGTTTGGGGATTTCCCCACCATTGGATCTTTGATCCTAGAGCTTCTGTTTTACAGAAGGCAATTTTCTTGTTTTTAACAAGTTTGGGAAATCTTTTTCCATACAGAATTTATTCTGTATTCTGGTGATTTTTAATCACCATTGGATCACTGATCCAACGGTGCTCTGATTTTCAGAACATAATCTTTCTTGTTTGGAAAGATTCTAAGGAATGTTTCCTTAACAGAATTTTATTCTGGTCAATTGATGATTTTTAATCTTGTTCGTTGGATCTTTGATCCAAAGGCCGAGAATATTTTGTTCTATCGCTAGCGCTTACGTGCTTTGCACGTGGTGCGCTGCTTAGAGTGCAGCGCTCTTAGCACTAACGCTTACATGCTTTACACGTGGTACGCTGCTTATAGTGCAGCGTTCATGTGCTTTGCACGTGAGCGCTGCCTCAGAGTCTTTGACTTTCAGCACTGGCGCTGCTTCATTTCAAATTTCAAAATTTGAACAGAGCTTTGCTCTGATTTGGGAAACAGACTCGCCCGTGATCTGTATCGCCGGGGAAATTTCCTCGTGCTCCATATTGGAAATGATGGCGCAGTGCTGGTGGACCTAAGGAAAACAAAAGGAGGGGTCAAAAAGGCATCCGATCCTGCGAACGAAAAGTACTTAATAAAAACCCGAACGGGAGGCGAACACTGACCTGCACGGCCTCCTGGGCTATGACCGCGATTTGGGCCTTGAGGGTCCCCTGGGGGATTTTGCCCCTAGCCGACCTTTCTATCTCTGAGAGCAGGCTATTGGCGACAGAAAGCCCCGAGGGCATCTCAAAGTGAAGATCCCCTTCATCCATGAAGATCGAGGAAGACGAGGAATGGGGCACAGTCCTTTGGTGCCTCTTGAGGAGGGGCGCGGGAGGATCGGTCTCGTCTTCTACCTCAAAAACCGGGTGTTCCCCTCCGAATGACGGCCAAGACTGAACGTCTTGCCTGAAATTCGGGGCAGATGCTAATTGGTGCTATCCGTCCACCTCTCCGAAGATGCCAAGTTGATTTATGGCACCGTGTATCGAAGGTTTTAACGGATGCGTCCGATGTAGCAGACTTTGTCAGATTCCCCCCTCGCTTGAGGGGTTTTTGATTGTGGGGACGCTCTTCCCTGCAGGTGCAAGCCCATGCAGTTAATTACGCTACCGTATCGCGGTAACAACTTTCTCCTTCTACAGATGTTCACTTCGTGTCGCGGGTGTTTGTTTTGTATTTGGTTGCCCATGGATTGTATACGGAGACTAATTTATGTCGTCGCCCGTAGGACGTGGATTAGTCTAAATCCGTGTTTTCTTAGATTTGGGTTTGGGGTTTTGGTTTGAGGATACGTTAGCCATATTTAAGGCTAAGATCAACTCAAACGTTTGTTAAGGATACGTTAGTCCAATTTGAGACTAAGATCAACTTAACTGGATCGTTTAGATCCGACAAAAGAGCATTTGGGCTCTATTGTTCTAATTTAGGAACATAGTGGTCCGTTGCATGTATGGCCGTCGGGACCCATCACCTCTCTGACGACGTTGAAGGATTACAACGACAGATGTCAGAGGAGTTCAGGGATGTACCCTTGAACCAAAGTTGTTTTGGAGTTCTATAGTCCAATTTGGGACTAAAGTCTGTTTGAAGGTTTAAGAATACGTTAGCCGTATTTGAGGCTAAGATCAACTTAAACGGTTGTTAAGGATACGTTAGTCCAATTTGGGACTAAGATCAATTTAACGGGATCGTTTAGATCCGACAAAAGAGCATTTGGGGCTCTATCGTTCCAGTTTAGGGACATGGTGGTCCTTCGCCAGTTTAGGGACATGGTGGTCCAATACCAGTTTAAGGACATAGCGGTCCAATACCAGTTTAAGGACATAGTGGTCCATCGCCAGTTTAGGGACATGGTGGTCCAATACCAGTTTAAGGACATAGTGGTCCATCGCCAGTTTAGGGACATGGTGGTCCAATATCAGTTTAAGGACATAGTGGTCCGTAAAATGTATGGCTGTCGGGACCCATCACCTCTCTGAAGACGTTGAAGGATTACAACGACAAATATCAGAGGAGTTGTGATATGTACCCTTGAACCAATGAGTTGGTTGAAAGAGCAGATGTGCTCAGTTCAAGATGAGTTGAGGACTTATGGCCAGTTTGGGCTAAGTCCAATTATGTTTGAAATATTGGCCCTCTGTTGGCTCATTGAAGGAGAGGTTTGCCTCTAGAAACTTAGCCAATTGGGCTAAAGATAGTGTTAAACACTAAAGACCAACAGTGTTGAACACTAGGATTAAGATTAGCAAGTTAGTGTTTAACGCTAAAAGATAATCAATGTTAAACACTAGCAGCGGGGCTTTCAAATTAGTGTTAAACACTAAAGCAAATCAGTTTAAACACTGGTAGCAGAGATTTCAAATTAGTGTTAAACACTAAAGAAAATCAATGTTAAACACCGGGAACAGAGTTTTCACATTAGTGTTAATCACTAAGAAAAACAGTGTTAAACACTGCAAATAGAGTTTTCCAAATCAGTGTTAAACACTGCAGATAGAGTTTTCCAATTAGTGTTAAACACTAAGGAGGGAGGGGTCACGTGCGGACACGTGAGAGCGTCCTGATTTCCCTTATTTTATTCTGCAGGTAAGTGTTTAACACTTTTAATTTCCTGGCCATCACGTGTGGGCACGTGATAGGCATTCATCCATTCGATATTAAAGGGATTCGTTAGGGGTCACGTGGGGACACGTGAGGGCGCCCTAAATGTGGAGCCAGATCTCCTTTTGGTTTATCCTCAAATCTGCGAACAAGTGTTAAACACTTTTATTTTTATTTTAGAGCATCACGTGTTGGCACGTGATGGGGATCTGTGCGCCAATTGTTAAAGCATTTGCTGAGGGGTCACGTGATAACACGTGAGAGCGCCCAAAGCTTTCATTTCCTTTGCTTTTTCTTTCTGCGTTTTGGGAGTCACGTGGGAGCACGTGAGGTGATGCTTCAAAGTTCTTTGCAGGGGATCTTTTCAAGGGTTACGTGGGGGCACGTGACCCTAGTTCTTTTCATGAACAGAGATCTTTTAAGAATTGAATTCTTTGTAGGGTTAAACCCTAATTATGATTTTGGAGGAATTAAATTCCTATCGTGAAAGAATTAAATTCTTATTTAGGATAAAACCCTGATTCCTTTTTAAAGGAATTAAATTCCCAGATATGTAAAAGAATTAAATTCTTATATAGGGTTAAACCCTAGTTTCATTTTAGGAGGAATTAAATTCCTGAAAGTTTGGGAGAATTAAATTCTCAAAACTCAATTCCTCCTCTGTATTTTAGATCTGCATGGCAGGATCTCAACCCAATGAGAATTAAATTCTCAATTCATGGGGAGATGTGCACTTTGCAGATCCTCAACCAGAGAAAGAACTAAGTTCTTTTTTGGATAAGAGTTAAACTCTTGGATTTTGAGAATTAAATTCTCTGTTTGAAGTTTTGATTCCCTTTCTTTTCTCATCTAGGGTTTTCTTTTGCAGAGAATTAAATTCTCCTCTCTTTTCTTTTTTCTCTTGAGAATTAAATTCTCCTCTCTCTGTTTTTCTCTCCCAAAAGGTCCCCCTTCTTTTCTTTTCTTGGCTCCTATTTATAGGAGAAGGAAAAGAATCAATTTGTTCAGCAAATCTCTCATTGAAAGATTTGATTTGATTATTGAGAGATTTGATTTATGTTTATCATTAATCTGGGCCATTAGATTATTAGGTGAATTTTATTCACCATTGGATTTTAAATCCAAAGATATCTCTTTGTTATTTCGGTTAGATTTAAGGGGAAATCTTTCCAAGACTGATATTTTCCCATAAATTGGTGATTTTTAATCACCCTTGGATCTTTAATCCAGCGGTCCCCATAATCCTTTTTCATTTGGAAAGATTTAGAAGCTTTTAGAATTTTAATTGTATTTGGAAAGATTTAAATGAACTTTTTCAGAATTTAATTCTGTTGAACAGCAAGGCTTTTATAGCCAGTCACGTGTTGCCACGTGACCCCCGGTCACGTGTGAGCACATGACCCCCTGAATGGGCTCCTCTTCTACGCTCTGTCCTTTGCCGCTGCTTTAACCATCACGTGTCAACACGTGACCATTGGTCACGTGTGAGCACGTGATACCTCATTGAGATAATTCCTGATTTTTAATCAGGGAACAGCGCATAACATATTTGCCCATAACTTTTGATCCCGAATGAATTATGAAGCCCATAATATATCAAATCGAATGGTTTTTCGAGATGCTTTCAATATCATCAAAATTTATCTGTTTCTCCTTCGGGAATTTATCAAAATACAGGTCGGAAGATATCGGTTCGCATTTTCTTAAGCGTATCACTGCCATTTGATACCTTGGGCTCTTTTGCGCAGAAATTTTTGGCGGGAACAAATGCCCCCCACTACTTTGCCCATGTAAGTATGTACGTGGGTGAAGTAGTGCAAACTTATGAGCAGCCATAGAATTGAGGGCTTAGGAGACAAGTTTAGGGTCCTTGTAGCCTAAGACTTTTCAACTTTATGAGCCGTGAGGGTCTCACAAAGATTTTTCTCCCTACAGATCGAGAGGATCTCATAGGTGTATTTTCTCCTTAGGAATCGTGAGGATTCCTAAGTGTGTTTTCTCTTATAAGTCGTAAGGATCCTATAAGAGAATTTTCCCTCTTACGAGTCGAGAGGACCCGTAAGCGGTTGTTTCCCTCCTTGTCGAGATTCGACTTTGGAGAGTGAGACCCATGGATAGTATGCAAGAGACCATTTTGGGCCGACTTGCAGGGTCCCAGTGCTTAGGAAACAGGTTTTTTAATCCCTACTGCCTAAGGCTTTATCTCACGAGTCGAGACGAATCGAGAAGTTCTCGCAAAGACATCAATTTCCTCACGAGTCGAAACGGATCGAGCAGATCTCGCAAGAATATCCTAACGTCACTGTTAACCTCTGCTCTTTACGACAGAAGTCCGTTAAGGTCTGTGGTACTTAGGGTTTTGGCCGTCGTACCGTCGCATCAGCTGATATATTCCTCGATAGGCAATCGTGCTGTTCGAGTAGCCCTGCGACTGCCGTGTCTTTGATCCTTTCGGGGGCTGGACAAGACGTCTTCAAGCAATCTTCCTTGGCAGTTTGACCGTCGGAAGAGCAAGCGTTAGGAATTTACCATGCCGCTTTTTACTTGAGGTTAGGCTCGTTTTGGGGAGCCCCGATGAGTCATAACCATTCCGCGCTGGTGTGGGATGATCTCCGATACTCTTTCTGGCTTTATATGACTTGCCGTTAAGACCCTGAAGCTAGGAATTTGGCCTTTGCTTCATTTGCTGGCATTGCGTCCTCTGTATCGAGACGAATGTCATGGTTGTCTCTAGGTTGCCGGTGAACCATCGAGGTTTGGAACTAGGGATTTTGCCATGGCTCCTTTTGGTGATGTTGCGTCTGCTGTATCGAGACGAACGTCGAGGTGGTGACCACTCCATGTGGGATGATCTCCGGTGGTCTTTCAGGCTTTATATGACTTGCCGTTAAGACCTTGAAGCTAGGAATTTGGCTTTCGCTTCGTTTGCTGGCATCGCGTCCTCTGTATCGAGACGAATGTCATGGTTGTCTCTAGGTTGCTGGTGAACCGTCGAGATTTGGAACTAGGGATTTTGCCATGACTCCTTTTGGTGATGTTGCGTCTGCTGTATCGAGACGAACGTCGAGGTGGTGACCATTCCACACTGGTGCGAGATAATCTCCAATTGTCTTTCAGGCTTTATATGACTTGCCGTGAAGACCCTGAAGCTAGGAATTTGGCCTTCGCTTCGTTTGCTTGGTGCGTCCGAATCCTGCTGGGGAAGAACGTTGTTGTTGACATATCGTCTGCTATATCGAGATGAATGTCGTGGTGGTGAGCACTCCATATGGGATGATCTCTGATTGTCTTTTCGGTTTTATATGAGTTACCGTCAAGACGTTGAAGCTAAGAATTTGGCCTTCGCTTCGTTTGCTTTAGCGCGTCCGAATCCTGCTGGGGGAAGAACGCTGGGGTGACATTTCTTCTGCTGTATCGAGACGATCGTCGAGGTGGTGACCACTCCGCGCTGGTGTGAGATGATCTCCGATTGTCTTTCAGGCTTTATATGACTTGCCGTCAAGATCCTGAAGCTAGGAATTTTGCCTTTGCTTCATTTGCTTTATCACGTCCGAATCCTGTCGGAGGAAGAACGCTCTGTTGACATCTCGTCTACTGTATCGAGACGAACGTCGAGGTGGTGACCATTCCGTGCTGGTGCGAGATGATCTCCGATTGTCTTTCAGGCTTTATATGACTTGCCGTCAAGATCCTGAAGCTAGGAATTTTGCCTTTGCTTCATTTGCTTTGTCATGTCCGAATCCTGTCGGAGGAAGAACGCTGTGTTGACATCTCGTCTGCTGTATCGAGACGAACGTCGAGGTGGTGACCATTCCGTGCTGGTGCGAGATGATCTCCGATTGTCTTTCAGGGTTTATATGACTTGCCGTCAAGATCCTGAAGCTAGGAATTTTGCCTTTGCTTCATTTGCTTTGTCACGTCCGAATCCTGTCGGAGGAAGAATGCTGTGTCGACATCTCGTCTGCTGTATCGAGATGAACATCGAGGTGGTGACCATTCCGTGCTGGTGCGAGATGATCTCCGATTGTCTTTCAGGCTTTATATGACTTGCCGTCAAGATCCTGAAGCTAGGAATTTTGCCTTTGCTTCATTTGCTTTGGCGCGTCTGAACCCTGCTGGAGGAAGGACGCTGCTGTGACGTCGCGTTTGCTGTTTCGAAACGAATGTCAAGGTGGAGGTGGGATTTTGCCATCACTCCGCTTTGCTTTGACCGTGAGGTCTTTTGTTGACGTTGTATCTGCATCCTGCTGGACTGCGGAGGAACACCGTCGTTGAAATCTCGTCTGCTGTAACGAGATGAATGCTGAGATGGTCTCTAGGTTGTCCGTGAACCATCGAGATTTGGAACTAAGGACTATGCCGTGGCTCCGTTTGATTGTGTAGCATCTATGTCCTGCTGGAATGAGGAGGCACACCGTTGTTGGTCTCCAGGCTGTAGATGTGGCCATTGAGATTTGGAACTAGGGACTATGCCGTGGCTCCGTTTGATGGCGTAGCATCTATGTCCTGCTGGAATGAGAAGGCCCACCGTTGTTGGTCTTCGGGCTGCAGATGTGGCCATTGAGATTTAGAACTAGGGACTTTGCCATGGTTCCGTTTCGTTGCGACTCTGAGGTCGATTGTTGACGTCATGTCTGTATCTGGTTGGAGTGAGGAGAAACGCCGTTGGTGATCTCTAAGTTGTCGATGTTGACGTCGAAACCATGAAGCTCGGGATCTTCGTTTGCTTCATTTGTTGACATCGTGTCTGTAATATTGCGACAAATGTCGAGATTGTCTCTAGGTTGTCTATGAACCGTCGAGATTTGGCTTCGCTTTCTGATGGAGCCTGTTGGAAAGGTATGGTTCCTTCTTTATCCGTGCCCCTGGATTGTATACAGGGATCGATGTGATTTCACCTGTAGGGCAAAAATTTCATTCTTTCAGAATTTTTTTATTTCTTTCCGCGATGCTCTATCATTTCAGCTTTTTATATGGCGAAAATCGCGATTGCCCAATCATTTCGGCTATTTTTCGCGGTGCCCAATCATTTCGGCTATTTTTCTTTTTACTCGCTGCTTTTTATTGCGAGTTGCCCAATCATTTCGGCTATTTTGCATGCATACATTTTTACTTGCTGATTTTGTTTGCAAGTTGCCCCATCATTTCGGCTATTTCGTATGCATTTTTTTTGGCTCGCTGATTTTTTTTTTCGCGAGTAGGGGATTTGGGATTTGATACCAATCTTGGCATCAGCATCGCTGCGACTGGAATATTGCCAGGAGCGAATCATCATTTGCCGTGAAAGGACTTGGAATTTGATACCGGTTTAGGCATCAGTATCGCTGCAACTGGGATATTGCCAGGAGGGAATCATCATTTGCCTTGAAAGGGCTTGGAATTTGATACCGGTTTAGGCATCAGTATCGCTGCAACTGGGATATTGCCAGGAGCGAATCATCATTTGCCTTGAAAGGGCTTGGAATTTGATACCGGTTTAGGCATCAGCATCACTGCAACTGGGATATTGCCAGGAGCGAATCATCATTTGCCTCTGTCGATATTGAACAAAGGTGGCTTAGTAAACAGGGTTAAGGGTCCTGTCGACTAAGGCTTTTGACTTCATGAGCCGTAAGGGTCTCATAAAGGTATTTCTCCCTGCAAGTCATGAGGATCTTGTAAGTGTGTTTTCTCCTTGGGAATCGTGAGGATTCCTAAGTGCATGTTCTCTTGTAAGTCGTAAGGATCTTACAAAAGGGTTTTCTCCTTATAAGTCGAGAGGACTTACAAGTGTTGTTTGCTGTACAAGCATATCCCTAGTCACGGATGGGACTTTGTTAGGGAAATGTTTATTCCTGCCCGTGGATTGTATACAAGGGTCAATATGAGCCGCTTGTAGGGCAATATCGAAGGTTATGGGGGTTGCTTAAGAACATGTTAAGGTTTCTGTAACTTAAGACTTTCAAATCTTATGAGCCGTGAGGGTCCCATAAGAGAGTTCTCCTTACGAGTCGTGAGGATCTCGCAAGTGTATTTTCTCCTTAGGAATCGTGAGGATCCCTAAGTGTGTTGCTTCCTTTGTGAGTCGTAAGGATCTCACACCGGTGGTTTCTCCTCACAAGGTCGAGAGGACCCTGCAAGTGTCTTTTAACGAGCTTGCGCCCTTTCGGGTTTTCACAAAAACTCGCCGGTAGCCCTGTTGTTTTTACTCACGGAGCCCTTTCGGGTTTTCATCCGTGCCAATTTTGCTTATGGACATACCGTTTTTTTTTCTAACGAGGTTGCGCCCTTTCGGGTTTTCACAAACACTCACCGGTAGCCCTACTGTTTTTACTCACGGAGCCCTTTCGGGTTTTCATCCGTGCCCATCTCGCTTGTGGACGTACCCTTTTTTTTTAACACGTCAGCCTGAAGATGCCGTGGGTTGGGAGTAGTTTAACGACGTTTCGGTCATTTGCAAGTTTTTAGGACATTGCGGTTCATCGTTAGTTTAAGGACGTTTCGGTCCAGCATCGCCGTATTTGAGGCGAATCTCTAGTTTACTGACTTTTTGGTCTAGCATCGCCGTATTTGAGGCGAATCTCTAGTTTACTGACTTTTCGGTCTATGGGGCTTTCCCTATGAATGAGCATGATGCCCCTGGCATATCTATCTTTCTCGAGGCATGTGGTTGTGGCGGGCTCACCTTCCAGTTTTCGGACAGCGCGAGTTTGCCTTGTTGGTATTGGTCTTCAACCCAGTTTTTGAAGACGTAGCAATTTTCGAGTGGGTGACCCATTACTCTGTGGTAAGGACAATAGTTAGGATTGTTAACGTCACTTGGCTGCAATGGACGTTTTGGATCTGGCAGAGTGATGAGCCCGCTGCGCACTGCTAGCTCGAACAATCTCTTTGTTTTATCTTTGGGAAACGAGTAAGGACGTTTCAACTTCTCATTGAGGTATCGCGGCTTGTTGTTTTGACGACAAAACGGTCTCGGGTTACTCGGCTGTTGTTGAGTGTTGGCGACGGAAGTTGCTTTTCCATTCCCCTTATCCCTTTTGTTTGATCCGTTGTTTGTGGGTCCGAGATTCTTTTCGGGTAGCGTGCGATTGCGCAGCTGAACGTCCTCGTAGCTTTTCTTTTCTTCCTCTTTTCCTGAGGTGGATTCTTTGAAGGGAGGGCTGAGAGTCATTTCTTCTTCAGAATTGCTCCCGAAGGTGAGGGCTTGCGATCTTCTGCCGTCAACCATGTAACCGTTGCCGGCTGTTTTCATATGCTTATTTGTCGTGTTCTGTTTCCGACGAGCTTCGCGCTTCAATCGTTGAACGTGCTGCCGGTGAGCAACATATCCCTGCCACCAGTTTTTAAAGGCATTGCATTTTTCAGTAGGATGTGCAATCTCCTGATAATATAAACAGAAGTTAAGATGCATGTCCGCTTATTCAAGATATATATCGGTGGGAGAATTTCCTCTGAAAGAGGGGGGCTTCATTCCCATCGATATGGCTTTGGCGAATCTTTTCCTCATCTTGATCCTGCTTTTATTTGTGGTGGATATACTTTGATCCGGTGGAAGTGTTTCGGCCCTTTCATCTAGTCGTCGGCGTTTGGCTTTCTCGAATATGTCCATCTCGCTCTCTCGATCAGCTTTGCTTTTAAGACGGGCTTCGTTCAGGAAGGCATCGATCATCTCGTCTGATGGCCACAGAAGTTCTGGTTCAGGACCCGCCCCTGGTTTCTCGGTGCAAGGAGCCTCTTTATCATCTATCAATGAGTGAGAGATCACATGACAACTTGCTACGTAGTCCTCAGATTCATCTGATGAGTCTTCTCCATCATTTTCGTCCTCGAGGACGTGGCTGAGGAACTCTTGGAGCGTGATTGGAATCCGCGCCTTCTGGTTATACTCTTCCAGCACGTCAATCTGTTTCTGCAAATCCGTGCGCTTGTCGCCGGGCTTCACGGGCTTCTTGGATTTCTTCTTGTTTTTCTTTGAAGATTTTGACGGCTGAGTGTGAGTGCTGGGGCCTTCACCATCGATCCTTGGAGTTGGGCGCGGCTTCAGCATCACTTCGACGATCTGGGGTTCTAGCGAGTTCTTCCACCCGATCGCCGGGCATGTCTGGAGATCATTCAACATCTTCTTGGTTTTGGCTGACAGCACGACCTCCCACGAAGCTTCTTCAACAAAAGAACAAGTTGCCCCCGGTGTGTCCATCTTCTTTGGAGTGTGCGGTTGTGGTGGGTTTATTTTCCACTTCTCGGACAACGCAAACTTGCCTTGTAGATACTGATCCTCGATCCATCCTTTAAAGACGAAGCAATCCTCGATCGGGTGACTTACCGTTTGGTGGTAAGGACAATAATTGGGATCGTTGACATCGCCTGGCTGCAACGGACGCTTTGGACTCGGCAGATTGATGAGTCTATTGCACACTGCCAGCTCGAACAATCTTCTCGTTTTATTCTGAGGAAACGAGTAAGGACGTCCTAGTCTCTCCTCGAGGGATGGGCGTGGACGCACGTTGTTTTGGCGAAAAACCGGCTTTAAGTTGCTCGGCCGTTGCTGAGTATTGGCAACGAAGGTTGCTTTCCCTTTGCCCTTTTCATTCCAAGGCTCTGTCTTTGAAGAGGAAGGCCTATGGCCCATCTGGTCCATTTGGGCCAGCTTGTCAATCAAGGCCTGGAAAGTGGTTGGCTGGAAGAACATCATGAATTGGGAGATGGTCGCTTGCGGATCAAGAGTGCCCACAAACATGCCTACCGCCGGTGCTTCTTCGATCCGTTGTTCGCATTTTGACCACAGATTCCGCCATCGTATTGCGTATTGAACCCACGTTTCGCCTGGCCTTATCTTGGCGTTGATCAGCGTTGTTATCGGGGTGCGTTCGCTAGCACTCGTGAATCTTTGTGTAAACAGTAGCTCCATCTCCGCAAATGTTTTGACAGAGTCGTTAGGTAGCTCCGAATACCATTCAAAGGCCGTTTCTGCTAAGCTGCCGACGAATTGGCGAAGCAACAGTTTGTCGTCGCCTCCAGTGTTGCCGCAAAGAGCCCTGAATTGAGCGACATGCTGATGTGGATTCCCCGTCCCTTTATATACATGGAACTTAGGGATCGTATATCCCGGCGGATAACTGATTTGGTCATACCAGCCTGGGTAGGGTCGTCCAGTCTTGACAATTTGGCCAGCCGCTTCATTTGCCTGGTGAGCTCGTATCTGCTGAGCTATATAGTCATCCAGCGCGGCCTTGGAGATCGTTTCTTCTTTAGCTGTTGAAAGAGCCGGAAGGGGATTTGACGTCTCCGCTCGGTCATCTTCAATAATGATCGGAGGGTCTTCAGCTGGAGGATCCGGCTGTAACATCATCCCGACCATGTCTTGGAACAGAAGGGCCATTTGTTTTATATTAGCTGCTTGCTCTGCGGCTTCTTTGTCCTTCTTTTCGAGGACTCGGCGTAAGAAATCAGCATCAGTCTCTTGTTCGTAATGCTGTTCTGATGATGCCTCCGGGCTCTCTTTTGGCCCGGTGAGTGCAGCCATTGCAGTCATCATCTCTTGAAGCTTCTGCTGTTGCTCTTGGGCTTTTGTCACGGATCGGGTGAGCGGTCGGTGACCCGTTGAAGCATGGCCTTCCTCCTTTCCGGAAGCCATATAAACAGTATGCACCACCATGCCTCCAGACTTGGGGCGTTTAGATTCAGTGGTCTTACGGTTCGCTATGTTCACATGGGCTTTTTGCGGCCTCCTTTTCTTTTGAGTGACTGACGTTGAGGGAGCCGTCGTAGTGGGCACCCAGGTAGTTGCTGTCCTTTGTGGCTTAACAGGACGGTTCTCTTCCTGTCGAACTTTCACCCTTTTCTGCCGGCGAGAGTAATTTTGATCAATTACCGAGTCTTGGACTTGACGCCAGACCTTGTAGATTTTAGAGGACGGCCTTTGAGGAGGCTGCTCTGGCTTCGCCTTCAGTGCATTCCCCATGGCTGGAGGAGATCTCTTCAGTACGGCGGTGAGTGAATTCCTGCGCACCCTGTTAAGCAGCTCGAAGCTGTTCCCAGTTGGAACAGCAGCATTGACTTCTACCGTTGGGGCTGGTGGAGTTAACCCAGACGGGGAGTTGCCCCCAGCCTTCCTTACTCGGCGCCAGTGGCGATGGCGAGCATGTCGTGCAGATGGTATTGGTTCAGCTATGGGGATGGCTTTATCATGCCCCCTGTCCTGGTCAGGTGCAGCTGGTATCAGCCTTTCGAATACTGACGTCTGTTGAGAAGCAGTGTGCAATCTGTCGAAGACAGACCTCTGGGCAGGAGAAGTAGCTTTGAAGACTTCGCCTGAAGTGGGAGCTGAAACAGTCAGTCTTGTGAAGACCGACCCTTTGGCAGGGGAAGCCGCCTTGACGACTTCAAAGGCAGGAATGGCTATCCTTTTTGGGATAACCCTTTCTGGCATCCCAGGCTTCTTTATGAGCCCACTGGAGCTTTGGCACAATCTGTTAAAGACTGAGGCACTTGATTTGGGCGACCCGCGGAGAGGGGCCGCGGCAGTAGCAAGCCGATCGAATACCGACTTCTTGGGAGCTTCTTGTGACGGTACATGGGCATTGAAGCTCATGGGTGGGAGCATGGTCCCGAAGAATAGTCCAGTGGTGGCTTGAGTTACCTGCTCTACTGGTATCTTGAAAAGGGAGGCCGCTCGGGGCCCGTAAGTCACTCCTCCAGCAGGGACGGAGTGAGAGTTGCAGTTGCAGGTAGTGCAGTTTGAAGCCATTGATCTTCTATTTTCTGCACGGAGCAAGACACCAAATCTTAGTACCTTGAATCCACAGGCAACCACAGCAAACCGCGATTTGTTCGCGAACACGACACACGAAGTGTGGAGTGGAAAGAGGAAAAGGTCCCACCGGGCGTGCCAGAATCTGTTTCCCTCCGAATGACGGCCAAGATTGAACGTCTTGCCTGAAATTCGGGGCAGATGCTAATTGGTGCTATCCGTCCACCTCTCCGAAGATACCAAGTTGATTTATGGCACCGTGTATCGAAGGTTTAAACGGATGCGTCCGATGTAGCAGACTTCGTCAGATTCCCCCTCGCTTGAGGGGTTTTTGATTGTGGGGATGCCTTCCCTGCAGGTGCAAGCCCCTGCAGTTAATTACGCTACCGCATCACGGTAACAACTTTCTCCTTCTCCAGATGTTCACTTCGTGTCGTGGGTGTTTGTTTTGTATTTGGTTGCCCGTGGATTGTATACGGAGACTAATTTATGTCGTCGCCCGTAGGACGTGGATTAGTCCAAATCCGTGTTTTCTTAGATTTGGATTTGGGGTTTTGGTTTGAGGATACGTTAGCCATATTTGAGGCTAAGATCAACTCAAACGTTTGTTAAGGATACATTAGTCCAATTTGAGACTAAGATCAACTTAACTGGATCGTTTAGATCCGACAAAAGAGCATTTGGGCTCTATTGTTCTAGTTTAGGGACATAGTGGTCCGTTGCATGTATGGCCGTCGGGACCCATCACCTCTCTGACGACGTTGAAGGATTACAACGACAGATGTCAGAGGAGTTCAGGGATGTACCCTTGAACCAAAGTTGTTTTAGAGTTCTATAGTCCAATTTGGGACTAAAGTCTGTTTGAAGGTTTAAGGATACGTTAGCCGTATTTGAGGCTAAGATCAACTTAAACGGTTGTTAAGGATACATTAGTCCAATTTGGGACTAAGATCAACTTAACGGGATCGTTTAGATCCGACAAAAGAGCATTTGGGGCTCTATCGTTCCAGTTTAGGGACATGGTGGTCCATCGCCAGTTTAGGGACATGGTGGTCCAATACCAGTTTAAGGACATAGCGGTCCAATACCAGTTTAAGGACAAGTGGTCCATCGCCAGTTTAGGGACATGGTGGTCCAATACCAGTTTAAGGACATAGTGGTCCATCGCCAGTTTAGGGACATGGTGGTCCAATACCAGTTTAAGGACATAGTGGTCCATAAAATGTATGGCTGTCGGGACCCATCACCTCTCTGAAGACGTTGAAGGATTACAACGACAAATATCAGAGGAGTTCTGAGATGTACCCTTGAACCAATGAGTTGGTTGAAAGAGCATATGTGCTCAGTTCAAGATGAGTTGAGGACTTATGGTCAGTTTGGGCTAAGTCCAATTATGTTTGAAATATTGGCCCTCTGTTGGCTCATTAAAGGAGAGGCTTTGCCTCTAGAAACTTAGCCAATTGGGCTAAAGATAGTGTTAAATACTAAAGACCAATAGTGTTGAACACTGGGATTAAGATTAGCATGTTAGTGTTTAACGCTAAAAGATAATCAGTGTTAAACACTAGCAGCGAGGCTTTCAAATTAGTGTTAAACACTAAAGCAAATCAGTGTTAAACACTGGTAGCAGAGATTTCAAATTAGTGTTAAACACTAAAGAAAATCAATGTTAAACACCGGGAATAGAGTTCTCACATTAGTGTTAATCACTAAGAAAATCAGTGTTAAACACTGCAAATAGAGTTTTCCAAATTAGTGTTAAACACTAAGAAAATCAGTGTTAAACACTGCAGATAGAGTTTTCCAATTAGTGTTAAACACTAAGGAGGGGGGTCACGTGCGGACACGTGAGAGCGCCCTGATTTCTCTTATTTTATTCTGCAGGTAAGTGTTTAACACTTTTAATTTCCTGGCCATCACGTGTGGGCACGTGATAGGCATTCATCCATTCGATATTAAAGGGATTCGTTAGGGGTCACGTGAGGGCGCCCTAAATGTGGAGCCAGATCTCCTTTTGGTTTATCCTCAAATCTGCGAACAAGTGTTAAACACTTTTATTTTTATTTTAGAGCATCACGTGTTGGCACGTGATGGAGATCTGTGCGCCAATTGTTAAAGCATTTGCTGAGGGGTCACGTGATAACACGTGAGAGCGCCCAAAGCTTTCATTTCCTTTGATTTTTCTTTCTGCGTTTTGGGAGTCACGTGGGAGCACGTGAGGTGATGCTTCAAAGTTCTTTGCAGGGGATCTTTTCAAGGGTCATGTGGGGGCACGTGACCCTAGTTCTTTTCATGAATAGAGATCTTTTAAGAATTGAATTCTTTGTAGGGTTAAACCCTAATTATGATTTTGGAGGAATTAAATTCCTATCGTGAAAGAATTAAATTCTTATTTAGGATAAAACACTGATTCCTTTTTAAAGGAATTAAATTCCCAGATATGTAAAAGAATTAAATTCATATATAGGGTTAAACCCTAGTTTCATTTTGGGAGGAATTAAATTCCTGAAAGTTTGGGAGAATTAAATTCTCAAAACTTAATTCCTCCTCTGTGTTTTAGATCTGCATGGCAGGATCTCAACCCAATGAGAATTAAATTCTCAATTCATGGGGAGATGTGCACTTTCCAGATCCTCAACCAGAGAAAGAACTAAGTTCTTTCTTGGATAAGAGTTAAACTCTTGGATTTTGAGAATTAAATTCTCTGTTTGAAGTTTTGATTCACTTTCTTTTCTCACCTAGGGTTTTCTTTTGCAGAGAATTAAATTCTCCTCTCTTTTCTTTTTTCTCTTGAGAATTAAATTCTCCTCTCTCTGTTTTTCTCTCCCAAAAGGTCCCCCTTCTCTTCTTTTCTTGGCTCCTATTTATAGGAAAAGGAAAAGAATCAATTTGTTCAGCAAATCTCTCATTGAAAGATTTGATTTGATTATTGAGAGATTTGATTTATGTTTATCATTAATCTGGGCCATTAGATTATTAGGTGAATTTTATTCACCATTGGATTTTAAATCCAAAGATATCTCTTTGTTATTTCGGTTAGATTTAAGGGGAAATCTTTCCAAGACTGATATTTTCCCATAAATTGGTGATTTTTAATCACCCTTAGATCATTAATCCAGCGGTCCCCATAATCCTTTTCCATTTGGAAAGATTTAGAAGCTTTTAGAATTTTAATTCTATTTGGAAAGATTTAAATGATCTTTTTCAGAATTTAATTCTGTTGAATAGCAAGGCTTTTACAGCCAGTCACGTGTTGCCACGTGACCCCCGGTCACGTGTGAGCACATGACCTCCTGAATGGGCTCCTCTTCTGCGCTCTGTCCTTTGCCGCTGCTTTAACCATCACGTGTCAACACGTGACCATTGGTCACGTGTGAGCACGTGATACCTTATTGAGATAATTCCTGATTTTTAATAAGGGAACATCGCATAGCATATTTGCCCATAACTTTTGATCCCGAATGAATTATGAAGCCCATAATATATCAAATCGAATGGTTTTTCGAGATGCTTCCAATATCATCAAAATTTATTTGTTTCTCCTTCGGGAATTTATCAAAATACAGGTCGAAAGATATCGGTTCGCATTTTCTTAAGCGTATCACTGCCATTTGATACCTTGGGCTTTTTTGCGCAGAAATTTTTGGCGGGAACACCGGGGGTTCTTGCTCCCGAGCGTGTTTGCAGCTCTGCACACGACCGGCCTCCGAGGCTCGGGGCGTGCTGCAGCGCCCGGCAGGAGCGGCCGCCGACAGTGCATGGCTCGCAGCGGGGCGTGACGGGCGGCACCTCCGGCCTTCCACCCTTTCTTCTCGGCCATGGCGGCCCGAAATTTAGACCGGTCCATCGGTTCTGCAAAAAGGGCGAAAATACAAAGAGGAGGTTAGCAATACCATAAAGAATAGAAGAATACACAAGTCTAAACAGGTCGCCTAAGCTCCTAACTTACCCACAAACTGAGTGGGGCTGAGTCCGGCCCAACTGAGGGCCTGCTTGGACAGCAACACATCGGCCCGGTGGACGGGTTCCCACACCGACACTGCCATCGCTTCGGGATCGGACGACCGCCTCACCCGCGGGCTGTTGGCCATGTGCCACTGGACAGGCACAGGCCATTTCTCACCCTCGGGTGGCCCGACAAACAAGAACTTCTCCTTCCATTCATGAATGGAAGAAGGTACTGCTACGACCCCCGACCCGGCCGACCCTCTGCTGTATTTTCTAAAAGAAACGTATACCCAGTTAGGCTCGTTTTACGAGTGCCGGGATGATTTTTGTAGCATAGGGAGGAAAGGAGAAGGTTCAGGCTGAAAGAGATCTCCTGCAGTCTCAACCAGACCAGGAACCCGAGGAGAATCCTCCACGAGTTTGGCATTAGCTGGCCCGGGGCTTATTGAAAGCAATGCAGCGCCGCACTCACCTCGGGGGAGAAGGGCAGACGCATTCTGGCCCAAAAGGCTTCCAAGTACAAGGCAATCTCCTTGCCCCATACCTGATCTGCCCTATCTCCCTTCCCGGCCAAGCGAAGCAAGTAGCTGGGGGGAATGTGGAAGCGAACCCGGATTGTGGTGAGCTCGTCCATATGCCTCAGGAGGGAAGGCGCGTCACAGACACTCCTGACACGCGCTTTGGGGACCGTCCCCGCCGCGCGCCCTCGGGTGGCATGACTAACCCTAACTCCCTGGGGGGGTCCGACTCAGATGAGGAATAGGAAGAAGCAAAAGAGGAAGCTGCAGAAGACTCCCTAGACTCTACCCGAACTATTTCTACGGACTCCCCAGAGGAAGACATCTAACCTGAGCAAAGGAAGGAGCCTTCCAAGAAAAGAACGCTAGAAATCCGACCTAAAGGGAAGAGCGCCGAGCTAACACACGAAGGGATGAGGAAATTATTGCGAAGTGTCGACCCTGGGGGGATCCCACCTCTATTTATAGCAGTCGGCAAACACATCCTACGGCGGCGATCATCTCCCGCCAAAATGATACTTCGCACTCAACGGCCATCAACGTCCCACGTGTCTCACACGCATTGGGCGCGACCCCTCGAACGCGAAGAACACCGGCGACCTGTCACGTCAGTCAACTGGCATCGGACGCGTGGTCTAACGCCTCAACGGACGTACGATCGATCGGCGCTTTCCATTTAATGCACGATCTCTTTCCTGATCCGCTGACGTCATAAAAAATACGACTAATTGCCCGGGAATCCGCGCCGACGATATCTTCAAATAAGAACTTAGCCCGGGTGACCGATCAGACCACTCTCGACCTGACCCATAAATAGGTCGAGACGAGAGTGGGGGGCTAATGATGATGCTCGGTATTGAAAACTCCCCAGATCATGACACGTAGCAGATGACGTGTCATGAGGCTTACGAGAAAGGAGAAAGAACGGTACATTGAAGGCGTACCCCGAGCCTTCCTCCCGAGGATGTTCCCAACCTTCCATCGTCCTTCCAGACCACTCCTATGCTCATCTTAAAAACAACCATCGGCTCGCCTCCGAGCCCTCTCGCACGCTGAGCTCCCTCAGCCCTCCTAGCTCACCTCCGAGCTATCACAGAACCAAGCTTGCTCGGCCTCCCGCTCGCCTCCGGGCCTCCCGCCGAGCTCAGCTCCCTCGGTCTCATCGACCGACCCAGAGCGCATATCATAAGCATCCCGGACATGGCCCCGCGAATCTCGCCATACGCGAGATATCCGCCGCCCCACGATCCCGCGTTCCACGCCATCGCGTTCCCCCATTAACGAGCGTATCTCGTCATTAATGGGGGATCCCACCTTTCACGCAGGCGTAATGCCAGGGGCGTAATGGCCGGCGTAAATCTCGTGCTCGCCAGCCCATGGCTGCCACTATATAAACCCCCTCTCAGACGACTCATGTAAGGGATTTTGACCCCAATAGACCGTTACTTTGCCCCAAATACTTCGACTGACTTGATCGTCGGAATTTCTACGGTGGTACAACCATCCCGTGACTTCTTTGCAGGTACCTCGACTTCGAATCAAACCAAGCCCACTGAGATCCACACGCTTCAGGAGGTAACCCTCAAATCCAATCTCAACCATCCATCAACGCTCGCTACAGATCAAAGGAAGTCAACATCTGAAGGAGATCCTAAGCTCCACAAAGTCTGAATCCGAAAATCCATGAGCTATCTCCGAGCCAAGAGTGCTCGCCCCTTCTGTCAAGTAGGCGACTTTTCGAGAATCCTCAAAGCTTCCTTGGCCGAGGGCTATATCTTTATCATCTTAATTCTCCGGTCAGTAGGAACAAGACTTTCCTATCAAAACGAACATGGGAACTTCCTTGAGCAGTTAGGCATGGTAACTAGAACTGTGCATCGCGGATTTTTTTTCCAAAAGCAGAAAGATGTATTGTGTTCAAGCCGTAATTTGATTTCGAACATGGCATGTGGCCATAAAATTCCTAACATGTTCGAAAAAATAAAATATACACAAAAGAATTAAAATTAACGATTGAAATCTTTCTCAAATCTGAGCATTGATCTCTACTAAATATATTCAAAATCTATATATTTATAATCGAAAATCTTCTCAAGCTTTTTTCCATAAAAAAAACTCTGAATCAGCCAGCTAGCATGTTTCGCACGGGCCTCCTAAAAGGCCCCCTAATGGACTCATCTAGTACCCAGCCTCCAAGAAGAGAGCCAATCATCACTATGTGTATCTAAAGCATTGTTCTTTACTATAATATCTCCTACATACACATGTGCATGACACTTGCAAAAAGATATTCTATGAAATAATGTCAATTCCAAATTAAATTATAGCTCATATCTTGATTAGTGCTCATTATTATTAGTTAGGAAAGAGAAAAATAGAAAGTCACAAGACTCACAAACAGTATAATAATCTGCTCGTGGGAATGCGTTTGTCATGGGGTGCCATTTTCGTTATTATTCCATAAACAAAGGGTTTCTTTCTTGGTTGTTATCTGAAGAGGGGCGGTGCCGGTTGCAGCAACCGAAAGCGATATTCCCAGAGGGAAAGCCACACGTGGAGAATGAATATGATTCCTTTATCATTTCCATCCAACATAGAATTCTAAATTACAAAGTTGGTCCTTTTTGAGCCCTGAGGTTTATTTTTGGGGAACTGGCCTGCACCCAAGCACCATATCCACGCACAAAGCACATACAAGCACACAACACACATGTATCCAGGAAACCCACGTATTTATCCCGAAAGCGTTAATTTATGGACACTAATCCTTTCGGCGTTGGAACCCTATATTGCTCATTGGTGGCAACCCTATCCAAAAAAAAATCTGTACCTTTGATTCAATTGTTGCTCTTTCTTTATTATCTAAACCCTCAAGAGATGACTTACATATTTGCACTGAAATTGAAGAGATGACTTGTATAATCGTATTGAAAATTTATGAGTTTTCTACTGATTTTATTGATTGATTATTTTTGCTTATTTGAAATTTAAGTTGTTATTGAAAAAATCATGTAAGCTATACTTTTCTATGTACTTGTTTTTTTCACATAAGAGATGTAGCATTTTATGATGCTTTTATGTCACACCCCGCTTCTCAAAATACGGAATACGAAAGATGTCTAGGCCGGCCATACTCCTACGGTCAAGAAATAATCCCGCCGTAGTCATACTCGGCTTCTAGCATTATATGGTAATCAGTAAACACAACACGGGAGTAAAGCAAATCACAGCTCACAACTTTATTACATTTAAACAAGAGTGTTCAAGATACAATTATTTGCATGAAAGAAACAACTAACCAAAAAAATAACAATATCCCTATTGCAAGTAGAAGGCGATAGCTCGGGTGTCGCGGTCTAAATCTCCATGATCTCGAATGACAGTTCATGCTCACTTCGTCCTCTGAGCATGCAAACTCAGGTCATCATGGTGACACATATAGCAACATATACATAGCGTGTGTACTATGATATTAAACATGAAATGAACGGCAGAATACAGTAGCATGAGTATATGGAATATCAAGTGAATATGAACAATATGATATATGTATCATGTCAGCAATCTATGCAATGTGTATGTCATTACCTATCAGTCACTAAATAAAATAAAATTAATCGGTGGAAAAGAATGCTCATGTTTAATAAGGGTCTCGTGCATGCCCGAGACTACGGTCCGCTGTTGCTCGAGACATAACCCTGCAGCCGTGCCGCTGGGCCCACGACCTAATATATATATATATCGCTAATATCGAACGATCATCCTCTAAGTCACTGTATCTTGCTAAATACGAGTTCGATTCCATCTTGATTTCCCCAGGTTACAATAACTATATGTATAGGACTAATTGTATACAAGCACGCCAAAATCACGGTTTATTTCACTTTTCGCTGCACTGTTCATTTTCACGAATCAATCACTTATATCTGGCGTACTTGACACAACTAATCCAATATCACTCAAGTTCGATAATGCGAAGTTCGCTACGAATCACTAAGAACGTTCGCCATCACTAAAGATATCACGGTCGGGTAAATACGAGAATGATGCCACATAATAAGTCAAGTACGATATGAAACACAACGTGCATTACGAGTTCAGAAAAACATATTAAATCATATGATCATAATTATGTAGGGTTCCCTAGGGTCGCCGCTGGGTTTCGGGAGGCATCGACCATGCCATTTTAAAATTTTTGGCGCGCTAAAGAAGCCTAAACTAGAATCTTAACTAGAGAATTAGACGAAACTAGTATGTAAATATCTTTACATCTAAATGAATAAGGAATACAACCTTTGTAGACTGGTCCTTCACTTCAATAGCTCTGTGTGGTAGTCCCTTTGCTCCAAGTAGTGAACTCCCGGACCCTAGAAGGGCACCACAAGATGAAAGGAACAAGCTTGCTTGAAGTCTTCGAGCCCGAAGATGATCTACGTCGAGAAAACACTAACTCAAGCTACCTCTTCACTTATTGTGAAGTAAACAACCTAAACTAAATGGCTAATCTAGTGTAGGTTGATGAAGTAGGAATTTTACTCACTTTAGAAATATTTTTCTCACTCATTTTCTTCACTTCCCAAATTGCAAGAGAGCTAGAGGAAGAAGATGAAGAAAAGCAACCATGGAAAAAGTCAAGTATAGAATGGCAACCATGAGTGAGTTAATATCTCATATAATTCATGTAGAGACATAACTATGGTTTAAGATAATGGTAGGATTAATAAATATTTAATGTAAAAAAAAATTAGTAGACCAAGTCAATGATCACAATAAGCTTTTCCAAACTTTTAACCATGTGACTAATTTCCAACTAATTTTGATTTACTTTAAATAAATAAAACCCATCATTATGATAAGCATGGTATGAGTCTCATACACCCATGTCTCATGTATCATCTAGCATGACACACAAAAATGTACATTAATATATATCACATATATACTAAATGCACAAGTGAGAAAAAGAATTCTTAAGTGAGCTAATATTAGTTAATGTAAGTTAATATATCAAATATATAATTATACATTAAATTATTAAACATTTGATTTAATAATCCGGCTATATCATATATAACCGACTAATATCATATGTATCAACTTATCGAATCAACACTTGATTCGATAACCCGGCTATATCACATATAAACGACCGATATCACATATCGTGATAATAGAATGCGGTATCATATACGCTCATTAATCTCGGTCCCGCACATATCTCATATGTGCTCCTATTTCGTTTTTGCTTGAGCCAGGAAACCTCTGTGTAGGACTTTAAAGACTCGTCAATATGCCGGCAGTAGGTGATGATCATATCAAGCACTCATAAGCCGTCAGCGGTACTAGCTGGACGTAACGGCCACCCGGGTATTGAGCGATCAGAAGATAAACAAGCATGCCTGCTCATACTCCTGCGAATCCAATAAGTAACACTACCGTACAGTTCGGTCTCTTCGTCTGATATGTCGTGTTAGATATAGTGCCCTCAGAGTCAATTATTGGATCGCAGGCACGTGATTGCAATGATTGAGTGAGGACCTATGCCGGTAGGACAGTCTCACTCAAGATGATAATATGCTATCT
This sequence comes from Agapanthus africanus, assembly GCA_030015575.1. Lineage (NCBI taxonomy): Eukaryota > Viridiplantae > Streptophyta > Magnoliopsida > Asparagales > Amaryllidaceae > Agapanthus > Agapanthus africanus. Next base: position 820,048,687 of record JASDDO010000019.1, on the reverse strand, counting down.
GGTTTATCTTTATCATCGTGTACTGCTTTAGGTGATCATACAGGTCGCTATTACACGTTGATAGAGCCCTTAGGATTCTTGCTTGACGGCCAACAGTATGATGGCGATCATATACGTGGGAGCTGGGGTCTATAAGCACATCCTTAAAAGGTCCCTAGTCATGGGAGTTTTCGAGACAGGGCATCGATACTCCGGAGTAGACCAGTGTATACAGTCGAGACCCCGAAGAGGGGCGGTGGCCGGTCTCACAAGCCATTGGTGTCAGTTGGTTCACCTAAGATGTATATAGGTGCTAATTGGGTTATGAGTACACCGAAACCTGCTAGTTGGTGTTATACCTGATGTCAGATGGCAGTTCCCTGGTGACATGTGTACAGATTAGTTCATCGACCTGAGATCGTCATTTGTCTCGTGTGAGTTCCCACTGTGCTTTGATTACTACCCTACCACGGCTCAAAGGAGTCGTACAAATAGGTTTTAGTTGGGTACAGTCCCGAGCCACATGGAGGCAGTGAGCGGATCTGCAGGGGTTTCGTCTCTCCCGGTATTGGGGGTGAGATCGCGCTGTGAAGGAGAGCCATTACACGAAGTCCTTGGCCAAGGCAGGAGATTTACTGGTAGGTATTCCAGTAGTATCTCAGGGTGTTCTGGACTACACTCCGACACGACTTGTATCTCTTTTGGGGGTCTGACTTTTACCAACTCCCTAGGCCCGCCATGCGGTGCTCATAGACGAACGGATCGGTCTGTACGGATATTGTCACTGACAGGCTCAGTAGGGTGTCGGGATGAGTTCACTCATCGACCTCCCTTTTGTTCAATACCTGGTAGCCCGATACCTCTCCCTCTCTCTCCCCGATACCTCTCTCTATCTCTCTCTCCTCTCTCTCTCTCCCGTAACTCTTTCTCTTTCTCCCCATAAATCTCTCTCTCCCTCTCTCACATATATTCAATTCTCCATCCTCCTTTTCTTTTCAAACGCAGAACCCATCGCGCAACCCTACCGCCGCCGTCTCCCTCGCCGCCGCAGCCCCAACGCCGGCACCACCGTCACCAGCATCCTCGCCTCCTCAGCCTCGTCTCATCCACATCCTCCTTCATCGACCCCCGTGCACCCTGCACCTTCACCGCGACCACCTGCACCCCCCTGCACACCGTCGCACCACCTTGAGTCGCCGCCGGCGATCTCGATCCGCCTCCCCGGCCTCGCACATCCCCTCAGTAAGCTTCTTCTTTCTCCTCCCTTCTCCTTTCTTCTTCTTCCCTCCTTCTTTTCTGTGCTCATTTGGTGATCTGCAGGTTTGGCGCGGTCACTGTTGACCGACCGCCGGAGGCTCCGTCGACGAGGTCGACCGTCACCACCCGTCCCACGGATCATCGTGAGCACCCCTTCGCAGATCCTCCTTCCTTTCTTCTCTATTTTTCTTTTCTCTTCTTGATTGCATGTCTTGATCTTTACTGTTCATTCCTCGGCCGGAATCCGACGATGCCGACGACGTTCCAGTGAGGTATCCCGACCCGTGTGGTTCCATTGTTCGTCGTTTGGGTTCATTCCGTGAACCGTGCGCCCGTCGCGAGTTTCCCCGCCGACATTCTACGTTCCGTTTTCCCCGATTCGCGGACCCGTCGAGGCAAGTACCCCTTGCTACATGCTAAACAATATTTACTTATAATTAATGACACCCTAAAACCCGCAATTTAACTTTGGTATTATAATTTCCATTTTTCATGTTCAATATTGTTAAATATCATTTATCCTTTTAAAACTTGGAACTTACCTGTTGTAATTAATAATTTGGAACCTAATAATCGCATTTACATGTTTTAATTACACTTACACTGATGGCGTAGCCTATGGCACCTTTTCTACCGTTTTTACTTCATTCGGACACTCGTATACATTTAACCTGCTTAAACTGTGATTTCATTCGTGGAACCTATATACACATATAACATTGCATCTATGAAGTCTTAAACTTGTTAACATGATTAAATGGCTATAATTGTCTTACTGCATGCTTATATGGTCGAAATCATATCTGTGACGCAATTGATAACGGTATTGCTAAGTGAATGAAACTGCCTATTGCTTAATTCATTGCTTAGATCATGCTGTTGATAACCAGGCTTGATTATGTGACTGAGTATGAGCACACCTATGATATTGTTTACATCTTGACCCGACTTGCTACATACATATTGATTGACCCGACATGGTACCGTATACTGCTTGACTTGACATGATGTACCATGACCTGACCCATTACCTGATCTTGTGTCTAATGCCAAACAAACCTGACATGTAGTCCTCATGGACCGTTCCTGTTGTCTATCCAGACAAACCTGTTTACCTGATCCTGTGTTGGCATTAGTTTCTTGATTTCGGGATACCTAACTTGACTTACACATATAACTTGGGGGTATGGGGGAAATCAGTATTGTAACCGAACGTAACTCAAAGGGCCATCCTATTGTTTGCCGTTTTTCCGGGCGTTACGGAATACCCATTGTTTTGCCGTTTTTCCGGGCGTTACGGAATACCCATTGTTTGCCGTTTTTCCGGGCGTTACGGAATACCTATTGTTTGCCGTCTTTTCCGGGCGTTACGGAATAACTACCGACAAGTTACGATGAGGATTACATTATTTGGTTTCAAAGACTTTAGAACCTGATAGAACAGTTTAGTTTACCCACTGCACACTACTCTGCACTGCTCTGATGCATATTATTGTTACTCTTGCTTTATTCATGTTTATATTCGCATTTCCTGTTTATGATGTTATTACTTGATAACTTGACACTGCTGACGTCTGGGTTTTGCATGGCCCAGATTCTTCTACCTTACTGCAGACTGATTAGGAGTTTTGCCGCTGTTAGACGAGCGGTGAGGTTCCTGTCAATACGTAGTTTCACTTCAGGTGTTTCATTTATTGTATCTTTTGGCTTCCGCATATTGTTATCTCTTAACTCTTTTACTCTGGCTCATGGACATGTACTAGGTAGTTAGTTTACTTTCCTGTTCTTGATATCTCCACAGCCGTAATGTGACTGTGGAAGGATTTTTCCTATCCACAGGTAGCATGGTTGGCTATATCACGTGCCCACTTTAGCGTACTTTGGGAAGCGGGGCGTGACAGAGCCATTACACGAAGTCCCTTGGCCAAGGCAGGAGATTTACTGGTAGGTTTTCCAGTAGTATCTCAGGGTGTTCTGGACTACACTCCGACACGGACTTGTACCGCTTTTGGGGGTCTGACTTTTACCAACCCCCTAGGCCCGCCATGCGATACTCATAGACGAACGGACCGGTCTGTACGGATATTGTCACTGACAGGCTCAGTAAGGTGTCGGGATGAGTTCGCTCATCGATCTCCCTTTTGTTCAATACCCGGTTAGCCCGTTACGTACGACTAATACCTCTGACGTGCTAGTGGTTAAATCCATAGCCAAAATATTGACGAGTCTTTTAGAGTCCCCCACAGGCAGTTTCTCAAGTTTCGGGCGAAACGCTGTAGAGGCCGTATGGATATATGGCAGGGTTCGATCTTATACGTGCGGTATTGCATGGATCATGATCGGACGGATCATACTAGTGGGCTTTGGTTTAAGTCGGATCCTAGTATTAGATTTGTTGGATTACTTTAGTCTCATCACATTCGCATTCAGTCGGAATGAGGATGCATGTATGTATATACAGGTGAGGGGTATCCTTGTGATCCGTCATGAGTTTACTTTAGATGTTTGCCGTATCTTTTTTGTTGTGCCAAACATTTGGATTAATGTTTTGGATGGTGGAAATAATGAGCTAGATTTCATCATGAGATGCATTAATGTGACATGGACATATACTATGACTCATGGTCTTTTTTTGTGAAATATGTCACATTAGTGTGTTGATTTTGAGTCATGAAATGAGAGGGGGAGAGAGAGGGGCTACCATGTGATGGTGTAGGCTCTTATATTATTCTCCTCACACTCTCATTTTATGAATCTATCATAACAAAAGAAAAGAGTGAGAAACTTCTTCTTCTTCCTCTTTCTTTTTTAGCTCCCTAATTTCCATTAATGGCAACACCTTCAACCTCCATCCAAGCAATGGATGTAAGAGAAAAAGTGATCACAAACATTCTCTACAACACCTTGGACACGTCGGCTAGCACACTTCGTGCCCGAGTTTGCTTCGGACGAAGCGGGAGGCCCGTAAAAAGACTTCTCGATGTGGTGCCCTTTCCGACGAGGAGATGAAGACCGGAGATGCCGCGAGGAGCTTGGGATGGTGGCCGAAGACCGAAAGGACACGGATCGCTCGATATAGCTCTCTACCCTTTCTCCAGTTAGCTAGTAGAAGGTTAATGGTCCGATCCGGGTTTTATAGTCCGCGGTAGCGCCGGTTTCTAGTTAAAGAAAAGTTTTTGTTTTCCGCATTTTGGCCTCGGAAAAGACGGCCGGGGGCGGCTACCGTAGACTTACATGTCGCATATCTCAGCGTGTGGGTGGTAAACGTCAGACCCCAATAGCCTGATAAGTCATGCCAATGTGAGGCCCATAACGTTCGAGAAACTACTGATAACACTTACCAGTAAATCTCAGCAATTCTGGCCAGGGATTTCCTGTTATGCCCAATCGAGCATAGCGCAACATCAACCCCCAATACGGGAAGAAACGAAATCCCCTCTTATCGCTCATTGCCTCCATGTGACTCGGGACTGTACCTAAAAACCACCGTTTTTGCACGATCTCATGAACGTGGTAAGGTGGAAATCAAAGCACAGTGGGAATCACACAAGACTCTATGACGATCTCGGGTCGACAGACTAACTTTGTACCAGTGTCACCAGAGAACTGCTATCTGACGATAGGTATAATACCATCTAGGAGTTCTCGGCGAGTCCCTTTCAGTGTACCCAGTCTCCACTGAGCACCCCGTATACCTTTTCTGATGTCAAACACCAATGGATGTATGACCTGTAAGTCCGTGTTGCCCATCCCGGTGCTTACGGGAGGCGGAAAACATAATAAAAAACGGATTTTTAATGACTTAGGAAACATGGGCTTTGCTTGTGAGGATCTTTGCTAAACGAAAACTAGCTAAAGTAAACTAACAACTAACTAAGTTGTAGAAAGGTTATACCTTGAGCTCGAACTCCTTCTCTCCTTGCTCGTCGGAATGGTAGAAAGGCCTCACCTTGCTTGTCTTCTTCCGTCAAAGAAAGATCCACTTGAAAGCCACCACCTTTAGCTTCAACTCCAAGCTAGGAGTAACTAGAGTGCAAGAAATGCTAAGACTTGAACCCTAGAAGAGAGTAGAGAGGATCAAGTGAAGGTTTTTCTCAAGCTTTTTGTTTCTCAACACATGAAAGGGAGAGAGCTTGAGGGAGAGGATGAACAAGAGAGAGAAATGATATGAGAGAATGAGAAAATAATAGAGCTCTTCTTACTAATATGTGTGAATTAATTTAATTGAATAATTAGCTAGATAATTATCATGGTAAATCATGACATGACCATTATCATTTCAAATTGCAAAGATCAAAAAGTATCGTCCAAAAGAAATTATGATGGTCAAAGTGTCAACCTTGGTCAACAAGTCAAAGAAGTCAAAAGGTCAATAACCACAACCATGGATAATTATCAAACTAATTACTAATTAACAATAACACACACATAAATATTAGGGTTAATAAAATGATAATAGCCATTAACCCTAATCAAGGTCCTCTCCCTCAATCTCAAGCAACTGTGCATACGCACCCGCATTCGTGATCCGAGGAACACGAACACAATGAGAAAAACCAATCTCAAAACATATACTAGGATCCGGCTTAAACCAAAGCCCGCTAGTATAAACTGTCCGGACAGCAAACGTGCACAAGTGCGCGAATGTGAACGAACCCTGTCGCAAAACCATGCGACCTCTACTCATTTTGCCTAAAGGCGAATAGCTCTCTGTGTGGGACTCTAAAGACTCGACACTACGCTGGCAGTGGGTTTAACCACAGACCGCAAGCGGCACTAGCTGTACGTAACGGTCCCCAGGTAGATGTCGATAAGAAGACTGACGAGGTGAACCCCATCGGCACTCCTACTGAGCCTGTATGTGACAGTCTCCGTACAGTCCGGTCTGTTCGTCTGATACATCGCATGGCGGGCCTAGGGGGGCGGTGAACGTCAGTCCCCTAATAGCGGTACAAGTCGTGTCGGAGTGTAGCCCAGAACACCCTGAGATAACACTGGAAACCTACCAGTATATCTCGCTTGCCCTGGCCAGGGACTACTCGTGTAATGGCTCTCCTAGACACAGCGCGATGTCAACCCCCAATACCGGGAGAGACGAATCCTGTCTAACCGTCACTGCCTCCAAGTGCTTCGGGACTGCACCCAAAAACTACCTGTTTGCACAGCTCCTTTGAGCCGTGGTAGGGTAGTAATCAAAGTGCAGTGGGAACACACTCGAGGCGAAGTGACAGTGTCAAGTCAGCGGACTAAGCTGTACTCATGTCACCTGGGAACTGATAACTGACGATAGGTATATTACCAACCAACAGTTCCCGACGAGTCCTGTCCAGTGTACTCGTAACCTAACGAGCACCCGCATACTATCCCAAGTACGACATACTAACGGCTGTGGGACAGACCGTCTCCCACACTGGGATGAGAAGCGCATACGCTAGTCTACTCCGGAGTATCGATGCCCTGTCTCGATAGTCCAACGACCAGGGACCTGTATAAGGATGTGCTTATAGATTACCCAGCTCCCACGAGTGCGAGCGCCATCACAACGCTGGTAATCAAGCAAAGATCCTAAGGGCTCTACTAATATGTATACCAGCAATATGTTAAAAGAAACACATGCACATATTAAAGCAGAGACAAACCAAGTAGCATACTACCATTTCGAGCAAGATTGTATATACAATTGTGAATATCCCAAGCTTCCATTAAGTAATATACAAACTAGTATGATACAGTAATGGCCTCTAGGGCATATACACTAACAATCTCCCACTTGCACTAAGGCCATGTACTGGCGTATCGAAGACCTATCATCTCGATCAGCCGCTCGAACTGAGTCTGGGGTAGGGCCTTCATGAATGGATCTGCTGTGTTATCCTCTGATGCAACTCTCCGGACCTCGATCTCCTGGCGATCTACGATCTCCCTGATCAGGTGATACCGCCTTAAGATGTGTCTGGATTTCTGATGGGACCTGGGTTCCTTCGCTAAAGCTATAGCCCCGTTGTTGTCGCAATACAGAGGTATTGGGTCAACAATGGACGGAACCACCTGAAGTTCTTTCAAGAACTTCCTCATCCAGACAGCTTCTTTTGCGGCATCAGATGCAGCGATGTATTCCGCTTCCATAGTCGAGTCAGCAACGGTTTCCTGTTTGGAGCTCTTCCAACACACCGCCCCTCCATTGAGGGTAAAGACAAAACCCGACATGGACTTGGAATCATCCTTGTCACTCTGGAAGCTGGAGTCAGCAAAGGCCTCAACCTGCAGGTCTTTTCCGCCATACACCAAGAACATCTCCTTAGTCCTTCTCAGGTACTTGAGAATGTTCTTTACTGCTATCCAATGTTTCTCCCCAGGGTTTGACTGATACCTGCTTACCACACTCAGTGCATAAGCCACATCCGGTCTGGTACACAACATCGCATACATTATAGAGCCTACCGCAGAAGCGTAGGGTATAATAGACATGCGATCCCTCTCCAAATCAGTCTTGGGAGACATCTCTTTGGAGAGGGTGATCCCGTGACAAGCCGGTAGATTACCGCGCTTGGAATCTTCCATACTGAATCTCTTCAGTATGGTGTCGATGTACCTGGACTGCGAGAGTCCTAATATCCTCTTGGATCTGTCACGGTAGATCCGGATACCCAGAATGTAGGAGGCATCACCCAGGTCTTTCATGGAGAACCTGTGTGACAAGAACCCCTTGACAGATTGTAGCATAGGAATGTCATTTCCTATTAAGAGAATGTCATCCACGTATAAAACGAGGAATACTACAGTTCTCGCTACAAATCTACAATAGATGCATGGTTCATCTGGATTTTTGATAAAGCCAAATTCTTTGACCGTCTCATCAAAACAGATGTTCCAACTCCGCGATGCCTGCTTGAGTCCATAAATGGACTTGAGCAGCTTGCACACCTTTCCGCTGCTCCCACCCTGAATGAAACCCTCTGGCTGGTCCATATAGACACACTCCTCTAAATGACCATTTAGAAAAGCTGTCTTTACGTCCATCTGCCAAATCTCATAATCGTGGAAAGCAGCGATGGCAAGAAGGATCCGAATGGATTTCAGCATAGCTACTGGGGAAAAGGTTTCGTCATAGTCCAAACCAGGTCGCTGACGAAAACCCTTTGCTACCAGTCTAGCTTTATAGGTCTCAACCTGTCCATCTACACCAATCTTCCTTTTGAAGATCCACTTGCATCCTACGGGTTTTACCCCGTCTGGAGCAATGTCCAACGTCCATACTTTGTTGGTGTACATGGACTCCATCTCGGTCCGCATTGCATCCAGCCATTTTACCGAGTCGACGCTCTGAATGGCTTGCTGGAAGCTAGTAGGCTCATCACAATCCAGGATGCAGTCTTCTCTATCCCCGTCAATGAGAAAACCGTAGTATCTCTCGGGCGGATGAGACTGCCTACTACTCCTGCGGAGCGGCATAGGAATGTCCTGTTCTTTTGAACCTTCTGGTTCCACTAAACTTTCAGTAATAGTTTTTGGTTCTGGAATTTCTTCCAGTTCTATTGCGCTCCCACTTTTTTCTTTTTCTATGAACTGATGTTCTAGAAAGTGGGCATGGCGAGAAACAAGGACTTTTTGTTCCTCTTCGCAATAGAAGTAATATCCCTTGGAGTTCTTTGGATATCCCACAAACTTGCACTGTACTGAGCGTGCCTCGAGCTTGTCCGCATGCTGCTTTTTTACAAAAGCTGGACATCCCCATGTCTTAATGTGATTAAGATAGGGTTTCTTCCCACTCCATAACTCATATGGTGTGGTAGGCACAGTCTTAGTGGGAACACGGTTCAAAAGATATGCAGCTGTTTCTAGCGCATACCCCCAGAATGATCGCGGTAACTCAGCGTTACTCATCATGGACCGTACCATATCCAATAGGGTTCGGTTCCGTCTCTCCGATACACCGTTATGTTGCGGAGTGTATGGAGGAGTAAGCTGAGAGAGAATTCCATTCTCTTTTAAATAGTTCAGGAATTCGGCACTTAAGTATTCTCCTCCTCGATCCGATCTTAGGATCTTGATACTTTTGCCTGTTTGTTTTTCTACTTCATTCTTATATTCCTGGAATTTTTCAAAAGCCTCGGATTTATGTTTCATTAAGAAGACATAACCGTACCTTGAAAAATCATCCGTAAAGGTAATGAAGTAAGAATAACCGCTTCGCGCATGTGTAGACATTGGACCGCACACGTCGCTGTGTACGAGTCCCAAGAGCTCGCTCGCTCTTTCTCCGTGTCCAGAAAACGGAGCCTTTGTCATCTTTCCTTTGAGACAGGATTGACAAGTTGCATACGATTGATATTCGAACGAATCTAAATATCCTTCAGTATGTAACTTAGTCAATCTTCTCTCGTTGATGTGACCCAGTCTACAATGCCATAAGAAAGTTTTATTAATTTCTGGAGACTTTCTTTTGTGTGTATTCTGGATATTGAAAATCTGTGGTTGGTTTAAAACGTATATACCGTTGTTCAATGTACCTGACCCAATCAACACTTGATTAAGGTGAATGTTCACTACATTACTTACAAATGCAAATTCATAACCTTCTTTAGATAATAAAGATACAGAAATGATATTACAGGTTGCATTTGGTACATAATAACAACTACGCAAAACCAAAAAGTGTCCATCTGATAATCCCAGGTGATAGTCCCCCACGGCCTCAGCATCCATGCTAGCACCGTTCGCAACTCTGAGGGTCATGTCACCTGCCTTCAAAACTCTACGCTTTCTCAACGCCTGCAAAGAATTACAGATATGAGACCCTGATCCGGTATCCAATACCCAGGAAGTAGAGTTTATTGATAGACAATTTTCAATAACATACACACCTGAAGCTGAAGCTGCAACTCGCTTCAAATCCTGTGTTCTGGCTTTCCAAGCCTTGCAATCTTGTTTCCAGTGACCACTTTTGTGACAATAGAAGCATTCTTCCTTCCCCACCAGCTTCCCCGCTACCTTTGTTGCTTTACCCTTTCCCTTCGTATCCACTTTACCGACACCGCCTCTTGGTTTGGCGGGGGCTTTCTTCTTCTTGCCCTTGGCTTTCGCCCTGGACCTAGAAGAGGAAGATCCTCCTACAAACAAAGTGGATGTCTCCCTACCCTTCTGTAGGGTGCCCTCAGCAGTCCTCAACATGTTCAGAAGCTCGGCAAGTTCAACCTCCTTTCCTTGCATGTTGAAGTTAAGAATGAACTGGGTGTAAGTGGAAGGAAGGGACTGGAGAATCAAATCGGTATAGAGTTCATTCTCCAACGTGGTCCCAAGGTCCGCGAGCTCCTCTATGTAGCCGATCATCTTAAGCACGTGGTCCGCTACCGATGATCCGACGGCCAACCTTGCCGAAAAGAGCTTCTTCGACACTTCGTATCTAGCGATACGAGACTGCTCTCCATACAGTTCTTTTGTATGGAGAAATATGGACTCTAGGTCCATATTCTCGTGCCTCCTCTGATGGTCGTTGTCCATCGAGGCTAGTACGAGGCATCTGGCCCTTGCGCAATCTATCTCCCATGTCTTACGGATTTCAACATCCGCGACGCTGGAGGTGGGACCTGGGACAGGGGGAGCTTTGGTGGTAAGTATATACCCCAGCTTGTCATAAGTGATAGCCATCTTGACATTCCTGAGCCAATCTTTGTAGTTTGGCCCTGTCAATATGTTTTTATCTAATAGTAACTTAAGTCCGGTCATCTTGAATGGTCGCTGCAATTAGGAGAGAGAAAAGAAACACTTTAGCATGATGCTCTTGCAAGTTTAGAGTGGTTTTTAGTTTGTCTAAACTGGATGGCTCCCACTGTCTCTCGAATCCCTTCTCAAACCGTAAAGAAAAGGATTAGCCGGGATCATTCTCACCGTACAATACTTGCTTAACCGTTCAGCCAGGCCAGTGTCGGTACTTCGAGGGAGGTTTTCCAACGCTTTCGCAAAGTTCCTTAATTAAGTAACCTCTTTTCCCTGTGGGCGTAGCCCCGCTAACACCTTTCTAGGCACCTACTAGGTTTATAGCATTGATCGTTAAGTGAGAGTTTTCCCGAGGAGTAGCATATACTCACAGTAGGATCGGGATCCAAATATCATCGCGTGATAAAGCCGAAGGAATCCTACCAGAATCATCACACTCCAAATGGTATGCAACACTAGCAAGTTTCAGTACTTATGAAACTCCCGATGTGGATTTTTGCCCCATGCTCTTATGACCTTGACTTTGGCCAAAATATCATAAGTCACATGTCAAGTTCTACCCGTCATTCTCCTGGTTAATTTGGACCCACCCGTACCTACCCTTGACTTTGGCCAAAATGGCAGCACGACTGTCCCAAATCAACGCATCTATCTATGCTGCACATGAATACCCAAACGCTACCAATCACTATGCCTTGACTTTGGCCAAAATACATAGCTTGAATACTTTTGACCATTCATGTGGAATGACGGAGGGTTACGAATGGTTTTGGCGAAACCGTGAACGTAGTGAACTTGATATAATCGATGGAACGAGATAGCTTTTAACAGGAGTGGTTCAAGCTCCGCGTTTAAAAGTTTAGTTTTGAAAAGAACCGAGTGGTTTTCAAAGTGTTCCAATCGACTTTTACTTGGTTTATTTCTTGCATTAGTTCTTTTAATGCGTCCCATCATTTAATCCTACCATTGCAGAAAACAACCAAAATATGACGTACGCTTATGCCATTCGCATTCGCCACGGGGCCCCGTCATCACCCGTTAGGTTACTTAACTAACGACAGAGCGGGGGCTGGGCTAGCGCGGCTGTAAAACATAAGCAACGCCTAAATAGTTATTATATATAAATATATAGCAATGATAGACATTACAGATCACAGATGAATACATTGGATATACTAGGAATCCGCAATGCGTTCGAGCCTGCAACGCAAAGCGGATTACACGGTCGCGGTGAATAGCCAATACCCCACCCAAGACCCCTACGGGTGCGGCAAACTACCCGCCAAGCACCCGAAGCGAAGCAACCTCCCTCACCACCGTGAGTAGGCCACTCGGCGCTTCGAGATACCCGGTAGTTTGTGCACCCCCTCCATGGGTCTATCCTAGGAGCAAAAACAGTAAAAAGAATTATACAATGACGGCTACAACCCCGACCCGGTTGTGCGGCCATACAAAGAATATTATTACATCAATTTACATGTTACAAATGAATGAAAGAAAAACAACGCTCATCTCACATCCACCCCGGCCATTCACCCGCGACAATCCAATCCATTCATATCCACAAACCAATAACAATCACAGATCATGTATAACCCCGACTAATCGTCTTATAGCGATTAGCCGACGTTCAATACATGCAAGCATTACAGATATAACCGATGTAGTTAAAGTGTAGTGAAGTTCCGAAAAATACGGATTTATAGGCCCCCAAAAGTAAATTTTAGTTCTGGAAAATCTGGGCACATATAATATATCCTAAAAATCCCAAAACCAACAACAACACACACTGCACGAAAAACGATGCGCCGATAACGACAAACCGCGGCGCTTCCGCCGCACATGCCTACCTCGTGCGGCGGAAGGGCGGCGGTTTGATGGAATTAGGGTATCGTTTTTCTTGGGTGTATTCAGAAAACCCTGAGACGATTTTACAAGTATAAATATTTTCATTTTGAGCAGAAAAAATTTTAACAGAAACTAGGGTTTTGCAAGTTTGGTTTTTCGATTTTCCGGTTTCGAAACTTCGTTACACTTAACTACTTAGCTAGTTTAGGTTTAGTTAGGCTCTGATACCACTGTAAGTCCGTGTTGCCCATCCCGGTGCTTACGGGAGGCGGAAAACATAATAAAAAACGGATTTTTAATGACTTAGGCAACATGGGCTTTGCTTGTGAGGATCTTTGCTAAACGAAAACTAGCTAAAGTAAACTAACAACTAACTAAGTTGTAGAAAGGTTATACCTTGAGCTCGAACTCCTTCTCTCCTTGCTCGTCGGAATGGTAGAAAGGCCTCACCTTGCTTGTCTTCTTCCGTCAAAGAAAGATCCACTTGAAAGCCACCACCTTTAGCTTCAACTCCAAGCTAGGAGTAACTAGAGTGCAAGAAATGCTAAGACTTGAACCCTAGAAGAGAGTAGAGAGGATCAAGTGAAGGTTTTTCTCAAGCTTTTTGTTTCTCAACACATGAGAGGGAGAGAGCTTGAGGGAGAGGATGAACAAGAGAGAGAAATGATATGAGAGAATGAGAAAATAATAGAGCTCTTCTTACTAATATGTGTGAATTAATTTAATTGAATAATTAGCTAGATAATTATCATGGTAAATCATGACATGACCATTATCATTTCAAATTGCAAAGATCAAAAAGCATCTTCCAAAAGAAATTATGATGGTCAAAGTGTCAACCTTGGTCAACAGGTCAAAGAAGTCAAAAGGTCAATAACCACAACCATGGATAATTATCAAACTAATTACTAATTAACAATAACACACACATAAATATTAGGGTTAATAAAATGATAATAGCCATTAACCCTAATCAAGGTCCTCTCCCTCAATCTCAAGCAACTGTGCATACGCACCCGCATTCGTGATCCGAGGAACACGAACACAATGAGAAAAACCAATCTCAAAACATATACTAGGATCCGGCTTAAACCAAAGCCCGCTAGTATAAACTGTCCGGACAGCAAACGTGCACAAGTGCGCGAATGTGAACGAACCCTGTCGCAAAACCATGCGACCTCTACTCATTTTGCCTAAAGGCGAATAGCTCTCTGTGTGGGACTCTAAAGACTCGACACTACGCTGGCAGTGGGTTTAACCACAGACCGCAAGCGGCACTAGCTGTACGTAACGGTCCCCAGGTAGATGTCGATAAGAAGACTGACGAGGTGAACCCCATCGGCACTCCTACTGAGCCTGTATGTGACAGTCTCCGTACAGTCCGGTCTGTTCGTCTGATACATCGCATGGCGGGCCTAGGGGGGAGGTGAACGTCAGTCCCCTAATAGCGGTACAAGTCGTGTCGGAGTGTAGCCCAGAACACCCTGAGATAACACTGGAAACCTACCAGTATATCTCGCTTGCCCTGGCCAGGGACTACTCGTGTAATGGCTCTCCTAGACACAGCGCGATGTCAACCCCCAATACCGGGAGAGACGAATCCTGTCTAACCGTCACTGCCTCCAAGTGCTTCGGGACTGCACCCAAAAACTACCTGTTTGCACAGCTTCTTTGAGCCGTGGTAGGGTAGTAATCAAAGTGCAGTGGGAACACACTCGAGGCGAAGTGACAGTGTCAAGTCAGCGGACTAAGCTGTACTCATGTCACCTGGGAACTGATAACTGACGATAGGTATATTACCAACCAACAGTTCCCGACGAGTCCTGTCCAGTGTACTCGTAACCTAACGAGCACCCGCATACTATCCCAAGTACGACATACTAACGGCTGTGGGACAGACCGTCTCCCACACTGGGATGAGAAGCGCATACGCTAGTCTACTCCGGAGTATCGATGCCCTGTCTCGATAGTCCAACGACTAGGGACCTGTATAAGGATGTGCTTATAGATTACCCAGCTCCCACGAGTGCGAGCGCCATCACAACGCTGGTAATCAAGCAAAGATCCTAAGGGCTCTACTAATATGTATACCAGCAATATGTTAAAAGAAACACATGCACATATTAAAGCAGAGACAAACCAAGTAGCATACTACCATTTCGAGCAAGATTGTATATACAACTGTGAATATCCCAAGCTTCCATTAAGTAATATACAAACTAGTATGATACAGTAATGGCCTCTAGTGCATAGACACTAACATGACCATCCATCGCCCATCATATGGGTCAATAAGCGTATACGCTAGTCTATTCTGGAATATCGATGCACTGTCTCGATACTCACATGGCTAGGAACATTTGAAGGATGTACTTACCAACTTCCTATCCCCCACTAGTATGATCTGCATCATAATCCTGGTAGTCAAGTACTCATCCTAAGAGCTTTATCAACATGTAATAAAGCGACAATAAGTGTACATGTTAAGATAAATAGCAACCAGATAGCATACTATCATGTCGAGCAAGAAAGTCCTCCCTATATATGTCCTAGCATCCACTATAATATACATCAGATGTATAATAATGGCCTCTAGGGCATACATATAATTAACAATCTCCCACTTGCACTAAGGCCATTTGTTGTAATATCTCATACTCAACGCCCCATAAAAGTCTCTCTAAAGAAAGGCCTCTGTGGGTGGATCTGACGTGTTATCTTTCGCGTCAACTTTCCTTACCTCGATCCCTTGGAGATCAACCATCTTCTTGATAAGGTGATACTGTACTCAGAATATGTCTGGATCGCTGATGGGACCTGCGTTCCTAGGCCAAAGCAACAACTCCATTGTTGTCACAATAACAGTTATTGGACAGTGGTAGGAACCATGTTCATCTCATGAACAAGAATTATCCAGACATCCACTTTGGTAACATCGTTGGTAGCGATGTATTAAGCCTTTATCGTCTAGTTTGCCACGGTATATAGCTTGGAACTCTTCCAACATATCGTCCCTCTACTAAGGATAAAGACAAAGCCCGTGACTAACTTTCAGTCGTCCTTATCACTATGGAAGCTTGAATTGGTAAATGACTTCCACTGGAGTTCACCGTTACTAAACACCAAGAATATTTATTTAGTGCTTCTCAAGTACTTAAGAATGTCCTACACAGTTATCCAGTGATTCTCCCAAGATTCGATTGATTCCTAATCACTACACCTAGTGAGTTAGCTACATCTGGTCTGGTACATAATATCGCATACATGATAGAGCTTACTGCCGAAGCACAGGGTATCCATTGCACGTGAGCTCTCTCCAAATCAGTCTCGGGAAATATCTTTTTGGAGAGAGTGATTCATGAGTAAGTGGGCGAACCACCATACTTAGAATCTTCCATACTAAACCCCTTTAGTACGGTGTTAATGTACCTGGATTTAGGACACTCCCAACATCCACTTAGATCTATCACCATAGATCATAATCCACAAGATGTAGTAGGTATTATCCAGATCTTCCTTGGAGAATCCTCATGATAAGAGGAGCTTGACCGAGTGTAGTATAGGAAACCATTTCCTATCAAGAGTATGTCATCTACGTACAATACGTGGAAGACAACCTTACTCTCTACAACCTTCTTATATATACAAAGTTCATCTATCTCTTTGATGAAGTCAAATTCTTTGACTGCCACATCAAAACAGATGTTCCAACTCCGCGATGCGTGCTTTAATCCTGATGGACTTAAGCATAGCCACTGGAGAAAAGGTTTCATCATAAACCATACTTGGTTGCATGACGGGAACCTTTACTACAACTCTAACTTTGAAAGTCTCAACTTTTCCATCTACACCAAAAATCTTCTCTAGATCCACTTGCTCCCGATGGGTTTTACCCCTTCAGGTGAAACATTCAAAGTCATACTTTGTTGGTGTACATGGATTCCATCTTTGATCGCATAGCATCCAGCCATTTCACCGAGTCCCCACTCGTGATGGCCTGCATGAACCTGGTTGGGTCATCATCTACCATGATGCAATTCTCGCTCACACTGTCACCGAGGAAACCGTAGTACCTCTCAGGTGGATGAGGAACCCTACCAGATTCGCGGAGAGGCGGAGGTTCGTTGGAGACTATTGAATCCTTTGGTTCCACCAAATCATCAGCTGTTATTTTGTCCAGCTAGAACTCCTTCTAGTTCTACCTTATGGCCATTAATTTCTTCATAAGAAATTCCTTTTCAAAAAAGGTGGCATGCTGAGAAACAAAACACCTTTTGCTCCTCAGTGTGGTAGAAGATATTCCCTCGCAAATGTTTGGGATATCCAACAAACTTACAGAACTGATCTTGCCTCGAGCTTGTCCAGATTTTTCTTTACAACATAGACCGGACAACCCCATATCTTAACTCGTTTAAGACATAGTCTCTTCCCATTCTATATCTCATATGGAGTGGTAGGCACTGATTTGGATGGAGCCCCATTCAATAAGTATGCAGCTTCTTAAGCGCATAACACCAGAAGGAAACAGGTAATTCTGCAGTACTCATCATAGGGCGCACCAAATCTTATAGGGCGCGATACCTCCGCCCCGATACACCGTTGTGTTGTAGTATACTCGAAGGAGTAAGCTGATAGAGAATCTCATTCTCCTTTTAGAAACTCCAAGAACTCCATTCGCAAGTATTCTCCTCCTCGATCACATTGAAGGACTTAATACTTCTACCCATCTGGTTCTTAACTTCAAGCTTATATTCCTTGAATTTCTCAAAAGTTTCAGACTCGTGTTTCAACAGGAACACATGTCCGAATCTTGAGAGATCATCGATGAATGTAATGAAGTACAAAGAACCAACCTTGGCATTTGTAGACTAAGGACCATATACATTATCATGTATCCGTCCCAAGAGTTCAGTAACTCTTTCTCTGTTTCCAGTAAACGGAGTATTGGTCATTTTACCTTTGAGACAAGACGGGCAAGTATCATAAAATGAAAATTCGGACAGATTCTAATATTCATCCTTATGTAACTTAGCTAGTCGTGTCGCATTGATATGACCTAGTCTACAATGCCACAAGAAGGATTCGTCCATTTCTGAACTTATCCTCTTATGTGTGTTCTATATACTTTGAACTGTGGTTTGATTTAAAACGTATATGCCATTACATAACGTGCATGATCCAATCAACTCTTGATTCAGGAAAATGTTCACAACATTATCCTGCAATACAAAATTATATCCTTCTTTAACTTAATGAAGAAACTGATGTAATGTTGTATATCAGGTTCAGCATGTAATAACATTTGTTCAGAATCAATGTATTTACTATTTGGTAATACAAGGTGATATTTTCCAACTGATTTGGCTGCAACAATTGCATCATTCTCTAACACATAGAGACATATCACCCAATCCAAGTTTTCTACCTTACTGTAGCCCATGTAACAAATTACATATGTGGGATCCGTATCTGGTATCTCATACCTAGGACGTAGAGGATACTGAGAAACAGTTCTCGGTAATAAACACACCCGAAGAATATACATCAACATGCTCATTCCTCGATTGGGTGGCGTAGGAATCCGGATATTCCCCTATTTCCTGCTCGGATTTATAACAATTATAAGATAGAGCGGAACCAACGTTCCCCGGTTCAGTATAATAAGCAGGTTCGGTCAATTCATCCATGTTATTATCTTGATTAAAGAGGTCACGGTCGCTACCAGGAGAGAGAGAGAAGAAAACACTCTGCGTATGCTCTTGCAAGATCAGATTGGTTATTATTTTATCTAGTCAGGATGGCTCCCACTGTTTTTATCAAATCTTCCTTCAAACCCTAAAAGGTAAGACTAGCCGGGATTAATTACACCTTACAAGTTCGCCAATCTTTAGGTCAGGCCAGTGTCGGTATTTTGAGGGAAGTTCCCCGTGTTTTCGCACGGACCTAATTAAAATAAACCTCGTTTTCCTAGAGGCGTAACCCCGTTAACATCTTTCTAGACACCTACTTTGATCGGCTAATTGTAACGTGCAAAAACTCTCCCTGGAGTAACTCTTACCCGCAGTGGGTATCGGGATCCAACTATCTTATAGAATGTATGCAATCTCATTGCAAATTTCAACACTTGAAATTTCCGATAATATTTTGCCCCTAGCAACTTATGACCTTAACAAGGTCAACAAATCATAAGCGCCAGCCAAGTTCAACCCGTACATTTCATGATTGAATTAAACCCACCTGTACGACCCTTAACATAGTCAACAAAGTCGTACGACTACCATAATCCAATCGCATCACATGCTTAAGCAAATAAACACTAATTAGCTACCGCGCACTACGCCTTAACATAGTCAACAAACGCAGTACGAATACTAAGTAGCACTTATCTGAAATGACGGAGGGCTACGACAGATTTTTAAGAAAACCTTTTGTGTAATGAATTTGATCTTGTTGTAAAATCGAGTGATTTTGAAAAGAAGTGTTTTTGAGGATTTTACTAGTTTTACTAAAGAGGTCACTCCCGGTGAAGGGATCTCGGCTCTTTCCTCATCGAATGGGGTGCTGGATATTTCACAAATACCACAATGCAAAGCATGAACTAAAAAAGAAATCAAAAACAAAACGGAGTAGGTTGTAGCATCTGCCAGTTTCTCTAACGAGATCACTCCCGGTGAAAGGATCTTGGCTCTTTCCTGATCGAATAAGGTGTTAAGGAATACTGCTATGCAAAACAAGAACTAGAGCTACCAGTTTTTAAAACAAGATTCTACAACATCATTAGGTTTCTTTTATTTCATTAATCTCATTAATGAAGTCCCATCAATTATGCTTCCTAAGTATCACAGAAGAAACGAAAGCAACGATATTTATTATATATCATATATATAATATAAGCATTCATCTCATCATATAAAGTGATCACATCACAGAATATCAGCAGCAGAAGTCCACATATGAAATATTGGATATACTAGGAATTCCGTGTTTTAAATTAAGCCATTAAAAAACACGGATTCCACAGTTGCGATAAATAGTCAAACCCACATCTTTAGACCCCTACGAGAGCGGCAAGCAACCCTACCAATTCTAGAGTTAGGAGACCCGGTCTTGACTCCTCGAGATGGTCTCCCACTGGGCTCTAGAACACGGTTACTTGTGCTCTCCTCCTTGGGTCTATCGTAATGCGGAAAAGTAAATAATATACATCAATGGTGACATCATCCTCAACCCGGAAGTGCCCCAATAAAAGAATATTACATACAAGCTTACGCTACATGATTGCGACAGAGTTTTGATCTACATCAAAATCCCGTGGCAACCGATCAAATGAGACTGAATTGCTAGATTTATAAAATTCAAATTATTTTTCACAAAACTAAATATTGTGGAATCCAAGCATTGTATCACAATTCACAGATAGCTAGACGATATTAAACTTTTCGATCGGATCAACAAACGCCCACGAATTCCCAGAGAGCTCAACACTTGAGCACAGTTTAAAAAATACCCAGAACATGCCACAACACCTATGGACCAACCGTAGAAGGGCCAACCCTTGCCTCACTTATGGCACCGCGGAACTACCACAAACCCTAGAGTTTGGTGGCGGGTCCGACGGTCACAGAATCGAGTTAGGGTTTTGTTCTTCTAGAGAGTCCATAGAATACACCTACATGATTTTCTGAAGATTTTAAACTTAGAAAAATCCAACTCTCGGAAAATTTCCAGCGAGGGAGAAAATGGGTTATTGATATCCGTTCGAACTTTTTAACACCGTCTAAATTACCCAAAAAGATGTTAGAATTACGATTACTAAACACTCCGAATAACCTTTACAGAAATATAATATCACATGTAATATCAGTAAAAACAAGCAACACCTGAAACACCAAAACCCAGAGACTGGAACACCAACCCAAAACGAACCACATATAAGCTTAGAAAACCGGTGGGGCCTGTTTCCCCCAATCAGGGAGCCAAGCTCTATTCAAAATTTGAAATTTGAAATGAGGCAGCGCCTCATAAAAGTGCTAGCGCCAAGAGCGCCAGTGATAAGAGTCAAAGACTCGGAGGCAGCGCTCACATGCGCAGCACGAGAGCGCTCGTGCCGAGAGCGCTCGTGCCAAGAGCGCCAGCGCTAAGAGTCAAAAACTCTGAGGCAGCACTCACGTGCAAAGAACAAGAGCGCCAGCGCTAAGAGTCAAAGACTCTGAGGCAGCGCTCATGTGCAAAGCACAAGAGTGCTAGCGCCAAGGACGCCAGCGTTAAGAGTCAAAGACTCTGAGGCAGCGCTCACGTGCAAAACACGAGAGCGCCACCGTCAGAACTAAAAGTTCTCAACCCTTGGATCAAAGATCCAATGAAGATGATAAATCATCAAATTACCAGAATAAAATTCTGTTGAGAAAATACTCCTCAAAATCTTTCCAAACAGGAAAGATTGTGCCTTGTAAATCAGAGCACCGTTGGATCAAAGATCCAATGGTGATTAAAAATCACCGAGATACAGAATAAGTTCTGTATGGAAAAATATTTTCCCAATCTTGTTAATAACGAGAAAACTATCTTCTGTAAAACAGAAGCCCTTAGATCAAAGATCCAACAAGGGGAAACATTCCCCAAATCAATCAGAGATCTCTCAATAAGAGATTTCCTTAACTGATTCGACAAGTCAGCCTCCCTATATAAAGGACCCAAGACTTCAAGTCTTGTAGAAAGAAACCTCCCCACAAGTTCTCAGATCGAAAGAAGAAAAACATAGGAACCCCCTATAAACTTCAAGTTCTCAGAAAAGAAAGGAGAAGAGTAAGCTCTAAAAAGAAGAACCTTCTTCAAGGTGAGGAAAAAGAAGAGAGATCATAACAACTCCTCCATATTTAAAAGTTTAACTCTCACATCATAAGAATATAGTTCTTTTCTAGATCACAGATCTATAAGACAAGGTCTTTCACAAATGTAAAAGAGATCGCAGCATCTCATCAAGACAGAAAAGAACTTTGTTCTTAGATCCATGAGACAAAATCTCTTATAAACCAAGAATTTAACTCTCAGAGCACAGAATTGATCAGAGCTGACAAAGAAGCGCTTTAGCACTCCAAGTCTGGCACTCAACGCCAAGCGCTCCATGTGCTCCCCACGTGAATGCTCTTTTATAATAAGCGCTTTAGCGCTCCAAGTCTTGCGCTCAGCGCCAAGCGCTCCACATGATCCTCACGCGAGTGATCTTTTATAATAAGCGCTTTAGCGCTCCAAGTCTGGCGCTCAGCGCCAAGCGCTCCACGTGCTCCTCATGTGGACGCTCTTCTATAATAAGCGTTTTAGCGCTCTAAGTCTGGCGCTCAGCGCCAAGCGCTCCACGTGCTCCTCATGTGAGCGCCCTTTTATAGGGAGCGTCGTAGCGCTCCCGGTGTGGTGCTCAGCACCAGGCGCACCACGTGCTCCTCACGTGTGCGCTAAGGAATTACGAAGCGCTCTGTAAATAAGGCCTCAGCGCCATAAAAAATGTTCAACACTTAATAAAAGACAAAAAGAAAAAGGGGTGTCAGAATCCAAATTAATGCTCAGCATTATTGAATAAAAAGGAGCCGAGCCTAAACAAGTGTTCAGAACTGAGTGGACTGAGCCCAAGTTGGCCATAAGTCCCTAATTCAAATTAATCGAGCCCATGTGCTCACAATCTTTTTAACTGGTCCTAGTCCCAAACCTGACTATAGATCTCTCAACCAACATTGGTTCATGGGTACATCTCTTCACACCTCTGATATGTGTCATTGTAATTCTTCAACGTCTTCAGAGAGGTAGCGGGTCCCGACAACCAGAAACTCCATGGACCATGAGGTCCTTAAAATCATGGACTATGATTTCCTTAAACCCAATGGACCGCAACGTCCCTAAACTAAACTCTACGGACTATGATGTCCTTAAACTTTGGACTGCAACGTCCTTAAAACTAAATTGCGGACCGCAACGTCCCTATAAACTAAAGAAAATCTTGTTGAGTGGATCTTAGTCTAAAATTAGACTAACGTATTCTCAACAAACGTTTGAGTTGATCTTAATCTAAAATAAGATTAACAATCCATAAACCAACCCAAACCCAAATCTAAGAAAATACGGATTTGGACTAATCCACGCCCTACGGGCGACAACATAAATTAGTCTCCGTATACAATCCACGGGCAACCAAAAAATAAAACAAACACACACGACACGAAGTGACCATCTGGAGAAGGAGAAAGTGGTTATCGCGATGCGGTAGCATAATTAACTACAAGGGCTTGCGCCTGCAGGGAAGAGCGTCCCCACAATCAAAAACCCCTCAAACGAGGGGGAATCTGACGGAGTCTGCTACAACGGCTTCATCTGTCTAAAGCTCCGATACACGGTGCCATAAATCAACTTGGCATCTTCGGAGAGGTGGATAGATAAAACCAAAATAGCATCTGCCCCCAAAATTCAGGCCGGACGTCCCAACGTCTCGGTCGCGTCTTTCGGCGGAGAACAGATTCTGGCACGCCCGGTGGGACCTTTTCCTCTTTCCACTCCACACTTCGTGTGTCGTGATCGCGAATGAATCGCGGTTTATTGTGGTTGCCCCAGGATTCGAGGTACTAAGATTTGGTGTCTTTCTCCCGTGCAGTGAAAATGGCTTCCAACTGCACCAACTGCAACAGCAACTCCCACTCCGTCCTTGCTGGAGGAGTGACCTATGGGCCCCAAGCGGCCTCCATCTTCGCCATGCCAGTGGAACAGGTGACTCAGGCAATCACTGGACTATTCTTTGGGACCATGATCCCACCAGCAAGCTTCAGCGTCCCAATACCGTCACAGGAAGCTCCGAAGAAGTCGGACTTTGATCGGTTTACCACTACCACGGCCCCTTTCAACGGGCCGTCCAATTCCAAGTCTACTGCATCAGTCTTTGACAAACTGAGCCTGAGCTCCAGTGGGCCTGTGAAGAATCCTGCAATACCCGAATGAGTTATCCCGAAACGGATAGCTATTCCAACTCCAGTAAACGAAGTCATCAGAGGGGCTTCTCCTGCTAAAGGATCAGTCTTTGCAAGACTGTCCGTTCCAACTCCCGCTTCAGGCGAAGTCACCAAAGCTGCTTCCCCTGCCTAAAGGTCAGCCTTCGACAGGTTGGACGTTTCTTCTCAGCGGACGTCAGTCTTCGATAGGCTGACACTGACACCAACATCAACCCTTCGCCAGAACAGGGGGCATGATGAAGCCACCCCCATAACTGAGCCAGTACCGTTTGCAAGACATGCTCGACGTCACCACTGGTACCGAGTGAGGAAAGCTGGGGGCAGTTCCCCTTCTGGACTTACCCCACCAGCTCCAACATTGGAAGTCGATACTACTGTTCCAACTGGGAACAGCTTTGAGCCGCTCAGGAGGGTGCGTAAGAACTCTCCAACTGTCATATTAAGAAGGTCTCCTTCACCTGTTGAGAACATTATTAAAGCAAAACCGGAACAGCCCTCTCAACGACTGTCCTCCAAAATTCATAAGGTCTGGCAGAGAGTCCAAGACTCCGTAATCGATAAGGATTACTCCCGCCGACAGAAGAAAATAAAGATTTAGCTAAAGGAGGACCATCCCTCCGCCACGCCTTAAAAGGCGTCGTTTGCACGGGTGCCTATGTCAACAGCCCCCTCAACTTCAACCGTCTATAAAAAAAGAGGGCGGAGAAGATCCCTATGCTTGCAACGAATCTTAAGGGCACTGAATCCAGATGCTCTAAGTTTGGGGGCATGATGGTGCATACTGTTTACATCGCTTCCGGGAAAGAGGAGAGCCGCACTTCCGGGGGTCACCGACCACTCACCCGATCCATAACAAAGGCCCAGGAGCAACAACAGAAGCTCCAGAAAATGTTAACAAAGATGGCCGCGCTCACTGGGCCAAAAGAAATCCCGGAGACATCGTCGGAGCAACACCAGGAGCAAGAAACCGATTCCGAGTTCCTCCGCAGAATGCTTGAGAAGAAAGATAAAGAAGCCGCGGAACAAGTGGCCAACATAAAACAAATGGCGTTATTATTCCAGGACATGGTGGGCATGATGATCCAGCTGGACCCTCCAGCGGAGGAGCCTCCGGTGATCATTGAAGAAGACAGAGGGGAGACATCAAACCCTCTTCCGGCCTTTTCAGCAGCAAAAGAGGAAACAATCTCGAAAGCTGCGCTCGATGATTATATAGCTCAATAGATACGAGTCTATCAAGCGAACGAAGCTGCTGGCTAAGTCGTCAGAACTGGGCGAACCCATCCCAGCTGGTACGATCAGATTAAGTACCCGCCAGGATACACAGTTCCTAAATTTCATATATATAAAGGGACAGGCAATCCCCATCAGCATGCCGCCCAGTTCAGGGCCCTCTGCAGTAATACTGGAGGTGACGATACGCTGCTGCTTCGTCAATTCGTCGGCAGCTTTGCGGAGACGGCCTTTGAATGGTATTCGGAGCTTCCCAACGACTCCATCAAAACATTCATGGAGATGGAGTTGCTGTTCACTCAGCGTTTTGCAAGCGCCAGCGAACGCATCCCAATCACGGCATTGATCAATGCCTGGGTGAAGCCAGGAGAAACATGGGTTCAGTATGCAATCCGGTGGCGGAACCTATGGTCGAAATACGAACAACGCATCAAAGAAGCTCCTGCAGTAGGCATGTTTGTGGGAACCCTCGAACCGCAGGCGACCATTGTTTCCCCAATTAGAGCAAAGCTCTGTTCAGAATTCAAAATTTGAATTGAAGCTGCGCTTTTATAAAAGCGCTGCACTATAACTAGCGCACCCCGTGAAAAACGCATAGGTGCTAGCGCTAGATGTGTTGCGCTCCAAGTAGCGCACCACGTGCAAAGCACATGTACTCTAGCGCTAAGAGCACTGCGCTCCAAGTAGCGCACCACGGGCAGAGCGCATAAGCGCTAGCGCTGGAACTAAATGTTCCTCACCGTTGGATCAAATATCCAACGGATATGATTAAATCATCAATTAACAAGAATGAGATTCTGTTGAATCTTTCCAAACAGAAAAGAATGTGCCCTGAATTTGGAACACCGTTGGATCAATAATCCAATGGTGATTGAAAATCACTAAAATACAGAATAAATTCTGTAAAGGGAAAGATTTTTCAATCTTATTAAAACAAGAAGATTATCTTCTGCAAACCAAAAGCCCTTAGATCAAAGATCCGACGGTGGGGAAATTCCCAAATCAATTAGAGAATAAATCTCTTTAACTGATTCAACAAATCAGCCTCCTCTATATAAAGGACCCGAGACTTCAAGTCTTGTACAGAGGAACCCCCCCCATAAACTTTGAGAAAATCTCAGAAAGAAGAAGAAGCTCTCAACAAAAGAAGACAATTCTTTTCAAGGTAAAAAAAAAGAATAGAAAGATGAAATCAACTTAATATAAAAAAAGAAGCATTTACTTCACAGGTCATAGATCTATAAGACAAATTGTCTTTCACAAAAGAGATTATGAACATCTCATTATAAAGGGGGGAGAATTATTCAATTCTCTTAGGATCCCAGATCCATAAAGGCAAAACCTTTCATCAAAAGAGATTGAAATATCTCCTATAAACTAAAAACCTTGTTCTTAGAATCTTGAGACAAAGTCTCTTATCAAAAGGAAGGTAATCTTCAGAGCGCAAAGTTAACCTAAGAAGAGCCTTAGCGCTCCCGATTTAAAAGTGCCTTAGTGCTCTTCATCTAGCGCAAAGCGCTGCAGTGCAATAGCACTTCAAACACAGCACACTGCGCTCATTGGCTAGCGCTCAGCGTTAAGCGTGCCATGAGCTCCTCACGTGTGCGATGTATTACTAAAAGCTCTTTGCGCTCATTATATGGCACCAGCGCCAAACGCTTCAACGCTTCAACTATAGCGCATCAGCGCTCTACATCTAGCGCTAAGCGCATCTGCGCTCTTCATTTAGCTCAAAGTGTTAAGCGCATTAGCGCTTCACATCTGGCGCAAAGCGCCAAGCACTAGCACTTTAACCATAGTGCCCTGCGCTCATTGACTGGCGCTAGTGCCAAGCGCACTACATACTTTTATGTGTGCTTGGGCAGAACATAAACTGTTCTTTGAATAAGCCTAGAGCTATGATAAATGCACAACATTCAACTAAAGACAAAACATTGTCAGAGGCCAAACCAATATTTAGCATTTTTAAGGGAATTGGGCTCAAACAAACATCTAACAACTCAAAAACAAATGTTGAACATTGTAATTGAATGGACTTAGCCCAAATTGGCCATAAGTCCTCAATTCAGATTAATTAAGTTCATATGCTCATATATCACAGATCCTAGTCCGAATTGGACTACAGGTCTCTCAACCCACATCGGTTTAAGGGTACATCTCTGAACTCCTCTGATATTTGTCGTTGTAATCCTTCAACGTCTTCAGAGAGGTGACGGGTCCCGACAACCATACATTTCATGGACTGTGGGGTTCTTAAGCCCATGGACTATGATGTCCTTAACCTTGACTGTGATATCTTTAAACTCACGGACTATGATGTCCTTAACCTTGACTGTGATGTCTTTAAACTCACGGACTATGATATCCTTAACCTTGACTGCGATGTCTTTAAACTCACGGACTATGATGTCCTTAACCTTGACTGTGATGTCTTTAAACTCACGGACTATGATGTCCTTAACCTTGGACCGAGATGTCCTTAAACTAACATTGGACCACCATGTCCTTAAACTGGTAATCGACCGCAATGTCCCTAAACTAAACAATAGAGTCCAAATTCTCTTTTGTTGGATCTAAACGATCCCGTTAAGTTGATCTTAGTCTAAAATTAGACAAACGTATCCTTAACATACGTTTAAGTTGATCTTAGTCTCAAATGAGACTAACGTATCTTTAAACCCAATCCCAAACCCAAATCTAAGAAAATACGGATTTGGACTAATTCACGCCCTACGAGCGACAACATAAATTAGTCTCCATATACAATCCACGGGCAACCAAAAACAAAACAAACACAAATGACACGAAGTGACCATCTGGAGAAGGAGAAAGTGGTTACCGCGATGCGGTAGCGTAATTAACTGCAGGGGCTTACGCCTGCAGGGAAGAGCGTCCCCACAATCAAAAACCCCTCAAATGAGGGGGAATCTAACGAAGTCTTCTACATCGGCCGCATCCATTTAAACCTTCGATACATGGTGTCATAAATCAACTTGGCATCTTCGGATAGGTGGACGGATAGCACCAATTAGCATCTTCCCCGAAATTCAGGCAAGACGGACCTACGCGGTCGCGTCTCCGTGTTTTGGAGGGGAACAGATTCTGGCACGCCCGGTGGGACCTTTTCCTCTTTCCACTCCACACTTCGTGTGTCGTGTTCGCGAACGAATCACGGTTTAATATGGTTGCCCTTGGGTTCGAGGTACTAAAATTTGGTTTTGCTCTCGTGTAGAAAAAAGAATATCAATGGCCTCTAACTGCTCCAGCTGCAACTGCAACTCCCGTTCCGCCTCATCTGGAGGTGCAACCTACGGGCCCCAAGCGGCCTCCCTTTTCACAATTCCAGTGGAGCAGGTACCTCTAGCCACCACCGGGCTATTCTTCGGGATCATGATCCCGCTAACAAGCTTCAGCGCTCTTTTACCATCGCAAGAAGCTCCGAAGAAGTCGGTCTTTGATCGGCTTACCACTACTGCGGCCCCTCTTAACGGGTCGCCCAAACCAAGCGTCTCAGTTTTCAGCAGACTGGGCAGAAGCTCAGATGGGCCCATGAAGAAGCCCACAATTCCTGAAGGGGTTATCCTGAAGCAGATAGCAATTTCTGCCCCTGAAGTCGTCAGAGCGGCTTCCCCTCCTAAGGAGTCGGTCTTTGCAAGACTGGTCATTTCAGCTCCCGTTCCAGACAAAGTCATGAAGGCTGTTTCTCATGTTCGAAAATCGGTCTTCGCAAGACTGACTATCCCTTCTAAACGGACGTCGGTCTTTGACAGGCTAGCGCCAATAACAGTCTCTCCTCAAAATAAGGGGCATGAGGAAGCTCAGCCAACAGCGGAGGTGATCCCGGCCGCACGACATGCTCGGCGTCGCTACTGTCGCCGAGTGAGAGAAGCTGGGGGCAGTTCACTCTCTGGATTTACGCCGCCAGCTCCAACGGTGGAAGTCGACGCTGCTATTCCAACTGGAAACAGCTTTGAACCACTAAGGAGGGTCCGCAAGAACTCTCCGACTGCTGTGCTGAAAAGATCTCCTCCACCTATGGAAAATATTACAAAGGTGAAGCTAGAGCAGCCCCCTCAGCGGCTGTCCTCTAAAATTTACAAGGTCTGGCGTCAAGTTCAAGACTCAGTGATTGATCAAGATTACTCCCGCCGACAGAAAAAGATGAAAGTTTGACGAGAAAAGGACCATCCTATCAAGCCACAAAAGGTGTCGTCTACCTGGGTGCCCGCTGCAACGGCCCCCTCAACTTCGACAGCCCACAAAAAGAGGAGGTCGGAGAAAATCCCCGTGTCTACAACAAATGTCAAGGGCACTAAGCTTAAATGCCCTAAATCTGGGGGCATGGTGGTGCATACCGTCTATATGGCATCCAGAAAAGAGGATAGCCGTATCTACACTGGTCATCGACCGCTTACGCGATCAGTGACTAAGGCCCAGGAGCAACAACAACAAAAGCTCTAAGAGATGCTAACAGCCATGGCCGCACTCACGGGACCGAAAGCAAGCCCGGAGACATCCTCGGAGCAACGCCGTGAACAGGAAACTGATGCTGAATTCCTTCGGAGAATGCTTGAGAAGAAGGACAAAGAGGCGGCGGAACAAGCGGCCAATATAAAACAAATGGCCCTTCTGTTCCAAGATATGGTGGGCATTATGTTCCAGCCGGACCCTCCAATAATAATTGAAGATGCTCCAGTAATAATTGAAGATGATAGAGGAGAGACATCAAATCCTCTGCTGGCTCTGTCAGCAGCCAAGGAGGAGACCATCTCCAAAGCCATGCTCGATGATTAAATAGCTCAACAAATACGAGCTCATCAAGCGAATGAAGCAAACGGCCAAGTCGTTAGAACTGGGCGACCATATCCAGGATGGTACGATCAGATTAAGTATCCGCCATGATACACGATTCCTAAGTTTCACGTATACAAGGGGACAGGCAATCCCCATCAACATGTCGCTCAGTTCAGGGCTCTCTGCGGCAATACCGGAGGTGACGACAAATTGTTACTTCGTCAGTTTGTCGGCAGCTTGGCAGAAATGGCCTTTGAGTGGTATTCGGAGCTGCCCAACGACTCCGTCAAAACTTTTACGGAGATGGAATTGTTGTTCACCCAACGTTTCGTAAGCGCTAGCGAACGCACCCCAATCACGGCATTGATCAATGCCCGAGTGAAGCCAGGCGAAACATGGGTTCAGTACGCGATATGGTGGTGGAACCTATGGTCGAAATGCGAACAACGCATAGAAGAGCCTCCTGCAGTAGGCATGTTTGTGGGAACCCTCGATCCGCAGGTGACCATATCCCAATTCATGATGTTCTTCAAGCCGACCACCTTCCAGTCCTTGATTGACAAGCTAGCCCAAATGGACCAGATGGGTCATAGGCCTTCCTCTTCAAAGTCGGAGCCTTGGAATGAAAAGGGCAAAGGAAGAGCAATCTTCTTCCCCAACGCTCAACAACAACCGAGTGGCCCGAGACCGGTTGTTCGCCAAAGCAACAAGCGGCAATCCCTCGATGAGAAGTTAAGACGTCCTTACTCATTTCCCCAGGATAAAACAAGGAAACTGTTTGAACTGGCAGTGCGCAATGAGCTCATCACTCTACCGGAGTCGAGACACCCAACGCGACCGAACGACGTCAACGATCCTAATTACTGCCCCTACCACCGAGTATTGGGCCATCCGATCGAAGACTGCTACATCTTCAAAAACTGGGTTGAAGACCAATACCAACAGGGCAAGTTCGCGCTATCCGAAAACTGGAAGGTGAATCCGCCACAACAGCACACTCCTAAAAGGGTGGATACACCGGGGGCATCGTGCTCTTTTATAGAAGAAGCTCCATGGGAGGTCGCTCTTTCAGCCAAGACGAAATGAATGCTGAAGGATCTTCACACATGCCCGACAATCAGGTGGAAAAGCCCGCTAGAGCCTGATATCATTGAGGGAATGCTAAAACCGCGCCCGATACCGAGAATTGGTAGTGATGGTCAAAACGCTCAGGCCCAGCCATCAAAGTCTTCAAAGAAGAAGAAAAAGCCCGTGAAGCCTGATGACAAGTGCATAGATCTGCAAAAACATATTGACGCGCTAGAGGAATATAACCAGAAGACATGGACCCCGGTCACACTCCAAGAATTTCTCAACAATATCCTTGAGAGCGGAGATAACGACAATAACGATGGGGATGACTCGTCAGAGGAATCTGAGGACTATGTGGCAAGTTGCCACATGATCTCTTATTCGGCGTTAACTAACGAAGAAGCTCACTCTGCGATAGAAGACAGCATAAAAGAGCTGGGGGCAGGATCAAAGCCAAAACCCGTAGAACCGTCTGACGAGATGATCGACTTGCTACTGAACGAAGCCCGTCAAAAAAGCAAAGCCAATCGAGAGCGCGAACTGGCCATATTCGAAAAAACCAAACGCCAACGATTGGATGAAAATGTCGAGTCACCCCAACCGGATTGAAGCATCCCTATCGCCAGCAAAAGCAAGCTTAAAGTAAGGAAACGATTCGCTAGGGCCCTATCAATAGGAATGAAGTTGCCCTCTTTCAGAGAAAATTCTCCTGGCGGTATACATCTTGATGAAGCGGACATACATCCTAACTTCTGCTTATACCATCATAGGATTGCACACCCTACCGAGGAGTGCATAGCCTTTAAAAACTAATGGCAGGGATATGTTGTCCACCGACAACACATTCAACGAGTGAAGTGCAAGGCTCGTCGGGAACAGAAAAGCACGACAGATGAGCGCAAAAGAGCTGCTGGCAACTGTCACATAGTCGACACCAAGAAATCGCAAGTTATCACCTTTGGAAGTGACTCTGACAAAGAAATCACCCTCAGCCCTCTCTTCAAGGAATCCACCTCCGACACAAAAGATGCGAAGATTTGCGAGAAAATCTAGCTGCGTAATCGTACGTTGCCCGAAAAATCTCGGACCTATGAACAAATGACCGAAATGTCTTTAAACTACTACAAACCCGCGGCAACCCCAGGATGACGTGGTAAGAAAAAAGAAAAAAGGGGGTACATCCATAAGTGAAATGGGCACGGATGAAAACCCGAAAGGGCTCTGCGAGTAAAAACAGCGGGGCTACCGGCGAGTTTTGTGAAAACTCGAAAGGGCGCAATCTCGTCAAATGACACTTGCAAGGTCCTCTCGACCCTGTAAGGAGAAACCACCTGTGTGAGATCCTTACGACTCACAAAGGAGAAATACACTTAGGAATCCCCACGATTCTTAAGGAGAAATTACACCTGCGAGATCCTCACGACTCGTAAGGAGAACCCTCTTATGAGACCCTCACGGCTCATAAGATTCAAAAGCCTTAAGCTACAGGGATCTGAACCTGTTCTTAAGCAGTCATAACTCTTGATTTTGCCATACAAGCGGTTCAATATTGACCCTTGTATACAACCCACGGGCACGAATGATTCCCTAACAGAGTCCCACCAGCGACTATAGATATGCTCACACAGTGAATAAACACTTGTAGGTCCTCTCGACTTGCAAGGAGAAAACACTCTTGTAAGATCCTTACGACTTATAAGAGAACACACACTTAGGAATCCTCACGATTCCTAAAGAGAAAATGCACCTACGAGATCCTCACGACTCGTAGGGAGAAATACCTTTATGAGACCCTTACGGCTCATGAAGTCAAAAAGCCTTAGTCGACGGGATCCTAACCCTGTTTACTAAGCCACCTTTGTTCGACATCGACAGAGGCAAATGATGATTTGCTCCTGACAATATCCCAGTTGTAGCGATGCTGATGCCTAAATCGGTATCAAATTCCAAGTCCTTTCATGGCAAATGATGATTCGCTCCTGGCAATATTCCAGTCACAGCGATGCTGATGCTGAGATTGGCACCAGATTCCAAATTCCACACTCACGATAAAAAATCAGCGAGCCAAAAATGCATATAAAATAGCCGAAATGATGGGGTAACTTGCAACAAAATCAGCAAGTAAAAATGTATGCATACAAAAACAGTCGAAATGATTGGGCAACTCGCAATAAAAGCAGCGAGTAAAAAGAAAAATAGCCGAAATGATTGGGCACCGCAAAAAATAGCCGAAATGATTGGGCAATCGTGATTTTCGCGATATAAAAAGCTGAAATGATAGAGCATCGCGGAAAGAATTAAAAAAATGAAAGCATGTAATTTTTTGCCCTACAGTTGAGGTCACATTGACCCCTGTATACAATCCATGGGCACAAACAAAAAGGGAACCATATCGCTTCATCGAAGCGAAGCCAAATCTCGACGGTTCATAGACAACCTAAAGATAATCTCGACATTCGTCACAATATTGCAGACACAGTCTCAACAAACGAAGCAAAGGAAGATCCCTAGCTTCAGGGTCTCGATGTCAACATCGACAACTTAGAGATCACCAACGGTGTTTTGGTCGCACGCTTTTGGCGTGTCGGATGTTTAAAATTCTAAAGTTATAACCGCGATCAGGACGGTGTCGCTTTGCAGCTAGCCGGTTGAGCACGGGTCGATCCACAGAGAGATGGTTGTATGTCCTTTCTTGTCTTAGACGAGT
This sequence comes from Agapanthus africanus, assembly GCA_030015575.1. NCBI lineage: Eukaryota > Viridiplantae > Streptophyta > Magnoliopsida > Asparagales > Amaryllidaceae > Agapanthus > Agapanthus africanus. Next base: position 820,015,090 of record JASDDO010000019.1, on the reverse strand, counting down.
CAATAAAGAATTTGTATGTGTTTGTTCAGTCTAACCTATGTGTATTATTTGCAAGTGTAAGGTTGTTAAGAAAAGATACGAAAGTGTAAGCTAAAGAAATCCGTACTCAAAACCTTTGAGCCGAGTCTTGACCAATTAAAGCTAGAGCAATCAGCAACAACGTGGATTAGGGGATTTAAGCGCGGTATTCGTGGAATCCGGCTTATTTACCCTTGTCCTTCCGTTCTTGTCTCTTGCTTTCGCCTCCGGCCAAACCGAACGCAACCGGTCGCGGTTAGGAATCACCGTTACCTTGTCAGGGTAGGGTACCTAACGGAGCGCTTGCGTATCGTTTGGACGGAGTTCAATGGAAAATAACGGGAAAAGGAAATGATCAAAGAAATGTTAACTTACAATACCGTATTTATTCTTAACAACAATAATTATTACACCCATTCACAAAAAGAACCAAAAAGAGCAAAAGAAAAGAACAAAGAAAAGAAAAGATTACAAGTAAGTAAGTGCATGAATTAAATTGCATGAAAGTAAAGCAAGGTAATAAAAAGCAAGTAATAAAAAGCAAGAAAGAAACTAGAAACTAGAACTCAAGACAAGCATGGGATCAATAGCCAACCCTTAAATTTGCAAGCTCAATCAAGAGGTTGCAAGTTCAAGAGAAGGGTAAAAAACTCATGTGAAGTGAAGAACTAATTCCATAAGAAAATACGACCCTTGAGATCAATAACTAACCCTTAACCTTTCAAGCTCAATGAAGAGGTTGAAAGATCAAGAGAAAGCAAAAATCTCAAGGGGAAGTTAAACAAACAAGAATGATACAAAAACCCTCATCTTCATTAACATCCACTCAATGCTCTCACTACATTTTCATGGAGGAAGAATGAAGAAGAAGAGGAAAAAGACTAAAACTACACTAAAACTACACTAAAACTTACAAAAGAGAAACAAAGAATTGACACCCTTGGTTTGGCTCAGTTCTGGGGTATTTATAGGCTGTGCTCTGAAACCCTAGGGCAAGAATCTGGCATAAAATGGAGTACCCAAAGTGCCCCCAAAAACTCATCAGATGAGGCGCCAACATAGCCGCGGATCCGCGGCCAATACCCCCTATTGGCCATGGATCCGCGGCCGTATAGGGGAGTTGGGTCGTCAACTTTTGTGGCTTTCCCTAGTTCCCTTTTTCCTCGTGTTTGACAACTTTACACTGCACAAAATCTTCCAGAATATCTTCAGATTTCTTAGCCCAAGATTGCATTATTATCTTTACTTTTTGACTTTTTCTCCCTCGAGCTCCGCGCACCCATTGATTCTTGTGCAGCCCCCCTCGTGCTATGTGCTTGTCCCAGACACGAATGACCACTGTCATATGTATTGTCTCAGGAACTGGTACTCGGCACTGGACGGATATGGATGACCGGAACCCGGCTTTTATCTGCTGTGACAGATGTTCTGTATTTTGACGTAACTGTGGAGATTTTGTCTTGATTTACAATATTTGGACTGGAAACCTGTAATCTGTAAATATGTAACAAACACGGATTAAAAGCACCTACCTATAAACACCCAAGCGTAAGAATGGGCGGTATAAAATCTAATATTCTGGTATGAACATGTTTCTCCTCACTCCAACCTGATGCAGACACGACGTCAACAACCGACCTCAGTGTCGCAACGAAACGGAGCCATGGCAAAGTCCCTAGTTCCAAATCTCAATGGCCACATCTACAGCCTGGAGACCAACAACGATGTGCCTCCTCATTCCAGCAGGACACAGATGTTACACCATCAATCGGAACCACGGCAAAGTCCCCAGTTCCAAGACTCTACGGTTTACAGACAACCCAGCGTCATCAAATGACCCCGTCTTGGATACACGTCAGCAAATGACCCCGTTGCGGAAACACGTCATCAAATGACCCCGCCGTGGAAACACGTCATTAAATGACCCCGTCTCGGAAATACATTATCCAATGACTCTGTCTCGAAAACAAGTCAACCAACCCCAGGGAAATCAGTGTCCTTGGCACCCTCCTCGATTCAGGGAAATCATCGTCCTTGACGAGACCACCTCGATTCGCGTCGACCCGCAGAGAAATCAGTGTCTTTGCAGGAATACCTCGATTCGTCTCAAATCCGAGGAAATCAGTGTCCTTGGCAAAAACCTCGATTCAGGGAAATCGGTGTCCTTGACGAGAGCATCTCGATTCGCGTCGACCCGCAGAGAAATCAGCGTCTTTGCAGGAATACCTTGATTCATCTCAACTCTGAGGAAATCAGTGTCCTTGGCAAAATCTCGATTCAGGAAAATCAGCGTCCTTGACGAGAGCATCTTGATTCGCGTCGACCCGCAGAGAAATTAGTGTCTTTGCAGGAATCTCTTGATTTGTCTCAACCCCAGGGAAATCAGTGTCCTTGGCAACTTCCTCGATTCAGGGAAATCAGCGTTCTTGACGAGAGCATCTCGATTCGCGTCGACCCGTAGAGAAATCAGCGTCTTTGCAGGAATACCTTGATTTGTCTCAACCCAGGGAAATCAGTGTCCTTGGCAACCTCCTCGATTCAGGGAAATCAGTGTCCTTGACGAGAGCATCTCGATTCGCATCGACCCGCAGAGAAATCAGCGTCTTTGCAGGAATACCTCGATTCGTTTCAACTCCGAGGAAATTAGTGTCCTTGGCAAAAACCTCGATTCAGGAAAATCAGCGTCCTTGACGAGAGCACCTTGATTCGCGTCGACCCGCAGAGAAATCAGTGTCTTTGCAGGAATACATTGATTCGTCTCAACTCCGAGGAAATCAGTGTCCTTGGCAAAAATCTCGATTCAGAGAAATCAGCGTCCTTGACGAGAGCATCTCGATTCGCATCGACCCGCAGAGAAATCAGCGTCTTTGCAGGAATACCTCGATTCGTTTCAAATCCGAGGAAATCAGCGTCCTTAGAAAAAACCTCGATTCAGGGAAATCAGCGTCCTTGACGAGAGCATCTCGATTCGCGTCGACCCGCAGAGAAATCGGTGTCTTTGTAGGAATACCTCGATTCTTCTCAACTCCGAGGAAATCAGTGTCCTTAGCAAAAATCTCGATTCAGGGAAATCAGTGTCCTTGATGAGAGCATCTTGATTCGTATCGACCCGCAGAGAAATCAGCGTCTTTGCAGGAATATCTCGATTCGTTTCAACTCCAAGGAAATCAGTGTCCTTAGCAAAAACCTCGATTCAGGGAAATCAGCGTCCTTGACGAGAGCACCTTGATTCGTGTCGACCCGCAGAGAAATCAGTGTCTTTGCAGGAATACATCGATTCGTCTCAACTCCGAGGAAATCAGTGTCCTTGGCAAAAATCTCGATTCAGGGAAATCAGCGTCCTTGACGAGAGCATCTCGATTCGCATCGACCCGCAGAGAAATCAGCATCTTTGCAGGAATACCTCAATTCGTTTCAACTCCGAGGAAATCGATGTCCTTGGCAAAAACCTCGATTCAGGAAAATCAGCGTCCTTGACGAGAGGACCTTGATTCGTGTCGACCGGCAGAGAAATCAGTTTCTTTGCAGGAATACCTCGATTCGTTTCGACTCCAGGGAAATCAGTGTCCTTGGCAAATATCTCAATTCAGGAAAATCGGCGTCCTTGACAAGAACATCTCGATTCGCGCCGACCCACAGAGAAATCAGTGTCTCTGCAGGAATATATGACGTCAGCAAAGCGGAGCCGCGGCAAAGTTCCCAGACTCGACGGTGCACAGACAAACCAAAGTCAACCCTCGACCTCCCTGTTGAGGCAATGCTTTGACTCGGGAGTAGATCAACTCATCAATCACTTACGAGTCCTCTTGGCTTGTAAGGAAGAAAATTCTCTTGTGGGATCCTTACGATTCTCAAGAGAAAACGCAGTTAGGAGTCCTCAAGACTCCTAAGGAGAAAAGACACCTACGAGATCCTCACGACTCGTAGGGAGAAAAGCCTTTGTGAGACCCTCACGGCTCATAAAGTTGGAAAGTCTTAGACAACAAATCCTAACCCTGTTTCCTAAGCCATCACTACCTTATAAAGAGTTCAAGATGAACTGTTATCTACCATCTATGGACCACACATTCCAAAGCTACATGCCACTGAAATGGAGAAGTTACTCATGAGCATATAAACTACTTCACGCCAGAGTAAAACATAAAGAAATAGAAGGGTGAGGCTCATGGAGCAGAGGGTTTGGAACTATATCCCTTAAGAGTCGAGATTTGAGTCAATGATAAATGACGACGCTTGTGTCCGCTCGTTATCTTCTCAGATCAAGATTCTGAAATTATATACCAACCCGAAACTAGTCATACGCTATAAATTACTCTGCACCACTTCACCCACGTATATACTTACGTGGGCAAAATAGTGGGGGGCATTTGTTTCCCCAATTAGAGTAAAGCTCTGTTCAAAATTCAAAATTTGAATTGAAGTTGCGTTTTTATAAAAGCGCTGCGCTACAACTAGCGCACCCCGTGCAAAGCGCATAGGCGCTAACGCTAGATGTATTGTGCTCCAAGTAGCGCACCACGTGCAAAGCACATGTGCGCTAGAGCTAAGAGCGCTGCGCTCTAAGTAGCGCACCATGGGCAGAGCGCATAAGCGCTAGCGCTGGAACTAAATGTTCCTCACCGTTGGATCAAATATCCAACGGATATGATTAAATTATCAATTAACAAGAATGAGATTCTGTTGAATCTTTCCAAACAGAGAAGATTGTGCCTTGAATTTGGAACACTGTTGGATCAATGATCCAATGGTGATTGAAAATCACTAAAATACAGAACAAATTCTGTAAAGGGGAAAGATTTCTCAATCTTATTAAAACAAGAAAATTATCTTCTGCAAACCAAAAGCCCTTGGATCAAAGATCCGACGGTGGGGAAATTCCTAAATCAATTAGAGAATAAAATCTCTTTAACTAATTCAACAAATCAGCCTCCCCTATATAAAGGATCCGAGACTTCAAGTCTTGTACAGAGGAACCCCCCATAAACTTTGAGAAAATCTCAAAAAGAAGAAGAAGCTCTCAACAAAAGAAGACAATTCTTTTCAAGGTAAAAAAAAAGAATAGAAAGATGAAACCATCTTAATATAAAAAAAGAAGTACTTACTTCACAGATCATAGATCTATAAGACAAATTGTCTTTCACAAAAAAGATTATGAACATCTCATTATAAAGGGGGGAGAATTATTCAATTCTCTTAGGATCCCAGATCCATAAAGGCAAAGCCTTTCATCAAAAGAGATTGAAATATCTCTTATAAACTAAGAACTTTGTTCTTAGAATATTGAGACAAAGTCTCTTATCAAAAGGAAGGTAATCTTCAGAGCGCAAAGTTAATCTAAGAAGAGCCTTAGCGCTCCTGATTTAAAAGTGCCTTAGTGCTCTTCATCTAGCGCAAAGTGCTGCAGTGCAATAGCACTTCAAACACAGCGCACTGCACTCATTGGCTAGCGCTCAGCGTTAAGCGCGCCACATGCTCCTCACGTGTGCGCTGTATTACTAAAAGCGCTTTGCGCTCATTAGATGGCACCAGCGCTAAACGCCTCAACGCTTCAACTATAGCGCATCAGCGCTCTACATCTAGTGCAAAGCGCTAAGCGCATCTGCGCTCTTCATTTAGCGAAAAGCGCTAAGCGCATTAGTGCTTCACATCTGGCGCAAAGCGCACTGGCACTTTAACCATAGTGCCATGCGCTCATTGACTGGCGCTAGAGCCAAGCGCACTATATGCTTTTATGTGCGCTTGGGCAGAACATAAACAGTTCTTTGAATAAGCCTGGAGCTATGATAAATGCACAGCATTTAACTAAAGACAAAATATTGTCAGAGACCAAACCAATGCTTAGCATTTTTGAGGGGATTAGGCTCAAACAAACATCTAACAACTCAAAAACAAATGTTGAACATTGTAATTGAATGGACTTAGCCCAAATTGGCCATAAGTCCTCAATTTAGATTAATTGAGTTCATATGCTCATATATCACAGATCTTAGAACCAATTGGACTACAGGTCTCTCAACCCACATCGGTTTAAGGGTACATCTCTGAACTCCTCTGATATTTGTCGTTGTAATCCTTCAACGTCTTCAGAGAGGTGACGGGTCCCGACAACCATACATTTCATAGACTGTGGGGTTCTTAAGCCCATGGACTATGATGTCCTTAACCTTGACTGTGAGGTCTTTAAACTCACGGACTATGATGTCCTTAACCTTGACTGTGAGGTCTTTAAACTCACAGACTATGATGTCCTTAACCTTGACTGTGATGTCTTTAAACTCACGGACTATGATGTCCTTAACCTTGGACCGAGATGTCCTTAAACTAACATTGGACCACCATGTCCTTAAACTGGTAATCGACCGCAATGTCCCTAAACTAAACAATAGAGTCCAAATGCTCTTTCGTTGGATCTAAACGATCCCGTTAAGTTGATCTTAGTCTAAAATTAGACTAACGTATCCATAACATACGTTTAAATTGATCTTAGTCTGAAATGAGGCTAACGTATCCTTAAACCCAACCCCAAACCCAAATCTAAGAAAATACGGATTTGGACTAATCCACGCCTTACGGGCGACAACATAAATTAGTCTCCGTATACAATCCACGGGCAACCAAAAACAAAACAAACACACACGACACGAAGTGACCATCTAGAAAAGGAGAAGGTGGTTACCGCGATGCGGTAGCGTAATTAACTGCAGGGGCTTGCGCCTGCAGGGAAGAGCATCCCCATAATCACAAACCCCTCAAATGAGGGGAAATCTGACAAAGTCTGCTACATCGGCCGCATCCGTTTAAACCGTCGATACATGGTGTCATAAATCAACTCGGCATCTTCGGAGAGGTGGACGGATAGCACCAATTAGCATCTGCCCCGAAATTCAGGCAAGACGGACCTACGCAGTCGCGTCTCCGTGTTTCAGAGGGGAACAACCATATCCCAATTCATGATGTTTTCAAGACAACCACCTTCCAAGGCTTGATTGACAAGCTGGCCCAAATGGACCTGATGGGCCATAGGCCTTCCTCTTCAAAAACGGAGCCTCGGAATGAAAAAGGGAAAGGGAAAGTGACCTTCTTTGCTAATGCTCAGCAACAGCCGAGTGGTCCAAAACCAGCTGATCGCCAAAACGACAGACAGCGATTTATCAACAAAAAGTTAAAATGTCCTTACTCGTTCCTTCGGGATAAAACAAGGAGACTGTTCGAATTGGCGGTGCGCAACAGGCTCATCACTCTGCCAGATCCGAGACGCCCACTGCAGCCAGGTGACATCAACAATCCTAATTACTGCCCCTGCCATTGAGTAGTAGGCCACCCAATTGAAGATTGCTTCGTCTTCAAAAGCTGGATCGAGGACCAATACCAACAGGGCAAATTTGCACTGTCCGAGAACTGGAAGGTAAGCCAGCCGCAGCCGCACGCTCCTAAAAGGGTAGACACGCCTGGGGAATCATAGTCATTTATAGAAGAAGCTCCATGGGAGGTCGCTCTTTCAGCCAAAACAAAAAGAATGCGGAAGGATCTTCAAACATGCCCGGGGATTAGGAGGAAAAGCCTGCTGGAACCCGAAGTCATTGAGGGAATGCTGAAACCGCGCCCGATGCCAAGAATTGGTATCGATGGGCAAAACGCCCAGGCCCAACTGTCAAAATCTTCGAAAAGGAAGAAGAAGACCAAAAAACCCGTGAAGCCTGATGACAAGCGCACGGACCTGCAAAAGCAGATTGACGCACTGGAAGAATATAATCAGAAGGACGGAACCCTGGTCACGCTCCAAGAATTTCTTAACAACATCCTTGAGGGCGGAGAAAACGACAATGACGACGAAGACGACTCGTCAGAAGAATTTGAGGATTATGTAGTAAGTTGTCACATGATCTATCATTCACCCGTAAATGACGAAAAAGCTCACATAGAGGAGCTGGGGGCAGGAGCGGTACCAAAATCCTTCGGATCGTCTGATGAGATGATCGACATTCTGCTAAACGAAGCCCGTCAGAAGAGCAAAGCTGATCGAGAGCGTGAAATGGCCATATTCGAAAGGGCCAGGCGTCGGCATCAGGTTAAACGAGTCATGGTAGGGATAAGTCATAAAGCACTCCAACTAGATCAAAGCACGCCCGCGGCAAATAAAAACAGGCTTAATACAAGGAAACGGTTCGCTAAAGCCCTGTCAATGGGAATGAAGCTGCCACCTTTCAAAGGAAATACTCCTGGCAGCATACTCCTTGACGAAGCGGATGCATATCCAAACTACTGCTTATACCATCGGAGGATCACACACCCTACCGAAGAGTGCAACGCTTTTAAAAACTGGTGGCAGGGATATGTTGCCCACCGACAACAGTTCAAGCGGCTGAAGCGCAAAATTCGTCGGGAGCAGGGAAGCACGACAGATGAGCGTAAAAGAAATGCTGGCAACTGTCACATGGTTGATACTGGGGGATCGCAACTTCTCACCTTCGGGAGCATTTCTGACGAAGAAATAGCCCTCGGCTCAAAGAATCCACCTCAGGAAGAGAAGAAGAAGAAAAGAAGAGATAAAGAACTGTGAGAATATTCAACTGCGTAACCGCACGTTACCTGAAAAGAATCTTGGAACCATAAACAACGGATCGAATAAGAAAGATAAAGGGAAGGAAAAGGTCCCTGAGGATATCGCCCTCGATGATCGAGTCGTCGAAGAGCTTGCAGCCAAGGACCCACATAAGAAAAGCAGAGTTGATTACAATGTCCTGGCCCATCTGAGAAAGATACCTTCCCAATTAAGCATTTTGGATGCCCTTCTCTTGTCTAAAGAGGCGCGAGATTCTCTGATTACGGCATTACAAGACCCTGGACAGTTTCAAGCCTTCCTTACTGAAGTGAAGATAAAGGACGAGCTGGAAGAAGTTCACACGGACGACATTACCTTCAGCGATGAAGACCTCCTTCTCGGGACGTGTGAGCATAACCGCCCACTATATATCACCGGGTACTGCCACGACATTAAAATAGGGAACATTCTAGTTGACAACGGGTCCTCTGTTAACCGCCTAAACGCCAGAGTGCTAAAAGAAATTTGCATGAGCGTTCAGCATCTAGCTCGGGATAAAATCACCATCTCCGGTTTTGACTCATAGTCATCACGGACGCTCGGATCCGTAATACTGATATTACGCTTCGGGGCGCTCGTCACCGACATCAAGTTTCACGTCATTGAGGCCAAGACTTGCTACAACGTTTTGCTCGACAGGCCGTGGTTACACGAGTACAATATCATCCCTTCTACACAATATCAGTGTATGAAGTATTTCAAAGATGGTCTCGAGTACACCATAACAGGGGAGCTAAACCCATTCTCCGTGAATGAAGTCCGCAAATACGAGGATGCAAAGTATTTCCTGCCAGACTTTGAAGACACGGAAAGATGCCATAAACCAGAGAATAAGCAAAAAGCTATCACCACTATTCCGGTCTTCCGGAGCGATACCGAGGAGGAAGAAGAGATAGTTTATTCGGGGCCGCCCCAATGCAACATGCCGGGACCATCTACCCCTATTCTGGTTTTTGGCAGTGACTCTGAAGACGAAGTCAACGCAGTGTTCTCGGTCCGTCCATCAGTGCAGACCCTCACTGGAGATGATCAGAGTTTGCAGATTGCCATGGTTCCGTGGCTACACTACAGAGAGCATGATGTGCTTGAGACATATAGAGTGCAAAAGCTGCAGGCATTCTACGTCCCTCCCAGGCAAAGAGGTGAAAATGCGATCCTATTTTACCGATCCGGGGAAACCAAAGTTGAGAGAGAAGTCTAGCGTGGTGCCGAACCTGCGCTTGACAGGCTCCAACCAATCCGTCTGCCAAGGTATTACACCGAGGGATTGAAAAGGTTATTAAGATGCCTAGGCGTACCCTTTAAGTAGACCGCGCGACAGGCCCAATTCTACAACAGGATTTGGAACGTCCCCAGAACGCAGCGAAAATTGCCTAACGGAAAAATGGAGTCAATCGGGCTTGGATATGTCCAATCCAAGAAACGGGAGCAGTTCCATGGCTGCCATATCATTAAGGACCTTGATGAAGAAGCGGATACTCTTTTAAAAGACGCTGACGCTGAACCGGCATGAGGTCCTACCAAAAAGGTACCGAGTCCATTGTTTGAAGAACAAATGGCCAAGCTAATAAGGGAAGCGAGTCAAAAGGCTCAGAACGACCACAGCCGCGAATTGTCCATTTACGAGAAAGCCAAGATGCAACGCCTCCTTCAGCAGGCTACGGAGGACGACGATGCCCTTCATCGTCAGCCCGCCATGCATTCCCAAGACAAGAAAAAGGCCCGACACAGAGGCAAAAACAGGTCAAAGAACGGAAAAAACGTTCGACAGCGGGAAAACGGATCCAAGAGGCCACGTTATCAAGAAAAGGTCAGCTGGAATCCGTCTCTAATGAAGAAGATGGATCGGGGATATTTCTTCCCTCAAGACAAGACAAGGAAGATATTCGACCTCATTGTGAAACATCAAATGATTACGCTCCCGGAGTTCAAGTACCCCGAACAAGCAGACGAGGTGATCGCCCGGATTATTGCTCCTATCACCGAGCGACAGGACATCCTCTTGAAGACTGCATCACCTTCAAAAACTGGGTCGGAGACCAATATCAACTCGGCAGGTTCGCTCTATCCAACAGTTGGAGGGTAACCCCACCGCAAAAGCATATACCAAAAGCAACGTATATGGCGAGAGTAGAACCAGATCAAAATCGATCTTGGAAACGATCTCGTACCTGTCATGTGATAACGCTGTGAGAAGAAGAAGTGCCTGAGAATATGGATGACCTCTCCCGGTGCTTCGAAAACGAGGATGAAGAGGAATTGATTTCAGAATTTCCACCAGCGCCAAAAGAGTTGGAAGATGCGATACACACCACGGCGGACAACCTGAAAAGAATCGATTTGGAGACGACAAACGACCCACGACCAACGTTCGTCGGTGAGCTACTGTCTAAAGAGTAGGTGGCTACGCTAATAGACGTGCTCATGCAGTATAGGGACTGTTTCGCATGGAACTATTCCGAGATGCCGGGGCTAGATCCAGAAATCGCTGTGCATAAATTGGCAATATTTCCGGACGTCAAGCCAGTCAAACAAGCACCAAGAAGAATGCGGCTCGAACTTGAAATGAGTATCAACGCCGAAGTCAGGAAACTAATCGACTCTGGCTTCATCTAAGAAGTTCAATACCCCAACTGGATCGCCAACATTATCCCAGTGATGAAGAAAAATGGGACGGTGCGCATCTGCATGGACTTTCAGGACCTCAACAAAGCCTGCCCGAAGGATGACTTTCCCATACCGGTTACCGAGCCGATGATAGATAACACGTCCACTCACGAAATCTTCTCCTTCATGGACGGCTCATCAAGGTACAATCAAATAAAGATGCATCCAGAAAACTAGAAGCATACCGCTTTCCGGACTCCTCTGGGCGTATTCTGCAACAAAGTAATGCCTTTCGGTCTAAAGAACGCCGGCGCTACCTACCAGAGGGCCATGACAAAGATCTTTGATGACCTCATACATGAGATTGTCGAATGTTATATTGACGACCTCGTGGTGAAAAGAAAATCGCACGAGAAACACCGAGAGCATTTGAAAATAGTGTTCCAGCGTTTTCGAAAAAACAATATGAAGATGAACCCTCTCAAATGCGCGTTTGGAGTTTCCTCGGGCAAATTCCTGGGGTTCATCATCCGACACCGGGGCATCGAAATAGATCCATCAAAGATCAAGGCAATTATGGAAATGCCTCCGTCATGAACTCTCAAGCAACTGCGGTCTCTCCAAGGAAAGCTCGCGTATATCCGGCGGTTCATAGCTAATCTCTCTGGAAAATGCCGCCCTTACAGTCACCTAATAAAAAAGAGAACCCCGTTCGTATGGGATCGCAAATGCCAAAGCGCACTGGACGAAATCAAGCAATACCTTCAGAATCCGCCGGTGCGGACTGCTCCAGTCAGGGGAAAGCCCCTCATCCTGTACACAACCGCCCTTGAAGGTTCTTTGGGCGCGTTATGGGAACAGGAGAATGATCAAGGGAAAGAGAGAGCCCTCTATTATTTGAGTCGAGTTCTCCTGGGGGCAGAAAACAACTACTCCCCTATCGAAAAACACTGCCCGACGTTAATCTTCGCGATAACAAAGCTCAGACATTATGCTTTAGCGCATATGGTCCATCTCATATCAAAGATGGATCCTCTCAAATATTTGGTGTCGAGAGCCATACTAACCGGACGGCCCGCTAAATGGGCCTTACTCTTAATGGAATTCTCGATAACATACCGACCTCTCAAGACAGTGAAGGGCCAGGCCATCGCCGACTTCCTCGCTGAGCATCTGATACTTGCCGATTCACCTCTACATTGCGAGTTGCCAGATGAACACGCGTCTGACGCAATTGACAGGGAGAAAGAAGGGAACGATACCCGATGGGAACTCTACTTCGATAGAGCATCTTCCATGAAGAAGCGACAACACAACACCCCTATGATCAAATCGGGGGTAGGCCTTATCTTCGTGACTCCACAAAGATGGATAATGCGTTTTGCCTTTTCCTTAACAGAGTCGAGAACAAACAACGAAGCGGAATATGAACTTTGATAGCAGGTCTTGAGATCGCTGTTGACATAGGAATCGAAGACCTCCTCATATACGGAGACTCCCAGTTGGTCGTTAGTCAAGTAAACGGTGACTATCAAACGTGCAAACCAGAGTTGGTGAAGTACGGTAAGAGAGTGCAACAATTGCTGACTCAAATCCCTTCCTACGTCCTGGAAAACATACCGCGTGCAGAAAATAGCAATGTGGATGCATTAGCCAAACTCGCCAAAGAAATGGCTGACGAAAACCTCGATGACGTAAGGATCGTTGTGCAAAGTCGTCGGGTCCTTGCACCAGCAGAAATATCGTCGGAGTCGTCTGAAGAAAAGGAAGCGACCAAGCAAATAGTCCTGCAAATAGAGGACCAAGAAAGGGCTAAGGATTGGAAAGAAGTCTTTGTAGACTACTTCAAATCCCGTCAAACACCTGAAGATGCATCCTCAAGACATCAGCTTATGAAACGAGCTCTGTCTTTCGCCTTCCTCAATGATACTCTATATAAGAGATCATTCGACTCTCTATGGCTAAGATGCCTGGGACCGGAAGAAGCCAAGAGAGTCGTCCAAGAAACTCATGACGGACTCAGCGGTTCTTATCAAGCCGGGCCGAAGATGAAGCTGAAAATTAAAAGAATGGGCTACTATTGGCCCACGATGATCCAGGACTGCGTCGAATATGCAAAGCAGTGCCACTCGTGCCAAATTCATGGAGACTTCATCCACCAGTATCTAAACCTGCTACATCCAACAGTGGCTAGTTGGCCGTTAAAAATGTGGGGAACCGACATAATTGGGCCCATCGAACCAGCGTCATCCAGAGGACATCGGTTCATATTGGCAACAACCGATTATTTATCCAAGTGGGCAGAAGCAGTACCGCTAAGAGAAGTGAAGACGGAGAAAATCCTCCATTTCTTCAAGACACACGTCATCTATCGGTTTGGTACTCCGCGATGGATTATTTCCGATAACGGACTAGCTTACAGAAGTCACAAAATTAGCCGCTTCGCACAGCAGCATAATATAGACTGGAGATACTCTTCGGTCTACAATCCCCGAGCTAATGGTCTAGCTGAGGCTTTCAACAAGATCTTGACGAAGATCATAAAGAAGACGGTGTCCAAAAATAAGAAGGACTGGCATGAGAGACTGCATGAAGCTCTCTGAGCATATCGGACCACATTCAAAATGGCCACGAACACGACGCCATTTGCATTGGTGTTCGGCACAGAAGCGGTACTCCACCTCGAGATAGAGCTACCCTCTCTACGAGTGGCGGTCCATTATGAGCTAACAGACGAAGAGAATGCTCATCTTCGGCATGAGGAGCTTGACGCCCTCGATGAAACTCGTCTAATGGTACAGTAAAACTTGGAAGCTTACAAAGCAAGGATGATGCGTTCATATGAGAGATTGACTAGGCCAAGAACAATTCGCCAAGGCAAATTCGTGCTAGTGGTCAAGAGACCTATGATCCCCAATCGTGCTAAAAGGGGAAATTCGAGCCGAACTAGGAGGGCTCGTACATCATAGATAAAGTCTACCAAGATGGGGCTTACTTGCTCATGGATATGCATGGCGAAAGACCCTTCAGACCAATAAACGGCCGGTTCCTAAAAAAATACTACGCCTGACGAGTCACGACCTAGGTTAACGATAGATGACGACGTCTATGTCCGCTCGCTATCTCCCCAAGACCAAACTCTATAAGTAGTATCCAGCGAAAACTTGCCTAAAAATCGCTATGGTCCGAAACGTCCCTAAACTAACAAGGGACCGAGATGTCCTGAAACTAGCTATGGACCGAAACGTCCTTAAACTAACAACGGACTGAAACGTCCTTAAACTAACAAGGGGCCGTAATGTCCTTAAAATAACAACGGACCGAAACGTCCCTAAACTAACAACGGACCGAAACGTCCTTAAACTACTACAAACCACGGCATCCTCAGGCTGACGTGGCAAAAAAAACGGTACGTCCACAAGCGAAATGGGCACGGATGAAAACCCGAAAGGGCTATCGGCGAGTTTGTGAAAACCCGAAAGGGTGCAGACTCGTAAAAAAAATCGTTCATGTACACTTGCAGGGCTCTCTCGACCTTATAAGGAGAAAATACCTGCGTGAGATCCTTACGACTCATAAGGGAGAAAAACACTTAGCGATCCCCATGATTCCTATAGAGAAATTACACTTGTGAGATCCTCACGACTCTTAAGGAGAATCCTCTTATGGGACCTTCATGGCTCATACGATTCAAAAGCCTTAAGCTACAAGGATCTGAACCTGTTCTTAAGCCATCACATTCCCCAGTTTGCCCTACAAGCGGTTCAATACTGACCCTTGTATACAATCCACGAGCACAAATAAATGTTTTCCCCACCCGGTTCCACCAATGTCGTGAAATTTCCTCATGTGGTGAATGACACTTGTAAGTCCACTTGACATATAAGGAGAAAACACTCTTGCAAGATCCTTGCGACTTACAAGATAACACGCACTTAGGAATCCTCATGATTCCTAATGAGAAAATGCACCTACGAGATCCTCACAACTTGTAGGGAGAAACACCTTTATGAGACCTTATGGCTCATGAAGTCAAAAGCCTTAGCCGACAGGATTCTAACCCTGTTTGCTAAGCCACCTTTGTTTAAGTCGATAAAGGCAAATGATGATTCGCTCCTGGCAATATCCCAGTTGTAGCGATACTAATGCCTACATCGGTATCAAATTCTAAGCCCTTTCACGGCAAATGATGATTCGCTCCTGGCAACATTCCAGTCGCAGCGATGCTGATGCTAAGATTGGTATCAGATCTTGAGTTCCATACTCGAAAAAAATGCATATAAAAATAGCCGAAATGTTTGGGCAACTCGCATTAAAAATCAGCGAGTAAAAGATATGCATACAAAAATAGCCGTAATGATTGGGCAACTCGTAATAAAAAGCAGCGAGTAAAAAGAAAAATAGCCGAAATGACTGGGCACCGCGAAAAATAGCCGAAATGATTGGGCAATCGTGACTTTCGCGATATAAAAAGCTGAAATGATAGAGCATCGCGGAAAGAAATAAAAAAATGAAAGAATGAAACTTTTTCCCTGCAGGTGAGATCACATTGGCCCCTGTATACAATCCATGGGCACAAACAAAAGGGAACCACATATCCCCACTAGACTCTGTCAAAGGGAAGCCAGATCTCAACAGCAACATCCACAGCCTAAAGATCACCATGATTTTTATTCTCAATCGAACGCAGACGTAACGTCAACCACCGACCTCAGGGTCACAACAAAACGGAGCCATGGCAAAGTCCCTAGTTCTAAATCTCAATGGCAACATCTACAGCCTAAAGATCAGCAACGACATTACTCCTCATTCTAGCAGGATACGAACGCGACACCACCAATCGGAGCCACGGCAAAGTCCCTAGTTCCAAGAATCTACGGTTCACAGACAACCTAGAGTTATCCCCAACACCGCAGAAAGTGAAATACGTCATCCAATGACCCCATCGCGGAAATACGTCATCTAATGACCCTGTCTCGGAAATACGTCAGGAAATGACCCCGTCACGGAAACATGTCATCCAATGACTCCGTCGTGGAAATAAGTCATCCAATGACCCCGCCGCAGAAATACGTCATCCAATACGTCATCAAATGACCCCGCGGCGGAAATACGTCATCCCCGCGGAAATACGTCATCCAATGACCCCGTCTCGGAAACACGTCAGCAAATGACTCCGTCGCGGAAATACGTCATCCAATGACCCCGTCTCGGAAATACGTCAGCAAATGATCCCGTCGCGGAAATACGTTATCCAATGACCCCGTCTCGGAGATACGTCATCCAATGACCCCGTCTCGGAAATACGTCATCCAATGACCCCGTCTCGGAAATACGTCATCCAATGACCCCGTCTCGGAAATACGTCAGCAAATGACCCCGTCGCGGAAATACGTCATCCAATGACCCCGTCTCGGAGATACGTCATCAAATTACCCCGTCGCGGAAATACGTCATCCAATGACCCCGTCTCGGAAATACGTCAGCAAATGACCCCATTGCGGAAATACGTCATCCAATGACCCCGTCTCGGAAATACGTCATCCAATGACCCCATCGCTGAAATACGTCAGCAAATGACCCCGTCTCGGAAATACGTCATCATCCAATGACCCCGTCTCGGAATTACGTCATCAAATGACCCCGTCACGGAAATAAGTCATCCAATGACCCCGTCGCGGAAACATGTCATCCAATGACCCCGTCTCGAAAATACGTCAGCCAATGACTCCGTCGCGGAAATACGTCATCCAATGACCCCGTCTCGGAAACAAGTCAACTCACCAACCACTTACGAGTCCTCTCGACTTGTAAGGGAGAAAATTCTCTTGTGAGATCCTTACGACTCTCAAAAGAAAACGCACTTAGGAATCCTCATGACTCCTAAGGAGAAAATACACCTACGAAATCCTCTCGACTAGTAGGGAGAAGTCTTTATGAGACCCTCGCGGCTCATAAGGTTGAAAAGTCTTAGGCGGCAGACCTGAACCTGTTTCTTAAGCCATCGTTACCCTACAAAGGGTTCAAGATGAACTGTTATCTATCATCTACAGGCTACACTTGCTAAAGTAGTATGCCAACAACACAGCAGAGAAAAGAAAGCGATAATAGGAGAAAAAAAAATGTGTGTCTTTTATTCATGAATTCAATTGAGTACAAGATATATCATATAAAAGAATAAAAAAATGATGAATAAAGACATGTTATTCATAAATTACAAAATTTCGATCGATACAAAGATGGTTACTGAGAAGGAAGCGTTTTTAGCAAATCAGCAAGCCGCTCTCGCACTTCTCCCAATTCCTTTGCACGATCAGCCACCGCGGCCAACTCCGCTTCAATTCGAGCCCGCTGCTGCAAACAGGATGAAAGCTTCTCGTTGATTTCCCGCTGAGCGGCTTCCTGACTCTGCGTAACCCGCTCAATGAAGTCAAGCCTTTTCCTCAGCACCAGCCCGTCAGAAATATATCGTTGGAGATTTTCAAAAATATCCTTCAGCTGTGCAGCATTCGCTTTGACCTGGGCAAGCAATTGGGCAGACTCGGTGGAAGTCGCCTCACGTTCCTTTCGCTTTAGGGTCGCCTCTTATTCAAAATGGCGAAGGAAAGGGGCACTCTGCTCAACCCATGCAGATCTCATGCAGGAAGGCCTCGATCTTCCTGCGGTAATTGACCCAAGACTCGACGATGCCTTCGTCATGAAAGTTTATGAGCGTCGCCAGCATGGGATTAACCTCAGCAGCAAAGTCTGCAGCAGATGCGAGAGCCTCGGCGTCAAGATCCTCGACGAACTCGCTCAACATTTGCAGGCTCATCGTAGCGCCCCTGGAAGATGGACGTCTAGAAAAGGGCCCTGCCGGCATTAAGATGCAAGACTCAAAGAGAGCTGGAGCTGGTGCGATTGCTGCAAAACAAGTTATGGTCAAATGTTGGCTTAAGAGATAAAGAAGAGGCACAAGCGATGGAGTCTACTATACCAGCTGCAGTAGGTGGCAAAGTTGGGAGTACCGGAGGTGAGGCTATTCTCTCGTCCCCACCTCCGATCCGTGGCACTGCGATCAATACATGGAAGGCTTAGTAACATCACGTCTATTCGTAAAAGAAAGAAAGAAACAATAGCTGAAGGATATACTAACCAACACCAGCGGGCGGAGTGACTTCCGACTGGAAGGAAAAATGCGGGTTCAACACCTGATACAGATGATCAAAGAGGACTCCTGCGGAGTAGCGATGATACATGTTCAGTACAAGGAAGACGGTGTTCATAGTTCAACTAAGTAAATTGCGAATCTATACCTTCCACCATTTGAGAAAACACAAGAGAAGGCAAGGGAACAACAACCGTCATGGCGGCGACCGGAGGTGCTTCAGATGGCACGATCTCAGCATTCGCTGCACCTACAAACAAAACATCGTCAGAATGAGCTGAGCGAGGTTGTGAAATAAAAAAGAACAGTGATTCAGGACATACCTGATGGGCCACCAACCAAAACCGCAACGAAAGCATCACCGGGCGTTGCAGCTTCTTCGCTCTCTTTCAGAGGAGTAGTCTCTACACCCATGGCTTCGTCCCCTGATTCGACGAGGACCGTCGTGATACTCGTGATGCCCGCCGATAGCAAGGGACCACAGGGGGAAAGAGCGGCGGTCTGGCCAGTCCCAGACTCTCGAGAGGGAGTAGCCACTTCAGGCTCTCTAGTCGTCGTCATCTCGCCTGCCATCTCATCGCCAGGACTTAGCCCTGCGGAATATGATGTTTGAGAATTTGTAGATCAACTTCTAATAAAAAGACCAGGCATTACGTTACCTTGCGAATGATTCTCGGTCGCCTCCCGAATCGCGCACGCAACCTGTCTATGGGCGGTAGACAGGACAGCTGGAGCACCCTCTAAGGGGATAGCGACAGATGGAGTGGTGCTTGAGCCTGCACCTACAACCAGAGCGGCGTCACGCTCCTTCTATACGCGCTTCCTACGTTCCTTTTCGATCTGAGCAATGAGAAGCGATCTCCTCAAGATCTCTGTCAAAGGGACGTCATCGTCCGAACTAAGAGCTGCCTCTGGAGCCATTACGGCGTCCGTCATCGAATGCTTAAGTGAAGCCTCCTGCGGTACTGTCGAGGGAGCTGGGGCCATAATAGCCAGCTCTGGCAATGTCACTACATCACCGCTCGGGATTGGTACCGCACTCGGAATAACCCGAGTCAAGGAAGTCCCTGCAATAAAATAAAAGAGAGGGTCAAACCATGAATAAAGAAAGAGGGAACGAAGGCATAATAAGCCGAAGTATACCAAGGCCCAAAGAAGCGCGGAGCCTCTCTTCCTCCTCAAATGTTTTGAGGGAAGCCGCGAGAGCCTCTTCGATAGAGATACTTGTTGAAGAAGAAGCATCAGTAAAAGCATAAAAAAATAATAACCGCAGAAAGATGAGATTGAAATATACCTGAGTTCGCTATAGTGATCAGTGTCGCTTCATCACGAGCCAATCGCTCGGAAGCCGCAAGGGCAGCTTGAAGATCAGTATCGTCTGCAGGCGCGAAAAATAAACCCTCGTTTGTCCCATACTCGAACAAACCCTCACTGTAAGGGGCATGTGGCTCCTGGCCAAGTACAATGTCAGCAGAAAAGAATGACTTCTTCTTTTTCTGTGAGCGAGCGCCGGCAGCCGAGGATAGGAGTTTGCGCTTGGCAGGAAACATTGGGCGTCGAGTCCCGATCTCCGTACCCACGCCAGACTCGGGAGACGCTGCAGCCACCGCTCCTACAGACACACAAGGTAGAGGCTTATCAGGAAAAGCATGCGGGGCCACAACCGCAGCATCTTCTCTTAAGGAAGGATGAATGATGGTCCATCGCTTCAAGGGAACGGCTGAATTATCAGCTGGGACAGCACCCTTGCGATCGAGTAATAATCGCTTCTCTTCCCTGATAACAGCACCCATCGCGTGCTGGTTCCACGTCACATATCCATTCAAGACTTTCGGAACGGAGCTCGGCTCGCTGATAAAGAAGTTAGACCCAGTGTTTAGCCGCATGAAATGGTGCAGCGCACTACGGATACCTTCCTCCGTAGCAGCAGGTTCAGCTAAAAAGGCCTCAAGCGGGACAGCTTGATTGTAGCTTGATTGTTGAGCAAAACGGTATGGGTTGTATCTCATGAACAACGCCGAATCATTCTGCCTAAACACTAAAAAGCCTGTCCTGATTGAATATAAGTAAAGAATCTCCCGAGCTTTCAAGGTAGAAACCCCGTCTTTGAAGGTGTCCCGCAGCGGCTGCACCGTCTTAGTGGATTCCTTGACAATGGTTAAGACCTTATCGACGAAGGTCATGTCATCCCCGACCATACGCGGGCGAAGAACCAAACCCCGAGCCTCTCACTGAGTGGGTTCCAAAGCGGAAGCATCAACTAGCCGCATAACCCGAGGAAAGTTATAACTTTCATAGAAACGGGGCCGTTTGTAGACTCCAAAAGCGCCGAGCACATGCAGCTCGAACCACGAAGTGAAATAGTGCAGCGAGAAATTTACAGGCTGCACCCCCGGTTGAGTGCTGTCTGCCGCCAATCTAAGGCCATGATACAAGTGAGCGAGCCCAGCGACCCCGACGACCACTCGCATCCCAACAACCATTCGGTGAGCCGGGTAGAAGACGGATGGCCTCATATGGCGAAGGTGCATTGGGAGCGCAAACCAACTTAACCCTAGGCTAAGAAACCCTAAAAAGAACGCCTCTTCGTCAATATCTGAAGCTGCAAGTTCTGCAAAGCGGACGACCGGGGTATCCGGAAGAAAGAAATTCCTTTGATCGGCCTCAACCGTTGGCTGGCTGTCCAAGCCAAAACCAAACGGGTCGTCAAGCTTGGCGAATTTCGTAGCTTGTTTTGATAAGACTTCCGGGCGAAGAAAGCGAGCAATGAAATCCGTGCAGCTTGTTTTGATCGGCCTCAACTGTTGGCTGACCTCGTGTCCTCTGGATTCGAGAAACAAACTTTCGTAAATTTTCAATACCTTAATCAGACTTGGGAACTGATGTTGAATGGCATTCTCCGGGGTAAGACCCATCACCACTGATTTGGTGGCAAAGATGTACTCGTCAGGAGAGAGTAGCTCCTCGTAATGTTCTCCCCTGACAGGTAAGCCGGAGATCTCCGCGAACTCCTCCAGAGAAATGGAAACTTCCCGATCTGTTAGAAGGAAAGTGTGAGTCGGTACATTCTATTGTTCTAAGAAAGCTTTGACCCACCATACAAGGGGCGTGGAATACTGGAAGAGAGACACGTAAACTGCGGGGTATAACCCAAGCTTTAGCAACAGTGATTTCATGGCTGACAAAATGTATCGAGAACACTGCAAGTACCCGGCTGGATGGCGAGGAGTCAAGCCTATCATGTATGGCTGTCCCCAAGGGCGCGACTCGTCTTGACATATACGCCGCCCCAGAGTATCCAATGCCATCGGCGGCTGTACGGATATCACGGCCATAGAGGGTTGAAGGCAACCCTCCGAAGTCCAGTTGACCTCCTCTACCCTATAGTTCACTGGGGGCGAATCGGCGTAGTGGATCGCCGAAATGGGCTCCGAAGGCACCGCACAAGAGAAGCTGTGTCGACCCTGGATGATTTGATTATACCACGACCCCCATAAATGAAGAGACTTTTGCTCCGGGTCGTGATCTTTGATCAGTGCGAAGACTTACCTATCCACGGGCGCGTCAGGGAATGCGCTTTCCGGACGAATGAAGGGGAAAGAAGTGTCGAAAAACATAGTACCTGCGCGAAGGGTAAGAAGGGTTAGCTGTCAATGTTATAGTTCAAATTCTAACACTTGGTACTTTAGTTTTGTACCGCACTGCAATGCAGTGGAAAGGGACAAGAGGGGACCCACAAAATCAAGATGACGGTTCATCATTGATGAGACAATCATTCATTAAATAGGAAATCCTAAAAAGATTCTCATTTAATAAGAGGCCCCTCGGGCGAAGGAGTTGAACTCTATCGAGAGCAACGCTCTGCAACAGAAATGACATCTATCTAAATTAATCATGAGAGGAATAAAATTCCCTAAAAATTTTAAGAGTTGCGCTCTGTGAAAACGATGGAATCATCCATCAAAACCCTATAAAAGCAAAGCTTTTACTGAGTTAAAAACTTCAAGATCTTTAAGATCTGCAAAACGAACTCTAAGAGTTCTTCATTAATGGGTTAAGAAACCCTAAAAAGGATCTCTTTAGATCTACGATCTAAGAAAGAGTAAAGCTTTGTTAAGAAACCCCAAAAAGGATTTCTTTAGATCTATGATCTAGAAAGAGCAAAGCTCTGTTTTAATTAACGGTTTGAAGATCTGTGATCTAGTAAGAGCAAAGCTCTGTTTAATGGGGACAAACATGATTCTTTCCAGAGATTTGAACAAAGTTCTAACTTAAAGAAAGTTTTTGGGGCAGAGATTTATGCTCTGAAGAGAGAATTCAATTCTCAAGAGAAAACAGGAAAACAAGAAGATGAACAAGCAGTCATTTCAAGCGCCAAAGGCCCTATTTATAGGCGCTGGAAGTCGATCCAACTTCCAAGTTGATCTAACGGTGGAAATATTACCACCGCTGCACTCACGTGTGAGCCACATGAGCGCAACGGTGGGGAGGCATTTGTTTCCCCCAATCAGGGTGCCAAGCTCTATTCAAAATTTGAAATTTGAATTGAGGCAGCGCCTCATAAAAGTGCTAGCGCCAAGAGCACCAGCGCTAAGAGTCAAAGACTCGGAGGCAGCGCTCACGTGCACAGCATGAGAGCACTAGCGCCAAGAGCGCTAGCGCTAAGAGTCAAAGACTCTGAGGTAGCGCTCACGTGCAAAGCACAAGAACGCCAGCGCTAAGAGTCAAAGACTCTGAGGCGCCCGCGTTAAGAGTCAAAGACTCTGAGGTAGCGCTCACGTGCAAAGCACGAGAGCGCCAGCACCAGAGCTAAAAGTTCTCAACCCTTGGATCAAGGATCCAACGAAGATGATAAATCATCAAATTACCAGAATAAAATTCTGTTGAGGAAATACTCCTCAAAATCTTTCCAACAGGAAAGATTGTGCCCTGTAAATCAGAGCACCGTTTGATCAGAGATCCAATGGTGATTAAAAATCGCCGAGATACATAATAAATTCTGTATGGGAAAATATTTTCCCAATCTTGTTAATAACGAAAAAACTATCTTCTGTAAAACAGAAGTCCTTGGATCAAAGATCCAACGGTGGGAAACATTCCCCAAATCAATCAGAGATCTCTCAATAAGAGATTTTCTTAACTGATTCAACAAGTCAGCCTCCCCTATATAAAGGACCCAAGACTTCAAGTCTTGTAGATAGAAACCTCCACACAAGTTCTCAAATCGAAAGAAGAAAAACAGAGGAACCCCTCCCCCCCATAAACTTCATGTTCTCAGAAAAGAAAGGAGAAGAGTAAGCTCTAAGAAGAATAACCTTCTTCAAGGTGAGGAAAAAGAAGAGAGATCATAACATTTCCTCCATATTTGAGAGTTTAACTCCCACATCATAAGAACAT
Source organism: Agapanthus africanus (assembly GCA_030015575.1). Taxonomy (NCBI): domain Eukaryota; kingdom Viridiplantae; phylum Streptophyta; class Magnoliopsida; order Asparagales; family Amaryllidaceae; genus Agapanthus; species Agapanthus africanus. Next base: position 819,991,319 of record JASDDO010000019.1, on the reverse strand, counting down.
AGTTCTTTTCTAGATCACAGATCTATAAGAGAAGGTCTTTCACAAAAGTAAAAGAGATCGCAGCATCTCATCAAGAAAGCGAAGACTTAGTTCTTAGATCCATGAGATAAAGTCTCTTATAAACCGAGAATTTAATTCTCAGAGCACAGAACTGATCAGAGCTGACAAAGAAGCGCTTTAGCGCTCCAAGTCTGACGCTCCGCGTGCCCCTCACGTGAGTGCTCTTTTATAATAAGCGCTTTAGCGCTCCAAGTCTGGCGCTCAGTGCCAAGCGCTCCACGTGCTCCTCACGTGAGCGCCCTTCTATAATAAGCGCTTTAGCGCTCCAAGTCTGGCGCTCAGCGCCAAGCACTCCACGAGCTCCTCACGTGGGCGCCCTTTTATAGGAAGCGCCGTAGCGCTCCCGGTCTGGCGCTCAGCGCCAGGCGCACCACGTACTCCTCACATGTGCGCTAAGGAATTACGAACCGCTCTGTAAATAAGGCCCCAGCGCCATAAAAAGTGTTCCAACGCTTAATAAAAGACAAAAAGAAAAAGGGGTGTCAGAACCCAAATCAATGCTCAGCATTATTGAATAAAAATGGGCTGAGCCCAAACAAGTGTTCCGAACTGAGTGGACTGAGCCCAAGTTGGCCACAAGTCCCTAATTCAAATTAACCAAGCCTGTTGGGGTAAAAATTTACACCCCGGTTGACCAAGTCAAAATCAAAGTCAACCCCAAGCCAGGTGGGCCCAAGCCCAGGTCAAGTGGGCCAATGCCCGGAGCGAGCCCGAACATGAAGCGGCCGGCCTCCCCCCATGCCAAAATTTTGCTGTATTTCTTGTATTTTATTTTTATGAATAAATTTAATAAAAATGGGCATAAAGCCAAATTTTTGTAAAGCACATGGCTTATGTGCAAAAAGAAATAGCACATGAGGCATGGGATGGGCAAAATGCCATTTTGTAAAGCCCAAGGGGCTATATGTAAAGTGTACAGCCTACAAAGGCAAGGATAATGAAAATATCCCAACAACTTTTTCTCTCTCTAAAAAAGGAATCCCAATCTGAGATCTTTCTCCTTCCTCAAGGTTCTAAAACATTTTTCTTTCTTTTGAATTAAATCAAGAGTTTTACTCTTCCTTTCAAAAACAAAATAGTTTTTCACCACAAAACTCACAAAGGGGGACTCAGATCTTCCATCAGATCTCAGAAAGAAGAGATTTTTAAAATCTCAAACTTCTTGATCTTCAAGATCCGGCCAATAAAGGAAGAAGAAGGAGACCCATCTCCAGAAACCCCACTTTGGGGAAGACCTAGGGCTCAAGGGGAGAAGCCCTTCATCAGCTTCAAAACATCCTAGGAGTTTAACTCCACACACACACACACACACACACACACACATATATATATATACACATACATACACACACACACACACAAATAATAAGTGCTCCTTTCTGGGAGTACAACTCCCATTGCAGGGACGAAGTCCCTTTTGCCGTCCGAATGCCCACGTGCTGACACGTGGGATGCTAGCGCCCTTGCGCTCAAAGCGCTAGCGCCCGAGCGCCCACGTGCTGACACGTGGGGCGTTAGCGCTCAAAGCGCTAGCGCACTTGCGCTCAAGCAGCTAGCGCTCAAAGTGCTAGCGCCCGAGCGCCCACGCGCTGACACGTGGGGCGCTCTTGCGCTCAGAGCGCTAGCGCCCGAACGCCCACACGCTGACACGTGGGACGCTAGTGCTCAAAGCGCTAGCGCTCTTGCGCCCAGAGCGCTAGCGCCCAGAGCGCTAGCGCCCAAAGCACTAGCGCCCGAGCGCCTACGTGCCGGGCACGTGGGGCGCTAGCGCTCTTGCGCTCAAGGCGCTAGCGCCCGATCGCTTTCTCCCACGCATCCTTTGGATGCCCTTTCCTTTTTCTTTTGTATATATACATACACACACACACACACTCCACGACACTGTCTTTGTTAGAAAAAATTTCTAACGGGGCGCTGCCCCGCACCCCGCAAGAGGGCTGCTAGCCTCCTTGACCCCCAGCTCGCTATCCGGGTAGCGGGACCCCCGTAAAAAACTCTGCGGGGCCCCCGAGATATCCCAAACCCCTTCAAAACACAACACTGCACATTGAGTTCGCATGACCAGTTTAACCCGTCAATCGGAGGTTCTCTCGCTCCAAATGCGAGGGGTAATTAACGGCAGCTTAGTCCGCAGCTGCCGGAGATTCGGATCCACATAATCAATAAACCCCAGCCTAACCTAGGCTGGGGAAATCTGTAATGCGCCTGACAAGCGCGTGCGTATTCCCATCTCAATAGGGTGACGAAAAACACCCTACAGATTTTGGCAAGCCCGGTGGGACCTTTCTCTCCTCCCATATTTCGGGTTAAACGTTCATGCGAACTCAATCAATATAAATATCGATTGCCTATACTCAAATGTTGTTTTTTTTTCCGTGCAGCAATCAACTTTCGACGACAATGTATCCCAAAATGAATTCAGCTTCCGACACGACCTCGATCCCGTACGTGGTCAAGGTCAATGCACGTGTGGTTCTCCCCACAAGACTCAGTCGACAGTGGGAGGAACTGCCCCGCCAGTTTGGCTCCGTCATCATCTACCCTCCCGGAAGCGCTCATCTGGCAGAAATCCCGTTAAAGCAGGTGGCCAAGCCGGTCTCAAGGGGCAAGAGGCCGAATATCATGATCGCCAAGGCACCACAACCGAAACTTAAGACGGTGTCTGAACGACTCTCTTGTGCTTCAGCTGGGGGCAAGACTTCTGGTACAAAGGGCAACTTCAAACGTTGCGGACGAGCTCAGGTGATGACTGCAACAAATGCACAATCGGGCGTATCTCCAAAGTCCTCCATCGCCCGGTCTACGGTGTCTTCCCGAAGAGCCGAAATCTGCCAAGTGCTTAAAACGGAAAAGTTAAGGCAGAAGCGGCTCAGGTATCGAGCCAACAAGAGAGCCAGGACTTCAGCCAAGTAGAATCTTGTGAGGTTCTAAGAGCAGGGTCACTCCACGACAACGGCTGAATCGGCCATAAAATCAGCAATTCCTTCGAACCTCTGAAGTGGGTTCAGAAAAATGCCATGATCGCCAGAATCAAGAAGACAGCGGTCCGAATGTCGCTACAAAGAGACGTGTCCCGGCCCCCACAGAAAAATTATGACACTATCTCTTCAAGAGTCTATCAGGCGCTCTGTGCCGCACGAAAGAAGCGGGGCAAACCCAGAAAAGAAGCGCCAGCACCATTCAAGAACCTGGTCAGGCCAGCCGCCTTCAATCGACTACCCTCTATCGAAACAGGGAGGTTAAGACAGCGATCTGTGAAATCAGTCGCCGATGATAAAAACACGGCTGGATATATTATCTATACGGTCTATATGGCGGGCGGGCGCCCCTGTTAGTGTATATGCCCTAGAGGCCATTACTGTATCATACTAGTTTGTATATTACTTAATGGATGCTTGGGATATTCACCTTGTATATACAATCTTGCTCAAAATAGTAGTATGCTACTTGGTTTGTTTCTACTTCAATGTGTACATGTGTTTATTTTTGTATATCGCCTATACACATTAGTAGAGCCCTTAGGATCTTTGCTTGATTACCAGCGATGTGATGGCCGTCACACTAGTGGGGCTGGGTAATCTATAAGCACATCCTTATGCAGGTCCCTGGTCGCAGGACTATCGAGACAGGGCATCGATACTCCGGAGTAGACCAGCGCATGCGCTTCTCATCCCAGTGTGGGAGACGGTCTGTCCCACAGCCGTCAGTACGTCGTACTTGAGATAGTATGCGGGTGCTTGTTAGGTTACGGGTACACTGGACAGGACTCGTCGGGAACTGACTAGTTGGTATTATACCTATCGTCAGTTATCAGTTCCCAGGTGACATGAGTACAGCTTAGTCCGCTGACTTGACACTGTCACTCCGCCTCGAGTGTGTTCCCACTGTACTTTGATCACTACCCTACCACGGCTCAAAGGAGTCGTGCAAACAGGTAGTGGTTGGGTGCAGTCCCGAAGCACTTGGAGGCAGTGACGGTTAGACAGGATTCGTCTCTCCCGGTATTGGGGGTTGACATCGCGCTGTGTCTAGGAGAGCCATTACACGAGTAGTCCCTGGCCAGGGCAAACGAGATATACTGGTAGGTTTCCAGTGTTATCTCAGGGTGTTTTGGGCTTCGCTCCGGCACGACTTGTACCGCTATTGGGGGACTGACGTTTACCGCCCCCTAGGCCCGCCATGCGATGTATCAGACGAACAGACCGGACTGTACGGAGAATGTCACACTCAGGCTCAGTAGGAGTTCAGATGGGTTTCGCCTCGTCGGTCTTCTTGTCGGCATTACCTGGGGACCGTTACGCACAGCTAGTGCCGCTTGCGGTCTGTGGTTAAACCCACTGCCAGCGTAGTGTCGAGTCTTTAGAGTCCCACACAGAAAGCTTTTCGCCTTTAGGCAAAAGAGTAGAGGTCGCATGGTATTGCGACAGGTCGCATGGTTTTGCGACAGGGTTCGGTCACATCCGTGCACTTGTGCACGTTCAGTGTCCGGACAGTTTACACTAGCGGGCTTTGGTTTAAGCCAGATCCTAGTGTACCTTATGGGATTGGATTTATCCAGTTTGCATTCGTGTTCCTCGGAACGCGGATGCGGGTGTGTATGCACAGTTGACAGGGAGGCAGAGGCAGCGGATTCTCATTAGGGTTGTTGACAGTTGACCGTTGACTATTTGACTTTATGCTCAACCCTAATGAGAATATGATATGTGATTAACTATTATATTAATTAAGTATTATGGTGATATGGTTGTTGACTTGTTGACTTTTGTTGACTTGTTGACTTTTGTTGACTTGTTGACCGGTTGACTAGGCTTGACTAGTTGACCATCATGATAACCATAGCCATCATTTCATGGCAAAGACTTTTGTTTACTTGCTCATTTGTGTAAAATGAGTGCATGAAATGATATGGTTGTGGTTGCTTCTAACCATCAGACTTTTGTTAATATGATGAGTTATCATTGCTTTGGATTATGAGAGGGTGAGAGACAAAATACTTGCTCATTCTTTCTTGCTCATTCTCTCTCTTGTTCTTGAGCTCTCCTCTTGCTCTCACCCTCAACCTCTTGCTCCCTCTCTTGATCTATGGTTCTCTTGTCTCATGAGTTGAGAATCAAGAACCATAGATAAAATCCCATTCTATTTCCTCTCTACTCATTCTAGTTCACTAGGTTTGGCAAACCAAGTGAACTAGTTTCTTCAAAGAACGAAGAAGGAGCTAAAGGTTGGAGCTTTCAGGTGGATCTATCTTCGGCGTACGGAGACGACGAGAAGAAGCCATTGGACCACCATCGGAGCTTTGAAGATGAAGGAGTTCAAGACAAGCAAGGTATAACCATCTCCATCCGAGTAGCTAACTCTCTTTAGCAAAGTTTGCTAGTTTTAGTTTAGTTAAAGATCCCGACTTTGCTTAGTCCATGTTGCCCCTTGCGCTAAAAATTTGATTTTTATACCGTTTCCGCCTCCCCGTAAGAACCGGGGGTCGCAACGTGGACTTACAGCCCCAGCGACAACCTTCGCAGCAAAAGCAAAGAGGGGGCCACCACATCCCAAGCCCAATCTGGCTTGAATGTGGTTGTCGCTTCCCAAGAATAGCCGCCTCCGCCGGATGATGAAAACCCCCTCAATGAGGACGATAGGCAGAAGGACCCTTCGGTCCAGGCAGAGTCAAGCTCGGACAGCGAGGAAGAGCCGACTTTCCGCCCCAGGACCGCGGAGTAAGAGCTGCTTCAAGAGCTTCGGAAACAGCTCAAGAGCAAAGATAAAGAGATGGCCAAGCTCTATTCAAAAATTGACGACCTAACGAATGTTATGATGCAGCTTACGGATCAAATTGCTCGAGCGCCTCCCAATCAAGCACAAATCGCTACTCATCAGCCGGGTGATGACAATCCGAAGCAGCCAATGCCTGTTCCTTTAGGTCAAAGACTGGTTGAGCCACACGAAAGCCGGCCACATTCCACTTCTGGGGACGCCTTGGCCCCAGATAGCACTATCCCGCTAACACAAGATTGGATAATGGATTTGGTCACCAGCAAAGTTAAAACATTGGTGGCCGAAGCTGAAGCTCAGAAAGAAATTGGCAGTAGTGGGCGGCCATATCCCGCGCAGTACGATCTGATCGAGTTCCCGAGCGGCTACGTCATTCCTAAATTCGGAAGATTTGACGGGATGGAAAACGCAAATCAGCACGTCGCCCACTTCAAAGCATCGTGCGGAAATACAGGGGGCAATGATGCGCTCCTTCTTCATCGGTTTGTCAACAGCCTGACCGGTGTCGCCTTCGACTGATACGCGAGTATACCAGACGGGTCCGTCATTACCTTTGCCCAAATGGAGTCTCTGTTTCGGCAAAGGTTCATGAGTGTCAGTGATAAAATCTCTATTGCCGACCTTGTGAGGACCAAGCCGGGGAAGAATGAAAGCAACACCGACGTTATCGCCCGATGGCGTAATCTCACGGTCAAGTGCGAACCGCCGCTGGAGCAGGACCAGTCCGTCAGCCTTCTTATTGGGAACCTCAGCAATTGGATGGTCCCATTCTTGTGTACAGCAGGCCTCAAGACGTTTCAAGAGCTAACCAAGAAAGTCCAAATGCTGGAACGCTCGAAGCAAGAGTCCACCCCGGACTCCCAGAGAGATAAGACCTGGAAAAGAAAGCAGGACGACAACCGTAGAAGCGGGTGTTCCAGCAGTACCAATGTCTTCAATGTGTCCGACAATGAAGAAAAGTGACGGGCGGGCGAATCCAAAACCAACCGGTCTCGAAAGCCATTGCTGGGAGGAGATGGGCCTTCCCTAGAGGAGAAAAAGAACAAGGTTTACTCTTTCAGAAGGGATAAGGTCCGCAAGATATTCAAAGATGCCTTGAATAACGGTCTACAATTGCTGGAGTCGAAAAGACCTCAAGAAGCAAAAATGAATGACAATCCTCTGTATTGCCCATACCACCGAGTAGTTAGCCATGCGATCGAGGATTGCTATATCATCAAGGACTGGGTCGAGAAGCAGTACAAGGCTGGAGAGATCGAGCTGTCCAAAAGTGTGTTGGTGAACAATTAAGTTGCAACCACCAACTTTATACAGACAGAAGCTGAAGCCTTCTGGGAGCAGACAGCCGAACCCGCTGTCCTGAGAAATGTAACGGACTCATCACGGCCTCCGTGGGGGACGCACATATCTAATAAGATGAAGAAGATGATAAAGCTACTTCGGAAAGAGCCCCGGACGGAATGGGAAGGGCAGAAGAAGCCTACCTTTCCAGCTGCCAATGCGGCTCCATTGGGCTCAAAATCCAAAAAGCTCAAGAAGAAGAAAAGTGCAGCTCGGCGCGAAAAGGAGTCTGCAGGGAGATCGACCATTCAAAAATACATCAATTCCTTCGAAGAATATGAACAGAAGGAAAGAACTCTGATTCAATTGAAGGAGTTCCTCCATGTATGAACGGCTGAAATTCTGGAGGAGTTAGAAGAAGACTCCAATGAAGAGATCCTAGTAGTGACCTGCTACGCCATCCATCTTGGCAGCGACTCTGAGGAGGAGCTCTGTTTGCCCGAAGAGGACAAGGAGCTCGCCACAAAGGCCAACCAAATCCAGCTCAGAAACGGCAGGGCTCTACCGCCAAATCAGGGCAACGCTCCGAAAGGGAAGGAAAAACAAGTCGCTAATGAAGAAGATGGCAGAGAACTTGCTCATGAAGATTCAAGTCCTTCCCTAGTAGACTATAATGTCTTGGTTCACCTTCGAAAGCTTCCGTCGCTCCTTAGCATCTACGATGCCTTGGTTCTATCTCAAGAGCTTAAAGATGTTCTCATTCATGCTCTACAAAACCCTGAGTGGTATTAGGCTCGCTTTGCGGAAATTAATATGAAAGAAGCTCGGTACACTTTGCAAGCCACCGCAGTCACGTTTAAGGATAAAAACTTGCTACTGGGAATGGCTGAGCATAATCGGCCGCTTTACGTGACCGGGTACAGCGACGGAGACCGGATTAATCGCATATTGATTGATCCGGGGTCTTCAATGAACATCATGAACTTGCGGACTCTGAAGAGTTTGTTAATGGACGTCCGACACCTGTCAAGGGAAAGGATTATCATTCAAGGCTTCAATCAAAACTGCCAGCAAGTTCTGGGGTCTATAGCTTTGCCAATCAAATTCGGAGATCTGCAAACTGAAGCAAAGATATACGTGATCGACGCCGACACGTCTTATAAGATTCTCTTGGGACGGCCGTGGCTCCACGATTATGGCATCGTTCCGTTAACTCTCCATCAATGCATGAAGTATACTAAAAATGGCGAAGAAAGACGTATTGACGGAGACATCCAGCCGTTCGGTGTGCATGAAGTCCGATATGAAGATTCTCGGTACTTTGTGAACCCCCAAAGTGCTGAGCCACAACCGACTAAGGACAGAGCAGCCCTAAGACTCAAAAGCAAATCTGAGCCAGCTGTCACTTTCAGAAGCAAAAACGCCCAAGTGCGCCCGCGTTTTGGTAGCGACACTGATGAGTCCGACGTTGGAAGTCCGTCCTTCCATAAAACTCGCCCCCGTTTCGGTAGTGATACGGACGAATCTGTTACTGAAGCCCCATCTAGCAGCAAAGTCCGCCCTCATCTTGGCAGCGACACTGAAGAGTCAGAGGAAGAGGACCTGCCGTGCAACAGCTGTGCAAATTGAACCCCTATGCAACAAACAAAACTACGAGAGACCTTCGAAATTGCAGAAAGGCCCCTAACTATCACAAGGGTGCCGGAACAGATGTGCAAAAAGCTCGACGCATTGTCAGTCTCTACCGTGGACTAGCTGAAAACTTTCTACGTTCCCGGGAGGAAAAATGGACAGAAGGGCATCCTGTTTAATGGGTCAAACCCCGTTTTGCACCCAGACGATCTTTCTGTCGCGTGCATTCCCTATGAGAGAGGCATAAGAGCCGTCCTCAATCCCAGATACTATGCGCCTGAGATGCGGGAATACTTCAAAAGGTGCGGATGCCGGTTATATCAATCGGAGTCCGAAGCAAAGTTTTATGAAGGGCTATGGCATCCGCCTCAGGTCCGAGCACTCATCGGTGGACGAATCCCAGATAGGCGGGGCATAGGTTTCATCCAGCCTGATTCTAAGGCATGCTGCATGATCCATATTGGGGAAGCCAGCGAAGAGTCAAATGATGAAGACGAGCTAGCCGAGCCAGAAGAAGCTCCCCAAGAGCTCGAAGATGGCGGACAAGCAACCTTTGATGAGCTAACTGAGATCGATTTGGGAACGCCTAATAATCAAAGGCCGACCTACATCATCTCACTCTTGTCAGAGGAAATAAAAGAACAAATAATTTCCCTGCTGCATTAGTTCGTCGACTGCTTCGCGTGGACATACAAAGAAATGCCTGGCCTTTCCCCTGACGTGGCCGTGCATAAACTGGCTATATCTCCTGATCCTAAGCCAGTCAAACAAACTCCTCGAAGAATGAGAAGGGAACTAGAAGAAAAGGTCATCGAGGAAACCAAGAAGCTCATCGATGCCGGTTTCATCAAGGAAGAGAAATATGCGGACAGGATCGCATGCATAGTCCCAGTGAAGAAGAAAAATGGGTAGATCCGAGTTTGTGTCGATTTCAGGGACCTCAACAAGGCTTGTCCTAAAGACGACTTCCCGATACCGGTCATGGAAATGATGGTTGATGACACCTCAAATTACGAGCTGTTTACCTTTATGGATGGCTCGTCTGGGTATAATCAGATCAAGATGTCGCCTGAGGATGAGAAGCACACAGCATTTCGAACCCCGATCGGAATATACTGCTACAAAGTGATGCCGTTCAGACTGAAGAACGCAGGTGCTACATATCAAAGGGCAATGACTAATATCTTTGATGACCTAATCCAAAAAGTCGTCGAATGCTATGTTGATGATCTGGTCGTCAAAACTAAAGCCAAGGCCGACCACATCCAAGATCTTAGGACCGTTCTCACCAGACTGAGGGAGTACGATATGAAAATGAACCCTCTAAAGTGCGCTTTTGGCGTGTCATCGGAAAAATTTCTAGGCTTCATAGTCCGACATCGAGGGATTGAAGTTGACCCATCCAAGATAAAGGCCATCATGGAGATGCCCCCTCCAAAGAGTCTGACACAGCCAAGATCTTTTCAAGGCAAACTTGCTTATATACGAAGGTTTATCTAAAATTTATCGGGGAGATGTAGGCCCTTCTCAAAGCTCGTGATGAAAAGAGCTCCTTTTGCCTGGAATGCCGAATGTCAGGAAGCATTCGAAAGCATTAAACAGTACTTGTTGCGCCCTCCAGTGCTGGCCGCTCCCATTCCAAATAAACCGTTGATTCTCTATACTGCTGTGCTAGATGAGTCACTCGGTGCGCTCCTTGCCCAGAACAACGAGGATGGAAAAGAGAATGCCCTCTACTACCTCAGTCGAACTTTAGTCGGGGTGGAACACAACTATTCCCCGATCGAAAAGCAATTCCTGGCTCTGATGTTCGCTATAAAGAAACTGAGGCACTATCCTCTCACTCATCGGGTTATGTTGATCTCTAGGGTCGACCTGCTCAAACACTTAATGACCAAAGCAAGCCTAGCCGGTAGAATGTCAAGATGAGCTGTCATGCTACTGGAGTTTGACATAGTTTATACTCCCCAGAAAGCAGTAAAAGGGTAAGCTCTTGCAAACTTCCTTGCTACTCATCCCGTATCAGAGGGTTCACCGCTTAATTTCGAGCTACCTGACGAACAAGTGCTGCACCTCGAGAAAGATGAGCCATGTTGGGAGCTCTACTTCGATGGAGCCTCATCAATAAGGATCTCCAGTAAATCAAGCGTCCCGGAGATAAAATCAGGGATAGGGTTGGTGTTCATCACGCCATCAATGGGAACCCTACGGCGTTCTTTTGCTCTCACTGAGCCTCGAACAAACAATGAAGCTGAGTATGAAGCTCTGATAGCTGGTCTGGAGCTCGCCATAGAAATGGAAATCCTTCGGATACGGGTTTACGGTGACTCTCAGCTTGTCGTCAACCAAGTAAGCGGCGACTATAAGATATACAAACCTGAGTTAGCTTGATATAAAAGCCGAGTGGTGGAACTCATGAAACGGTTCAGTTACATTGAACTAATGAGAGTCCCTAGAGCATTGAATGGAAAGGCTGACGTACTCGCTCGCTTAGCCAAGGAGCTGGCTGATCCTAACATGGACGAAATTCTGATCACAGTCAGGAGCCGGCAAATTCTGCCCCCAGTCTCTCTATGAGAAGAGGAAAGCGCGGAACAGAAGATCAGTCCTGCCGAAGAAGCTTCGATCATCCAAGACGAGCCCGATTGGAGAGAACCCTTCATAGAGTACCTCCGATACGACAAGCTGCCCGAAGGAAAATCTGCAAGGATTCATCTGAAGAAGAGAGCTCTCCGATACGTGTTTATGAATGACACGCTATACCGCAGGTCATATGACCAACTCTGGCTCAGGTGCCTGTCATCGGCCAAAGCCCAAAAAGTTATGAAAGAAGTTCACTCAGGCGTTTGCGGTGCCCACCAATCTGGCCCCAAGATGCGACTTCAAATTAAACGGCTTGGATATTACTGGCCCACCATGATAAGGGATTGTGAAGAGCATGCAAAGAAATACCATCTCTGCCAAATTCACGGTGATTTCATTCACAAGCATCCCAATCCGTTGCATCCTACGGTGGCATCGTGGCCTTTCGAAGTTTGGGGCACCGACATTGTTGGCCCAATTGATCCTCTGACATCCAAAGGCCACCGGTTCATATTGGCCACAACTGATTATTTCTCCAGATGGGCTGAAGCTGTCCTGCTAAAAGAAATCAAGACATAAAATATTCTGACGTTCTTCCAGCAAAATATCCTATACCGCTTCGGTACACCAAGATGAATCATTTCTGACAACGGGCATTCTTTCAAGAGCTTCAAAGTCTCAAGGTTCGCTACTCAACACAAGATAGACTGGAGATATTCCTCCATCTATAACCCAAGGGCCAATGGGCTAGCCGAAGCCTTCAATAAAACTCTGTGCAAGCTCCTGAGGAAAAATGCTTCAGCCAACAAGAGAGACTGGAATCTCAAGCTTCAAGAGACGTTGTAGGCATATCGCACCACGCACCGTACTCCAACTCAGTCCACTCCATACTCATTGCTCTTCGGAGTGGAGGCGGTCCTCCCCCTCGAAGTCAAAGTTCCAAGCTTAAGAATGGTCGTCCAGCATGAGTTGACGGAGGAGGAAAACGTGCTCCTTCGGCTTGAAGAGCTCGACGCCCTCGAAGAAAAGAGGCTTGCAGTACAGCAAAATCTGGAGCTGTACCGAGCCCAAATGTCACGGGCCTATGACAAGATGACTCGTCTCCGCGCTTTCAAGAAAGGCGAATTGGTGTTGGTCCTCAAAAGACCGATCATCCCTAATCGACATGCCAAGGGATAATTCGACCCAAACTGGGAAGGACCATACGTCATCGAGAAAGCGTTCGACGGAGGATCCTACCAACTAATAAGTGCCGAGGGAGAAAGGCCCATGCCATCCATCAATGGCCAATATCTCAAGAAATACTATGCGTGAATGCTCCAAGTCGTAGGCGAATCGAGCACATAGGCCCTACGGTCTGGATCATACATCCTGCAAAGCCGTATACAATCCACGGGCGTAAACGACCCCTATCTCTCCCAAATCCTGCCGGTGAGACTACTTTTAAAGTCCCACTGGCGGAAAAATAAAAGGTATGTCCACAAGCAAAACGGGCACAGATGAAAACCCGAAAGGGCTCCGTGAGTAAAAACAGTAAGACTACCGGCGAGTTTGTGAAAACCCGAAAGGGCGCAAAATCGTGAAAAGAAATGAAATACACTCGCAAAGTCCTCTCGACCTTGTGGGGAGAAAATCCCTGCGTGAGATCCTTATGACTCATAAAGGAGCAACACACTTAGGAATCCCCACGATTCTTAAGGAGAACATACACCTGCGAGATCCTCTCGACTCGTAGGGAGAAAATTCTTTTATGAGACCCTTACGGCTCATAAAATTGAAAAGCCTTAGGTGATAGGGACCTAACCTGTCTCCTGAGCCATCGTTCCCCAACGGGCAACGGCAAATGATGAGTCTCTCCAGGCATTTTGCTTCAGTGTTAGCGGTGCTGATGCCGACCAAAAAACCCAAATCCTAAGTCCTCCCAAGGCAAATGATGAGTCGTTCCTGGCATTTCGCTTCAGTGTTAGCGGTGTTGATGCCGACCAAAAACCCAAATCCCAAGTCCTCCCAAGGCAAATGATGAGTTGCTCCTGGCATTATTCCAGTGCAGCAATACTGATGCCGACCAAAAACCCAAATCCCAAGTCCTCCCAAGGCAAATGATGAGTTGCTCCTGGCATTATTCCAGTGCAGCAATACTAATGCCAAACCAAAACCAAAATCCAATTTCTCAAAATTCTCCTGGCCCTACGGTTAGTCCCCAAATTGACTACCGTATACAATCCACGGGCTCGAATAATTCTCATCATACCCATACCCTACCGCAATCACCGGTCCAGCGGCTGGTCTCCGTCCTTGGACTTATGCTCCATTTGGGAAGACCCACTCATGTGTCCTCACGATACATGAGGAGAACAAACTTACGGGATCCTCACGACTCATAAGAAAACACCTTCGTGGGATCCTTACGACTCACGAAGGAAAAACACACTTGGGAGTCCCCACGACTCCTAAGGAGAAAGTGCACCTACGAGATCCTTTCGACTCGTAGGGAGAAAATGCTTTTATGGGACCCTTACGGCTCATAAAATTGAAAAGCCTTAGGCGATAGGGACCTAAACCTGCCTCCTAAGCCACCGCTTCCCAACAGGAAAAGGCAAATGATGAATCGCCCCTGGCTGCTTCAGTGTTAGCAACGTTGATGCCTACCCTAACCCCAAAATTCCAAACTCCAATTCAATAGACCTCTAAGTCGTTAAACTGGGAACAGATGACCCCTAAGTCGTTAAACTGGGAACGAGGGAAATTCCCTCACGGCAAATGATGATTCGCTCCTGGTACCATATTCCAGTGTAGCGGTGCTGATGCCAAACTAAAACCAAAATCCCCAAATATTGTCATGACAGATGATGATTCGCTCCTGGTACCATATTCCAGTGTAGCGGTGCTGATGTCAATCCAAATCACATCAAATCAGCAAAACAACCAATGACCTCCCTGGCAGAATCAAATTCCACCTCGGAAACAGGTCAACTTCATCCCTGACACCGCAAGAAGTGGAGCAAGTCAAATCCGCCACCGACCGTCCACATCGCAAAAAGGGTAGCACCGACCGTCCAAGTCGTAAAAAGGGCAGCACCGACCGTCCAAGTCGCTAAAATGGCAGAATCGACCGTCCAAGTCGCAAAAAGGGCAGCATCGACCATCCAAGTCGCAAAAAGGGCAGCACCGACCATCCAAGTCGCTAAAATGGCAGAATCGACCGTCCAAGTCGCAAAAAGAGCAGCATCGACCGTCCAAGTCGCAAAAAGGGCAGCACCGACCGTCCAAGTCGCTAAAAGGGCAGCACCGACCATCCACGTCACTAAAATGGCAGTATCAACCGTCCACGTCGCAAAAAGAGCAGCACCGACCGTCCAAGTCGCTAAAATGGCAGCACCGACCGTCCACGTCGCAAAAAGGGCAGCACCAACCGTCCAAGTCGCTAAAATGGCAGAATCGACCATCCAAGTCGCAAAAAGGGCATCACCGACCATCCAAGTCGCAAAAAGGGCAGCACCGACCGTCCACGTCGCTGAAAGGGCAGCATCGACCGTCCACGTCGCTAAAAAGGTAGCACCGACCGTCCAAGTCGCTAAAATGGCAGCACTGACTGTCCATATCGCTAAAAGGGCGGTACCGACCGTCCAAGTCGTTAAAATGACAGAATCGACCGTCCAAGTCGCAAAAAGAGCAGCATCGACCGTCCAGGATGCAAAAAGGCAGCACCAACCGTCCACGTCGCTAAAAGGGCAGTACCGACCGTCCACGTCGCTAAAAGGGCAGCAACGACCTCCTCGTCAGAGTTATGCTCCGCCTCAGAATTAAGCCAACCAGATACTCCATCTCGGAGGCACGTCAAGCATCGACCGTCCATGTCGTAAAAAGAGCAGTGCCAGCTTTCCAAAAAGAGGGAACCGAATCAAGTCGCTTCCATGTGAAAGAAGATCCATCAATTTCATACACACGACCCACATATGCTGTGTGCATTTATTGATGGGGGGCAATTTGTTGGGGTAAAAATTTACACCCCGGTTGACCAAGTCAAAATCAAAGTCAACCCCAAGCCAGGTAGGCCCAAGCCCAGGTCAAGGGGGCCAATGCCCGAAGCGAGCCCGAACATGAAGCGGCCGGTCTCCCCCCATGCCAAAATTTTGCTGTATTTCTTGTATTTTATTTTTATGAATAAATGTAAGAAAAATGGGCATAAAGCCAAATTTTTGTAAAGCCAATGGCTTATGTGCAAAAAGAAATAGCACATGAGGCATGCGATGGGCAAAATGCCATTTTGTAAAGCCTAAGGGGCTATATGTAAAGTGTACAGCCTACAAAGGCAAGGATAATGAAAATATCCCAACAACTTTTTCTCTCTCCAAAAAAGGAATCCCAATCTGAGATCTTTCTCTTTCCTCAAGGTTCTAAAACCTTCTTCTTTCTTTTGAATTAAATCAAGAGTTTTACTCTTCCTTATAAAACAAAATAGTTTTTCACCACAAAACCCACAAAGGGAAACTCAGATTTTCCATCAGATCTCAGAAATGAGAGATTTTTAAAATCTCATACTTCTTGATCTTCAAGATCTGGCCAACAAAGGAAGAAGAAGGTGACCCATCTCCAGAAACCCCACTTTGGGGAAGAACTAGGGCTCAAGGGGAGAAGCCCTTCATCAGCTTCAAAACATCCTAGGAGTTTAACTCCTCATACACACACACACACACACACACACAAATAATAAGTGCTCCTTTCTGGGAGTACAACTCCCATTGCAGGGACCAAGTCCCTTTTGCCGCCCGAACGCCCACGTGCTGACACGTGGGGCGCTAGCGCTCAAAGTGCTAGCGCCCTTACGCTCAAGGCACTAGTGCCCAAAGTGCTAGCGCCCACGTGCTGACACGTGGGGCGCTAGCGCTCTTGCGCTCAGAGCGTTAGCGCCCGAGCGTCCACGTGCTGACACGTGGGACGCTAGTGCTCAAAGCGCTAGCGCTCTTGCGCTCGGAGCGCTAGTTGTTAGTGTATATGCCCCAGAGGCCATTACTGTATCATACTAGTATGTATATTACTTGATGGGTGCTTGGGATATTCACAGTTGTATAGACAATCTTGCTCGAAATAGTAGTATGCTACTTGGTTTGTCTCTGCTTTAATGTGTACATGTGTGTTTCTTTATTATATCACCTTTACGCATTAGTAGAGCCCTTAGGATCTTTGCTTGATTACCGGCGTTGTGATGGCGATCACACTCGTGGGGGCTGGGTGATCCATAAGCACATCCTTATACACGTCCCTAGTCGTGGGATTATCGAGACAGGGCATCGATACTCCAGAGTAGACTAGCGTATGCCCTTCTCATCCTAGCACGGGAGACGGTCTGTCCCACAGCCGTCAGTACGTCGTACTTGAGATAGTATGCGGGTGCTCGTTAGGTTACGAGTACACTGGACAGGACTCGTCGGGAACTGATGGTTGGTATTATACCTATCGTCAGTTATCAGTTCCCAGGTGACATGAGTACAGCTTAGTCCGCTGACTTGACACTGTCACTTCGTCTCAAGTGTGTTCCCACTGTTCTTTGATTACTGCCCTACCACGGTTCTACTGAGTCGTGCAAACAGGTAGTAGTTGGGTGCAGTCCCGAAGCACTTGGAGGCGGTGACGGTTAGACAGGATTCGTCTCCCCCGGTATTGGGGGTTGACATCGCGCTGTGTCTAGGAGAGCCATTACACGAGTAGTCCCTGGCCAGGTCAAGCGAGATATACTGGTAGGTTTCCAGTGTTATCTCAGGGTGTTCTGGGCTTCACTCCGACACGACTTGTACCGCTATTAGGGGACTGACGTTTACCGCCCCCCTAGGCCCGCCATGCGATGTATCAGACGAACAGACCGGACAGTACGGAGATTGTCACATATAGGCTCAGTAGGAGTTCGTATGGGTTTACCTCATCGGCCTTCTTATCGACATCTACCTGGGGACCGTTACGTACAGCTAGTGCCGCTTGCGGTCTGTGGTTAAACCCACTTCCAGCGTACTGTCGAGTCTTTAGAGTCCCACACAGAGAGTTTCCCTGCATTTAGCGAAACGTGTAGAGGCCGTATGGTTTTACGGCAGGACTGCGATCACTTACGTACACTTATGTGCGTGCGGTGTTCGGGTAGGCAATACTAGTAGGCTTTGGTTTAAGCCGGATCCTAGTATTGCACGGATGGATTTGTTTTGTTTTCTGTGAATCCGCATTCTACGGAATGCGGATGCAGGTGTGTATGCACAGTTTTTGAAAGGTTCCTAGGCACTCTTAAGGGGGTCTCACAAGGCATCGATCATGCCAATTTCAAAAATCTAGGTGCCGAGAAACCCTAACAAGATCGTTGGCTAGATATCTAGGCGACAAAGCTAACTAGTTAACTACTTTAACTATTAGAATACGGAAATACAACCTTTGTAGATCCGGTTCTCCACCTCCATAGCTCCGCAATGAAGTCTCCTCGCTGTCCATATCAAATCCCGGGCTCTAGCGTCGGCTTCATCGGAGAAAAAGCGGGCTAGGTCATCGACGACGTGCCGAAGATGATCTACGTCGAGGCATCACTAGATCAAGCTCCACCTTCACCAAGCCTTGAAAACTTGTGAAGGAAACATGCTCTACTACTTGGCAAGAGGTAGAGGATGAAGAAATAGGAAGTGGGTAGACTTTAGAATTGGATTTCTCACACTTATGCTCAAGATGCCATTGAAGTAGAAAGCTTTTCTTTCTTGCTCTTCAAGAAGAAGAAGAAAGAAATGAATATGATAAGTTATTTAAATCCAAAAGAAAAAATGAATACTTATCATATTCAAACCATGGTTAAGTGTAGAGAATGAATCATGGTTAGTGGGAATGGTTAGGGTTTAGCATGGAGACAAAATGGTCACTTGGTCAAAGCTTCATGAAGCTTCAATATGAAACAAAGTTAGCCACCATTTTCTCTTTATGCTAAATATTTTTCCAAAAAGAATAAATAGATAAATAAATGAGAAAAGGAAATGAAACCCTAACCACTTAAGTAACCATGGTTTAATTCTTTACACAAACCTAAACTAGCATGTATCATCAAACATGATACAATCTTGTGTACAAAAGTATATCATATATACAATGTGCACATATCAAGTGAGAAAATCCATTTAAAGTGAACCAACACTAGTTAATGCAAAGTAATATATCAAATATATAATTATGCATTAAATCATTAAATCAACACTTGATTTAACGACCCGGTCATATCGCATATAACCGACTAATATCAACAGTAACAACTTATCGAATCAACACTTGATCCGATAACCCGGCTATATCGCATATAACCGATCAATGTCACATATCGCGAGAATTGAATACAGTATCACATACTGGCATCATTCTCGGTCCCGCACATATCTCATTTGCGCTCCTATTTCGTTTCACTTGAGCCAGGAAACCTCTGTGTAGGACTCTAAAGACTCGTCAATACGCCGGCAGCAGGTGATGATCATATCAAACACCCACAAGCCGCAAGCGGTCTGCTAAACGTAACGGCCACCCGGGTATTGAGCGATCAGAAGATCGACGAGCAAGTCCGCTCACACTCCAGTGAATCCAACCAGTAACACTACCGCACAGTCCGGTCTGATCGTCTGATATGTCGCATATCTTGCCTAGGGGTGGTAAACGTCAGACCCCAATAGCTCGATAAGTCGTGTCGATATGAGGTCTATAACAATTCGAGAAACTACTGGTAACACTTACCAGTAAATCTCAGCAACCCTGGCCAGGGATTTCCTGTTATAGCCAATCGAACACAGCGCAACATCAACTCCCTATACCGGGAGAGACGAATCCCCTCCTATCGCTCATTGCCTCCATGTGACTCGGGACTGTACCCAAAAACCACCGTTTTGCACGCCCTCTTGGACATGGTAAGATGGAAATCAAAGCACAGTGGGAACCACACAAGACTCTATGACGATCTCGGGTCAACAGACTACTCTGTACCAGTGTCACCAGAGAACTGCCATCTGACGTAAGGTATAATACCATCTGGGAGTTCTCGGCGAGTCCGTCCAGTGTACCCAGTCTCTACTGAGCACCCGTATATCATCTCTGATGTCAAACACCAATGGATATGGGATCATCCATCGCCCATCTATATGGGTCGAGAAGGTATACGCTAGTCTACTCTGGTATATCGATGCCCTGTCTCGATACACCCACGACTAGGGACCTTGAAGGATGTACTTATGGACTACCATGTCCCCACTAGTATGATCCGCATCATAGTCCAGGTAGTCAAGTACACATCCTAAGGGCTTTACCAACATGTAACAGAGAGACAATCTTTGTACACGTTAAGGTAAAGAGCAACCAGATAGCATACTATCATGTCGAGCAAGAAAGTCCTCCCTATATTTGTCCCAGCATCCACTACAATATACATCCAATGTATAGTAATGGCCTCTAGGGCATACATATAACTAACAGTTTTCCGGAGCGATGAAGGAGGAGGTGCTTCATTAGGGTTTTGGCAGTTGGTTCGTCCAAAACCGTTATGTGGCAGGCTCATTAGGGTTTTGACAGTTGATTCAGACTCATTAAGGTTTTGGCAGTTCGTTTGGTCAAAACCATTATGAGCCGCGGACATCATTTACTAATCCTTTTAGTGATAATTTTATGATGGCTAATTGCATTGACCATTTGACCACCATGACCTCTCTTGACTTTGTTGACCGGTTGACCGTGTTGACCATTGACTTTCAAGAGGGATCTACACTCTTCTTTTCTTTTTCTTTTTCTATTTTGATTATGATAATGGTCATTTCAATGTAGCCATCAAACTTTATCTTGATGGGATTAGTAATGATAATGTTTTTGCATTATTGAACCATGGTTCATTTTCTTGTGCCCACAATTCTTTTCTCACTCTTTCTCTTGCCTTTTTCTAGTGAGAAGAAAAGAAATGCACCATGGTTGCTAGCTCCTCCTTCTTCCTCCTCTTGATTCATCTTTTGATCTCATGTGTTGAGAGATAAAGATCCCACAAAGACAAAACCATTCCTCTACCACTTCTACACAACCTAGGGCTTCTAGATTAGCAATCTCTTTGCCCTAGTTACCTCGGCTTGAGGTGGAGCTCGGTGTACATCTCTCGGGTGGATCGTCTTCGACTCAAGGAGGCTGTGGAGGTGACCAAAGTTTGGATCAACCCTCGGAGCAAGCAAGGAGAAGAACAACAAGTAGAGAAGGAGTTCAAGTTGAGGTATAACCCCTAACCGAGTAGATAAATCTCTAGTTAGGATGCTAGTGTGTTGTTTAGCAAAGATCCGGTTTTTACGGTCCATATTACCAAGTTTTGAAAAGTTTTTGTTTTACCGTTTCCGCAACCCCGAAAGTACCGGGAGAGGCAACGTGGACCTAACAGTGGTATCAGAGCCTAACTAAACACACCCTAACATGTTAGCAAAGTATTTAGAATATCGATCGAACGAAAAAACCGCAAAACACCCCGGAAACCCTAATTTTCAGCCGATTTTTTTTCTGCTAAAAAAATAATAAATCATGTCTTAAAAATCGGCTCAGGCTTTTGTTAGAACACTGGAGAAAAACGATCCCCTAACTCGTCTAAAGAGTCGCGGAACCGTGGCCGAGTTAGCTCGGTTGTGAATCGGGTTTCCTGCAGTGTTCTTATATGGGTATTTTGGGATTTTTGGAATATGATTTTTCTGCCCAGATTTTCCAGAAAGCAAAATTTGTTTTTGGGGCTCAAAAATCCGTATTTTTTGGTCGATGTTCTGTAGACTTTGGCTAATGGTTATATCTGTAATGTTATATATGTATTGAACGTCTACTAATCGCTATACGTCGATTAGTGGGGGTTATACATATCTGTGATCTGTGTTGTTGATGGTATGTGTATATGAACTCGTTGGATTGTCGCGGATGAATAGCCGGGGTGGATGTGAGATGAGAGTTTCTTTTTCTTTCATTCATGTAATAAAT
Organism: Agapanthus africanus; assembly: GCA_030015575.1. Classification (NCBI taxonomy): domain Eukaryota; kingdom Viridiplantae; phylum Streptophyta; class Magnoliopsida; order Asparagales; family Amaryllidaceae; genus Agapanthus; species Agapanthus africanus. The sequence goes on along the minus strand of JASDDO010000019.1, from coordinate 819,970,007 downwards.
TTGTAAATTGATGTAATATTATTTGTATGGCCGCACAACCGGGTCGGGATTGTAGCCGTCATTGTATAATTCTTTTTACTGTTTTTGCTCCTAGGATAGACCCATGAAGGGGGTGCACAAACTACCGGGTATCTCGAAGTGCCGAGTGGCCTACTCACGGTGTTGAGGGAGGTTGCTTCGCTTCGGGTACTTGGCGGGTAGTTTGCCGCACCCGTAGGGGTCTTAGGTGGGTTTTGGCTATGCATCGCGACCGTGTAATCCGCTTTTTCGTTGCAGGCTCGAACGAATCGCGGGTTCCTAGTATATCCAAAGTGTTCATCTGTGATCTGGATTGGCTATCATTGCTATATATCTATATATAATAACTATTTAGGCTTTGCTTATGTTTTTCAGCCGCGCTAGCCCAGCCCCCGCTCTGTCGTTAGTTAAGTAACCTAACGGGTGATGACGGGGCCCCGTGGCGAATGCGAATGGCATAAGCGTACGTCATATTTTGGTTGTTTTCTGCAATGGTAGGATTTAAATGATGGGACACATTAAAAGAACTAATGCAAGAAAATAAACTTAAAAGACGTTGTTGGAACATTTTTTCAAAAAGCTGTTATTGCAAGGACGTTCACTTTTGTTTTGCATCGAGGTATTCGGTTATGAATGCCCAGCACCTCATTCGACGAGGCAAGGGCCGGGATCCCCTCATCGGGAGTGACCCCTTGGACAAAAAGTTTGCGTCAGGGTGATAACTTCACTATAGTCGATCATTTTTGCTTTGCATCGAGGTATTCATCTTATGAATACCCAGCACCTCACTCGACGAGGAAAGAGCCGAGATCCCTTCACAGGGAGTGATCTCTTTAGCAAAAGTTTTCGTTACTATATTTTTCAAAAAGGGTGTATCACGTTCCTTCAACAATATCAAGTTCATTACGTTAACGGGTTTTTCGCCAAAAACCCAGCCGTAGCCCTCCGTCGTTTCTTATAAGTTATTGTCACACCCCGCTTCCCAAAATACGGAATACGAGGGGTAGACAAGGCCAGTCATGCTCCTACGGTCAAGGAAATGTCCTGCCGTAGTCACACTTCGGCTTCTAGTTTATCATGGTAAACAGTAAATGACGCGCAGGTAATGAGAAATGCAGTAACTGAAAGATACAATAATATAAACTGACCTGAAGTGGAACAAACGAATGTAACTCGGAATAGCAAGTCAAGAAGTCTGTGATGCACGTCTAGTTCTGATCCAGGCTAAATCTTCTCCTCACACTGAGCATGCATACTCAGGTCGTCAGAGCGACACAATAGCAATATAATATATATAAAATCAAGTGACAGTTCTAACAGTGGTAATGGATATGAATAACAGTAAATCAACGACAGCATGAATATGAATGTGCAGTAATCAATGCAACGGAACAGTAAAGCGTTATAACGATATGTCACGTATGCCAACACAGTATATAAGGAATATAAATGCCAGTATCCATATCAGTCTCTAAGTCTCACTGTACAGGTCACTAAGCCTATCGTCAGTCCAAGTGTGAGAGTCAACCACTCGCGAGTGTCCTCCACCCAAGGGTAGAACCCAAGGGGCAAGGGACCACGGGCCCAACATGTAACAAGAATATCACGGTGTATATATCACATACCCTGTAAATCTCCATATAACTCCCTAAATATATAAGCCGGCATGGGACTCCCGAGATTCTGTTGAACTCACACTTAAACTACCCCACACCCCGTGGTCTACATCAAACGCTAACCATAACCCTAAATACTAATCGATCCGTGACAAGTCTGCGCGAGAACTGGAGGCAGGACCTCCATCAAGCACGTCCCGACTAATACCTAAGATAAATGGCAGTGTCGGATGCCTTATCTGTGACACCCGTGCAAGCGCTTCCATAAGTGTCCCATACCACTTATAGTCACACGTACACGCATCCCACAGACGTCGACAATGCAATAGAATAATAGGGTCACTGATTGTGTACAAGTACGTATCACTTTCACTTAATCACGGATACACGAACACTGACGTACTTGCCACAATCATCACTAAAACTAACACTGGGTAACTGCACGATATCACTAGGTTATCACTGCAACGATATGAATATGATATGATGCGTGAACAGTATATAAGCACGATTAAGGTGTCACAAAAACAGTATTTTATCACTTGCACGATTTATCATGAAACGTACATATATAATTTAGCGAAATGATAAACAGGTAGTAATTAGTATGTTCGGTTAGCTATCCATCTAATTTGGTTCCAAGCCAATCGGGTTCTAGGATCATTAATTATAACCATTTCATTTAAGCGTTCGCGGCTGGAAATCCGGTTTCAGAATCAGATGTCCGTTTCGCAACGCATTTTGATCCCAATTGGGATCGAATTTTAGCGACGTTACAGTTGGATGAATTCTATGGTTTTCAGTAAGGTTTTCAACGCGACAGACGGATCTTCGATCGCGTCTGCACGCCAGGAGTTATACTCTATTTAACAATAATATGTCAGTTCTGATTCTGCTGGGACTGTTATGCGTCCCGATCAATTAAATTGCAGATTAAATAACAAACGGTAACGAAACAGAATGAAACCAATTGTGTTGTCTAGCTAACATATTTATCTATAATAAACAGTGGAGTTCCGCAACCTACGAGTTAGGGAAATCCTGTGGTACCCAATACGGAACAGCAAGCAACAACTGGAGTCGCTTTGGACTGCAGTCCAGAGTCGCACTCCGATCCAATTATCATCATGGTTTAAATACAGAAATGTCAGGAAACTAGTATAGGGTTAAAGTTCGTCGAGTCATCTTCGATTTGGGCCCTCGAACGCACTATTCTAGTATGTATATAATTTATGGTGAATTTAACGGTTTTCAGGTGCAATAAAATTACAGTTTTACGATTAAACTTGGGGGTAGTTGTTTTGGTCATAAACGATCAAATTATCCAACGAAACTTGCACACGTTGTTCATCATAGCAAGGGCCCAAGTAATAAATCAAGTTCCGTCAATTTAGAAAACTATTTTCTTTGGGAACACGCGTCGAACAGGTACGGCATATAATTGGTTAAGCTTGTAACTTTAATAATCTATGTATTTAGTGATTGTACCATAAGTAAATAGCATGTAAGCAAGTAAAAACTTGCCTGGAGGCGTCTTGGCAATGCTCAGCAGTGATAACGGCACGATCGCGACACACGCGCAGCTCGGCACCTGACTTGGCTCGAACACGAGTCTCGGCACCACGGCTCGCAGTTTGGTGGTCGGGGCTCGGCTGTGAAGCTTGGCTCTGTGCGTCAAAGGGTTCGACGATGGGTGATGATGACGATGGTGAAAGTGTTAGGGAGAGAGAGAGAAGTGAGAGGGAGAGAGAGTAGGCAGAGAGTTAGAGAGAGAGAGATATAGTGAGTGAGAGAGAGAGAGAGAGGGAGAGAGAAAACTGAGAGAGAGAGAGATCACAGAGAGAGAGAGAGAGAGACTCTGAGAGAGGAATCAGAGAGAGAGAAAGAAAACTGAGGATGATGATGATGATGATGATGATGATGATGACGATGATGATGAGTCGCTGCGGGGGAGGTCGACGACGAGGCGAGAAACTCACCGTCGTCGGCGCAGGGAATGTCGAGCTCGGGTGCAGGGGTTCGAGCTCGGCTGAAATGGGTTGGTGTGCAGGGAAACTCGACAGGGGGTGCTCGGGAGTGGAGAGCTCGTCGGCAAGGGTAGTAGAGACTCGTTGGCGACGGATCGTCGACGGTGAGAGGCAGTGGGGAGCTAGGATGGGTGCAGTGAGAAGGTCTCGATGAAGGGTGACGAGGGTCGGGGGTATAGCGAGGAGGGGAGGAAAACGAGAACGAGGGAGGGAGCGGGCGAGGAAGAGGGAGAGTGACGAGGGGAGTTGGAGACGTGACCGGGGTCGTCGGCGACGAGCACGAAGACGTGGCCGACGTGGGGCAACTCGGGGACGTGGGTGAAGGAGAGAAGAGCGGAAGAAGTTGCGAGATTGAGGGTTGAGGGAGAAGCGATGGGAGTGGGGGTGAGAGGAATGGAGACGAGGCGAGCGTCACGGGTAACGCTCGAGAGCTGGCGGAGGCGACGGCGGAGGCGAGGAGCGCGGTGGAGGAAACGCGCGCGGGAGAAGCGGGACTAGCCGTTGGGAAGAGGAACAGGAGCAGGCCAAGTATTGGGCTGGGAAAATATAGATTAGGAATTTATTAATAATTTTGTGTGTGGGCTGAGGGAAATTAAGGGGGCAGCCCTGGGCTGAAGTAGAACAGGCCGGGCCAAGTAAAGGATTCCTTTTATAAAAGAAAGAGGAGGTGGGCTCGGGTAAAAAATCGAATAATAAAAAAAAAAGAAAAAGAAAGAATGTGGCCGGGCTGATGAGATGGGCTCGGGAAGTTGGGCTAAAAATAAAAGAAATATCAATTAGGGAAAAGAAAAGGAATGGGCTTGGGGTTTATAAAAAGAAAATAGATTTGGGCTGAAAAATATAGATTTTGGGTTTAAATTAAATAACTGAACTAATGGGAAAAATTGAAAGAGCTGGGCTGATGGAATAATGCTGAGGGTTATTGTGTGGGGACTTCGGATTTTAGAAAGGAAAAAGGAGGAGAACTAAAATAGATTGGGGAATTTTAAAATAAAAGATAATTATAAATAAACTCTTATAGGTGAAAATAAAATTACGGATATAGACGTACCAAAGGGTGCTGGGTATTACATCATACCACCCTTACAAAAATTTCGTCCTCGAAATTTAAAATAAACGGTAAGTTATACAAACATAGGTAAAAGTAATTATATTGCAACTATCATATAATGCTTTACTTGAAATAGGAAGATAACGAAATTTGAAAGTTTATATATGTAAGAATAACATACAAAAGTATAAGTCTAAATAAATATAAGACAGGAACAACTACAAGAGCAACCTATATGTATATAAAATAGCAATATCAACAATAATGAAGAGTGATATTCGAGACGTACTCAACAAAATCGAACTCAATTATATGTACCTGTAGGTATATCAAAAGTAACACATCAGAAAAGTATAAGGCACAAACATTGATAATAGTAACCATAGGCACAGTACTCGAAAATAAAGTAACGACAATAAAATAGTGAAGGATTAATCGGTAGGTTAAAACATTTTAGGAAAAGTATCGATAAAATAAGTTTAAAATAATTTGGGAAACTTATGTAGTGAAAAATAAGAAACATGGAACAAAATATGCGCGGTGTAAGGATTGCGCTACTGAAAATGAGAATAATAATGATGTACTTAAAATACATAAAATGGAGTAATCAATAACACATACTCTTTTACAAAAATACTGAAAACTAAATTTTCGAATAACAGTGTTCTTAACTATAGCTAGGGTAACAAGAAAAACACTAAGAGGTATAGGGCTAGCTAGGGTAATGATTACAAAGAAGTGTGGCTCATTCAAAGGTCAGTGTGTGGCGGCTTTAGGCTAAAAATCAAGGAGACTGTGATCGGGTCTGCACAGGAAGTAAGGATGAGCAACAAAGGAATACTAGAGAAGGAGTATGGGGGAAAACAACAGTCGGTACACCACACGAATCAAAATTTGAAGAGTTAGTGAACTCAGAAGTTTCACAAGAATGTTCTCCTCCTAAAATGATCTCAAACGGGGCACAGACAATGGATGAAGGGTGGCTCACTCCAAGGATCAGGGTGCGGTACTTTCTAATTGAAACGGGGGTGAAAACTATACAATAAGTAGGGGTGGACAGTCAGGGAACTCAGCAGAAAATAAATGGATATGGGCAATAAACAAGTATCAAGCGAACCAATAATCAAAAGGTTTACGAATTCAGAAGATTTATTCCATTCGAGAAAATTTGAAACAAGGCATTCCCAAAGGCGGAAAGTGGCGCTAAACTATACACATTCTATTTGGCCAGAAAGACAACATCAAAAGAAATCACGTCAGTCGTGGTTGTGAAGATTCAGCAGGTTGCGGTAGGCTCGCGCACTCAGGTAGGGGCGTCCATTTCCATATCGCCTCGCGGGCATCGCCATTGGGAGTTCTTCTACAGTAGGGTCTTGATCTTCTGGTTCTTCTTCCTCGGATGGGGCTTCTTCATCGAGGTCCGATTCCATGTGATTCTCTTCTTCTGGATTTTCTTCCACGGGATTTTCCTCAACTGGATTTTCTTCTATCGGGTCCTCATCGGGATCTTCCCCTATCGGGTCTTCCTCTATCGGGTGCTCTTCAGGATCTCCTTCTTCTTCGTCGGGATCAGCTATCATGTCAAACTCTGGGGCGGCTGCTCCTTCGCCCTCTGGATCGTGGTTTCCGAAATCGACTTGGGGACCGTTGATCTCATCGTCAGAACTCATCATCGTGCGGTCTAAGGAAACGCAAGATTGTGCATCCTCGTCTAGATGTGGCGCTGCTCCAGGGTGGGCCATGGTCTGAAAAGAAAAGTCATGATTAGACAGTGGAATACATCAAGGAAAAAAGCTCAAGGTACGAAGTATAGGAAAATATGCGGTGGCAGGAATTTTAAAAGAATCAAGATTAAAATATTGTGCTAATGAATGGTATGAACAAGGGAAATGACAAGGGAATGATGCATATATATTACGATTCAAATTTTATTTCATTCAACTAAAAGTTCGACGGATACAAAGTTTCAAACGGAAAGAATTATTCATAAGGGGATGACAACATAATGCTGAAATTAGAAAACAAGAAAATTCTTCTTTGATTGCTGGGCCGCTGCATCATCGTTTCGTGAGTTGAATCCTGTGTTGGGTCCGCTTTATCGTCGAAGTTTGAACTACGCGCTAACCCTCACTTGGCAGAAGTGGGGAGAGTGGACGAATCTCCTCCTTGTAGTTCCTTCCTTTCTGGGCAACCGTTGATGAGATGTTTGTTGGATCCGCGTATTAGACATTTCCCTTGGGCGCGGCGACAATCCTTCTGAAGGTGTCCTGGCCTCCCACAGTATCCACAGCATGTGGTCTTCTGCTGCTTCTGTCGCTGGGGAACAAATTGACGCTTCATCTTCTTCTCCTTTTCTCGTCTAACGAGGATCCCTTTGTGATTGGAGACAACCGCTGATGCCTGATTCACCTGTCTTCTCAGTCCTTCAACCAACAAGTCATTTGTTCGCTCCTGGGCTTCCTTTAGACCTTGCAGCACGCTAAGGATCTCAACACTCTGATTCTGGGGAGTGGAGATGGAGGAAAAGTCGTTGAAAGACATGATCCTGAGACAACGATTTTGAGGATGATATAAGTCACACGCTATACGAATCAAAATATAATATGGATAGGACAAAGATTCAAAATATTAGGGGTGATGAATTTATTATAAATGGGGAATCAACTGTATGACTTTGAGTCACTTGATTAGAGTACGGTAATGCAATTGCAACCACGTAACCTTGCCAAGTCACCCGAAACCATAGCGAAAGGATAGCTGAACACACGATGTGAATATGGATCAAGAATGACAAGATTACAATCTAGACCGAGGGATGTCTTAGATTGCCAAACTGTACACGGAAAACTGCAATCCCAATTGATGCAAAACCTGGGCTCTGATACCAACTAAACCATGTCACGCCCCGCTTCCCAAAATACGGAATACGAGGGGTAGACAAGGCCAGCCATGCTCCTACGGTCAAGGAAATATCCTGCCGTAGTCACACTTCGGCTTCTAGTTTATCATGGTAAACAGTAAATGACGCGCAGGTAATGAGAAATGCAGTAACTGAAAGATACAATAATATAAACTGACCTGAAGTGGAACAAACGAATGTAACTCGGAATAGCAAGTCAAGAAGTCTGTGATGCACGTCTAGTTCTGATCCAGGCTAAATCTTCTCCTCACACTGAGCATGCATACTCAGGTCGTCAGAGCGACACAATAGCAATATAATATATATAAAATCAAGTGACAGTTCTAACAGTGGTAATGGATATAAATAACAGTAAATCAACGACAGCATGAATATGAATGTGCAGTAATCAATGCAGCGGAACAGTAAAGCAGTATAACGATATGTCACGTATGCCAACACAGTATATAAGGAATATAAATGCCAGTATCCATATCAGTCTTTAAGTCTCACTGTACAGGTCACTAAGCCTATCGTCAGTCCAAGTGTGAGAGTCAACCACTCGCGAGTGTCCTCCACCCAAGGGTAGAACCTAAGGGCAAGGGACCACGGGCCCAACATGTAACAAGAATATCACGGTGTATATATCACATACCCTGTAAATCTCCATATAACTCCCTAAATATATAAGCCGGCATGGGACTCCCGAGATTCTGTTGAACTCACACTTAAACTACCCCACACCCCGTGGTCTATATCAAACGCTAACCATAACCCTAAATACTAATCGATCCGTGACAAGTCTGCGCGAGAACTGGAGGCAGGACCTCCATCAAGCACGTCCCGACTAATACCTAAGATAAATGGCAGTGTCGGATGCCTTATCTGTGACACCCGTGCAAGCGCTTCCATAAGTGTCCCATACCACTTATAGTCACACGTACACGCATCCCACAGACGTCGATAATGCAATAGAATAATAGGGTCACTGATTGTGTACAAGTACGTATCACTTTCACTTAATCATGGATACACGAACACTGACGTACTTGCCATAATCATCACTAAAACTAACACTGGGTAAATGCACGATATCACTAGGTTATCACTGCAATGATATGAATATGATATGATGCGTGAACAGTATATAAGCACGATTAAGGTGTCATAAAAACAGTATTCTATCACTTGCACGATTTATCATGAAACGTACATATATAATTTAGCGAAATGATAAACAGGTAGTAATTAGTATGTTCGGTTAGCTATCCATCTAATTTGGTTCCAAGCCAATCGGGTTCTAGGATCATTAATTATAACCATTTCATTTTAAGCGTTCGCGGCTGGAAATCCGGTTTCAGAATCAGATGTCCGTTTCGCAACGCATTTTGATCCCAATTGGGATCGAATTTTAGCGACGTTACAGTTGGATGAATTCTAGGGTTTTCAGTAAGGTTTTCAACGCGATAGACGGATCTTCGATCGCGTCTGCACGCCAGGAGTTATACTCTATTTAACAATAATATGTCAGTTCTGATTCTGCTGGGACTGTTATGCGTCCCGATCAATTAAATTGCAGATTAAATATCAAACGGTAACGAAACAGAATGAAACCAATTGTGTTGCCTAGCTAACAGATTTACCTATAATAAACAGTGGAGTTCCGCAACCTACAAGTTAGGAAAATCCTGTGGTACCCAATACGGAACAGCAAGCAACAACTGGAGTCGCTTTGGACTGCAGTCCAGAGTCGCACTCCGATCCAATTATCATCACGGTTTAAATATAGAAATGTCAGGAAACTAGTATAGGGTTAAATTTCGTCAAGTCGTCTTCGATTTGGGCCCTCTAACGCACTATTCTAGTATGTATATGATTTATGGTGAATTTAACGGTTTTCAGGTGCAATAAAATTACAGTTTTACGATTAAACTTGGGGGTAGTTGTTTTGGTCATAAACGATCAAATTATCCAACGAAACTTGCACACGTTGTTCATCACAGCAAGGGCCCAAGTAATAAATCAAGTTCCGTCAATTTAGAAAAGTATTTTCTTTGGGAACACGCGTCGAACAGGTACGGCATATAATTGGTTAAGCTTGTAACTTTAATAATCTATGTATTTAGTGATTGTACCATAAGTAAATAGCATGTAAGCAAGTAAAAACTTGCCTGGAGGCGTCTTGGCGATGCTCGGCAGTGATAACGGCACGATCGCGACACACGCGCGGCTCGGCACCTGACTTGGCTCGAACACGAGTCTCGGCACCACGGCTCGCAGTTTGGTGGTCGGGGCTCGGCTGTGAAGCTTGGCTTTGTGCGTCAAGGGGTTCGACGATGGGTGATGATGACGATGGTGAGAGTGTTAGGGAGAGAGAGAGAAGTGAGAGGGAGAGAGAGTAGGCAGAGAGTTATAGAGAGAGAGAGAGAGAGATACAGTGAGTGAGAGAGAGAGAGAGGGAGATAGAAAACTGAGAGAGAGAGAGAGAGATCACAGAGTGAGAGAGAGAGAGAGACTCTGAGAGAGGAATCAGAGAAAGAGAGAAAACTGAGGATGATGATGATGATGATGATGACGATGATGATGAGTCGCTGCGGGGGAGGTCGACGACGAGGCGAGAAACTCACCGTCGTCGGCGCAGGGAATGTCGAGCTCGGGTGCAGGGGTTCGAGCTCGACTGAAATGGGTTGGTGTGCAGGGAAGCTCGACAGGGGGTGCTCGGGAGTGGAGAGCTCGTCGGCAAGGGTAGTAGAGACTCGTTGGCGATGGATCGTCGACGGTGAGGGGCAGTGGGGAGCTAGGTTGGGTGCAGTGAGAAGGTCTCGATGAAGGATGACGAGGGTCGGGAGTATAGCGAGGAGGGGAGGAAAACGAGAACGAGGGAGGGAGCGAGCGAGGAAGAGGGAGAGTGACGCGGGGAGTTGGAGACGTGACCGGGGTCGTCGGCGACGAGCACGAAGACGTGGCCGACGTGGGGCAACTCGGGGACGTGGGTGAAGGAGAGAAGAGCGGAAGAAGTTGCGAGATTGAGGGTTGAGGGAGAGGCGATGGGAGTGGGGGTGAGAGGAATGGAGACGAGGCGAGCGTCACGGGTAACGCTCGAGAGCTGGCGTGGGCGACGGCGGAGGCGAGGAGCGCGGCGGAGGAAACGCGCGCGGGAGAAGCGAGACTAGCCGTTGGGAAGAGGAACAGGAGCAGGCCAAGTATTGGGCTGGGAAAATATAGATTAGGAATTTATTAATAATTTTGTGTGTGGGCTGAGGGAAATGAAGGGGGCAGCCCTAGGCTGAAGTAGAACAGGCCGGGCCAAGTAAAGGATTCCTTTAATAAAAGAAAGAGGAGGTGGGCTCGGGTAAAAAATCGAATAATAAAAAAAACAAAAGAAAGAATGCGGCCGGGCTGATGAGATGGGCTCGGGAAGTTGGGCTAAAAATAAAAGAAATATCAATTAGGGAAAAGAAAAGGAATGGGCTTGGGGTTTATAAAAAGAAAATAGATTTGGGCTGAAAAATATAGATTTTGGGTTTAAATTAAATAACTGAACTAATGGGAAAAATTGAAAGAGCTGGGCTGATGGAATAATGCTGAGGGTTATTGTGTGGGGACTTCAGATTTTAGAAAGGAAAAAGGAGGAGAACTAAAATAGATTGGGGAATTTTAAAATAAAAGATAATTATAAATAAACTCTTATAGGTGAAAATAAAATTACGGATATAGACGTACCAAAGGGTGCTGGGTATTACAGTTATACTTAGTATTCGTGCTGCGTTTGTTGACTGTGTCAAGGCGCAGTGAACGGTAGCTAAGTATTGCTTATTTGCTGAATACAATGTGATTGGTTAGGACATTTGTGTAACCTTGTTGACTGTGTCAAGGGTTATGCGGGTGGGTTTAATGCAATCAAGATAATGACGGGCTGAACTTGACTAGGACTCTTTGATTTGTTGACTGTGTCAAGTTCACTTGGGTCCTAGGGGCAAAGACCACATCGGGAGTTTCAAAAGTACTGAAACTTGCTAGTGTTGCATACCATTTGGAGTGTGATGATTCTGGTAGGATTCCTTCAGTTTTGTCACGCGATGATATTTGGATCCCGATCCTACTGTGAGTATATGCTACTCCTCGGGAACTTTCTCGCTTAACGATCAATGCTATAAACCAAGTAGGTGTCTAGAAGGGTGTTAGCGGGGCTACGCCCACAGGGAAAAGAGGTTACTTAATTAAGGAAGTTCGCGAAAGCATTGGAAAACCTCCCTCGAAGTACCGACACTGGCCTGGCAGAACGGTTAAGCAAGTATTGTAAGGTGAGATTGATCACGACTAATTCTTCCTTTATGGTTTGAGGAGGGATTCGAGAGACAGTGGGAGCCATCCTGTTTAGATAAATTAAAAATCAATCTAAACTTGCAAGAGCGCACGCTAAGTGTTTCTTTTCTCTCTCTCCAGGTAGCAACCATTTCACGCCCTAATCAAGATAATAAAATGTATCGCTTGACCGATCCGAATTCTTATTCGGGGCTAGGGAACATTGGTTCGGCTCTAACTTGTGACAACAGTCATAAGTATGAGCAAGGGAAAGGGGATTGTATGGATTCCAAGGATATCCAGTTGAAGAAGAAGCATGGTTTTGCATCTACTTCAGGTGTTCTTGTAATTGAGAACTGTTTTACGGTCAGTTCTACCTCCTGGGTACTTGATACCGGATCATGATCTCATATCTGTAATTTATTACAGGGACTGAGAAAAAATAGGAAAGTTGCACCGGGTGATATGTAGCTCAGAGTAGCGAACGGAGCACAAGTTAATGCGGCAGCCGTCGGTGAATATCACCTAGTATTGCAAAATGGCAAGACTATGATTTTAAACGATTGCTACTGTGTACCCTCCATGGTTTGCAACATCATATCGGTTTCTTTACTCGATAAAGATGGATATAACTTTGTTCTTGATAGAAATATCATGAACATTTACCTTCATAAGGTACTGGTTGCAGAGGGTACACTGTGTAATGGTATCTACGTTCTAAATCAGAATGCAGTTCTCAATATACAAAACACACGCAAGAGGAAGAATTCAGATACGAATGAATCCTACTTGTGGCATTGTAGACTTGGTCATATCGGAGAGAAAAGACTGAATAAGTTGCATAAAGATGGACTCTTGGATGCGTTCAAGTTTTCATCTTATGAAACTTATCAGTCTTGTCTCAAAGGGAAGATGACCAAATCTCCGTTCACCGGACATGGAGAAAAAGCAGCAGAGCTCTTGGGACTCATACACAGTGATGTATGTGGTCCGATGTCTACACATGCAAGGGGTGGGTTCTCCTACTTCATCACATTCACTGACGATCTCTCTAGATTCGGATATGTGTATCTTAAGAATCACAAATCTGAAGCTTTTGAGAAATTCAAGGAATTCAGAATAGAAGTAGAGAACCAGACTGGCAAAAGTATCAAGATCCTCTGGTCTGATAGAGGAAGGGAGTACTTAAGCACGGAATTCCTAGATTACTTAAAAGAGAATGGTATTCTTTCTCAGCTTACTCCTCCTTATACACCACAGCACAACGGTGTTTCGGAGAGGAGGAATCGTACCCTATTGGATATGGTTCGCTCCATGATGAGTAGTGCCGAGTTGCCTCTTTCATTTTGGGGATATGCACTTCAAACTGCAGCGCATCTATTGAATCAAGTTCCATCCAAATCCGTGCCTAAGACTCCGTATGAAATATGGAGTGGTAAGAGTTTGTATCTTAAACGTATTAAGATTTGGGGTTGCCCAGCTTATGTCAAAAAGCAGAACCCAAACAAACTTGAGGCACGGGCAGTTTTGTGTAAGTTTGTGGGATACCTAAAAGATTCAAGTGGGTATCTATTCTACCATGCAGAGGAACAGAAGATAATTGTTTCAAGAAATGCCACATTTTTAGAAAAAGAATTTCTTGTTAAAAATATTTGTGGCAGCACGGTAGAACTGGATGAAATTCCAGAAACACAAGCTTTAACAAAAGATTTGGTGGAACCGCTAGATTCAATTACAACCAACGAACCTCAGCCACTCCACAGATCTGGTAGGATTTCTCATCCGCCCGAGAGATACTACGGTTTTCTCATAGACGGGGATCGAGAAGATTGCATCTTGGAAGAAGATGACCCTACCAGTTTCAGGCAGGCCATTATCAGTAGGGACTCTGATAAGTGGCAGGAAGCAATGCAATCCGAAATGGAGTCCATGTACGCCAATAAAGTGTGGACCTTGGATATTGCTCCACCTGGGGTAAAACCCGTTGGATGCAAATGGATCTACAAAAGGAAACTTGGTGTAGATGGGCAGGTGGAAACCTATAAAGCTAGACTCGTTGCAAAAGGTTTTCGTCAAAGACCTGGTTTGGACTATGACGAAACTTTTTCTCCGGTGGCTATGCTCAAATCCATTCGGATCCTACTTGCCATTGCTGCCTTCCATGACTATGAAATCTGGCAGATGGACGTTAAAACGGCTTTTCTAAACGGTTGTTTGGAAGAGTGCGTTTATATGGATCAGCCAGAAGGTTTCGTAGACAGTGGGAGCAGCGGGAAGGTGTGCAAGTTGCTTAAATCCATTTATGGATTAAAGCAGGCATCGCGGAGCTGGAACATCTGTTTTGATGAGGCAATCAAGGAATTTGATTTCATCAAGAACGAAAATGAACCTTGTGTCTATAAGAAGATTGTAGGACGAACTGTCGTATTCCTAGTCTTGTACGTGGACAACATTCTTTTGATAGGAAATGACATTCCTATGCTACAATCGGTCAAGCTATTTTTGTCACAAAGGTTCTCCATGAAGGACCTGGGTGATGCCTCATACATTCTGGGGATCAAGATCTATAGAGATAGATCCAAGAGACTACTGGGACTTTCGGAGTCCAGGTACATAGAGACCGTACTAAAGAGATTTAGTATGGAGGGTTCCAAGCGCGGTAACATACCCGCATTGCACGGAATTACCCTCTCCAAGAAGATGTCTCCTAAGACTGACGAGGAGAGGGTTCGCATGAGCACTATACCCTACGCTTCGGCGGTAGGATCTATAATGTATGCGATGCTATGTACAAGACCAGATGTAGCTTACGCGCTGAGCGCGGTAAGCCGGTATTAGTCAGACCCAGGTGAGTACCACTGGACAGCAGTGAAGAATATTCTCAAGTACCTGAGAAGGACTAAGGAGATGTTCCTGGTTTACAGTAATGGAGACCTCAGGGTCGAGTCATTTACCGATTCAAGCTTCCAGAGTGACAAAGATGACAGCAAGTCTGTCTCGGGTTTTGTATTTATCCTCAACGGAGGGGCGGTATGTTGGAGGAGTTCCAAACAGGATACCGTCGCAGACTCGACGATGGAGGCTTAATACATTGCTGCAAGCGATGCTGAAAAAGAGGCGGTCTGGATGAAGAAGTTCATTAGTGAACTTCAGGTGGTTCCGTCCATTGTTGACCCAATACCTTTGTATTGCGATAACAATGGGGCTATAGCTTTAGCGAAGGAACCAAGGTCCCATCAGAAATCCAGGCACATCTTAAGGCGGTATCACCTGATCAGGGAGATCATTGATCGCCAGGAGATCGAGGTGCGGAGAGTGGACACAAAGGACAACACAGCGGACCCATTCACGAAGGCCTTGCCCCAGACTCAGTTCGAGCGGCTGATCGAGATGATAGGTCTTCGATACGCCAGTATATGGCCTTAGTGCAAGTGGGAGATTGTTAGTGTATTTGCCCTAGAGGCCATTACTGTATCATACTAGTATGTATATTACTTGATGGATGCTTAGGATATTCACAGTTGTATAGACAATCTTGCTCGAAATAGTAGTATGCTACTTGGTTTGTCTCTGCTTTAATGTGTACATGTGTGTTTCTTTATTATATCACCTTTACGCATTAGTAGAGCCCTTAGGATCTTTGCTTGATTACCGGCGTTATGATGGCGATCACACTCGTGGGGGCTGGGTAATCCACAAGCACATCCTTATGCACGTCCCTAGTCATAGGATTATCGAGACAGGGCATCGATACTCCGGAGTAGACTAGCGTATGCGCTTCTCATCCCAGCACGGGAGACGGTCTGTCCCACAGCCGTCAGTATGTCGTACTTGAGATAGTATGCGGGTGCTCGTTAGGTTACGAGTACACTGGACAGGACTCGTCGGGAACTGATGGTTGGTATTATACCTATCGTCAGTTATCAGTTCCCAGGTGACATGAGTACAGCTTAGTCCGCTGACTTGACACTGTCACTTCGCCTCAAGTGTGTTCCCACTGTTCTTTGATTACTGCCCTACCACGGTTCTACTGAGTCGTGCAAACAGGTAGTAGTTGGGTGCAGTCCCGAAGCACTTGGAGGCAGTGACGGTTAGACAGGATTCGTCTCTCCCGGTATTGGGGGTTGATATCGCGCTGTGTCTAGGAGAGCCATTACATGAGTAGTCCCTGGCCAGGGCAAGCGAGATATACTGGTAGGTTTCCAGTGTTATCTCAGGGTGTTCTGGGCTTCACTCCGACACGACTTGTACCGCTATTAGGGGACTGACGTTTACCGCCCCCTAGGCCCGCCATGCGATGTATCAGACGAACAGACCGGACTGTACGGAGATTGTCACATACAGGCTCAGTAGGAGTTCGGATGGGTTTACCTCATCGGCCTTCTTATCGACATCTACCTGGGGACCGTTACGTACAGCTAGTGCCGCTTGCAGTCTGTGGTTAAACCCACTGCCAGCGTAGTGTCGAGTCTTTAGAGTCCCACACAAAGAGTTTCCCTGCAATGAGCGAAACGTGTAGAGGCCGTATGGTTTTACGGCAGGGCTGCGATCACTTACGTACACTTGTGTGCGTGCGGTGTTCGGGCAGGCAATACTAGTAGTCTTTGGTTTAAGCCGAATCCTAGTATTGCACGGATGGATTTGTTTTATCTTCTGTGCATCCGCATTCTACGGAATGCGGATGCAGGTGTGTATGCACAGTTTTCCGGAGCGATGAAGGAGGAGGTGCCTCATTAGGGTTTTTAAAGTTGGTTCGGCCAAAACCATTATGTGGCAGGCTCGTTAGGGTTTTGACGGTTGATTCAGACTCATTAGGGTTTTGGCAGTTCGTTTGGTCAAAACCATTATGAGCCGCGGACATCATTTACTAATCCTTTTAGTGATAATTTTATGATGGCTAGTTGCATTGACCATTTGACCACCATGACCTCTCTTGACTTTGTTGACCGGTTGACCGTGTTGACCATTGACTTTCAAGAGGGATCTACACTCTTCTTTTCTTTTTCTTTTTCTATTTTGATTATGATAATGGTCATTTCAATGTAGCCATCAAACTTTATCTTGATGGGATTAGTAATGATAATGTTTTTGCATTATTGAACCATGGTTCATTTTCTTGTGCTCACAATTCTTTTCTCACTCTCTCTCTTGCTTTTTTCTAGTGAGAAGAAAAGAAATGCACCATGGTTGCTAGCTCCTCCTTCTTCCTCCTCTTGATTCATCTTTTGATCTCATGTGTTGAGAGATAAAGATCCCACAAAGACAAAACCATTCCTCTACCACTTCTACACAACCTAGGGCTTCTAGATTAGCAATCTCTTTGCCCTAGTTACCTCGGCTCGAGGTGGAGCTCGGTGTACATCTCTCGGGTGGATCGTCTTCGACTCAAGGAGGCCGTGGAGGTTACCAAAGTTCGGATCAACCCTCGGAGCAAGCAAGGAGAAGAACAACAAGTAGAGAAGGAGTTCAAGTTGAGGTATAACCCCTAACCGAGTAGATAAATCTCTAGTTAGGATGCTAGTGTGTTGTTTAGCAAAGATCCGGCTTTTACGGTCCATATTACCAAGTTTTGAAAAGTTTTTGTTTTACCGTTTCCGCAACCCCGAAAGTACCGGGAGAGGCAACGTGGACCTAACACTAGTGCCCAAAGAGCTAGCGCCCGAGCGCCCACGTGCCTGGCACGTGGGGCACTAGCGCTCAAAGCGCTCTTGCGCTCAAGGCGCTAGCGCCCAAAGCGCTAGCGCCCGAGCGCTTTCTCCCTCGCATCCTTTAGATGCCCTTTCCCCTTTTTTTTGTATATATACGTATATATACATACACACACACACACACACAGATACTCCACGATACTGTCTTTGTTAGAAAAAATTTGGGGAAGAACTAGCACTCTAGGGGAGAACCCCTTCATCAGCTTCAAAACATCCTAGGAGTTGAACTCCTCATATATATATATATATATATATATACACATACATACATACACACACATACAAAAATAATAAGTGCTCCTTTCTGGGAGTACAACTCCTATTGCAGGGACCAAGTCCCTTTTGCCGTCCGAACGCCCACGTGCTGATACGTGGGGCGCTAGCGCTCAAAGCGCTAGCGCCCTTACGCTCAAAACGCTAGCGACCGAGCACCCACGTGCTGACACGTGGGGCGTTAGCGCTCAAAGCGCTAGCACACTTGCGCTCAAGCAGCTAGCACTCAAAGTGCTAGCGACCGAGCGCCCGAGCGCTGACACGTGGGGCGCTCTTGCGCTCAGAGCACTAGCGCCCGAACGCCCACATGCTGACACGTGGGACGCTAGTGCTCAAAGCGCTAGCGCTCTTGCGCTCAAGGCGCTAGCACCCGATCGCTAGCGCCCGATCGCTTTCTCCCACGCATCCTTTGGATGCCCTTTCCCTTTTTTTGTATATATACATATATATACATATACACACACACACATACTCCACGATACTGTCTTTGTTAGAAAAAATTTCTAACGGGGTGCTGCCCCACACCCCGCAAGGGGGCTGCTAGCCTCCTTGACCCTCAGCCCGCTATCCGGGTAGCGAGACCCCCTTAAAAAACTCTGCGGGGCCCCCGAGATATCCCAAACCCCTTCAAAACACAACACTGCACATTAAGTTCGCATGACCAGTTTAACCCGTCAATCGGAGGTTCTCTCGCTCCCAACGCGAGGGGTAATTAACGGCAGCTTAGTCCGTGGCTGCCGGAGATTCGGATCCCCACAATCAATAAACCCTAGCCTAACCTAGGCAGAAGAAATCTGTAATGCGCCTGACAAGTGCATGCGTATTCCCATCTCAATGGAGTGACGAAAAACACCCTACAGAGCCCATGTGCTCACAATCTTTTTAACTGGTCTTAGTCCCAAACCGGACTATAGATCTCCCAACTAACATTGGTTCAAGGGTACATCTCTTCACACCTCTGATATGTGTCATTGTAATTCTTCAACGTCTTCGGAGAGGTGGCGGGTCCCGACAACCAGAAACTCCATAGACTATGAGGTCCTTAAACTCATGGACTATGACGTCCTTAAACCCAATGGACCGCAACGTTCCTAAACTAAACTCTACGGACTATAATGTCCTTAAACTTTGGACCGCAACGTCCTTGAAACTAAATTGCGGACCGTAACGTCCCTATAAACTAAAGAAAATCTTGTTGAGTAGATCTTAGTCTAAAATTAGACTAAACTGTCCTCAACAAACGTTTAAGTTGATCTTAATCAAAAATAAGATTAACGATCTATAAACCAATCCAAACCCAAATCTAAGAAAATACGGATTTGGACTAATCCACGCCCTATGGGCGACAACATAAATTATTCTTTGTATACAATCCACGGGCAACCAAAAAATAAAACAAACACACACGACACGAAGTGACCATCTGAAGAAGGAGAAAGTGGTTACCGCGATGCGTTAGCGTAATTAACTGCAGGGGCTTGCGCCTGCAGGGAAGAGCGTCCCCACAATCAAAAACCCCTCAAACGAGGGGGAATCTGACGAAGTCTGCTACAATGGCCGCATCTGTCTAAACCTCCGATACACTGTGCCATAAATCAACTTGGCGTCTTCGGAGAGGTGGACAGATAAAACCCAAATAGCATCTGCCCCCAAAACTCAGGCCGGACGTCCCAACTTCCCGGTCGCGTCTTTCGACGGAGAACAGGCACGGTACTGTAGCAACATGTGGCCGGTCCAAATCCGGTGAAAAGAGTTCATTTTCGTCTGGTGTTCATGTTACATCTCAAGCAACATTCTGCAACTGCATAAATAAATTTTAGACACTCTAAAAAATTCGACGGAAACTTGGTTTTTGTTTCGAGTGTTTCGGAGTAGTTTCGGTTTTGTAATTCTACAAATATCGTCTAATTCTCTTGCATGGCTCTGATACCACTGTAGGGTTCCCTAGGGTCGCTGCTGGGTTTCGGGAGGTATCGACCATGCCGTTTTAAAAAATTTGGCGCGCTAAAGAAGCCTAACCTAGAATCTTAACTAAAAAATTAGACGAAAGTAGTATGTAAATATCTTTACATCTAAGTGAACAAGGAATACAATCTTTGTAGACCGGTCCTTCACTTCAATAGCTCCATGTAGTAGTCCCTTCGCTCCATGTAGTGAACTCCCGGACTCTAGAAAGGCTTCATAAGATGAAAGGAACAAACTTACTTGAAGTCTTCGAAGCCGAAAATGATCTATGTCGAGGAGACACTAACTTAAGCAAACAAGCTAAACAAAATGACTAATCTAGTGTAGGTTGATGAAATAGGAATTTTGCTCACTTTAGAAATATTTTTCTCACTCATTTTCTTCACTTCCCAAATTGCAAGAGAACTAGAGGAAGGAGATGAAGAAAAGCAACCATGGAAAAAGTCAAGTGTAGAATGACAACCATGGATGAGTTAATATCTCATATAATTCATGTAGAGACATAACCATGGTTTAAGATAATGGTTGGGTTAATAAATATCTAATGTAAAACAAAATTAGTGGACTAAGTCAATGGTCACTACAAGCTTCTCCAAGCTTCTAACCATGTGACTAATTTCCAACTAATTTTGATTTACTTAAAATAAATAAAACCCATCATTATGATAAGCATGGTGTGAGTCTCATACGCCCATGTCTCATGTATCATCTAGCATGACATACAAAAATAGAAATTAATATATATCACATATATACTAAATGCACAAGTGAGAAAAAGAATTCTTAAGTGAGCTAATATTAGTTAATATAAGTTAATATATCAAATATATAATTATACATTAAATTATTAAACACTTGATTTAATAATTCGGCTATATCATATATAACTGACTAATATCATATGTATCAACTTATCGAATCAACACTTGATTCGATAACCCGGTTATATCACATATAACCGACCGATATCACATATCGCGAGAATAAAATGCGGTATCACATACGCGCATTAATTTCAGTCCCGCACATATCTCATATGTGCTCCTACATCGTTTCGCTTGATCTAGGAAACCTCTATGTAGGACTCTAAAGACTCGTCAATACGCCGGCAGTAGGTGATGATCATATCAAGCACCCACAAGCCGTCAGCGGTACTAGCTGGACATAACGGCTACCCGGGTATTGTGCAATCAGAAGATAAACAAGCAAGCCTGCTCATACTCCTGCGAATCCAATAAGTAACACTACTGTACAGTCCGGTCTCTTCGTCTGATATGTCGCATATCTCAGCCTGGGGGTGGTAAACGTCAGACCCCAATAGCCTGATAAGTCATGCCGATGTGAGGCCCATAACTGTTCGAGAAACTACTGATAACACTTACCAGTAAATCTCAGCAACCCTGGCCAGGGATTTCCTGTTATGCCCAATCGAGCATAGCGCAATATCAACCCCCAATACCGGGAGAGACGAAATCCCCTCCTATCGCTTATTGCCTCCATGTGACTTGGGACTGTACCCAAAAACTACCGTTTTGCATGATCTCTTGAACATGGTAAGGTGGAAATCAAAGCACGGTGGGAATCACACAAGACTCTATGATGATCTCGGGTCGACAGACTAACCTGTACCAGTGTCACCAGAGAACTGCTATCTGACGATATGTATAATACCATCTAGGAGTTCTAAGCGAGTCCGTTCAGTGTACCCGGTCTCCACTGAGCACCTGTATACCTTCTCTGATGTCAAAGACCAATGGATGTGTGATTATCCATCGCCCATCATATGGGTCAAGAAGCGTATACGCTAGTCTGCTCTGGAATATTGATGCCCTGTCTCGATACTCCCATGACTAGGAACATTTGAAGGATGTACTTACCAACTACCTCTTCCCCACCAGTATGATCTGCATCATAATCCTGGTAGTCAAGTACTTATCCTAAGGGCTTTATCAACATGTAATAAAGAGACAATAAGTGTACATGTTAGGATAAAAAGCAACCAGATGGCATACTATCATGTCGAGCAAGAAAGTCCTCCCTATATATGTCCAAGCATCCACCATAATATATATCACATGTATAATAATGGCCTCTAGGGTATACATATAACTAACAATCTCCCACTTGCACTAAGGCCATTTGTTGGAGTATCTCATACTCAACGCCCCATAAAAGTCTCTCTAGGGAAAGGCCTCTGTGGGTGGATCCGACGTGTTATCCTTCGCGTCAACTCTCTTTACCTCGATCCCTTGGAGATCAACCATCTCCCTAATAAGGTGATACTGTACTCAGAATATGTCTGGATCGCTGATAGGACCGGCGTTCCTAGGCCAAAGCAATAACTCTATTGTTGTCACAATAACAGTTATTGGACGCTCAGTGGTAGGAACCATGTTCATCTCATGAACAAGAATTATCCAGACATCCACTTTGGTAACATCGTTGGTAGAGATGTATTCAGCCTTTATCGTCTAGTTTGCCACGGTATATAGCTTGAAACTCTTCCAACATACCGTCCTTCCACTGAGGGTAAAAACAAAGCCCTGACTTTTCAGTCGTCCTTATCTTTATGGAAGCTTGAATTGGTAAATGACTCCCACTGGAGTTCACCGTTACCAAACACCAAGAACATTTATTTAGTGCTTCTCAAGTACTTAAGAATGTCCTACACAGTTATCCAGTAATTCTCCCAAGATCCGATTGATTCCTAATCACTACACCTAATGAGTTAGCTACATCTGGTTTGGTGCATAACATCGCATACATGATAGAGCCTACTGCATAAGCATAGGGTATCCATTGCACGCGAGCTCTCTCCAAATCAGTCTCGGAAGATATCTTTTTGGAGAGAGTGATTCATGAGTAAGTGGGCGAACCACCACCCTTAGAATTTTCCATACTAAACCCCTTTAGTACGGTGTTAATGTACCTGGATTTAGGACACTCCCAACATCCACTTAGATCTATCACCATATATCATATTCCATAAGATATAGTAGGTATCATCCAGATCTTCCTTGGAGAATCCTCATGATAAGAGGAGCTTGACCGAATGGAGCATAGGAAACCATTTTCTATCAAGAGTGTGTCATCTACGTACAATACGTGGAAGACAACCTTACTCTCTGCAACCTTCTTGTATATACAAGGTTCATCTACCTCTTTGATGAAGTCAAACTCTTTGACTGCCATATCAAAATAGATGTTCCAACTCCGCGATGCGTGCTTTAATCCTGATGGACTTAAGCATAGCCACTGGAGAAAAGTTTTCATCATAAACCACACTGAGTTGCATGACGAGAACCTTTTACTACAAGTCTAGCTTTGAAAGTCTCAACTTTTCCATATGCACCAAGAATCTTCTCAAGATCCACTTGCTCCCGATGGATTTTACCCCTTCAGGTGCAACATTCAAAGTCATACTTTGTTGGTGTACATGGATTCCATCTTTGATCACATAGCATCCAGCCATTTCACTGAGTCTCCATTCGTAATGGCCTGCCTGAACCGGTTGGGTCATTATCTACCATGATACAATTCTCGCTCCCACCGTCACCGAGGAACCACCGCCTATAGTTTAAAATATCAAACGATAGTAAAATCCAATTAAAATATCAAACGGCAGTAAAATCGAACCTAGAGAGATTGCATCAGTATAAGGTTTAAAATCCAATAGTTAGATAACAAGATTATCTTCGCAATTAAAATATCAAACGGCAGTAAAATCGAATGGAACCACCGTCTATAGTTAGATAACAGGATTATCTTCGCAACAGTATATGGTTTTGCATATTTTCATGTTCTTACAGAGCTACACATTTATTTAAAACCAGGTGTCAATAGGAAATGCAGCTTTGCACTGCACTCCAGTGCTGTATTCCAAGTCAGTTTCCATCGTTGAGATATATCGGTATCGAAAAATAAATAACAGGGGGTCCTGTCTTATCAAGCCAGCTTCGATATGAGCCATAGAACATTACATTCCGGTATGTATCAAAATTTATATCAATTTAACACCACGACGTGTACAATAAAAACCAGATGCGGCGTCGCCTCTTTAAGGCGATATTTCGTGACGATATTCTCAACATTTTAAACTTAAATCACTACACGATATCATCAATAGTAACGGAATTCAACGTTCACAGAACATAGACATGTTAAATAGGATTTTCATTCGGTTAACCTATCGAACATCTAGGTAACGTTCGGTTATCGATCGCAACTCTCATTTCATTTAGCCGAACGAATGTAGATAAAGACCATATAACTCCTACATGATACCTACACAATAATAAGCTCTAGTCGGTCTTCAATTAACAAGACTAATACTATGGTTCGCTATACAGTTTCAATAATGAACTATTATCTAATTATAGCTATAGATATATATAGTAAATTTCATAACTAAGGTTTGAAGTAGTATGGTAAGCAAGTGGAGATTTCACTTGCTTGCGACGACGGCGATCGCACGGACGGTTACGGCGAAAGCACGCCGATGAGAACACACGTTCACGGCGGTGGCGGCGATCGAGAACCAACGACGAGATGATGGCGATGGTGGCTGGCTCGAATCTGGCCGGAGTTAGGTGAGAGGCTTGCTGGATATAGTAGCTGTAAGGGGATTGGGGTACTGGCGCCGGCGGTAGAGCGCAGGGGTCGACGGTGAGGAGGAGGCGAAGACGGCGGGTGGTAAGAGCTTGGAGATGGAGAGGTGCTCAAAGGAATTGAGGAGGGAGGTGTTGTGGTCAAGGAAGAGCAGGGGAGTTCATGGGTCGCTGGTGATGGGTTGTGGCGGTGAGCTCGACGGTGCAGGGGTTGCAGTGAAGGGGAGTGCGCCGGCGAGTTGGAGTTGCAGCAAGAGAGGACGGTGGTGGTGCGGTGGATGCAATGGCGGTGAGAAGCGGCAGCGGTGGTCTGCGATGATGGCGGCGAGGCGGTCGTCGGTGCTCCGGCAGTGGGTGAAGGTGAGAGGGTGCAGCGGCTGCAGAGGGTGTTGGTGGTGTGGAGCTATATTTTGATAGAGAGAAAGAGGAGTTGGGGGTGGTGACGAAGGAGGAGATCGGTGGAGGTGATGTAGGTTGATATGATGCCGGCGGTGAGGGGTGTGGTCGGTGTGCAATAGGTTAGAGAGAGTGAGAAAGAACGAGATAGAGGGATAGTTATGAAGAGGGGGAGAGAGATTGTGTGGGAGTGAGAGGTTGAAAGAGAGGATTCGAAGGAGATGATCTCAGAGTTTATTGGGATCATGGGGCGGCGTGGAGATGAGCGTGTCTCGCGGGGGTGAGTGCCAGAGAGGAGGAGCAGTTGGGGAAAAGGAGGGAAAGAGAAAAGAGAAAGAGAAGGAGGAAAAGGCTCATGTGGGCTTGGGTTCGGGTTTGGGAAAGGGGATAGGTGCGTGGGCTTGGGCCGGGGACTGGGATGGGTTTGAAGAGAAAATATCTAGAGTTAAGTTTTATTATGGTTTAGGTGTTAGGAATTGGGTTAGGGTTAAAAGATAAAGATTTAATTAGGAAAATATTAGGAAACTAATTTGGTATTTAAACAGAAAATTTATTGTGATTAAAATTTCAAACACAGGACGTACAGTGGTACAGTGGAACTGGGGATTTACATCTTGTTAAAAAAAATTAGTTTAGATTCATGAACAATTCAGATATATTTTCCTATGTAAAAATCACTATCCTTTTGATTGTTCCCAACAAATCAATAATCACACACTCTTTGATTTATAGCCAAAAGAAAAGTGATGGAGGCGGGGGTCTCCTTCAGATGTTGCCTTTCGTTGATCTGCTGATGGCGGCGATGGGTGACTGAGATTGGATCTGGAGGCTGTCGCTCCTGAACCGTGTGGATCTCAATAGGTTTGAGGTTGTGGTTGCCGAGCTACCTGCAAGGAAGTCCCGGGATGGTTGTACCACCGAGGACCCTCCGACGGTCAAGTTAGACCAGAGATCCGAGCAGAGTAACGGCTTAGTTGAGTAAAAATGGCTTACTTGAACCGTTCGGAGAAGGGGTTTATATAGCGGTGGCAGCAGGCGAGGCAGGCGCGAGAATCACGCCGGCCATTACGCTCCCGACGTCACGCCCGCGTGATGAGCGGGACCTCCCATTAATGGCGAGACAGGCTCATTAATGGGGGATCGTGGTGGCGTGGAACGTGGGATGTGGCTGGCGGAGATCTCGCGCATGGCGAGATTCGCAGGGTGGCGGTTACGCCTGCAAGCGGTGCTGTTGGTCGGTCGATGAGACCGAGGAAGATGACCTCGGCGGGAGAGCTCGCGGAGAAGCGGGAGAGCTGAGGTATCTTAGTTCAGCTCGAGCCCAGAGGCGAGCTGAGAGGGCCGGGAAGGCTCGGGCCTGTAATAGCTCGGAGACGAGCTGTGGGGCCAAGGAGGCCAATTGTGCTGGGGGCCCGGAGGTGAGCCAGCGTTTGCTTGTAGGACGGGCACAGGAGTGGTCCGGTCCGCCACTGTAGGTCCTTTCTTATGTGTCCTGGGACACGTCTGATAGTGTATATGCCCTAGAGGCCATTACTGTATCATACTAGTTTGTATATTACTTAATGGAAGCTTGGGATATTCACAGTTGTATATACAATCTTGCTCAAAATGGTAGTATGCTACTTGGTTTGTTTCTACTTTAATGTGTACATGTGTTTCTTTTAGCATATTATCTATACACATTAGTAGAGCCCTTAGGATCTTCGCTTGATTACCAGCGTTGTGATGGCAGTCACACTCGTGGGGGCTGGGTAATCTACAAGCACATCCTTATACACATCCCTAGTCGTGGGATTATCGAGACAGGGCATCGATACTCTGGAGTAGACTAGCGTATGCGCTTTTCATCCCAGTGCGAGAGGCGGTCTGTCCCACAGCCGTCAGTACGTTGTACTTGAGATAGTATGCGGGTGCTCGTTAGGCTACGAGTACACTGGACAGAACTCGTTGGGAACTGATGGTTGGTATTATACCTATCGTCAGTTATCAGTTCCCAGGTGACATGAGTACAGCTTGGTCCGCTGACTTGACACTGTCACTTCGCCTCAAGTGTGTTCCCACTGTACTTTGACTACTACCCTGCCACGGCTCAAAGGAGTCGTGCAAACAGGTAGTAGTTGGGTGCAGTCCCGAAGCACTTGGAGGCAGTGACGGTTAGACAGGATTCGTCTCTCCCGGTATTGGGGGTTGACATCGCGCTGTGTCTAGGAGAGCCATTACACGAGTAGTCCCTGGCCAGGGCAAGCGAGATATACTGGTAGGTTTCCAGTGTTATCTCAGGGTGTTCTGGGCTTCACTCCGACACGACTTGTACCGCTATTAGGGGACTGACGTTTTACCGCCCCCCTAGGCCCGCCATGCGATGTATCAGACGAACAGACCGGACTGTACGGAGACTGTCACATTCAGGCTCAGTAGGAGTTCAGATGGGGTTCACCTCGTCAGTCTTCTTATCGGCATCTACCTGGGGACCATTACGTACAGCTAGTGCCGCTTGCGGTCTGTGGTTAAACCCACTGCCAGCGTAGTGTCGAGTCTTTAGAGTCCCACACAGAGGGCTATTCGCTTTTAGGCAAAATGAGTAGAGGTCGCATGGTTTTGCGACAGGGTTCGTTCTCATCCGCGCACTTGTGCACGTTTGGAGTTCGGACGGACATTACTAGCGGGCTCTGGCTTGAGCCAGATCCTAGTATATGTTTTGGGGTTAGTTTTATCTCATAGTATTCATGTTCCTCGGAACACGAATGCGGGTGTGTATGCACAGATGATTGAGACGGAGGAAGAGGATTTTCATTAGGGTTTCGGAACGGGTGTGTATGCACAGTTGACAGTCGTCTTTTTCCAAACCCTAATGAATTTGTGAATTATCAATTAATAATATTAATTAAATGAAAATGTGTGATGGTTGGGTTTGTTGACTTGTTGACCAAGGTTGACTTGTTGACCATGGTTGAAACATTGACTATCATCATTACACATCAAAAATGCTCTTTGATTCTAGCAAAACCATTTAATGTGAAATGATAATAGTCTTATCAAACCATCCATCAACTTTTCATTTAGATTAATTTTTATTAATTTGATAATTCACTAGATATTATCATGGTTGTAAAAAGTTATTCATTCTATCATAATAATTCTCTCTCCTCTCTTCTTCTTCCTCCTCCTCTAGTTCAAGGAGATTCACTCTCATGTGTTGAGAAACCTCTCCTTGAGATAAAAATACCCTAAACCACTCTCTACTCACTCTAGGGTTAGAGGTCTAGCAAGCCAAAGACCTTAGTTCTCTCAAAGTTCGAGAAAGGAGCCCAAAGGTTGAACCCTCGGGTGGATCTATCTTTGACGAAAGAAGGCAACGAGGGAAGCACCATCCAAGCTCTACAAAGGTTTCAAGAAGAAGGAGTTCAAGTGAGGTATAATATCTTTTCCGAGTAGCTAACTCTCTTTAGCTTGGTAGCTAGTTTTGTTTAGAAAAGATCCCGACTTTTGTTAGTCCATGTTGCCTAGTGCGCTAAAAATTTGATTTTTATACCGTTTCCGCCTCCCCGCAAGAACCGGGGTCGGCAACGTGGACTTACAGTGGTATCAGAGCCTAACTAAACATAAACTAGTTAGGTAGTAAAGTGTATAGAAGTTCGATCGGAAAAATCGCAAAAATATGACATGCAAAACCCTAAGTTGCTGTTAAATTTTTTTCTGCTCTAAAAATAAAAAGTCATACTCCAAAAATCGACTCAGAGTTTTGTGAAGACACCCACAAAAAACGGTCGAGTGAATCCATCAAAGCGCGGCGGTTCCGCGGCAAAACCATGCCCATTGCCGCGAAACCGCGGCCGTTTTGCTTCTGTTCTGGACCGGGTTTGGTGCAGTGTTCTTCTGGTAGGGTTTTGAGATTTTTGAGATGGTTTATTTGTGCCCAGGTTTTCCAGAAAAGAAATTTGTTTTTGGGGGCCTATAAATCCGTATTTTTGATCGAACTTCACTATACTTTGACTAATCGGTTATATCTGTGATGTTTATATGTATTGAATGTCGGCTAATCTCTATATGTCGATTAGTGGGGGTTATACATATCTGTGATCTGTGTTTGATGATGGTATGTGTATATGAATGCGTTGGATTGTCGCGGGTGAATAGCCGGGGTGGATGTGAGATGAGTGTTTCTTTTTCTTTCATTCATGTAATATGTAAATTGATGTAATATTATTTGTTTGGCCGCACAACCGGGTCGGGGTTGTAGCCGTCATTGTATAATTCTTTTTACTGTTTTTGCTCCTAGGATAGACCCATGGAGGGGGTGCACAAACTACCGGGTATCTCGAAGTGCCGAGTGGCCTACTCACGGTGTTGAGGGAGGTTGCTTCGCTTCGGGTACTTGGCGGGTAGTTTGCCGCACCCGTAGGGGTCTTGGGTGGGGTATTGGCTATTCACCGCGACCGTGTAATCCGCTTTTCGTTGCAGGCTCGAACGGATTGCGGATTCCTAGCACATCCAATGTATTCATCTGTGATCTGTAATGTCTATCATTGCTATATATTTATATATAATAACTATTTAGGCGTTGCTTATGTTTTACAGCCGCGCTAGCCCAGCCCCCGCTCTGTCGTTAGTTAAGTAACCTAACGGGTGATGACGGGGCCCCGTGGCGAATGCGAATGGCATAAGCGTACGTCATATTTTGGTTGTTTTCTGCAATGGTAGGATTAATTGATGGGACGCATTAAAAGAACTAATGCAGGAAAATAAACCAAGCAAAAGTCGATTGGAACACTTTGAAAACCACTCGGTTCTTTTCAAAACTAAACTTTTAAATGCGGAGATTGAGCCACTCCTTTTAAAAGCTATCTCGTTCCATCGATTATATCAAGTTCACTACGTTCACGGTTTAGCCAAAACCATTCGTAGCCCTCCGTCATTTCACATGAATAGTCAATAGTATTCAAGCTATGTTTGTTGGCCAAAGTCAAGGCACAGTGATTGGTAGCTATTGGATATTCATGTGTAGCATAGATAGATGCGTTGATTTGGAACAGTCGTACTATCTTGTTGGCCAAAATCAAGGGTAGGTACGGGTGGGTTCAAATTAACCTGGATAATGACGGGTAGAACTTGACATGTGACTTATGATTTGTTGGCCAAAGTCAAGGTCATAAGAGCATGGGGCAAAAAATGACATCGGGAGTTTCATAAGTACTGAAACTTGCTAGCACTGCATACCATTTGGAGTGTGATGATTCTGGTAGGATTTTTTCAGTTTTGTCACGCAATGATATTTGGATCCCGATCCTACTGTGAGTATATGCTACTCCTCGGGAAATTTCTCACTAAACGATCAATGCTATAAACCTAGTAGGTGTCTAGAAAGGTGTTAGCGGGGCTACGCCCCCGGGGAAAAGAGGTTCTTAAATTAAGGAACTTCGCGAAAGCGTTGGAAAACCTCCCTCGAAGTACCGACACTGGCCTGGCTGAACGGTTAAGCAAGTATTGTGCGGTGGGATTGATCCCGACTAATTCTTCCTTTATGGTTTGAGGAGGGATTCGAGAGACAGTGGGAGCCATCCTGTTTAGACAAACTAAAAACCACTCTAAACTTGCAAGAGCGTCATGCTGAGTGTTTCTTTTCTCTCTCCTAATTGCAGCGACCATTCAAGATGACCGGACTTAAGTTATTACTAGATAAAAACATACTGACAGGGCCAAACTACAAAGATTGGCTCAGGAATGTCAAGATGGCAATCACTTATGACAAGTTGGGGTATCTTCTTACCACCAAAGCTCCCCCTGTCCCAGGTCCCAAAACCAGTGTCGTGGATAAGAAAATCTATAAGACCTGGGAACTTGACTGCGCGAAGGCCAAGTGCCTCGTGCTTGCCTCGATGGACAACGAACATCAGAGGAGGCATGAGAATATGGACCTTGAATCCATATTTCTCCATACAAAAGAACTGTATGGAGAGCAATCTCGTATCGCAAGATACGAAGTGTCGAAGAAGCTATTTTCGGCATGATTGGCCGTCGGATCATCGGTAACGGAACACGTGCTTAAGATGATTGGCTACATTGAGGAGCTCGCGGACCTTGGGACTACGTTGGAAAATGAACTCTATACGGACTTGATTCTCCAGTCCCTTCCTTCCACTTACGCCCAGTTCATCCTAAACTTCAACATGCAAGGAAAGGTGGTTGAACTTCCCGAGCTTCTGAACATGTTGAGGACTGCTGAGGGCACCCTATAAAAGGGTAGGGAGACATCCACTTTGTTTGTAGGAGGATCTTCCTCTTCTAAGTCCAAGGCGAAAGCCAAGGGAAAGAAGAAGAAAGCCCCCGTCAAACCAAGGGGCGGTGTCAGTAAAGCGGATACGAAGGGAAAGACAAAAGCAACAAAGATAGCAGGGAAGCTTGTGGGGAAAGAAGAGTGCTTTTACTGTCACAAGAGTGTACACTGGAAAAAGGATTGCAGGGCTTGGAAAGCCAGGACACAGGATCTGAAGCAAGTTGCGGCTTCAGCTTCAGGTATGTATGTTATTGAAAACTGTCTATCAATAAACTCTACTTCCTGGGTATTGGATACCGGATCAGGATCTCATATCTGTAATTCTTTGCAGGCGTTGAGAAAGCGTAGGTTTTTGAAAGCAGGTGACATGACCCTCAGAGTTGCAAACGGAGCTAGCATGGATGCTGAGGCCGTGGGGGACTATCACCTGGGTTTGTCAGATGGACATTTTTTGGTTTTGCGTGGTTGTTATTTTGTACCAAATGCAACTTGTAATATCATTTCTGTATCTTTATTATCTAAAGAAGGTTATGAATTTGCATTTGTAAGTAATGTTGTGAACATTCACCTTAATCAAGTTCTGATTGGGTCGGGTACATTAAGCAACGGAATATACGTATTAAACCAACCACAGATTTTCAACGTCCAGAATACACACAAAAGAAAGTCACCTGATATCAATCAGGCTTTCTTATGGCATTGTAGACTAGGTCATATCAATGAGAGAAGGTTGACTAAGTTACATACAGAAGGATATTTGGATCCGTTCGAATATCAATCTTATGCAACTTGTCAATCCCGTCTCAAAGGAAAGATGACAAAGACTCCGTTCACTGGACACGGAGAAAGAGCGAGCGAGCACTTGGGACTCGTACACAGTGACGTGTGCGGTCCAATGTCTACGCATGCACGAAGCAGTTTTTCTTACTTCATTACTTTTACGGATGACTTTTCAAGGTACGGATATGTCTTCTTGATGAAACATAAATCCGAAGCTTTTGAAAAATTCCAGGAATATAAGAATGAAGTAGAAAAACAAACAGGCAAAAGTATCAAGACACTGAGATCTGATCGAGGTGGTGAATACTTGAGTGCCGAGTTCCTGAATTACTTGAAAGAGAATGGAATTCTCTCTCAGCTTACTCCTCCATACACTCCGCAACATAACGGTGTATCGGAGAGACGGAACCGAACCATATTGGATATGGTAAGGTCCATGATGAGTAACGCTGAGTTACCGCGATCATTCTGGAGATATGCGCTAGAATCAGCTGCATACATTTTGAACCGAGTTCCTACTAAGACTGTGCCTACTACACCATATCAGATGTGGTGTGGGAAGAGACCCTATCTTAATCACATTAAGACATGGGGATGTCCGGCTTTTGTCAAAAAGCAGCATGCGGACAAGCTCGAGGCACGCTCAGTACAGTGTAAGTTTGTGGGATATCCGAAGAACTCCAAGGGATATTTCTTCTATTGCGAAGAGGAACAAAAGGTTTTTGTTTCTCGTCATGCCTACTTCTTGGAAACTGAGTTTTTGGAAAATCAGATAAGTGGGAGCGCAGTAGAACTGGAAGAAATTCCAGAACCACAAGCTATTACTGAAAGTTTAGTAGAACCAGAGGGTTCGAAAGATCAGGACATTCCTACGCCGCTCCGCAGGAGTAGTAGGCAGTCTCATCCGCCCGAGAGATACTACGGTTTTCTTATAGACGGGGATAGAGAGGACTGCATCATTGATAGTGATGAGCCTACTAGCTTCCAGCAAGCCATTCAGAGCGTTGACTCGGTAAAATGGCTGGATGCAATGCGGACCGAAATGGAGTCCATGTACACCAACAAGGTATGGACGTTGGACATTGCTCCAGATGGGGTAAAACCCGTAGGATGCAAGTGGATATTCAAAAGGAAGATTGGTGTAGATGGATAGGTTGAGACCTATAAGGCTAGACTTGTTGCAAAGGGTTTTCGTCAAAGACCTGGTTTGGACTATGATGAAACCTTTTCTCCAGTGGCTATTCTGAAATCCATTCGGATCCTTCTTGCCATTGCTGCTTTCCACGATTATGAGATTTGGCAGATGGACGTAAAGACCGCTTTTCTAAATGGAAATTTAGAAGAGTGCGTCTATATGGACCAGCCAGAAGGTTTCATTCAGAGTGGGAGCAGCGGAAAGGTGTGCAAGTTGCTTAAGTCCATCTATGGACTAAAGCAGGTATCGCGGAGTTGGAACATCTGTTTTGATGAGACGGTCAAACAATTCGGCTTTATCAAAAATCCAGATGAACCATGTATCTGTAGTAGATTTGTAGCAAGAACTGTCGTATTCCTCGTTTTATACGTGGATGACATTCTGTTGATAGGAAATGACATTCCTATGCTACAATCTGTCAAGGGGTTCTTGTCACACAGGTTCTCCATGAAAGACCTGGGTGATGCCTCCTACATTCTGTGGATCCGGATCCATCGTGATAGATCCAAGAGGATATTAGGACTTTCACAGTCCAGGTACATCGACACCATACTGAAAAGATTCAGTATGGAAGATTCCAAGTGCGGTAATCTACCGGCTTGTCATGGGATCACCCTCTCCAAAGAGATGTCTCCCAAGACTGATTTGGAAAGGGATCGCATGTCTATTATACCCTACGCTTCTGCGGTAAGCTCTATAATGTATGCGATGTTGTGTACCAGACCAGATGTAGCTTACGCACTGAGTGTAGTAAGCAGGTATCAGTCAAACCCTGGGGAGAAACACTGGATAGCGGTAAAGAACATTCTCAAGTACCTGAGAAGGACTAAGGAGATGTTCTTGGTGTATGGCGGAAAAGACCTCCAGATCGAGGCCTTTGCTGACTCCAGCTTCCAGAGTGACAAGGATGATTCCAAGTCCATGTCGGGCTTTGTCTTTACCCTCAATGGAGAGGCGGTGTGTTGGAAGAGTTCCAAACAGGAAACCGTTGCAGACTCGACTATGGAAGCGGAATACATCGCTGCATCTGATGCCGCAAAAGAAGCCGTCTGGATGAGGAAGTTCTTGAAAGAACTTCAGGTGGTTCCGTCCATTGTTGATCCAATACCTCTGTATTGCGACAACAACGGGGCTATAGCTTTAGCGAAGGAACCCAGGTCCCATCAGAAATCCAGACACATCTTGAGGTGGTATCACCTGATCAGGGAGATCGTGGATCGCCAGGAGATCGAGGTTCGGAGGGTTGCTTCAGAAGATAACACTGCAGATCCATTCACCAAGGCCTTGCCCCAGACTTAGTTCGAGCGGCTGATCGAGATGATAGGTCTTCGATACGCCAGTACATGGCCTCAGTGCAAGTGGGAGATTGTTAGTGTATATGCCCTAGAGGCCATTACTGTATCATACTAGTTTGTATATTACTTAATGGAAGCTTGGGATATTCACAGTTGTATATACAATCTTGCTCAAAATGGTAGTATGCTACTTGGTTTGTTTCTACTTTAATGTGTACATGTGTTTCTTTTAGCATATTATCTATACACATTAGTAGAGCCCTTAGGATCTTCGCTTGATTACCAGCGTTGTGATGGCAGTCACACTCGTGGGGGCTGGGTAATCTACAAGCACATCCTTATACACGTCCCTAGTCGTGGGATTATCGAGACAGGGCATCGATACTCCGGAGTAGACTAGCGTAGGCGCTTCTCATCCCAATGCGGGAGGCGCTCTGTCCCACAGCCGTCAGTACGTCGTACTTGAGATAGTATGCGGGTGCTCGTTAGGCTACGAGTACACTGGACAGGACTCGTTGGGAACTGATGGTTGGTATTATACCTATCGTCAGTTATCAGTTCCCAGGTGATATGAGTACAGCTTAGTCCGCTGACTTGACACTGTCACTTCGCCTCAAGTGTGTTCCCACTGTACTTTGACTACTACCCTGCCACGGCTCAAAGGAGTCGTGCAAACAGGTAGTAGTTGGGTGCATTCCCGAAGCACTTGGAGGCAGTGACGGTTAGACAGGATTCGTCTCTCCCGGTATTGGGGGTTGACATCGCGCTGTGTCTAGGAGAGCCATTACACGAGTAGTCCCTGACCAGGGCAAGCGAGATATACTGGTAGGTTTCCAGTGTTATCTCAGGGTGTTCTGGGCTTCACTCCGACACGATTTGTACCGCTATTAGGGGACTGATGTTTTACTGCCCCCCTAGGCCCGCCATGCGATGTATCAGACGAACAGACCGGACTGTACGGAGACTGTCACATTCAGGCTCAGTAGGAGTTCAGATGTGGTTCACCTCGTCAGTCTTCTTATCGGCATCTACCTGGGGACCATTACGTACAGCTAGTGCCGCTTGCGGTCTGTGGTTAAACCCACTGCCAGCGTAGTGTCGAGTCTTTAGAGTCCCACACAGAGAGCTATTCGATTTTAGGCAAAATGAGTAGAGGTCGCATGGTTTTGCGACAGGGTTCGTTCTCATCCGCGCACTTGTGCACGTTTGGAGTCCGGACGGACATTACTAGCGGGCTCTGGCTTGAGCCAGATCCTAGTATATGTTTTGGGATTAGTTTTATCTCATAGTATTCATATTCCTCAGAACACGAATGCGGGTGTGTATGCACAGATGATTGAGGCGGAGGAAGAGGATTTTCATTAGGGTTTCGGAACGGGTGTGTATGCACAGTTGTCAGTCGTCTTTTTCCAAACCCTAATGAATTTGTGAATTATCAATTAATAATATTAATTAAATGAAAATGTGTCATGGTTGGGTTTGTTGACTTGTTGACCAAGGTTGACTTGTTGACCATGGTTGAAACATTGACTATCATCATTACACATCAAAGATGCTCCTTGATTCTAGCAAAACCATTTAATGTGAAATGATAATAGTCTTATCAAACCATCCATCAACTTTTCATTTAGATTAATTTTTATTAATTTGATAATTCACTAGATATTATCATGGTTGTAAAAAGTTATTCATTCTATCATAACAATTCTCTCTCCTCTCTTCTTCTTCCTCCTCCTCTAGTTCAAGGAGATTCACTCTCATGTGTTGAGAAACCTCTCTTTGAGATAAAAATACCCTAAACCACTCTCTACTCACTCTAGGGTTAGAGGTCTAGCAAGCCAAAGACCTTAGTTCTCTCAAAGTTCGAGAAAGGAGCCCAAAGGTTGAACCCTCAGGTGGATCTATCTTTGACGAAAGAAGGCGACGAGGGAAGCACCATCCAAGCTCTACAAAGGTTTCAAGAAGAAGGAGTTCAAGTGAGGTATAACATCTTTTCTTAGTAGCTAACTCTCTTTAGCTTGGTAGCTAGTTTTGTTTAGAAAAGATCCCGACTTTTGTTAGTCCATGTTGCCTAGTGGCTAAAAATTTGATTTTTATACCGTTTCCGCCTCCCCGCAAGAACCGGGGTCGGCAACGTGGACTTACAACGTCATCTGCCACGTGTCTTGATCTGGAAGATCACCGATATCGAGCATCATCAAAAAGATCAAAGGGCAATGCCTCGTGCAGCAGATGTTATGTAAGCATCAAAGGCTACACACTTAACTTTTGATATCAATAATTTATTTTCCATTCTTTTCTTATGACTTGTCCCATAAAAAATATTTACAAAATTGTACATCTGTAGTCTTGCTGCAAAAAATAGTGTGCATTTACGAAATGAAATTGTGCTCATAGCTAAAAGTACATCCAAAACTTTACCGTTTCAACCAAAACATTGAAATAAGTTGCTACCAGACTTTGACCCCATGCGTAACACGTGAGATCAAAAACGATTCAATATATTCATAGATGAATTCATACGGCACACAAAAATTGTTACAATTTGAGATGTATACAACACGTAATAAAAGAAAGTACATAACCGTTTACTTCTAGCTCAAAATAATCGTAATTAATTGGATTCTTTATAGATTATGGTACTTCTTCATAAACATTAAAATTATTATAAAAATAAATAGAGTTAGCATTTATTTTTAATTTTGTATGAATTTTAAGCACGTAATACATTATTACTTGTAATGTAACTATAGTTTATGAATGTAATTTATTAAAAAAGATAATTATATACTTTATAGAAAGTTTAGTAAATAATTTAATTATTGAATGTAATTTTAATAATTTTCTAAATAGTCTGACTTTTTATTTGATTATAAAGATAGTATTTGATTTCTTTTTTTTTTATAAGAAATATCATATTACAATTTAGATCTTAGTTTAATATTTCAAGACTAGATAAAGGCTAAATTTCATTTAAAAACTGAAACCTTTTGGTAAATTTTTAATATAAATACAATATATTTTATGACTTGTGGGTAGATACCAAAAATAATCATCATCTAAATAAATAACATGTTTTGGTGTTTTCAATTTATAATTTACAAATATGAACGTTTTATGCTATATAATATGGTTATAAAGCTAATGTAAATAATAAATTATGTAAATATTTTAGCTAAAAAATTATTTTTCAATAAATTCATTACCTGGTAAATTTTTAAATAGCGATAGTTATTTGAGTCATGAAATTTTAGCAATAAGTTTTAAAACAATTATAATTTCTATAAATAAATCTAAAATAACTATTGTTATTTGAAATATTATTTTTCACCATATTTAGAAAAAAGGTGGTGATTATTTCGACACGAACATTATTATTTCACTTTTAAATTTTTTTTTGTAAATTCCTATCAAATATTATGAACTATAAAACCCAAGAATAATAAAGGGAAAAACTCCATTATACTCATACTATAAAGATGGGGCCTATAAATTATATCCAAGGAAAGAAATGTCATGTTAGACAATGAACAAGTTTTTCCCAAGAATTTTGTAAATTCTTTACATAAATAACATAGGAATTATTAAGAATTTTTTCCCTCCAAATATACCCTTTCAAAGACAAAATCCTTCATGGCTTTCCTAAGGATTTTGAAAATCTTTTATGAGAACAACTTGAGCTCATCAAAAATTTGGTTTTCCAAAAGTACCCTTTAGGAATATTTTAACATTCAAATCTATAAGGCATTTTGGGGAAAATTTGCCCAAAAAAGTGTTTTTGGAAAAAGATACTATTCTAAGCAAAAGATTCCATTCTCATGGCTCAATTGAAAGGTTGCGCTAATGCCCCGGCCAACTACCGTGACCAAACGGAGCAACTAGAGAACTTGGGTTTTCCGCGATCGATCTATCGGATT
The DNA here is from genome assembly GCA_030015575.1 of Agapanthus africanus. NCBI lineage: Eukaryota > Viridiplantae > Streptophyta > Magnoliopsida > Asparagales > Amaryllidaceae > Agapanthus > Agapanthus africanus. The sequence continues at coordinate 819,931,681 of JASDDO010000019.1, read as the reverse complement.
TTACCATAAACCTAACTAGCTAAATAAAAAGAGCTATCTACCATGATGATGAAATCTTACCAAACGAACCAAGTCTTTCGGTCTTCTTTCTTCATCTTTAGCTTCAAGTGGCCACCTTGAACATGCTTGATCTTCTTTGTTGGCTCCTTTGGTTCTCCGCGATCGATCTTGCTCTCCGGTCCTCCTTTGTCGTAGATGATCCACCCGAGTGATATGATCCATGGCTCTAGCTTTTCATAATATGTCAAGTGGAGCAACTAGAGAACTTGGGTTGCTAAACCAAGTAATTTAGGATGTAGTGTGAAGATCTAAGTGTTTGCTATCTCTTTCTTACCTCTTCACTTGTTTCTCAACCATGAGAATGGTAGTGAAGAGGAAGATGATGAAAGTGGAGGAAACTCAAGAGGAGGGAGGAGATGAAGAAAAATGGAAGCTTAAGAAAATAATGAAGCATCCATGAGAGAGAAAATCAACACAAAGGTTTTGTGTATGAATTCTTAAGAATAAACAAGTGTAGCCATGCTTCAATAGTAACCACAAATGAATAAAGAATTCATTTGTGAACTATTGAAGCCATGCCACTCACCATGCCTCCCTCTCCTTAATTTCCACCTCATTTCCATTTATCAATAAATGGAAATTCCATGACGAGGTGTTCACCTTCTAGAAGGTAATCTGTAATAAAATACGGATTACAGTCTGCTGTATATACATACCTGCATTCGGATAAAAACACGAATGCCCAAAGAGATAGAACAACACGAAGAACGTAATACTAGAATATACATATCGAAATACATATATGTAAACTATTAAATCAATACCTGATTAATAATCCGGCTCAAACCCGAGCCGGTTAGTATTACCAACTGTCTGATCGAAAGTCCGAGTACAAAGTACATCAATCGATCGAGACCCTGCACGTATCCAATACGGATACTACATCATTTCGCCTGAACCAGGAAAACCCTCTGTGTAGAACTCTAAAGACTCGACAGTATGCCGGCAGTGAGTTACTGGATAAATCCATAACCATAAGTACGTCAGCGGCACTAGCTGTACGTAACGGCTACCCGGGTACCTGTCGAAAAGGAAGGCGGACGAGCAAACTCATCCGGATCCCTACTGAGCCTATCTGTGACAATCTCCGTACAGTCTGGTCTCTTCGTCTGAGAGTATCGCATACCGAGTCTAGCGGGGTGGTAAACGTCAGACCCTGATAACCTGGTAATTCGTGCTGATACGGCTCAAGACCAATCCGGGAAATTACTAATCAGCCTATCAGTAAATCCCAACTGCCTTGGCCAAGGTCTTATGGTCCTGACCAATCAAAACACAGTGCGATATCGACTCCCAATACCGGGAGAGACGAATTCTCGACAATCGCTCACTGCCTCCATGTGGCTCAGGACTGTACCCAACCAAAACCTGTTTGCACGACTCAGTAGAGCCGTGGTAGGGTAGTGATCAAAGCACAGTGGGAACTCACACAAGACAAATGACGATCTCATGTCTAAAGACTACCCTGTACTCATGTCACCTGAGAACTTTCATATGACGATAGGTATAGTACCATCTGGAAGTCCTCGGCGAGTCCATCCGGTGTACTTACCCCCAGTGAGCACCTGTATATGATCTTAGGTCTAAAGACCAATGGTTGCGGGACCAAACCATCGCCCATCGTCGGGATCTAGAAACGTATACACTAGTCTACTCCGGAATATCGATGCCCAGTCTCGATACTCCCACGACTATGGACCATTTAAGGATGTGCGTACCGACTACTCAGCTCCCACAAGTATGATCGCCATCACAACGCAGGTAGTCTAGCAATGATCCTATGGGCTTTATCAACATGTATAAAAGATATGTAATAACAAGTAAAACATACACATGTTAAGATAAAGTCAAACCAAATAGCATACTATTATATCGAGCAAAACTGTCCTGTACATATATATGTCCAATCATCCATATGTATACATATACAATAATGGCTTCTAGGGCATACAAATCCAACAATCTCCCACTTGCACTAAGGCCATAAATATTGGCGTACCGAGTATCCAACGCCTGCTCTACGGCCAGCTGTTGGCGTACCGCGTACCCAACATCTCAAAAAGTCTCTCGAACTGTGCTTGAGGAAGGGCCTTGGTGAATGGATCCGCAGTATTATCTTTTGTATCTACTCTCCGGACCTCGATCTCCTGGCGATCTACGATCTCCCTCATCAGGTGATACCACTTTAAGATGTGGCTGGATTTCTGATAGGACCTTGGTTCCTTCGCTAAAGCTATAGCCCCATTGTTATCGCAATATAAAGGTATTGGGTCAACAATGGACGAAACTATCTGAAGTTCACTAATGAACTTCTTCATCGAGAATGCCTCTTTTGCGGTATCACTCGCAGCAATGTATTCAGCCTCCATTGTTGAGTCTGTAACGGTGTTCTGTTTGGAGCTCTTCCAACACACCGTCCCTCCATTGAGGGTAAATACAAAACCCGATACAGACTGTTGTCATCCTTATCACTCTGGAAGCTTGAATCGGTAAAGGACTCGACCTTTAGGTCTCCATTACCGTAAACCAAGAACATCTCCTTAGTCCTTCTCAGGTATTTGAGAATGTTTTTTACTGCTGTCCAGTGGTCCTCACCTGGGTTCGACTGATACCGGCTCACCACGCTTAGCGCATAAGCTACATCTGGCCTTATACACAGCATCGCATACATTATAGATCCTACTGTCGAAGCGTAGGGTATAGTACTCATGCGAACCCTCTCCTCGTCAGTCTTGAGAGACATCTCCTAAGAGAGGATGATTCCGTGCAATGCGGGTATGTTACCGCGCTTGGAATCTTCCACACTAAATCTCTTTAGTACGGTCTCTATGTACCTGGACCGTGAGAGTCCGAGTAATCTCTTGGATCTATCTCTGTAGATCTTAATCCCCAGAACGTACGAGGCATCACCCAGGTCCTTCATGGAGAACCTTTGTGATAAGAATAGCTTGACTGATTGTAGCATAGGAATGCATTTCCTATCAAAAGAATGTCGTCCACGTACAAGACCAGGAACACGACAGTTCTTCCTAAAATCTTCTTATAAATACAAGGCTCATCCTCGTTCTTGATGAAGTCAAATTCCTTTACCGCTTCATCAAAATAAATGTTCCAGCTCCGCGATGCCTGCTTCAATCCATAAATGGATTTAAGCAACTTGCACACCTTCCCGCTGCTCCCACTGTCTACGAAACCTTCCGGCTGATCCATATAAACGCACTCTTCTAAACTTCCATTCAGAAAAGCCGTTTTTACGTCCACCTGCCAGATCTCATAGTCATGGAAGGCAGCAATGGCAAGTAGGATCCGAATGGATTTGAGCATAGCCACTGGAGAAAAAGTTTCGTCATAGTCTACACATGGTCTTTGATGAAAACCTTTTGCAACAAGTCTAGCCTTATAGGTTTCCACCTGTCCATCTACACCAAATTTCCTTTTGTAGATCCATTTGCATCCAACGGGTTTTACCCCAGGGGGAGCAATATCCAAGGTCCATACTTTATTGGTGTACATGGACTCCATTTCAGATCGCATAGCATCCAGCCACTTATCAAAGTCCCTACTGATAACGGCCTGCCTGAAACTAGTAGGATCATCTTCTTCCAAGATGCAATCCTCTCGATCCCCGTCTATGAGAAAACCGTAGTATCTCTCGGGCGGATGAGAAATCCTACCAGATCTGCGGAGTGGCTGAGGCTCGTCCAGGGTTATTGAATCTTGAGGTTCTGCCAAATCCTCAGTCATATTTTGTGGTTTAGAATTTTCTTCCAGTTCTACCGTGCTCCCACTTATTTCTTTTGCAAGAAATTGCCACTCTAAAAAGGTGGCGTGCTGAACAACAAACACCTTCTGTTTCTCGGTGTGGTAGAACAGATATCCATTTGAATGCTTTGGATATCCCACAAATTTACATAGAACTGATCATGCCTGAAGTTTGTCCGGATTCTGTTTTTTAACATAGACCGGACAACCCCATATCTTAATACATTTAAGACATGGTCTTTTACCACTCCATATTTCATATGGAGTCTTAGGCACTGATTTAGACGGAACTTGATTCAATAGGTATGTTGCTGCTTCGAGCGCAAGTCCCTAAAACGAAAGAGGTAACTCGGCGTTACTCATCATGGAGCGAAACATATCCAATAGGGTACGATTCCTCCGCTCCGATACACCGATGTGCTGTGGTGTATACAGAGGAGTAAGTTGAGAGAGAATTCCATTCTCTTTTAGATATTCTAAGAATTCCGCGCTTAAGTACTCCCCCCTCTATCAGATCGGAGGATCTTGATACTTTTGCCAGTCTGGTTCTCTACTTCGTTTCTGAATTCTTTGAATTTCTCAAAAGTTTCATATTTGTATTTCATGAGATACATATATCCGAACCTAGAGAGATCGTCAGTGAATGTGATGAAGTACGAGAACCCACCCCTTGCATGTATAGACATTGGATCACATACATCACTGTGTATGAGTCCCAAAAGCTCTGCTGCTCTTTCTCCGTGTCCGGTGAACGGAAATTTGGTCATCTTTCCTTTGAGACAAGATTGACAAGTTTCATAAGATGAAAATTCGAACGTATCCAAAAGTCCATCTTTAAACAACTTACTCAGTCTTTTCTCTCCGATATGACCAAGTCTATAATGCCACATGTAGGATTCGTTCACATCTGAACTCTTCCTCTTGCGCGTGTTTTGTATACTGAGAACTGTGTTTTGATTAAGAACATAGATACCATTACACAGTGTACCTTCTGCAACCAATACATGATTAAGGTAAATGTTCATGATATTTCTGTCAGGAACAAACTTATATCCATCTTTATCAAGTAAAGAAACTGATATGATGTTGCAAACCATAGAAGGTACATAGTAGCAATTGTTCAAAATCATAGTATTGCCATTTGGCAATGCTAGGGGATATTCACCGACGGCAGAAGCATCAACTTGTGCTCCATTCCCTACTCTGAGGGACATATCACCTGTTCCAACTATACTAATTTTTCTCAGTCCCCGTAATAAATTACATATATGAGATCCCGATCCGGTATCAAGTACCTAGGAGGTAGGACTGACTGAAAAACAGTTCTCAATAACAAGAACACCTGAAGAAGACACAGTAGTATGTTTCTTCTTCGATGGGGTCATCAAGGAATTCAAACAATCCTCTTTCCTTTGCTCACATTTATGACTGTTGTCATAAGTTAGAGCCGAACCGATGTTACCCAGCCCCGAATAAGAATTCGGATCGGTCAAGCGATACATTTTATTATCTTGATTAGGGCGTGAAATGGTTGCTACCTGGAGAGAGAAAAGAAATACTCAGCGTGCGCTTTGGCAAGATTAGATTGGTTATTAGTTTATCTAATCAGGATGGCTCCCACTGTTTTCTCGAATTCTTCTTCAAACCTTAAAAGAAGAATTAGTTGGGATTAATCGTACATCACAATACTTGCTTAACCTTTCAGCCAGACTGGTGTCGGTACTTCGGGGGAGATTTTCTAATGCTTTCGTGAAGTTCCTTAATTACATAACCTTTTTTCCCAGGAGGCATAGCCCTATTAACACCGTTCTAGACACCTACATGGTTTATAGCATTAATTGTTAAGTGAAAAAATCTCCCAAGAGTAATCATACTCATCAGTGGGACCGGGATCCAACTATCATTGCATGATAACCTAGATGAAAGCCACTCTAGTCACCATACTCCAGAAGGTATGCAACACTAGCAAGTTTCCTGTATATTAGAAACTCCCGAAGTGGTTTTTGCCCCAAGCGGCTTCATGACCTTGACAGAGGTCAACATGTCATTAGTCGCAGGTGAAGTTCAACCCGTCATTGTCCTGGATAGATTTAGACCCAACCGCACAAGTCGTTGACAGAGGTCAAAATGACCGTGCGACTGTCCTAAATAATCGCATCTATCTATGCAACATACGAGCATTGCTTAGCTACCATTCACTATGCCTTGACAGAGGTCAACATACACAGTATGAATACTAAGTAATATTTGTAAGAAATGACGGAGGGCTACGACTGGGTTTTTGGCGAAAAACCCGTTAACGTAATGAACTTGATATCGTTGAAGGAACCTGTATAGTTTTGAAAAGGAGTGGTTTAAGCTCCGCTTTTGAAAAACTTCTGTTTTTGAAAAAACCGAGTAATCTACAGTATAGAATTTCGCTCAAGTGGTCACTCCCCGCGAAGGGTTCTCGGCTCTTTCCTCATGGAATGAGGTGCTGGATATTCATGACCAAATACCACTGTGCAAAGCGAAAGTATATAACTACAGTTTTTCAAAATTTGTTCGAACAATATCTTTTAGGTTTATATAACAACCCCAAATTTTCTATACAAATTTTTCAAAATATTTTTTTCAAAAATTCACAAAGGGGTATTTATTGCCTGAGCACAAGACTTAAGTAATTAATTAACAATTTAATTACAAGAAGGAGCTTGTGGCTCATTGGTAATACTTTACACTGCTGAACCAAGCCACCAGAGTTCAAATCTCATGCCCCACATTATTTTTTTTATTTATTTTGTTTTAAATTCTTTGGAAGCCCAACAGTCCACACACAATAACTCCCAAATTTTGAACTAAACCTGAAAAAGTAAATATACCAGAGGCTACACCAGACGACCCCCCACCTCCCTGACCTCCGACTCGGCCTGACTCGGCCGACTCCGACGGCGGACCGGCCGACTCGGCACGGCGCCGCCGGCCGGACTCGGCCGGCCGGCCGAGTCGTCAACACAAAAAAGTTGACTCTTAGCCTCCCCTACCCCCCTGTATACTCTATTTATTTAGATCGGTTTCAGAAACCTTTGAAATCCCTATTTACTCCATATTTTAATGAATTTTAATATATTTTTACATTTTTTTAATTTAAACTCTTCACCTACCCTAACCCTAGCCTAACCCTATAAATACATCCCCTACCCTCTACCCTCTCACTCACATTTCTGAGCCAACTCTCTAAAATTCTCAAGAGATCTTGTATACCTTGAAAATGAGCTCGAGGCGAAGCTCCGACGAATTTCCCGGCGGAACTTCCGGAGATCGTTTTAAAAACTACAGGCGACGACGCAACACATCGGTGATTCCACTACTTCTCTCCCACCCTCTAGTGTAATCCAAAACCCGTAAGTCCCTTTCTATCTCTCTTTTCCATTATCAAAATACGGATTTACAAAACCCGACGGAATCGGAACAAAACCGATTTCCGATTCGGTTTTCTATAAAATTCCACTTCTCACTAATACAATCATACTTAAACTTGCTCATGTTGACTATTAAATACTAATCAAACAATTTGAACAAGTTTCATCACATGAAATGATAGCTATTTTAATTTATCGTATTTTTTCATTTAAATACCACATTGTTTCAATCCTTCATTTAACCCCATCAAATTTGTTATACATTTAAAGTAAATCACGAGGTAACGACCTACCTCCTCACACACTTATATGCAACACCCCCGAGAACCTAGAATACGAGAAAACAAACATTTGCATTTAAATACCATATACTTAACAAAACCATTTCTAAAAAGATTTAGTTTTGATACACTTTTTAAAGAAGTACCACTTATTAGGAAAATACGATAAGTTGTGGACATCGATCGTTTATCTAAACCTGACTTTGTGGTGTCTAAGCTAGGCATGTGAGAAAGGTAACTTTAAAAGGCCCGTCTCACGGTGATTCATGAGCGGATCCCTCCTTTCCTCACTTGTACTTACCTGGCCACAATTGGCGGTGAAGTGGCGATTTGAGACATCTAACAACTTATCGTTTAGACCATTTAGAAATAGTCTAGTTGACTTAGGAGACCCTAGAACATAGAATACGGAATATTGACATTTTTACAAATAAATATCATTTACTTTATAAAACCGTTTTCTAAAAGATTTAGTATTTTACAATCTTTGCAAAACGCCGCTCGAACACATTTTGGGGAACCCGTTCGGGATGGTACGGTTTATCGCACACCCTCGGGCTTAGTAGTGTGAGATTCAGACCTCCGCAAGGAGAATTCGGTCTCGAAAGATTTAAAATACGACATCTTAAGAAAATGAGATTTTCTAGAATATAAAATATTTATTAAAATTATTTTTGTATAAATATATGTATATTTATCATTAAAATATCTATTTTGTTATGATATAAATATTCCACCTTTTTCTAAAAATCACAAGAACAAATTTTACACTAAAATACCATGAATTTCAAATAAATCAGTATTATAAATAAATACCTTTAATTATGAATCTAGGATAATTTCACTAGAAATATCACAATATAAAATCCACATTCATTATAACTCTAAAGATGAATAATGAATACTTGAGGTGTAATTTGAAAAGTATATAAAAGTATTTTTACATAAAACCCCTCAAGTTTTATAAATTACTCTAAGGACCCTAGCAATTATAGGTTTAAGAAATAATCAAGATATCGATTTACACTTCTAATTGTCTGACTCGGGTTTGAGTCTGATTAATCTGGCTTGAATATGATTCAAGTATAATCTACAATCTATAATCTACAATTTTCAATATTACAATTCAACATGAATCCATGAATCCAATTATCAATCTATACAACTTGACTGAACCGAACCATGGATATACATTCCATTGACATGGTTCTCCAGTTATTCCATTTACATGATTATACCGTTACTTCCGTTTACTGATATCATGGTTTCGGTCAGTCAACCAATTATACAATCAATACAATTTACAAGACAAACAATACAAACAAAACACTACGGGGTTTAAGAGGTAGATTGGTATGGAAGGTGTTAAAAGTGGCACGAGACGGTCAGATTTAAGACACCTAACATGAATCCAATTGCCGTTGTTCCGGGCCTTCTAACGGAGCCTTGTACTCTATATTCCGTTTGCCCTGGTCTCTAGCATATAGAGACCCCTCTCGTATACACTGACATTCTTCCGTACCAAGCTACAAATAACAGCATTAACACTAAATACAACAATATAACAATATAATACAACTGTAAAAGCTACTCTCTATCTCTCTCTTACTCTCTGTCTATTCTACTTTCCTCTTAACTTTGGGACTTACCGAGCGACCTGTTCGCTGACGACATTCTATTTCCTTCTTCTTTGAATGTCGTCAGGTGATTTGGACCCATCAGAGATCGAGCCAACTGCAGAAGACTTGGATCAGTACAGCGAAGACCCTGAGCTCTAGACATTGTACATTTTCTATTCAGTACCTTTAATTTCCTGTCATGCCATTGTTTAGGCATTGCTTTTATTTCAGTTGTATTTCCTTTTCATGTATTGTACAAAAGAATGTTAATAAATAAAGTTGCTGTTTTTATTATATCTTGTCTCTTGTGTATTTACTTTTATATTTCTTAGATACGCTTAGCGTATGTACTTCTGAGTATATACGTAGCGGACCAGTCACGTCCCCTTCGCCGTATACTGAGAAGCGGGGCGTGACAGGTTTTGTTGGTGGCCCATGCAGGTCAGAGCTGTATGAAACTCTATCATGCAGTTCTGTTCTGCGTGAACAACCTAAGCAATACAACACAAGAACCAAGAACTAAAACATTCTTTACAATCATGTTCCTTGAATCCCATCATTTCTTATTCTTTGAATCATATACTTTGAATCTGTCCTAACTTAAATTTTTCATTCAAGGTTATGGATTTACCAAACAACACCAGCACCAATGTCAACAACACACCTCCACTACTACTACTCACATCTGCCGTTTTTGCTCTACTCAACGAGCAAACGGTTCTGCTTGAGGCAATCCGCAGCCTCCAAGAGGGACAACAGCAGCTCTTGAATCGTCCCGAGGCTGAAGCACCTGGGGTGAAGCAATTCAGAGCTTTACATCCCAAACAGTTCTCAGGAAAGGGGAGTCCACTGGAAGTTAAGGAATGGGCTTAAAGTATCGAGGATGATCTGGCGGCAGCACAAGTGCCAGACATAGCTTGGGTCCGTGTGGAAAAACTGCAGCTCACGGACAATACTCGCAACTGGTGGAAAGCGGAAGAAAGTCGTCTGGTACAGCCTATTGAATGGAAGACTTTTCACGAGAAGTTCGACGCGAAGTACTTCCCTGTGACTGCCAGGTTTGCCATGGAACAGCAGTTCATTCATCTACAACAAGGTTCGATATGGGACAAGTCAGTAGATGAGTATGACGCGGAGCTCACCATGCTCAGTCGGTAAGATATGTCACCGTATTTCAAATTTTTGATATCACATAATACACAGCTAACACAAGACCGTAACAGATTTGCGGTGCACCTAATACCGACGGATGAGATCTGAGTCCGTCGATTTCAACAAGGTCTGGACACGGAAATCCAGGCTGCACTAGCCACAAGGAAATTTTCGACTCACGAGGATGCTCTGGATGCTGCCCGCCGTTATGAAGCAGTGATAAAGGAAAGGGGCAGACCTCATTCTGCAGGAGTGAAACGCCCTGCCACTCAAATAGCAGGAGGGGCCTCTTCAAGGCCAGCTGTTGAACTCAGAAGACTGGAAGAAGTCAAGGATCGGCCAAAACCCGATTTTTGCTTTTATTGCAAGAGGGAATGACACTTGTGGAAGGACTGTAGGCGCGCAAAAGGCCTATGCTTGGTTTGTGGCGTGTCCAATCACGGAATTGGATACTGTCCCTATAAACGCAACCCAGCTCACACACCCGTCAACTACCCACAGCAGCCAGCTATTTGTAAGTCTACGGTAGCGCCCCGGCCGTCTAAAGACGCCAAATGCGGAACAAAAAACTTTTAACTGGCGCTATCGTATACTTTAACCCGGATCTTCCATTATTGCTAAACTAACAAACTGTAAAGAGTGTAGAAAGGTTATACCGAACGATCCGAGTCCTTCGTTCTTTAACCATCATCCCACGCTCCGTTGCGGCTGCTCCGATCTCGTCGATCTCCGATCTGCTCGTCCAGGTGGCACCACATCAACGATTCTTTAAACGGGCTCCCGCCTCTGACTCGAGGCAACTCGGTCGTCAAGTTTGCTAAAAGAGACGACCAAGAATGATGTAGAGTATGAGTAGATGACTTTGTCTCACTTCGTCCAAAACCGTGGACGATCGGTTAATGAAGTTGCCGTGGGAATCGGGTGATGGAATGAAATGGGCTGTGAAATTCCATACACCGAAAAAACCTATCATAATCTTTTTCTACCAAATGAAACATCAAGTGAGTGAGTGAGAGAGGGGGAAGGGGCCGGCCATATATATATGGAGAGGGAGGTGATCGTAGGAGCAAAGAGGGTGACCACAAGGATAAATATCATGAACAAATATCCTAAGGAAAACAAAACATCATTAATGCAAATGGTGATTCATTAACCTAGTCACCATTGCATTAATGGTTCCATTAAAGAACTAATGACTCACCATGCCAAGTCACCCTTTCTAGAACCTTCTAGAAGCATGACTCACCCTTATCCAAGAAAAGACAAATCCGTCTTTAACCGAATGTTAAAAGACGGCTGATAGAAAACTGGAAACTGGCAACTTCCAAAAGTGATCCTGAAACGACTTTCAGGATAACCCCGTAACTGTATAAATATACCCGCATTTGTATTACAACCGAATACAAATGCAACTGAGACAAAGATATTATATCTACTTAATACAATACTCGGATCCGGCTTAAACCAAAGCCGACCAGTATCATCTGCCCGAAAAATAACACGTGCGTAAACGCATGTGCATTTTCCGAACCCTGCCATAAAACCATACGGCCTCTACAACGTTTCGCCCAAACTTGGGAAACTGTCTGTGGGGGACTCTAATGACTCGTCAGTACCCTGGCAGTGGGTTTAACCACAAACCGTCAGCGGCACTAGCAATGCGTAACGGCTGCCCATGGACTGACCTCAAGGGAGGCCGATGAGCGAACTCATCCGGAAACCCTACTGAGCCTAACAGTGACAATGTATATACAGTCCGGTCCGTTCGTCTATGAGTATCGCATATCTGCCTAGGGGGCTAGTAACGTCAGACCCCCAATAGCAGTATAAGTCGTGTCGGAGTGTAGCCCAATAACACCCTGAGATACTACTGGAGTACCTACCAGTAAATCTCCTGCCATGGCCATGAACTTTGTGTAATGGCTCTCCTAGACACAGCACGACCTCGCCCCCAATACCGGGAGAGATGAATCCCCTGCCGATCCGCTCACGTGCCTCCATATGGCTCGGGACTGTACCCAAAAACTACCTGTTTGCACGACTCCTTTGAGCCGTGGTAGGGTAGAAATCAAAGCACAGTGGGAACTCACACGAGACAAATGACGACCTCAGGTCGATGAACTAACCTGTACACATGTCACCAGGGAACTGCTATCTGACGATAGATATAGTACTAACTAGCAGATTCCCGGCGAGTCCTGTCCGGTGTACTCATAACCCAATGAGCACCTGTATACATCTTAGGTGAACCAACTGACACCAGTGGCTTGTGAGACCGGCCACCGCCCCTCGTCGGTGTCTCGACTGTATACACTAGTCTACTCCGGAGTATCGATGCCCTGTCTCGAAACTCCCACGACTAGGGACCACAATTAAGGATATGCATATAAACTACCCAACTCTCACGTATATGATCGCCATCATACTGTTGGTAGTAAAGCAAGATCCTAAGGGCTCTACCAAAGTGTAACATGTAATCAGTCACCTGATCATGTACACGACTGATAAAGGCAAACCAGATAGCATACTATCATCTCGAGTAAGACTGTCATACCGGTATAGGTCCTCCGCAATTATTGCAATCACGTACCTGCGATCCAATAATTGACTATGAGGGCACTATCTCCAACAATCTCCCACTTGCACTCAAGGCTAATTATTGCGATGTCGACTACTCACAGCCCGTGTGAAACCGAACATCCAACTCCTCTACTAATCAGTTTCACAAAGCTCGTTTGTAAAACTATTGTGTTCGAGAAATAGCCTCAGTGAGTGGATCCGCCAGGATGTTTCTTTCTATATCTCTCTTAATCTCAAATTCGCGGAGAAAGCCATCTCCCGAATCGAGTAATACCTGTCTTAGAATATGTCTGGATATCTGATGGGACCTAGTTCATAAATGAACTCCAAATCCAAACTTCTTAGACTGTATCGATCACTGAACCTAATCAGTATCCGGCACCATGCCTTCCACAGTATCCTCTTGGACCACCTGTCCATAATACTGTCCCTCTTCGTCAGAGGGAAAAACTATAACTCTGACAATCTCTCTGTCATCCATGTCACCTTTGAAGCCTGGAATGATAACCGTCTCCCGAAAGAGGCTGCCGTCATCAAATCCGTAGAACATGCACTTATGTTCTAAAACTGCTTCCTTATGTTTCTCCAGGATTGGATTAATACAAACTTATTGTATCTAGTGCAAAAACAACATCTGGTGTGGTACTTGACATCTCATGATTGACTCAATTGCCTAAGCAAGTGATCTGCCAATCATGCCCATCCCTCTTTCTTTTAGTCTGTACGACACCTTTAGAGAGGGTGACTCCATCACCTGCAGGTACATCACCATGCTAGGAGTCATCTGTTCTAAAAACCATTAGAATACTGTCAAAGTACCCACATTGGGAAACTACCCAAATCCTGATCTAAAACCATAGATCTAGAAACCAGAATATCAAATATTATATCCATATCCTGTCTGGAGAAACAACTGTGTGACGACCACAGTACAACCGATCGTAGTATAGGAATTTTACTTCCTACTCTGTGTATGTCATCCAAATACCATGACATCACACCCTACTACCTTCTTAACAGATCCATCCCCTATTCTGATTGAAGTCAAAACCATGACTGTCACATCAAAAATAGATGATCTATCTCCGCTATAACTGCTCTAGTCTATCAATAGACATAAGCATCTTGCCCACTATGCTTCCGCTGCTCCCACTGACTACGACAACCCTCCTACCAGGTCTCATAGCCTGGAACAATAGTAGTGTCAAGTCTAGGTAGATAAGAACCTCCCTGTCACCGTCCTTGAGGCTACCGAAGTACCTCTCGGGTGTCTGAGGTTACCCACCAAATCTGCGGAGTGGCTAATGGAATGTCAAACCTGATTGAATATATAGGTCCTATTAAATTTTCCGTAATCGTTCGCAGTTCTGGAATCACTTCCAGTTCTACCATACTCCCACTACTGTTTTCTGAAAAAATTCATTTTACTAAAACTGTGGCGAGTCAAGAACAATATCACTATTGATCTTCCAAATGGTAGAATATCAACCCTCGTCATAGTCAGGGTCAACCCACAAACAGCCATTACAGAAACGTGCCCTGAGTAATCCAGAGTCTGGTTTTAAGCATAGGCTGGACAACTCCCCGTACCTTAACTTCGTTAAGATACGAACCATTCTATATCCAATATAGAAACTTTGGCACTATCTAATTGGAACCATATTCTAATCATGCAGCTGTCTCCAGTGCATATCAAATTAATGGAAAGAGGCTAATCAGCATTACTCAACTTAGGAATCCATCCAATTATGAGTAACCTGAAAGAGAAACACGTTTCTTAAAACCATCACTATCATCTGAATACCAATCACAAGAATCTACATCTTCGATCTCTTTGAAGAATCCCGATACTTGTGACATCTGGTTCTCTACTTTATTCTTATACCCACAACTTCTCAAAACCTAGACTTTGTATTTCAACGAAACACTTGTCTAAATACTAGAGAAGTTATAAGTAAACAGAACATAGTACGAGGACCACCCCTTTGTCCTGATGGACACTTGGACAACATACAATACTCTGTATAAGTCCGCTGAGTTTAACAACTCAAAACCTGTGCGTTGTAGGTGGAAAACTGTACCCTGGCGATTTCCTCAAATATCACCAATTACAACGAATTCCGATATAATGAGGATAATTACCTAATTCCCAATAACTTACTCCCACTCATCATTTGTAAAACCATACAGATATGAGAATGAAACCTGGTAAATACATACCCTTGGAGTAAGTATCTAATCGAGAAAACAGTTTTACTTTAACAATGCACTGAAACATGAAAATGTTTCGTAGGGGTATCCTGGTATTCATAGCAATGCCTCTTCCATAATCCAATTCATGACTTTAACCGCATATCTTATTGCCATCTCTCCAAATCCATTTATTTGTTTTTAGTCGTTACCTTCTGTACACCATCGTTAGGCTAAATGGTTTTCTTCCTTCCCTACCGTTCGGCACCAGCCTATGGTTTGGAAGAAGACTATCCAGTAAGCATAATAGGTGTACCCTCCTAAACCAAGGAGTACTCGCAACTGAGAGAAGGTGATGATAAAAGACAACTGAATAATACCTTATTCTTTAAAAGGTGAAATAGCAGCGGCGATGAAGTACGCGGTTTGGTCGTGAATGATATCAGTCGCAATTTACTTTGCCCTCTTTCTAATCCCTTTATTTTGTCTTTACATATTACCTTCTGCACACCCTACTTAGGCTAATTGGTTTTCTTCATTCCCTACCTTTCGGCACCTGCCTATGGTTTGGAATAAGACTATCCAATAAGCGTAATAGGTGTACTCTCCTAAACCAAGGAGCTCTCGCAACCTGAGAGAAGGTGATAATAAAAGACAACTGAATAAACCAATTCTATTTCTCCTGAACCTGGATCCATCCTCGAAGAAGTCCCTTCGAGTTCGTATATAACCATACGATGGATCTATCCAATGGAAATGGATATCCGTAGTAATACGGGTGTTCTGAGAAATTCAAAGGGTAAAAGAAGGAGTGGCAATGACTTATGCAACTCAGACAGTCCAAAAGCCAGTATTTTAAGAAGGTTCGGTCAACTTGGTCACTGAGTCATAGTCTAGGGTCGGTCAAAGGTCGCTGCCAAAGAGAGAGAGAAAAGAAACACTCTGCGTGCACTCTAACCTAGATCAGAATGGTTATCACTTTATCTAATCCGGAAACCTCCCACTGTCCTGTCAAATTCTCCTCCAAACCTGAAAAAAGAACCAATCGGGATCACCCGAAGAGTAAACCAACTCATCAGTGGGAATCGGGATCCAACTCTCATCGCATGATAACGTGATGGAATGCATCCACGTTACTCATACTCCAGAAGGTATGCGCATACTTGGCAAGTTTCAGTTTCTTTAGAAACTCCCGATATGATTTTTGCCCCATGCTCTTATAACCTTGGCTTTGGTCAAAATGTCATAAGTCACATGCTAAGTTCTACCCGTCACTATCTTGTCAATTTAAACCCACCCGCACATGCCCCTGACTTTGGCCAATCGGCAGAACGACTGTCCCAAACCAACTCATCTATCTATGCAACAAATGAATACCCAGCAGCTACCAAACACTATGCCTTAACTTTGGCTAAAATGCATAGCTTGAATACTACTGAATACCCAAAAGAAGTGACGAAGGGCTACGGCTGGTTTTTGGCGAAAAACCTTTAACGTAGTGAACTTGATATCGCTGAAGGAACCTGATAGCTTTTTAAAATATAGTGGCGAAAACCTTTTGCTAAAAAGGTCATTCCCGATGAAGGGATCTCGGCTCTTTCCTCGTGGAATGAGGTGCAGGATATTCCACTGAATACCGCTATGCAAAGCAACTTGTAATCGACTATAGTGAAGTTATTACCCTGACGCAAACTTCTGCCCAAGGGGTCAGTCCCGGTGAAGGGATATCGGCCCTTGCCCCGTCGAATGAGGTGCAGGATATTCTACTGAATACCGCTATGCAAAACAAAAGGAAACGTCTTTGCAATAACACATTTTAAATTTGTTCCAACAACTGCAAATAGATTTGTTTTACTTTGCATTGATCAGAATCAACGCAGTCCCATCAATCGATCACACCAGAAAAGAACGAAAATAAAATGTACGTATATGCCATCCGCATTCGTCACTGGGTCCCGTCATCACCCGTTAGGTTACTTAACTAACGACAGAGCGGGGACTGGACTAGCGCGGGTGTAAAACATATACAACATCTAATAGTATATAAACCAATATACAATAATCGCTCCAGACGTGATAATATGCAACATTACAAAAAAGTAATAAGCATCACAGAACAATACAGATAATCTGGGATCCCCGAGTTTCACAGAGCCGCTGCTGAAACTCGACGTTCCCCTGTCATGTGGATAGCCTGTGCAATGAAACCTAGACCCCTACGGGTGCGGCAAGTTACCCGCCAAAACCTGAAGCGTGGCAGCCCCTTACAGCAAAGTGAATGGACCACCCAGCACTTCACGGAATCCGGTAATCTTGGGCACCCCTCCTTGGGTCAACCTGTACCCCCTACGAGTGCGGCGAATAGTCTGCCAATTCTAGAGTGGGGCCCCTCTGCCTCTCAAAGCCATGAGATGCGGACCCGTTGCCCCCTAGAACCCGGCTATCCGTGCACTCCGTCGCGGGGCAAAGCCTAGTATAGTAATGAAAAATAGTACAACAGGTACATCGACCGCAACCTGGTCGTGCCCCAAAAGAATATTATACAACAGGCAGTGACGGCAGTCCACATGTTGGACGCTCGCCCCGTAATAACAAATGTACAAATAAACTCAAACTGTACTACCATTGCACACTGCTATCCATCACGACAAATCCGCAACATCACAGCACAACACAGAACATCAACGCGAATGTCACGTTCGCAAACCCGTCTAAAAGAACTATAGCAATCAGACGCGGTTTACCGATCAAATGACATTCCCGGTCTGAGATATAATGTAAGCACTGTAAACTAACATGTTTAAATTTCGATCGACAAAATATCACGAAGTGGGCCCCACGAACAACTGGTGAACAGTAACAAAATCTGGGCCCAAAAGATATATACCAAAAACCCTAAATTCCAACAGAGAAGACACAGACAAAATTTGGTGCACTGATCCTATAGAACGGCCGCGGATGCGCGGCCAAACCATGGGTTTGGCCGCGATTCCGCGGCGCTTTGGTGGAATCACATGACCAAATTTGGTCGGTGTGCTTCTGAGACCCTGCACAACTTTCTGTGATATGTGGAATAATTTTAGGAAGCCATTTAAAATCGACAGAAACTGTCAAGCTTGGATTTTGCAGTTTTTGATTTCCGGTTCGATCGATATTTTAAACGCGTTAGCACAAGTTAGCATAGCAAAATGGTGAGGCTCTGATACCACTGTAAGTCTACGGTAGCGCCCCGGCCGTCTAAAGACGCCAAATGCGGAACAAAAAACTTTTAACTGGCGCTATCGTATACTTTAACCCGGATCTTCCATTATTGCTAAACTAACAAACTGTAAAGAGTGTAGAAAGGTTATACCGAACGATCCGAGTCCTTCGTTCTTTAACCATCATCCCACGCTCCGTTGCGGCTGCTCCGATCTCGTCGATCTCCGATCTGCTCGTCCAGGTGGCACCACATCAACGATTCTTTAAACGGGCTCCCGCCTCTGACTCGAGGCAACTCGGTCGTCAAGTTTGCTAAAAGAGACGACCAAGAATGATGTAGAGTATGAGTAGATGACTTTGTCTCACTTCGTCCAAAACCGTGGACGATCGGTTAATGAAGTTGCCGTGGGAATCGGGTGATGGAATGAAATGGGCTGTGAAATTCCATACACCGAAAAAACCTATCATAATCTTTTTCTACCAAATGAAACATCAAGTGAGTGAGTGAGAGAGGGGGAAGGGGCCGGCCATATATATATGGAGAGGGAGGTGATCGTAGGAGCAAAGAGGGTGACCACAAGGATAAATATCATGAACAAATATCCTAAGGAAAACAAAACCTCATTAATGCAAATGGTGATTCATTAACCTAGTCACCATTGCATTAATGGTTCCATTAAAGCACTAATGACTCACCATGCCAAGTCACCCTTTCTAGAACCTTCTAGAAGCATGACTCACCCTTATCCAAGAAAAGACAAATCCGTCTTTAACCGAATGTTAAAAGACGTTTGATAGAAAACTGGAAACTGGCAACTTCCAAAAGTGATCCTGAAACGACTTTCAGGATAACCCCGTAACTGTATAAATATACCCGCATTTGTATTACAACCGAATACAAATGCAACTGAGACAAAATTATTATATCTACTCAATACAATACTCGGATCCGGCTTAAACCAAAGCCGACCAGTATCATCTGCCCGAAAAATAACACGTGCGTAAACGCACGTGCATTTTCCGAACCCTGCCATAAAACCATACGGCCTCTACAACGTTTCGCCCGAACTTGGGAAACTGTCTGTGGGGGACTCTAATGACTCGTCAGTACCCTGGCAGTGGGTTTAACCACAAACCGTCAGCGGCACTAGCAATGCGTAACGGCTGCCCATGGACTGACCTCAAGGGAGGCCGATGAGCGAACTCATCCGGAAACCCTACTGAGCCTAACAGTGACAATGTATATACAGTCCGGTCCGTTCGTCTATGAGAATCGTATATCTGCCTAGGGGGCTAGTAACGTCAGACCCCCAATAGCAGTATAAGTCGTGTCGGAGTGTAGCCCAATAACACCCTGAGATACTACTGGAGTACCTACCAGTAAATCTCCTGCCATGGCCATGAACTTTGTGTAATGGCTCTCCTAGACACAGCACGACCTCGCCCCCAATACCGGGAGAGACGAATCCCCTGCCGATCCGCTCACGTGCCTCCATATGGCTCGGGACTGTACCCAAAAACTACCTGTTTGCACGACTCCTTTGAGCCGTGGTAGGGTAGAAATCAAAGCACAGTGGGAACTCACACGAGACAAATGACGACCTCAGGTCGATGAACTAACCTGTACACATGTCACCAGGGAACTGCTATCTGACGATAGATATAGTACTAACTAGCAGATTCCCGGCGAGTCCTGTCCGGTGTACTCATAACCCAATGAGCACCTGTATACATCTTAGGTGAACCAACTGACACCAGTGGCTTGTGAGACCGGCCACCGCCCCTCGTCGGGGTCTCGACTGTATACACTAGTCTACTCCGGAGTATCGATGCCCTGTCTCGAAACTCCCACGACTAGGGACCACAATTAAGGATATGCATATAAACTACCCAACTCTCACGTATATGATCGCCATCATACTGTTGGTAGTAAAGCAAGATCCTAAGGGCTCTATCAAAGTGTAACATGTAATCAGTCATCTGATCATGTACACGACTGATAAAGGCAAACCAGATAGCATACTATCATCTCGAGTAAGACTGTCCTACCGGTATAGGTCATCCGCAATTATTGCAATCACGTACCTGCGATCCAATAATTGACTATGAGGGCACTATCTCCAACACTATTCAGGCTCCTGCAACTCGTCCTGCACTCCCAGCACCACCTCCACACAGAACTCCTGCACAGCCTACTCGCCAATTCCATCAGGCACTGAGAAACATTTCTCGAGTACAGGGGAATATGCCTCCAGCTAGAAGGAACGTGCCGAGACGCCAGGTTTACAATTTGGCGGCCGTAGAAGCTGATACGGTTGGTCAGGATAACCCTGGTAATTCTCTTCAACCTTTTTCACACCCTTGCATCACTTTGTTATTCTTCACACACTATCACCAAACTTTCTTTGAATCTGTTATACTTTCCTTTTACAAATTTCGAGGACGAAATTTTTATAAGGAGGGTAGAATGTAACGACCCCAAATTTCCTATACAGATTTTTCAAAATATTTTTTTCAAAAATTCACAAAGGGGTATTTATTGCCTGAGTATAAGACTTAAGTAATTAATTGGCAATTTAATTACAAGAAGGAGCTTGTGGCTCATTGGTAATACTTTGCACTGCTGAACCAAGCCACCAGAGTTCAAATCCCATGCCCCACATTATTTTATTTATTTATTTTGTTTTAAATTCTTTGGAAGCCCAACAGTCCACACACAATAACTCCCAAACTTTGAATTAAACCTGAAAAACTTAATATACCAGAGGCCACCAGACGACCCCCTACCTCCCTGACCTCCGACTCGGACCGACTCGGACGGCGGACCGGCCGACTCGGCACGGCGCCGCCAGCCGGACTAGGCCGGACGGCCAAGTCGTTAACACAAAAAAGTTGACTCTTGGCCTCCCCTACCCCCCTGTATACTCTATTTATTTAGATCGGTTTCAGAAACCTTTGAAATCCCTATTTACTCCATATTTTAATGAATTTTAATATATTTTTACATTTTTTTATTTGAACTCTTCACCTACCCTAACCCTAGCCTAACCCTATAAATACACCCCCTACCCTCTACCCTCTCACTCACATTTCTGAGCCAACTTTCTAAAATTCTAAAGAGATCTTGTGTACCTTGAAAACGAGCTCGAGGCGAAACTCCGACGAATTTCCCGGCGGAACTTCCGGCGATCGTTTTAGGAACTACCGGCGACGACGCAACACATCGGTGATTCCACTACTTCCCTCTCACCCTCTAGTGTAATCTAAAACCCGTAAGTCCCTTTCTATCTCTCTTTTCCATTCATAAAATACGGATTTACAAAACCCGACGGAATCGGAACAAAACCGATTTCCGATTCAGTTTTCTATAAAATTCCACTTCTCACTAATACAATTATACTTAAACTTCCTCATGCTGACTATTAAATACTAATTAAATAATTTGAACAAGTTTCATCACATGAAATGATAGCTATTTCAATTTATCGTATTTTTTCACTTAAATACCACATTGTTTCAATTCTTCATTTAACCCCATCAAACTTATTATACATTTAAAGTAAATCACGAGGTAACGACCTACCTCCTCACACACTTATATGCAACACCCCCGAGAACCTAGAATACGAGAAAACAAACATTTGCATTTAAATACCATATACTTAATAAAATTATTTCTAAAAAGATTTAGTTTTGATACACTTTTTAAAGAAGTACCACTTATTAGGAAAATACGATAAGTTGTGGACATCGGTCGTTTATCTAAACCTGACTTTGTGGTGTCTAGACTAGGCAAGTGAGAAAGATAACTTTAAAAGGCCCGTCTCACGGTGATTCGTGAGCGGATCCCTCCTTTCCTCACTTGTACTTACCTGGCCACAATTGGCGGTGAAGAGGCGATTTGAGGCATCTAATAACTTATCGTTTAGACCATTTAGAAATAGTCTAGTTGACTTAGGAGACCCTAGAACATAGAATACGGAAAATTGACATTTTTACAAATAAATACAATTTACTTTATAAAACCGTTTTCTAAAGGATTTAGTATTTTACAATCTTTGCAAAGCGCCGCTACAACCCATTTTGGGGAACCCATTCGGGATGGTACGGTTTATCGCACACCCTCGGGCTTAGTAGTGCGAGATTCAGACCTCCGCAAGGAGCATTCGGTCTCGAAAGATTTAAAATACGACATCTTAAGAAAATGAGATTTTCTAGAATATAAAATATTTATTAAAATTATTTTTTTATAAATATATATATATTTATCATTAAAATATCTATTTTGTTATGATATAAATATTCCATCTTTTTCTAAAAATCACAAGAACAAATTTTACACTAAAATACCATGAATTTCAAATAAATCAATATTATAAATAAATACCTTTAATTATGAATCTAGGATATTTTCACTAGAAATATCACAATATAAAATCCACATTCATTATAACTCTAAAGACGAATAATGAATACTTGAGGTGTATTTTGAAAAGTATATAAAAGTATTTTTACGTAAAAACCCCTCAAGTTTTATAAATTACTCTAAGGACCCTAGCAATTATAGGTTTAAGAAATAATCAAGACTTCGATTTATACTTCTAATTGTCTGAATCGGATTTGAGTCTGATTAATCTGGCTTGAATATGATTCAAGTATAATCTACAATCTATAATCTACAATTTTCAATATTACAATTCAACATGAATTCATGAATCCAATTATCAATCTATACAACTTGACTGAACCGAACCATGGATATACATTCCATTGACATGGTTCTCCAGTTATTCCATTTACATGATTATACCGTTACATCCGTTTACTGATATCATGGTTTCGGTCAGTCAACCAATTATACAATCAATACAATTTACAAGACAAACAATACAAACAAAACACTATGGGGTTTAAGGGGTAGATTGGTACGGAAGGTGTTAAAAGTGGCATGAGACGGTCAGATTTAAGACACCTAACATGAATCCAATTGCCGTTGTTCCGGGCCTTCTAACAGAGCCTTGTACTCTATATTCCGTTTGCCCTGGTCTGTAGCATACAGAGACCCCTTTCGTATACACTGGCATTCTTCTGTACCAAGCTACAAACAACAGCTTAACACTAAATACAACAATATAATAATATAATACCACTGTAAAAGTTACTCTCTCTCTCTCTCTCTTACTCTCTGTCTATTCTACTTTCCTCTTATCTTTGGGACTTACCGAGCGACCTGTTCGCTGACGACATTCTATTTCCTTCTTCTTTGAATGTCGTCAGGTGATTTGGACCCATCAGAGATCGAGCCAACTGCAGAAGACATGGATCAGTACAGCGAAGACCCTGAGCTCTAGACATTGTACATTTTCTATTCAGTACCTTTAATTTCCTGTCATGCCATTGTTTAGGCATTGCTTTTATTTCAGTTGTATTTCCTTTTCATGCATTGTACAAAAGAATGTTAATAAATAAAGTTGTTGTTTTTATTATATCTTGTCTCTTGTGTATTTACTTTTATATTGCTTAGATACGCTTATCGTATGTACTTCTGAATATATACGTAGCGGACCAGTCACGTCCCCTTCGCCGTATACTGGGAAGCGGGGCGTGACAGTTTATTATCTTGCATTAATCAAAATTAATGCGGTCCCATCAGTTTAATCCTATCACACCAGAAAAGAACAAAAATACGATGTACGTATATACCATCCGCATTCACCACGGGGCCCCGTCATCACCCGTCAGGTTACTTAACTAATGACAGAGCGGGGGCTAGACTAGCGTAGGTGCAAAACATATACAATATCTACTAGTATATATATAAGTATATATAACATTCGTCTCAGGCATGATAATAAGCAACAACACAGAATCACAACCAACAATACAGATTGGTGGATAATCTTGGAGCCCCGGATTTCATTTGAGCCGCAAATAAAACCCGACGTTCCCGGTCGTGTGGATAGCATGTGCAATGAAAACCTGGACCCCTACGAGCGCGGAAAGTTACCCACCAATCCCAGAAGTGAGGAAACCCCCTTCAACAAAGTGAATGGGTCACCCAGCACTTCACGGAATCCGGTAACTTGGGCGCCCCTCCGTGGGTCATCCTATACCCCCTACAAGTGCGGCGAATAGCCTGCCAATTCTAGAATGAAGCCCCCTCCGTCTCAACGCCATGAGATGCAGGCTTGTTACCTTCTAGAACCCGGCTATTTGTGCACTCCACCGTGGGGTAATTCTAGTACAGAAAATGAAAATAATATATACAAATGGTGACATCGATCTCAACCCGGTCGTGCCCCAAACAAATAATATACAATCCAGCAAAGACGGCAGTCTACATGTCGGAAACTTGCCCCGTAATAACAAATGTACAAATGAATAGAAATTGTTCTAAACCATTGCACCAAATGCTATCCACCATGACCATCCAATCACAATCACAGCACAAGCACAAAATATCAACGCGAATGTCATGTTCGTAAAACCCGTCTAAAAGAACATAAAGCAATCAGAGAAGTTGTGCCAATCGAATGACATTCACGGTCGCAGATAAAAGTGAATATACTGTAAACTATTAAACAGTGTCAAATATAACGACTTCGAAACACTCCAAATTGCCCCAAACTGAAAAACAACAGAAAATCAAATCTGGGCAAAAATAAACAACACCTGAAACCCAAACTTCAAAAGACAAGAACACTGGCCAAAACTCGATGCAATTCCCTTTAAGAAAACAGGTGATGCCGGTTTTATCCTTGTTGTGGCCGGTCCAAAATGTTTGGAATCGTGTTGTTTTTTGTCAGTGTTCATCTGTCTGTGTAAAGAGCACTCTGCACTTGCTTAAAAAAATTGAAGCCTCTGAAAAATAGACAGAAATTTGAAGTTTGGTTTCAATGTTACGGAGTTATTTCGGTTTCGTTATTTTAACATTGTTTAAACTTGCTAGTGTAGGGTTTATTGGCTGGCTCTGATAACATGAAAGGTTACGCTAGTGCCCCGGCCAACTACCGTGACCAAATGCGGAACAAAAAATTTTCTAACGATTAAAACATGGCACTAGAATAACTCTTAACCCGGATCTTACCATAAACCTAACTAGCTAAATAAAGAGAGCTATCTACTATGATGAATAAATCTCACCAAACGAACCAAGTCCTTCAGTCTTCTTTCTTCATCTTTAGCTCCAAGTGGCTACCTTGAACATACTTGATCTTCTTTGTTGGCTCTTTTGGTTCTCCGTGATCGATCTTGCTCTCCAGTCCTCCTTTGTCGTAGATGATCCACCCGGGAGATATGATTCATGGCTCTAGCTCCTCACAATATGTCAAGTGGAGCAACTAGAGAACTTGGGTTGCTAAACCAAGTAATCTAGGATGTAGTGTGAAAATCTAAGTGTTTGCTATCTCTTTTTTACCTCTTCACTTATTTCTCAACCTATGAGAATGGTAGTGAAGAAAAAGATGATGAGGGTGGAGGAAACTCAAGAGGAGGGAGGAAATAAAGAAAAATGGAAGCTCAAGAAAATAATGAAGTATCCATGAGAAAGAAAATCAACACAAGGGTTTTGTGTATGAATTCTCAAGAATAAACAAGTGTAGCCATGCTTCAATAGTAATCACAAATGAATAAAGAATTCATTTGTGAACTATTGAAGCCATGCCACTCACCATGCCTCCCTCTTCTTAATTTCCACCTCATTTCCATTTATCAATAAATGGAAAAGTCCATAATGAGGTGTCCACCTTCTAGAAGGTAATCTGTAATAAAATACGGATTACAGTCTGCTGTATATACATACCTGCATTCGGATAAAAACACGAATGCCGAAATAGATAGAATAACACGAAGAACGTAATACTAGAATATACTTATCGAAATACATATATCTAAACTATTAAATCAATACCCGATTTAATAATCCGGCTCAAACCCGAGCAGGCTAATATTAGCAACTGTCCGATCGAAAATCCGAGTACAAAGCACATCAATCGATCGAGACCCTGCACGTATCCAATACACCTACTACATCATTTCGCCTGAACCAGGGAAACCCTCTGTGTGGGACTCTAAAGACGCGATAGTACGCTGGCAGTGAGTTACTGGATAAATCCATAACCACAAGCACGTCAGCGGTACTAACTGTACGTAACGGCTACCCGGGTACCTGTCGAAAAGGAAGGCCGACGAGCAAACTCATCCGGATCCCTACTGAGCCTATCTGTGACAATCTCCGTACAGTCCGGTCTCTTCGTCTGAGAGTATCGCATACCGGGTCTAGCGGGGTGGTAAACGTTAGACCCTGATAACCTGGTAATTCGTGCTGATGCGGCTCAGGACCAATCCGGAAAACTACTGATCAGCCTATCAATAAATCCCAACTGCCTTGGCCAAGGTCTTATGGTCCTGACCAATCAAAACATAGTGCAATATCGACTCCCAATACCGGGAGAGACGAATCCCCGACAATCGCTCACTGCCTCCATGTGGCTCGGGACTGTACCCAACCAAAACCTGTTTGCACGCCGCAGTAGAGCCATGGTAGGGTAGTGATCAAAGCACAGTGGGAACTCACACGAGACAAATGACTATCTCAGATCTAAAGACTACCATGTACTAATGTCACCTGAGAAGTTCTATCTGACGATAGGTATAGTACCACCTGGAAGTCCTCGGTGAGTCCGTCCGGTGTACTCACCCCCAGTGAGCACCTGTATACGATCTTAGGTCTAAAGACCAATGGTTGCGGGACCAAACCATCACCCCTCGTCGGGGTCTAGAAACGTATACACTAGTCCACTCCGGAATATCGATGTCCAGTCTCGATACTCCCACAACTAGGGACCATTTAAGGATGTGCGTACCGACTACCCAGCTCCCACAAGTATGATCGCCATCACAACGCAGGTAGTCTAGCAATGATTCTATGGGCTTTATCAACATGTATAAAAGATATGTAATAATAAGTAAAACATACACATATTAACATAAAGTCAAACCAAATAGCATACTTATATCGAACAAGACTGTCATGTACATATATATGTCCAAGCATCCATATGCATACATATACAATAATGGCCTCTAGGGCATACATATCCAACACCAATTTTGGGCCAGTTCGGATAAGCGGTGTGAAACGATAGGTTTGAAACCATGGTTTTGTAATCAAACCATATTTTGGGATGTATTTAGAGGAACGGTGTGCAACCATGGTTTTGTAATTATGGAATGCTTGGATTACCTAAGTCATGGTTTTGTAAGCATGAATTTTGAGAAAAATTAAAAATTATTAAAAATTCCAACCAGTCCATTCAATTTATTAAAAAAATAACAAAAAGGGGCCGCCGTTTCTTCCCCTCCGCGAGCGATGGAAAAAGATACTATCTCGTTGCTTTTCTCGCCGTTCAAATTAAGCAGTGGGAACCGTTCAAATTGAGCGGCGGTGAGCGGTGGGAACCGCTCAACTCTGGGAGGCCTTTATATCAGTTATTTAGATTGATGTTTAAATTAAAGTTTCGATTTTCTTTTCTAGCCGTCTTTGGTAGGAAACAAAATGTTGCAAGGATGAAGGTCAAATATGAAAAGGACGGATGAATAGAATAAATCTACCGCCAACTCTTTTAAGAAAATGGTTTTTACTTAAAACCTACTCGATACTTAGCTAATTACTAAAAGAAACCGTGAAACTTGATATTATTTATTACCCAAAAAGGTTTTGGAAAAACGGTCTAAGTCCCTAGGTTTAGAAATCAATTGGTAAAACCACTTAGGCATAAAAATCTAGTAAAAAACTTTCTGAATCCAAAAAGTTATATGTTTATGTTCCTATAATACAACAAACTATATTTGCTTTTTATCATTCCAAAATTACCCTTGTCAAGTTTTGCCAAATAACTGCTATATTTAACAGGCAAACTGCTACATTTAACACGTACATTGCTATATTTAATAAATGTAGTAGTTATCTGCTAAGTGTAACAGTTAATGTAAATCATTATATCTGATAGATATAGTAATTATCTGCTAAGTATAACACTTAATATAGTAATTTACCTGCTAAATATAGTATTTTACCTGTTAAATATAACAGTTATCTGCCGGAAATTGGTAAGGATAATGTGAAAATATTAAAACGTAAAAGGTAGTTGGTTGTACTATAGAGACTTAAACCCATAATCTTTGGGATCTAGAAAGTTTTTTACTGATTTTTTTTTGTTGTGGTGTTTTTTTTATTGCTCTTCAAGCCTAAAGAGTCAGACACATTTTTCCAAATCTTTAAGTTGCTTATTTTACCCTCTCCAAATTTTCCGTCCAAAGAAAAGTATGGCTATTAGCTAATTTATAATATCCTCATCTACCATACTTATAACACCACGACTCTATTCGACAAAACCACCATTTCTCTCGTGTTCTTTATCTTCATATTCCTTTTGATCTAAACTCTTATTTTTAGGGCAATCCAAGAACTTTTCTCCCTTCGCTTTCAATTTTCCACCTATATGAAACCTGCAATTACCAGCATTCGCATTCCACTGCTTCATGGCCGAAAAAGGTTGAGAAAAAAAACCATATTCTATTTGCCAATTAGAGGATTTGAAGATCAATTTCTAAAACCTAATTTGAATTGGGGTTCTAACTGTGAATTTTAGATGAAGAAAAGAGAAAACAACTGGTTTAGGTGGTTTTAATAACCTTATCCCGAGTTTCTCTCTTAACTGGCTAATGGAGTGAGGGAAAATGGCCGGTGGGTGTTTTACGGGCAACTTCAAAGTTTTTTTTATATATAATTAGATAGGTTTTGAGGTTTTTTTTAGTAATTAGCTAAGTTTTGGGGTCCTATGTAAAATACCCTTAAGAAAATTGGTCTGAATATATTACTTGCATAGCACACGCCCACAACTAACTTCAATAAATTAAGCAGAATATGGTCATGAGCCTAACATTCGTTTCACAAGCAATTCAATTTTCGCATGCTTGGTGATTAAATTAGTACACGTTTTCCCAAACCTTTTAATTAACTAATTAAATGCCAAAACATGCACGAGATACACGACAACAATCAACATGACTCGCAGAATTCACACGGGTTGCTCGTTTTATACTTCTATAACATGCATGCATCAACAAAAGCTATTAACTCGGTTGGTTCGCTTATGGAAATAGTGCATGATTCGAACCTCAGGTGAAGAAGTGACCACAAATTCATGTTTTCAGGACAAATTCATAAGTCTCGGATGTTTATGATGTGTGTGTGGATATGGGTATGGTGATGGTGTGTACGTAGGCGAGGCTTATGGGCCAGTTAAAAAAAACAAAAACCAATACTGGAGATGTAAATGTATACGGATAATCTGAGTAGGATTCATATCTGAATCTGATTTTTATTAAATATGAATATTGATTTTCATTACCGATGGTTGTCCGTATCTGTATCCAATATAATATCTGACTTGTTATAATATCTGATTTTCATTACCGATGACAATATATGTATAATTTTTACGATATTCGTTTTATATTCGTATCCGTATCCATATCCGAACATTTTCAAATACAAGTAAGGATTTTAATTATCCGTATTTGTATTTATATCCGTCAATGACTACCGGATACGGATATGATTATACTTACATCTGATCGGTATCCATACATTTACATCCCTAGCTCATACAACCAAAGAGAGGTATTTTGTTTGATGATCCGTCTAAAAATTTAATGGATGTACATAAAAGACAACCCCAAAAAGGAATTTGTCATTGATGATTTTCCATTCATGGCTAAAACATTTTGGAAGCAGTTCCAACTGTGTGTTAAATTGTTAATAGTCAAATTGTTATTGGATCAGGTTGTTGATGCTATTTTTTTCCCCTTTTTACAGCGGCTTCGAACTATTGCATCAAATATTTTGCATTTTGATGGCTTATGCATTTCGATGATCCATTTATTTAGTTTTGATAATAGTTTAAATATGAATAGTTTGTTTAGTACCACTTGCTTATCATATTGACACTAAACTCGTATGCATTTGATGCTTAGCTTGTTTACCTATATCTTATGAATACCGAATAATATATCAATATCGCATGCTATACTTATATTATATTCTTGATATTGATATTTTAGTCTCGTTCATTATTTTGGTAATTCATAATATGAATTTTTATATACATATGATCTAACATCTTGCTCTTCATTTAATATGTATATAAATTTGGTATATCAATATCCCATACTTTACTTTTGTTTTTATCTTGATATTGATATATTGTTCATAGTTGTGATATCGAAACAATGAATGATCATATATTTATCCTTATTAACTTGCTTTTATTTCATAACATTGTATATGATGTGCTTTGTCGTTTTCATATTGTTTTTCAGGATGTTCACGGTATCTCACAACACACGTGTATAAAGAAAGATGGGGGTTATTGAGTTTAAACGGATATATCTAATGAAAGTTGGAGAATACGAACAGATGCTTCACAATTTTCCTAAGTAGCCAAAATTCAAGGGATCCGAGAGTTCTTGCTACGAATAACCAAATAGCTGAAAGCTAAGTCCAAATTTGAAGCGTCAAAATTCGAAATCGAAGTAAAGTCCGTTTGGAGATCAAATATCGACTTCAAGACGCAAGTGAGTGAAATGGCGTGTTCGAGTTTGAAGCGTCAAGTGTCGAAACCAATTTGAAAATCAATCAACCAACGCAAGTTCAAGCGAAACGCCAAAATTTCAAGAGTTCAAGTCGAGACGTCGAAAATTCAAGATTTCGAAAAAATGCGTTGACCGACATAGGAATCTTTGTAACTGTAACAACCCTAAATTTGTTGTACAACTTTCTGTAGAATTTTTTTCAAAATTTAAAGAAAGTGGTACTTTTGCTTGAGCACAAGTTAAATATTTGTTTTGCTTATTAATTAAAAGAAGGAGCTTGTAGTTCATTGGTATTACCTTGCATTGCTGAACCAAGCCACCAAAGTTCAAATCCCATACCTCATATTATTTTTTAATATTGTTTTATTTTGAATTTTTAGAATACCAAAGATTTACACGTGCATATCTCACAAAAACCCCCACTTCATCCAAAAACCTAACTGTGCCAGTGAGATATTGAACCGACGGGGCACACTCTGACCACCGGACTCGGCCGATAACATTTTATTACATTTAAATACATTATTTTCAATTAAACCTTTCACCTACCCTAAATCCTAGCCTTACCATATAAATACAACCCCTACACATACACACACCTCACTCCAAAATTCTGAACAAAACTCTCAAGAAATTTCCTAGAACGCTAGTGTACTTTGGAAGAAGCGAAAGGCGAAGCTCCGACAATTTTTCCGGCGACAACCCTAGGAGATCCCGGCGACGAAACGACGCAACGGAAGCTACGTCCACTCCCTCTTCCTCTCCTCTTTAAGCTAAACCCGTAAGTCCCACCTCCCTCTCTTCTTTTCTACTCTAAAATCATCTTTTAATAAAACCCGACGGAATCGGAGTCAAACCGATTTCCAATTCGATTTCTTTCTAAAAAGCCCACTTTTATTAAACTCAACCCTATTAAACCATTACATGTTGACTATTAATCATTCACAAACATGTTGAACAAGTTTTATGACAATTTATATCATTTTGTAACTTTTATTGCTCTTTTCAGTAAAATACCATGTAGTTTCATTTTGATATTAGATCATCACAATCTTGATATATCTTTAAGTTAGATCACGAGGTAATGACCTGCCTCCTCACAACACTCATATGCAACATAGCACAATACTTTTGGGAACCTAGAATATGGGAAAATGAAACATTTCAAATAACCATGAATTAATAAAACCATTTTCTAAAATATCAAGTATTTTACATAAATCTTTGCAAAGTACCGCTACAACCCAATTTGGGGAACCCGACTGGGATGGTGCGGATTATCGCACATCCCTTGGCTTAGTAGTGCGAGATGCAGACCTCCGCAAGAAGCATTCGGTCTCGAGAGATTTAAAATACCAAAATCTTAAGAAAATGAGATTTCTAGAAATATAATATATATATATTAAAATTTATTTTATAAATATATATGTGTGTGTGTGTGTAATATCAAAAATACCTATTTTTTTATGATATAAATACTTCAACTTTTCCAAAATCACAAGAATCACTTTATATTAAAATACCATGAATTCCATACAAAATCAATATTACCATTTAACACCATATATTGTGAAAATTAGGTTATTCTCATTAGAAATGTCTCATGTATAAAATCTACACTTATTTCAACTCTTAAGACGATAATTAAACACTTGGGATGTATTTTTGAAAATTATACAAAAGTATTTTTATATAAAACTCCCTCAAGTTATATAAATTACCCTAAGGACCCTAATAAATATAAGTTTAAACGGGACCAATCTCTTGAGCCTCAGGGAGCTGGAGAAGTGGGTGCTTGCCTATTTAAGATAGACAACTTAACAACGGTGTTATCAACACGGTAATCGTCTTTGAAAAAAAACACAAATCCTGCCGCCCATGTGCAGCGGTTACCGATAATATCAAAACAATCAGGTCTTCAATTTCTTTTATAATTGTTCTGACTTAGACTGGGTCTCATTAATAATCTGACTTGAATATGATTCAAGTACAATCTGCAATCTACTATCTAACATGAAACCATGAATACGTATATTCAATCTATTCAATCTGTATTGATTGAACCGAATCATGGATATACTTTCATTTACATGATTTTCCAGTTATATTCATGATTCTCCAGTACACCCATTTACTGATATCATGGTTTCGGCAAATCATCCAATTATACAATCTATATTACAAGACAACACAATACAAACAATACAAACAAGATATCGCGGAGTTTAAGGGGTAGATTGATACGGAAGGTGTTAGAAGTGGCACGAGACAGTAAGATTTAATACACCTAACCTGAATCCAGTTGCTGTTGTACCGTGGCATAAACGGTTCCTTCTACTACACTTGCCTCTAGTCTCTGGCATATAGAGACTCCTCTCGTATACACTGGCATTTTTCTGTACCAAGCTACAAACAACAGTATTAACCATATAATACAACTTTAAAAGCTACATTCTCTTTCTGTCTATTCTATTTCTCCCTTATCTTTGGGACTTACCGAGCGATTTGTTCACTGACGACGTTCTCTTTCTTTCTTCTTTGAATGTCGTCAGGTGATCTGGACACTCCAGAGATCGAGCCCACTAGTGAAGATTTGGACCACTTCATTGAAGACCCAGAGCTTTAGTTCATTGTACACTTTTATTTCAGTACTTTTCCTTTTCTGTTATGCCATTATTTAGGCATTGCTTTCATTCAGTTGTATTTACTTTTCCATGCATTGTACAGAAAGAATGTGAATAAATAAAGTTGTTGTTCAATTATATTTTTTGTATCTTGTATACATTTCTTTTATATTGCTTAGATACGCTTAGCGTATTTACTTCAGAGTAAATACGCAGCGGCCTCGTCGCGTCCTCTGCCCGTACACCGGGAAGCGGGGCGTGACAGGTTTTGTTGGCGGCCCATGTAGATCAGAGTTGTATGCAACACTACCATGCAGTTCTGTTCTGCGTGAACAACCTAAGCAAAATAACACAAGAACCAGCAACTAAAACATTCTTTACAATCCATACTCCTTGAATCTTACATTTCATATTCTTTGAATCAATACTTTGAATCGTATTGATGAGTCCTTAGAGTCCCCCACAGAGGGTTGTTACGGTTCAGGCGATATGATGTAGATGGCGTATGTTGGTACATACAGGTGTCCGATTAAATATATGTACAGGCTACACAGACTTTTATCGGACGGTTGATAATACTAGCGGCTTAGGATTGAGCCGGATTATTAAATCAAGTTTTTATTTAATAATATATATATATATATATATATATTCTAGTATTATTGTCCACTATTCATTTTCTTTCTTAGCTATTCGTATTTTTATACCCATACGCGTATATGTATTTCGATACGTATACAGGGTTGTATTCCGTATTTATACGGAATATCTTCTGGAAGATTGACACCTCATTATATGATTTTTCTTTTTAGAAAATCATTTTGGAAATGAGGTGGAGAGATGAGCTAGCATGAGCATGGTGAAGTTATGTAGAGAGGTTTGGCTAAGGATTTGCTTATTGCAAAATGGATGAGATATTTTTTCCATGGTTGAAAACACTTGGCCATTCTTCTACATCACACTCACTATACTCATTTTCACTCTTGATTTCATTCATTCACTCTTGGAGACTTAGTCATTTTCTTGAGTTGCTCACGCCCATGGCTTTCCTCACTTCCTCCTTCTTCTTCTTAGATTGCTCACTTAAGCATGAGACATGAGAGAAAAAGATAGTGAGATGTTCCTACACACCCCACTCTCCATTGCTAGTAACTTTGGAGTGTCGGTTGCTGCACTAGACGAAGCTGGAGTCTGCATTGTCTCCCTCGGATGGATCATCGTTGACGAAAGAAGACCGGCGGCCAAGTTCAGTTCAGGACACCTCAAGGAGCTTAGGAGCATGGTAGAAGACCGAAGGACTTGGTTCATTCGGTATAACCCTTCTATCACTATAGTTTAGCACTTTTTAGTTAGCTAGTATAGGTTTATGGTTCGGTTTTAGGAGGGTTTTCGTTAGCGCCAAGTTTTTTAAACGCCAGTTTTTGTTCCACACCGGCCACAGTTGATGTCCAGGGTGCTACTATAACCCAACACCTCGCTTTCCTGCTTCATCCCTCGCAACCAAACCCACCACATGTTTGACGTTTTGCCCCAACCAAATCCTCGACTTCGACTGGCCATTTGACGCTGTTCCGAGCAGAGAACCGTGGCTCTAAGATCGGGAATGAGTTCGTGCGATCTCCACGAATGTTTATCCATCACCGCCGCTCCGATCCGACGATTTACCGACGATACGCGCCAAGTGTTTGGTGAATTGGCTCAACAAGCTTTCCGTCATTTTCTCACGTTCTCGTTGCGAGCCGTACACCAATGAAACCCCGAGGCAAGTGTTTATCACTGGCTCGCCTAAGTCGGACGACTTGGCATTTATATGATTTCGTAATGATAATTTCATAATTGATTTGATAGATACTGAAACTATAGCCAAATAAAATTTACATGACCGTTGAACTTAATACATAATGTTATAAAGTAATATGTGCATAAACAAAATATGTTACTGTGAATGCATATATGAATTCTATTGTTTAATACTAAACCGATAGCTATGTTTAATATGCATTTGTACTACTTTATGCAAAATTATATCTATAATATGTTGTAATCACTATTACTACTCATTAATAGTGTTGTAGTATTTTATATTGAAGTCTTATAACAATGTATAGTGTTACCTTAGCATACAGTTGAGTAATGCATATTAGTATGCTGAAACGTGTTCATATATGAAAGATTAATATGCAAGTAGTGGTGGTCGTATGATGATATCATTAGCACAATCAGTGGTCATATTACATATAACTAAGGTTTCGTTTCACGTTTAGTATAGAATAATGGTTCAGTTATATTCTATATTCGTTTTCAGTATTTTTATTGTGTCCCAATTTCGGAGTTTAGATAATGCAGAGGAGGTGCTGCCGGAATTTTCCGTAACTATTTATTCTTTAAAACCGTGGTGCCTCCATACTTTTAGAAGTCATATTTTCGTATAAATATCATGACCTATTATGAAATCCAATCGCATAGGTATTGGCCTATACTGAACATAACACCTTTTAAACCGTAGATGTGTACTGTAGTTTCATGCAGAAACAGAATGTATACCTTAACCTTAGGCAGTGCATGTCTCACTGCATATAGTGGATATTATTAATCCTTCTGATGTGTTGGAAACATAATAAATAAATCTAAATATTACATAACATCAGCGTCGCCTAATTATGCTCCCAACAGAGAGTAAAACGTGTTACAAAACGGACTTCTAGTTCATAAACTGGATTTCCAGTAGTGAACACTTAAAATGAAATGACCATAACTCGCAAACCTTAAACCCAATTGACTAGAAACCAATTTTACTGTAGAGATAATTTAATGCAATGTTTACGCTTTTTATATTGTTCCGCCAAATTATGCACGTGTGATTTTATATGATTTTTCTAATCCCACCGACACTGGTTGCTCATATGTATTCAGTAGTGCATTTACTGTATCCCATCATGTTGCATGACTGTTATACCTTTGTAAACAGTGTTCATCTGTATCGAAACCCTAGTGACCGTGTCACATTACCAAGTGATAAATGTTAGTGATTGGATTGTGGCAAGTACGTTAGTGTAAAAGCGTGATTGAATAATGGAAGTGACACGTACTTGTACACAATCAGCGGAACCAGTTAGTTATTGTATTGTCGACGCCTATGGGGTATATATAAGTGTAACTATAACTGGTATGGGACGGGTATGGAAGCACTTATATTAGTTTCATAGGTAAGACATCGAGCACTGTCCATTTATCCTGGATACCAGTCGAGACATGCTTGATGGAGACCTGTCTCAATTCTCGCATAGACTTGTCATGGAGCGACGGGTATTTAGATTCATGGTCGGTGTTGGATGTAGACCGCGGGGTGTGGGGTAGTTTGAGTGTGAGTTCGATTAATGGAATCTCAGGAGTCCCACTGCCGGCATATTTCGTGATTTCGAGATTTGTACTAATCGTGTTTCTGATTCTTACTGATTGTGATTCGGGCCCATGTTTCCTTTCCCGGGCTTACCCTTGGGTTGGGAATACTCCTGCGGTGGTTGACGCTCACCCTCGGACTGGCGATAACTTTAGTGACATGAACTTTGAGACTTAGAGATTGATAGGTTTCGTGATATGGACATTGCGTTGATTACTGATTCGATACACATGCTTTACTGTTGATCTGTACTGGTTATTTCATGCTTACGTCATTACTCTATGTTTACTGCTTCATGTTTATCATCATTGCACGTATTAAATATATGTATATATACATTGCTATTGTGTCGCTCTGACGACCTGAGTATGCATGCTCAGAGTGAGAAGTGGACTTAGCTCAGATCATGATCTTTCTTACCTCGAGAATATTGCAGATATCTAGATCAGTGACGTCGGCTCTATCACGCCCTTTGACTCTATCTGGTTAGTTTTATATCTGTTTTGATAGAATTAGTTATTGTATTTCTCATTACTTGTGCTATGATTACTGAATACCACGTAATGATACAGGCCGAAGTGTGACTACGGCAGAATATTTCCTTGACCGTAGGATCATGGATGACTTGTCACCTCTCGTATTCCGTATTTTGGGAAGCGGGGCGTGACATCTATGCTAACGTCTCTGGTTGGAATTTGTTTATTGACAGACGTCTGCTGAAGATTTTGAAAAATAAATTTTAAAATTTTAGACATCTGCTTTGTGAACTTCAGACGTCTGGTTTGGCTCTGTGCTTTCTATTAAGAAACACAGACGTCTGCAGTTCATCGGGGCAGACGTCTGATATTATGTTTTTGCCAAAACTTTTTCTGCTTCAAACTTCTGACTATTTGAATTTCAGACGTCTGCAATTAAGATTTTTTCTAAAATATAGTTGTTTATAGCCGTTGGGATTTGTCTTATTTGAGGCCAGACGTCTGCCACTTTTGCCTTGAGATGTCTGCCTCGTGTTTAAAACTACTTATCCCCACTTCTTTTGAGTTGTTTTTCTTGTGGGTTATAAATAAGATTTCTATGGGATTTTTTATTGTTAACATTTTGCAATCACTTGAGCTTTTCAATTGCCAATACCTAAGTAGTCCTGAGCAAAAAATCTCATCTCTTGTGAGAGTTTAAAAGAGTTTTCATTTGCTTATCAATTTACTCTCACACACAAAATATTCCAAAACTTTAACTTGATCATCCATGCTTTGTAAGAGTATTAGAGAGAGAGAGAGCTTTGAGAGAACTCCTTTGAGAATATCGTGCTTCATTATAAACCTTCTTCCTTCATTGTGTTTGAGATCTTGAGTGTAACATGGCCATTATAAGATAGAAGAGTATCTTTGTAGAGAGAAGAGCGACGAGTTTGTAAGGGAAGTGTTGTTCGTAATAGCGAACAACATGTGGTGTTTTGAGGAGATGTGTTGGTTTGGCCTCCATTGGAAGTAAGATTGTTAGGTTGTTTGCGGGCAACGTATTTATCTCCGAAAAAGACGTGTTTTAGTGGAATGGGCTCATACGCCTAAAAAAAGTGAACTAGGGGATCTCCCGAACCACTCTAAAATCTCCCGTATTTATATTTGCAATTTCTTATCTCTCATTTACTCATTAAGTTAGAAATTATATGTTATCTCTTTATGCTCATTACTCTTGCATGATTGCAATTTATCACTTGTTATATGCTATAGTTTTATAATTGTTATTTATGCTTAGCTCATATCTATATTTGCTTATTTTATGACTAAGTTTGCAATTGTGCTTTGTTTAGCAAGTGCTGATAGTTTAGAATTTTTAATTTGGGTATTTATGTAACATTTCAGAAAAATAAAATATTATTTTTGGAAAGTTAAACAATTTAAATAATAAATATTATGAATATTGTAAAGTATGGAGATTAGTTTTAATGATATGGTAAAATGATATACCGATAAATTGGGAAATATTTGAAAATTTATATTAAATATTGACTTTAAAAGAATTTACGAAGATTGGGAATTTTACAAATTAGTATACAATTAATTTTATATAAATTAATATTACTAAACTCGATTAGTACTTAATTGCATTA
This sequence comes from Agapanthus africanus, assembly GCA_030015575.1. NCBI lineage: Eukaryota > Viridiplantae > Streptophyta > Magnoliopsida > Asparagales > Amaryllidaceae > Agapanthus > Agapanthus africanus. The sequence goes on along the minus strand of JASDDO010000019.1, from coordinate 819,892,644 downwards.
AGCTTAGTTAGGCATATGACATGCACCATGTCATGTTTCAAAACACATTTTGAATTTCTAGGAACCATGACAGCTTTGTTATTCTTTTTATATATTTGGGGTTTTGGTTTTTTTTGTTTATTTGAAAAAAGGGAAAAGAAAAGAAAAGAAAAGATTAAAGAATAGAGGTATGAGCAAGAGAGAGGGGGTGAGGGATCTTCATTGACCATGGCTATTTCCTCACTTCATTTTCTTCCTTCATCTTCTCCTTCTTCACTCCATGGCAGCCCTCTCCCTCCACCTCCTCTACCTCCTCACAATACCCCCATTTCCACATCAAAACCATATACCCTCTTCACAAAATTCAGGCACAAGCTCACTACAAGTATGGTGGACTAAGCAAAATGAGATTTTTAGCACTTGGGGCAACTCAAGAAAATTCTTGAGTTGCCAAATGAGCTATTCCCTTCTCCATTAGTGTAGTAATTCATTTCATTTAGTTTCTATTTTAGTTTAGAATTGATTTAGTGAGCTTTAGTGATGTTTGAAAATTTCTAGATGAAGTTAAGGGATTCTTGAGTGGTGATGGTGTAATTGAAGTGAAATTAGTGACTACAAACCCCCAGTAGTGTTAAAAACTAGATCAAACAGAGCCTAGACCATGCAATTTGAATTAGATGTCACAATGTCGGTTTTGTGAATATTTGTGCCTACAGAGAATCTGGAGTAATCTGAAACCTTTACTAGAAAAACTAGCAACCCTAAAGACCTAGATGGACCACTAGAAGACCACCCTGTAAATACGACCCCATCCAAGCCACCAAAACCGAGCAGGCCGAATTCCTGGGGTATGTCGCCGGGTCATTTGTGGGCAATGGTGTCTAGGTTGGTTCTGTAGCTTACATACCCTATATACTACCCTACTGTATTGCTTGTTTAGCCTAATTTCACCTGAACAAAAATATGGGACTAGTTTTATGAGATTCTGTTTTGGTTTCCTCGATGTTCAGGACTTGAACTTTGGATTTTGGGTTTTTGTATCGGTCACTTGACGTTTGTACGTCGATATCGGGAGTTGTTTGGTTATTCTTGCATGCGTAGACCATAGGTTTTAACCTATGTGTGTCTCGCGTGCCGTATTGGGTTTCTTGTATTTTGATTCTTGCTTTACGATATAACGTATTTAAAACTATAGGTACCCATGTGGACATCGTACGACAAGGAAAGTGCATGGCGACATCGACTTCGGCAAGTAACGATCAAGGTGAGTAGATGTATATCTATGGGGGAACTCGGGTGGATGGCATATAACACCCCCGCAGTTTCGTAGTATAGTATATGAATATGTTTTATATATATAATTATGTGTATTGGGATACGTGGATAATTAGCAAGAAAGACGTTAGGAGATCATGGGTTAGTTTTAGCGTAATTAGAAGATAGTGCTTTTAGTTTAGTTTCTTAGCCGCGAAACCCTAGAGTAAAGGTTCACACACACACACATGCACACACGTGATATGTTGGGGTGTATATGTTTATATGTATATGTGTGTGTGTGTGTATGTTATGTGTGTGTGTGGATGCGTTAGTGTGTACACACACACACACGGATGATGAGGATAGTATGTGATACTTGGAGATGAGTCGATATGATCGGGCATGATGCTGTGAGATTGGTTATGTGATTTGGGTCATGTTATGAGATAAGACATGATATTATAGCGGATCGTTGGGCGATGTGTTTTCATAAACACGCGGTTATGTGTTATGATAGCAACACCATATGAATAATGAGATATATGTGATATTTGACCCGTACCCCGATTTTGGGATGCCGTACGATGGATTTTACCGTACGAGGTATAAATATGATGATTGATCCGCACTCTTGGCTCGAGAATGTCGTATTATATATTTTATCGTACGCGACGCTATTGAGACGGGATCGCCGACTATTAGATATATCGACTCAGAGTTTAGGTGGAATTCCTTATTTTTTCGACAAGTCTCTTAGTTTAGTCCTGTAGTTTATTTGGTAGATGTTAGCCTGGGCTCGATTCATACTTATTTTCAGAAACTATCGAATCGTGAGTATTTTCAAAAGACAAACCGGGGGATATTACGGATTTCAAAGGACGTATCTTTCCTTAAAAACACCATAGCCCATATTTTCTAAAAACCACGATTCGTGCTATTTCAAATGCCAAAACTGTATGACTCGTATATAGAAATATATATTCTTATATGTTGCGGGTATTACATCTTTTCAGTATATTCATGTTGTTCTCATCGTATTGCATGCTTATACCTGCGTTTTCTTGAGTTATTATGAACCCTATTGTCCGGACACTAGCACCATTACCAATGATGCGTATGCTCCACGTACACTTGCTTGCCGGCTCACACACACATCATCGGTAATTTCCATGTCATGTACACTTTAGAGAATATTACTTCATGGATATAACTGCTAGTAGATAGTTCCGATATATAATTACTATGCTAGTTTAAATATTGCATTCTTTGCTTAGATACCATGCAAGTATATGTATTCATTTGTCATGTGATATTATGGGGCTTTATACTGGTAATTCATTTATTATTTACTCTTGATTATGGAATTTGGATTTTCCCTGAGATTTCTGGATTTGGAGAAACCGCAAGGATTTATAAACTCATTATCATTTCTAAAAATGAAAATTTGCGGTTTTCTCGTGATATGATATTTGTGATGTCTACCATGGGTTTTCTCGGTTTTTGAGCGGTATCATACACCCGATTCGAGGTAGGGGGACCGTCTGCGGGTGCATGGTGGACCCGGTGCGGTACCCCGGGACAAGAAAATCGTATAGAAAGGCATTGAGCCCGGCAGGGGAGCACTACCGACCGGTGGTTGTATGGAAACTTGACGGATATCCGGAGAATACCGTTCGGAGTTATGAGAGAGATGGATATGGGCTGATCCTGACTATGCGGAGCCTATTGGCCGATCCTGACTATGCGGAGCCCAAGATTTGAGTATTATGTGTCGCTGTTGGACACGGACTTCATGATGTTTTGAGAGTCGATGCTGGGCACTCAAGGTTTACCATGATTTGTGTGTCGTTGCCTGGACACTCGTTGGATGGTGCATTAGTAAATGTCACGCATCGATATATTATTATTCTCGGCACAGACTCGAGTACTTTGATATCACACTAATTATACTGTTACCCTTGTATTAGTATTGTGTATTTATTCGTATGACCTAGGAGAGAGTCATACATACGATTTCTTCTCGGTGATATTTTCTACTCACGAGTTGGCAACTCACCCCCGTTATGCCACAGTTTTCTTACAGGTTTTGTCGTACAGGTTTCGTTGCAGCTTGCTGACACGCTGCTTCCTTCCGGGTGATTGCTTTAGTAGGTGGGTTTACTTGTATCATGACTACCATTGTATTTTATTTATATTCAGTTGTATCTAGTAAACTCCATCATCCAGACTTGTATTATTTGATAGACTTAGAAGACCAGATGTATATTCTTTCGACCTTAGAGTCGCGCGCCTGTATTATTATGGTTTTTCTCTGGTTTTCTTGAGGATATTGCTTTTCTTTCTGAGTTTTGATCCTCGCCCTTCTGCGTTGTATATTATATTGCTTGCGTGGTTGTTTCCGCCAATTGGCGAAGAGCTAGCTTCCTTTTGGGGATGCCTTTATTCATCATTATATGTATTTCATATGTTGTACCTGTTTGGGGCCAGTATTTACAAAGGAGACTCTGCTGAATTTTTCGGGAAAATATGATGTTGCCTTTAAATGTTTAATACCACTTATTTTGTTAAAACCACATGCTTCAAAACAAGTTTTCCTTCACTTTTTCTTTTAAATGGTTTAGATTTCTAGGCTTTTGGCTTACTTGAATTAGGTAGGGTCATATAGACGTCATATGATTCAGGTGCCAGTCACATGCCATTTTGGGTCGTGACAAAGTTGGTATCAGAGCGCTAGGTTTAACCTTGGTCCGAGTCTAGGTTTGACTATGCGGAGTCTAGGGCGTATATTTATATTCGTAACCTAGGCTTGATCTTACAGAACTTAGACTTGGTCGAGGGGGTATTAGACCCGAACTTTTGTCGCATAGGTTGACCTTGGTTAATGGATTAGGTGACTTAAGTAGAGTAACGTACTGTGTGTTGTTGGGGTAAAAATTTACACCCCGGTTAACCAAGTCAAAATCAAAGTCAACCCCAAGCCAAGTGGGCCCAAGCCCAGATCCAGTGGGCCCATGCCCGGGTCGAGCCCGAACATGAAGCGGCCGGCCTCCCCCACGCCAAGATAAAATTTTTGTAATAAATAATTTTGTTGCATTTTCTTTTATTTTATTTTCGGATAAATGTAAGAAAAATAGGCATAAAGCCAAATTTTTGTAAAGCCCATGGTTTATGTGCAAAAAGAAATGGCACATGAGCCATGGGATAGGCAAAATGCCATTTTGTGAAGCCCAAGGGGCTATGTGTAAAATGTATGGCCTATAAAGGCAAAAATAATGAAATATCTCAACAACTTTTTCTCTCTCCAAAAAAAAGTTTTAGATCTGAGATCTTTCTTCCTTCTCCAAGGTTCCAAAACCTTCTTCTTTCTTTTGAATTAAATCAAGAGTTTTACTCTTTCTTTTTCAAAACAAATTAGTTTTTCACCACAAAACCCACATAGGGGAACTTGGATCTATCATTAGATCTCAAAAAGAAGAGATTTTTAGATCTCACATCTCTTGAGCCAGCCAACAGAGGAGGAAGGAGAAAAACCCATTTCCCCAACCAAAACATTTTCCCTTTGTTCAGGAGTTTAACTCCACTAATTTCTGTAGTACGCCTGACAAGCGCGCGCGTATTCCCATCTCACTGGGGTGACGAAAAACACCCTACAGATTCTGGCACGCCCGGTGGGACCCAATCTCTCCTCCCATATTTCGGGTTAAACGTTCATGCGAACTCAATCAATACACATATCGATTGCCTATACTGAAATGATGTTTTCTTTTCGTGCAGCAATCAAATTTCGACGACAATGTCTCCCAAGACGAACTCAGCTTCCAACGTGACCCCGATTCCGTACGTGGTCAAGATCAACGCTCGTGTGGTTCTCCCCGCGAGCCTCAGTCGACAGTGGGAGGAACCGCCCCGCCAGTTTGGATCCGTCATCATCTACCCTGCCGGGAGCGCTCATCTGGCGGAGATCCCGGCGGAACAGGCAGCCAAGCCGGTCTAGAGGGGCAAGAGGCCGAATGTCGTGATCGCCGAGGCACCACAACCGAAACTCAAGACGGTGTGTGAACGATTCTCTGGTGCTCCAGCGGGGGGCAAGAACTCCGGTACAAAGGGCAACATCCAATGTTGCGGACGAGCTCACGCGATTACTCCAACAAATGCACAATCGAGCGTATCTCCAAGGCCTTCCATCGCCCGGTCTGCGACGTCTTCCCAAAGAGTTGAAGTCTGCCAGGTGCTTAGAACAGAAAAGTTAAGGCAGAAGCGGCTCAGGTATCAAGCCAACAAGAGGGCCAAGGCTTCGGCCAAATGGAACCATGTGAATTTCCAAGTGCAGGGTTTCCCCGCGACGACGGCTGAGTCGGACGTAAGAATCAGCAATTCCTTCGAGCCTCTGAAGTGGGTTCAGAAAAACGCCATGACCGCCAGAATCAAGAAGACAGCGGTCCGAACAGTGCCACAAAGAGATGTGTCCCGGCCCCAACGGAAGAAGTATGACACTGTCTCATCAAGAGTCTATCAAGCGCTCTGTGCCGCACGAAAGCAGCGGGGAAAACCCAGAAAAGATGCGCCAGCACCATTTAAGAACCTGGTTAGGCCAGTCGCCTTCAATCGACTACCAGCTACCGAAACAAGGGGGTCAAGACAGCAATCCATGAAATCAGCTGCCAATGATAGAAAGACGGCCGGATATATCATCCATACAGTCTATATGACGGGCGGGCGCCCCAGCGACAACCTTCGCAGCAAAAGCAAGGACGGGGCCACCACATCCCAAGCCCAATCTAGCCTGAATGTGGTTGCTGCCGCCCAAGAACAGCCGCCCCCGCTAGATGAAGAAAACCCTCTCGATGAGGATGATAGGCAGAAAGACCCCTCGGTCCATGCAGAGTCAAGCTCGGACAGCGAGGAAGAGCCGACTTTCCGCCCCAGGACTGCGGAGCAAGAGCTGCTTCAAGAGCTTCGAAAATAGCTCAGGAGCAAAGATAAAGAGATGGCCAAGCTCTATTCGAAGATTGACGACTTAACGAACGTGGTGATGCAGCTTACGGCTCAAATTGCTCGAGCACCTCCCAATCAAGCACAAGCCGCTACTAATCAGCCGGGTGATGACAATCCGAGGCAGCCAATGCCTGTTCCTTTAGGACCAAGACTGGTCGAGCCGCATGAAAGCCGGCCGCACTCCGCTTCTGGGGACGCCTTGGCCCCTGATAGCACTATCCCGCTAACACAGGATCGGATAATGGATTTGGTCACCAGCAAGGTTAAAACATTGGTGGCCGAAGCTGAAGCTCAGAAAGAAATCGGCAGTAGTGGCCGGCCATATCCCGCGCAATACGATCTGATCGAGTTCCCAAGCGGCTACGTCATTCCTAAGTTCGGAAGATTTGATGGAACGGGGAATGCAAATCAGCACGTTGCCCACTTCAAAGCATCGTGCGGAAATACAGGAGGCAATGAAGCGCTCCTTCTTCGTCAATTTGTCAACAGCCTGACCGGTGTCGCTTTCGACTGGTACGCGAGCATACCAGACAGGTCCGTCATTACCTTTGCCCAAATGGAGTCTCTGTTCCGGCAAAGATTCATGAGCGTCAGTGATAAAATCTCCATTGCCGACCTTGTGAGGACCAAGCCGGGGAAGAATGAAAGCAACACTGACTTTATCGCCCGATGGCGTAATCTCACGGTCAAGTGCGAACCGCCGCTAGAGCAGGACCAGTCCGTCAGCCTTCTTATTGGGAACCTCAGCAATTGGATGGTCCCATTCTTGTGTACAGCGGGCCTCAAGACATTTCAGGAGCTAACCAAGAAAGTCCAGATGCTGGAACGCTCGAAGCAAGAGTCCCCGCCGGACTCTCAGAGAGACAAAACCTGGAAAAGCAAGCGGGACGACAACCGTAGAAGTGGGAGTTCCAGCAGTACCAATGTCTTCAATGCGTCCGAAAATGAAGAAAAGCGAAGGGCGGGCGAATCCAAAACTAACCGGTCTCGAAAGCCATTGCTGGGAGGAGATGGGCCCACCCTAGATGAGAAAAAGAACAAGGTTTACTCTTTCAGAAGGGACAAGGTTCGCAAGATATTTAAAGATGCCTTGAACAATGGCCTACAATTGCCGGAGTCGAAAAGACCCCAAGAAGCAAAAATGACCGGCAATCCTCTGTATTGCCCGTACCACCGAGTAGTGAGCCATGCGATCGAGGATTGCTATATCTTCAAAGACTGGGTCGAGAAGCAATACAAGGCTGGAGAGATCGAGCTGTCTAAAAGCATGTTGGTGAACAACCAAGTTGCAACCACCAACTTTATACAGACAGAAGTTGAAGCCTTCTGGAAGCAGATAGCCGAACCCGCTGCCCCGAGAAATGAGATGGACTCATCACGGTCTCCATGGAGTACGCACATATCTAATAAGACGAAGAAGATGCTAAAGCTGCTTCAGAAAGAGCCCAGGATGGAATGGGAAGGACAGAAGAAGCCTACCAGTCCAGCTGCCAATGCGGCTCCATCAGGCTCAAAATCCAAGAAGCTCAAGAAGAAGAAAAGTGCAGCTCGGCGCAAAAAAGAGTCTGTAGGGAGATCGACCATTCAAAAATATATCGATTCCCTCGAAGAATATGAACAGAGGGAAAGAACATTGGTACAATTGAAGGAGTTCTTCCCTGTGCAAGCGGCTGAAATTCTGGAGGAGTTAGAAGAAGACTCCAATGAAGAAATCCCAGTAGTGACCTGCTACGCCATCCATCTTGGCAGTGACTCCGAGGATGAGCTCTGTTTTCCTGAAGAGGATGAGGAGCTCGCCACAACGGCCAATCAAATCCAGCTTAGAAGCGGCAGGGCTCTACCACCAAATCAGGGCAACGCCCCAAAAGGGAAGGAAAAACAAGTCGCTAATGAAGAAGATGGCAGAGAACCGATTGATGAAAACATAAGTCCTTCCTCGGTGGACTATAATGTCTTGGCACATCTCCGGAAGCTTCCGTCTCTCCTGAGCATCTACGACGCCTTGGTCCTATCTAAGGAGCTTAGAGATGTTCTCATTCACGCTATACAAAACCCCGAGCGGTACCAGGCTCACATTGCGGAAATTAATATGAAAGAAGCCCAACACGCTTTGTATGCCGCCGCAGTCACATTTAAGGATGAAGACTTGCTACTGGGAACGGCTGAGCATAATCGGCCGCTTTACGTGACCGGGTACAGCGACGGAGATCGAATTAATCGCATATTGATTGATCCGGGGTCCTCAGTGAACATCATGAACTTGCGAACTCTGAAGAGTTTGTCAATGGACGTCCGACACCTGTCAAGGGAAAGGATTGTCATTCAAGGCTTCAACCAAAATTGCCAGCAAGTTCTGGGGTCTATAGCTTTGCCAATCAAATTCGGGGATCTGCAAACTGAAGCTAAGATATACGTGATCGACGCCGACACGTCTTATAAGATTCTCTTAGGGCGGCCGTGGCTCCACGATTACGGCATCATTCCGTCAACTCTCCATCAGTGCATGAAGTATACTAAAAATGGCGAAGAAAGACGCATTGACGGAGACATCCAGCCGTTCGGTGTGCATGAAGTCAGGTATGAAGATTCTCGGTACTTTATGAACCACCAAAATGCTAAGCCACAACTGACTGAGGATAGACCGGCCCCAAGACTCAAAAGCAAATCTGCGCCGGCTGTCACTTTCAAAAGCAAAAATACCCAAGTGCGCCCGCATTTCGGCAGCGACACTGATGAGTCCGATGCTGGAAGCCCGTCCTCCCGTAAAACTCGCCCTCGTTTCAGCAGCGATACGGACGAATCTGTTACCGAAGGCCCGTCTAGCAGCAAAGTCCGCCCTCATCTTGGCAGTGACACTGAAGAGTCAGAAGAAGAGGACCTGCCGTGCAACAGCTGTGCAGATCGGCCCCCCGTGCAGCAAGCGAAACTACGAGAGACCTTCGAAGTCGCAGAAGGGTCCCTGGCCATCACAAGGGTGCCGGAACGGATGTGCAAAGAGCTCGAAGCATTGTCAGTCTCTACCGTGGACCAGCTGGAAACTTTCTACGTGCCCGGGAGGAAAAATGGACAGAAGGGCATCCTGTTTTACAGGTCAAACCCCGTTGTGCACCCGGACGACCTTTCTAGCGTGTGCCTTCCCTATGAGAGAGGCATAAGAGCCGTCCTCAATCCCAGATACTATGCGCCCGAGATGCGGGAATACTTTAAAAAGTGCGGATGCCGGTTATATCAAACGGAGTCCGAAGCAAAGTTTTACGAAGGGCTATGGTATCCGCCCCAGGTCCGAGCACTCATCGATGGACGAATTCCAGATAGACGGGGCATAGGCTAGATTCAACCTGATTCCAAAGCGTGCTACATGATCCATGTTGGTGAGGCCAGCGAAAGATCAAATGATGATGACGAGATAGCCGAGCCAGAAGAAGCTCCTCAAGAGCTCGAAGATGGCGGACAAGCAACCTTTGATGAGCTAGCCGAGATTGACTTAGGAATGCCCGATAATCCAAGGCCGACCTACATCAGCTCACTCTTGTCGGAGGAAATGAAAGAGCAGATAATTGCCCTGCTGCGTGAGTTCGTCGACTGCTTCGCGTGGACGTACAAAGAAATGCCTGGCCTTTCTCCTGAGGTAGCCGTGCATAAGCTGGCTATATCTCCTGATGCTAAGCCAGTCAAACAAGCTCCTCGAAGAATGAGAAGGGAGTTGGAAGAAAAGGTCATCGAGGAAACCAAGAAACTCATCGATGCCGGCTTCATCAGGGAAGAGAAATATGCAGACTGGATCGCATGCATAGTCCCAGTGAAGAAGAAAAATGGGCAGATCCGAGTTTGTGTCGATTTCAGGGACCTCAACAAGGCATGTCCTAAAGACGACTTCCCGCTACCGGTCATGGAAATGATGGTCGATGACACCTCAAATTACGAACTGTTCACCTTTATGGATGGCTCGTCTGGATATAATCATATCAAGATGTCGTCTGAGGATGAGAAGCATAAAGCATTTCGAACCCCGATCGGAATATATTGCTACAAGGTAATGCCATTCGGACTGAAGAACGCAGGTGCTACATATCAAAGGGCAATGACTAATATCTTTGATGACCTAATCCATAAAGTCGTCGAATGCTATGTTGATGATCTGGTTGTCAAGACTAAAGCCAAGGCCGATCATATCCAAGATCTCAGGACCGTTCTCACCAGACTGAGGGAATACGATCTGAAGATGAATCCTCTGAAGTGCGCTTTTGGCGTGTCATCGGGAAAATTCCTGGGCTTCATAGTCCGACATCGAGGGATCGAAGTTGACCCATCAAAGATAAAGGCCATCATGGAGATGCCCCCTCCGAAGAGTCTGACGCAGCTAAGATCTTTCAAGGCAAGCTTGCTTATATACGGAGGTTTATCTCAAATTTATCAGGGAGATGTAGGCCCTTCTCAAAGCTCATGAAAAAAGGAGCTCCTTTTATCTGGGATACCGAATGTCAAGCAGCGTTCGAAAGCATCAAACAATACTTGTTGCACCCTCCAGTGCTGGCCGCTCCCATTCCAAATAAACCGTTGATTCTCTATACTGCCGCGCTAGATGAGTCACTCGGTGCGCTCCTCGCCCAGAAAAACGAGGAGGGAAAGGAAAATGCCCTCTACTACCTCAGTCGAACTCTAGTCGGGGCGGAACACAACTATTCCCCAATCGAAAAGCAATGCCTGGCTCTGATATTTGCTGTGAAGAAGCTGAGGCACTATCTGCTGGCTCATCGGGTTATGCTGATCTCCAAGGTCGACCCGCTCAAACACTTGATGACCAAAGCAAGCCTAGCCGGCAGGATGGCAAGATGGGCTGTCATGCTACTTGAGTTTGATATAGTTTATACTCCTCAGAAAGCAGTAAAAGGGCAAGCCCTTGCAGACTTTCTCGCTGCTCATCCCATACCAGAAGGGTCGCCGCTAAATTGTGAGTTACCCGACGAACAAGTGCTACACCTCGAGGAAGATGGGCCATGTTGGGAGCTCTACTTCGATGGAGCCTCATCAATAAGAACCTCCAGTAAATCAAGCATCCCGGAGATAAGAGCAGGGATAGGATTGATGTTCATTACACCATCAATGGGAACCCTACGGCGTTCTTTCTCTCTCACCGAGCCTCGGACAAACAACGAAGCTGAGTATGAAGCTCTGATAGCTGGTTTGGAGCTCGCCGTAGAAATGGAAATCCGTCGGCTACGAGTCTACGGTGACTCCCAGCTTGTCGTCAACCAAGTAAGCGGCGACTATAAGATATACAAACCCGAGTTAGCTTGGTACAGAGGTCGAGTGGTGGAACTCATGAAACGGTTCACTCATATTGAACTAACGAGAGTCCCTAGAGCGTTGAACGGAAAGGCTGATGTACTCGCTCGCTTGGCGAAGGAGCTGGCTGATCCTGACATGGACGAAATTCTGATCACAGTCAGGAGCCGGCAAATCCTACCCCCTGTCTCTCTACGAGAAGAGGAAAGCGCGGAACAGAAGAGCAATCCCGCCGAAGAAGCTTCGATCGTTCAAGACGAGCCCGATTGGAGAGAACCCTTCATAGAGTACCTCCGATATGACAAGCTTCCCGAAGAAAAATCTGCGAGGATTCAGCTGAAGAAAAGAGCTCTCCGATACGTGTTTGTAAATGACACGTTATACCGCAGGTCATATGACCAACTCTGGCTCAGGTGTCTGTCATTGGCCGAAGCCCAAAAGGTCATGAAAGATGTTCACTCGGGCGTTTGCGGTGCTCACCAATCTGGCCCCAGGATGCGACTGCAAATTAAACGGCTTGGGTATTATTGGCCCACCATGATACGGGACTGCGGAGAGCATGCAAAGAAATGTTATATCTGCCAAATTCACGGTGATTTTATTCACAAGCATCCCAATCCATTGCATCCTACGGTGGCGTCGTGGCCCTTCGAAGTCTGGGGCACCGACATTGTTGGCCCAATTGATCCTCCGTCATCCAAAGGCCATCGGTTTATACTGGCCGCCACAGACTACTTCTCCAGATGGGCTGAAGCTGTCCCGCTAAAAGAAGTCAAGACAAAAGATATTCTGACATTCTTCCAGCATAACATTCTATACCGTTTCGGTACACCAAGAAGAATCATATCTGACAACGGGCCTTCTTTCAAGAGCTTCAATGTCTCAAGGTTCGCTACTCAGCACAAGATAGACTGGAGATATTCCTCCATCTATAATCCAAGAGCCAATGGGCTAGCCGAAGCCTTCAATAAGACTCTATGCAAGCTCCTGAGGAAAAATGCTTCAGCCAACAAGAGAGACTGGAATCTCAAGCTTCACGAGGCATTGTGGGCATATCGTACCACGCACCGTACTCCAACTCAGTCCACTCCATACTCATTGCTCTTCGGAGTGGAGGCGGTCCTCCCCCTCGAAGTCGAAGTTCCAAGCTTAAGAATGGCCGTTCAGCATGAGTTGACAGAAGAGGAAAACGTGCTCCTTCGACTTGAAGAACTCGATGCCCTCGAAGAAAAGAGGCTCGCGGTGCAGCAAAACCTGGAGCTATACCGAGCCCAAATGTCACGGGCCTATGACAAGATAACTCGTCTCCGTGCTTTCAAGAAAGGTGAATTGGTGTTGGTCCTCAAAAGACCGATCATCCTCAATCGACATGCCAAGGGAAAATTCGAGCCAAACTGGGAAGGACCATATGTCATTGAGAAAGTGTTCGACGGAGGATCCTACCAACTAATAAGTGCAGAGGGAGAAAGGCCAATGCCACCCATCAATGGACGATATCTCAAGAAATACTACACATGAATGCTCCAAGTCGCAGGCGAATTGAGCACATCAGCCCTACGGTCTGGATCAGACATCCTGCAAAACCGTATACAATCCACGGGCGTAAATGACCCCTATTTCTCCCAAATCCTGCCGGTGAGACTACTTTAAAGTCCCACCAGCGGCCAAAAAAAAAAAGAGAGAGAAAAAAGAAAAAGAAAAAAAAGAAGAAAAAATAAACGGTATGTCCACAAGCAAAACGGGCACGGATGAAAACCCGAAAGGGCTCCGTGAGTAAAAACAGCAGGACTACCGGCGAGTCTGTGAAAACCCGAAAGGGGCGCAAACTCGTGAAAAGAGATGAAATACACTCGCAAAGTCCTCTCGACCTTGTGAGGAGAAAACCCCTGCGTGAGATCCTTACGACTCACAAAGGAGCAACACACTTAGGAATCCTCACGATCCCTAAGGAGAAAATACACCTGCGGGATCCTTACGACTCGTAGGGAGAAAATGCTTTTATGGGACCCTCACGGCCCATAAAATTGAAAAGCCTTAGGTGATAGGGACCCAAACCTGTCTCCTAAGCCATCGTTCCCCAACGGGCAACGGCAAATGATGATTCGCTCCTGGCATTTCGTTTCAGTGTTAGCGGTGCTGATGCCGACCAAAAACCCAAATCCCAAGTCCTCCCGAGGCAAATGATGAGTTGCTCCTGGCATTATTCCAGTGCAGCAATACTGATGCCAAACAAGATCCAAATTCCAAGTCCCCAAACGGCGAATGATGAGTCGCTCCTGGTACCATATTCCAGTGTAGCGATGCAGACGCCAACCAAAATCCAATTTCTCAAAATTCTCCGGCCCTACGGTGGGTCCCCAAATTGACCATCGTACACAATCCACGGGCTCAAATAATTCTCATCATACCCATGCCCCACCGTAATCACCAGTTACGCGGCCGGTCTCCGCTTTGGGAATGATGCTCCATTGATAAGACCCACTCATGTGTCCTCACGATATATGAGGAGAACAAACCTTTGTGGGATCCTTACGACTCATAAAGGAAAAACACACTTAGGAGTCCTCACGACTCTTAAGGAGAAAATACACCTGCGGGATCCTTACGACTCGTAGGGAGGAAATGTTTTTATGGGACCCTCACGGCCCATAAAATTGAAAAGCCTTAGGCGATAGGGATCTAAACCTGTCTCCTAAGCCATCGCTCCACAATCCCCAAATGGCGAATGATGAGTCGCTCCTGGTACCATATTCCAGTGCAGCGATGCAGACGCCAACCAAATTCCAAATCCCATACCCCAACGGCGAATGATGAGTCGCTCCTGGTACCATATTCCAGTGCAGCGATGCAGACGCCGACAAAGTCCCAAAATTTTTTCCGGCCCTACGGTCTGGATCATACATCCTGCAAAACCGTATACAATCCACGGGCGGAAAACAATCCCAATTTCTCCCAAATCCTCTCAGGGCAAATGATGAGTTGCTCCTGGCATTATTCCAGTGCAGCAATGCAGATGCCAAACAAAAACCAAAATCCTCTCCATGACAGATGATGATTCGCTCCTGGTACCATATTCCAGTATAGCGATGCTGATGTCAACCCAAATCAAAATCAACAAGTCAACTTCCACTCCGACACCGCAAGAAGCGGAGCAAGTCAAGTCTACCCCTGGCATTGCAAGAAGCAGAGCAAGTCAAATCAAGCATCGACCGTCCACGTCGCTAAAATGGCAGAACCGACCGTCCACGTCGCTAAAAGGGCAGCATCGACCGTCCACGTCGCTAAAAGGGCAGAACCGACCGTCCACGTCGCTAAAAGGGCTGAACCGACCGTCCAAGTCGCAAAAAGGGCAGAACCGACCGTCCACGTCGCTAAAAGGGCAGCATCGACCGTCCACGTCGCTAAAAGGGCAGCACCGACCGTCCAAGTCGTAAAAATGGCAGAACCGACCGTCCAAGTCGCAAAAAGGGCAGAATCGACCGTCCACGTCGCTAAAATGGCAGAACCGACCGTCCACGTCGCTAAAAGGGCAGCATCGACCGTCCACGTCGCTAAAAGGGCAGCATCGACCGTCCACATCGCTAAAAGGGCAGAACCGACCGTCCACGTCGCAAAAAGGGCAGAACCGACCGTCCAAGTCGCTAAAAGGGCAGCACCGACCGTCCACGTCGCTAAAAGGGCAGCACCGACCGTCCAAGTCGCTAAAAGGGCAGCACCGACCGTCCACGTCGCTAAAAGGACAGTATCGACCGTCCAAGTCGCTAAAAGGGCAGCACCGACCGTCCAAGTCGTAAAAAGGGCAGCGCAGGATTCCTACAAAGCGGGAACCAGATAACTCCGGGCCAGGGAAAACGTCTATCACGGACACTCCGTCTCGGAGACATGTCAAGCAACGACCGTCCATGTCGTCAAAAAAGGGCAGTGCCAGCTTCCCAAAAAGCCGGAACCAAATCAAGTCACCTCCACGTGAAAGAAGATCCATCAATTTCATGCACACGACCCACATAGGTGGTGTGCATTTATTGATGGGGGGCAATTTGTTGGGGTAAAAATTTACACCCCGGTTGACCAAGTCAAAATCAAAGTCAACCCCAAGCCAAGTGGGCCCAAGCCCAGATCCAGTGGGCCCATGCCCGGGTCGAGCCCGAACATGAAGCGGCCGGCCTCCCCCACGCCAAGATAAAATTTTTGTAATAAATAATTTTGTTGCATTTTATTTTATTTTATTTTCGGATAAATGTAAGAAAAATAGGCATAAAGCCAAATTTTTGTAAAGCCCATGGCTTATGTGCAAAAAGAAATGGCACATGAGCCATGGGATAGGCAAAATGCCATTTTGTGAAGCCCAAGGGGCTATGTGTAAAATGTATGGCCTATAAAGGCAAAGATAATGAAATATCTCAACAACTTTTTCTCTCTCCAAAAAAAAGTTTTAGATCTGAGATCTTTCTTCCTTCTCCAAGGTTTCAAAACCTTCTTCTTTCTTTTGAATTAAATCAAGAGTTTTACTCTTCCTTTTTCAAAACAAATTAGTTTTTCACCACAAAACCCACATAGGGGAACTTGGATCTATCATTAGATCTCAAAAAGAAGAGATTTTTAGATCTCACATCTCTTGAGCCAGCCAACAGAGGAGGAAGGAGAAGAACCCATTTCCCCAACCAAAACATTTTCCCTTTGTTCAGGAGTTTAACTCCACTAATTTCTCTTTCGAGAGTTTTTGGGGCTAAAAGCCCTCTTTTTCTCCAGCACGCAGCGCTCGTGCGCAAAGCGTCCACGTGCCGACACGTGGCGCGCGCGCTTGCGCACCAGCGCGATGCGCAAAGCGCCCACGTGCCGACACGTGGCGCGCGCGCTTGCGCACCAGCACGCTTGCGCTCCCGCGCTTGCGCACGTGCGCGATACGCAAAGCGTCCACGTGCCTACACGTGGCGCGCGCGCTTGCGCACCAGCGCGATGCGCAAAGCGCCCACGTGCCGACACGTGGCACGCGCACTTGCGCACCAGCACGCTTACTTGCGCACCAGCACGCTTGCGCTCCAGCGCGCAGCGCTCATGCGCAAAGCGCCCACGTGCCGACACGTGGCGCGCGCTTGCGCGCAGCGCTCATGCGCAAAGCGCCCACGTGCCGACACGTGGCGCGCTTGCGCCTGAGCGCACAGCACCTAAGCGCACAGCGCCCAAGGTGCTGCCCCACGCATCCTTTGGATGCCTTTTCCCCTTTATTCATATATATATGTATATATATACATTTGTATACAAATGTACACATATACATACTCCGCAACATTCTCCCCCTCCAAAAAATTTTCGGGCCGGGGCGCTGCCCCGAACCCCGCAAGGGGGCTGCTAGCCCCCTTGACCCCCAGCCCGCTATCCGGGTAGCGGGACCCCCGTAAAAACTCTGCGTGGCTCCCGATATATCCAAAACCCCCCTTTCAAAACAGAACACACGCACACCGCACATTGGGTTCGCATGACCAATTTAACCCGTTAATCGGAGGTTCTCTCGCCCCAAAGGCGATGGGTAATTAACGGCAGTTTAGTCCGCGGCTGCCGGAGATTCGGATCCCCACAATCATTAAATCCCGGCCTACCCTAGGCAGGGGAAATCTGTAGTACGCCTGACAAGCGCGCGCGTATTCCCATCTCACTGGGGTGACGAAAAACACCCTACATGTGTATGTTCCGCGGCATATTTACGATACGCTACTCCGCTTAAGAAGCCTTAGGATGTACATTTTTTTGCACGGTATTCTACTCATTCATTGATCTATCATCATCATTATTGGTTTGTGGTTTCTGTTACCACGGTTGCACGGGCAGAGATAACTGCGGCTAGAGTTGCGGTCAGCATGAGCTCGTCTTGGACGAGGACTGACCAGGGCAAAATCCCGATGACACACGATTGCATAGAGGTGTCGTTTTATTGTGTTTTTCGCAACATAAGCATTTTGATGAATTGATTTTATTAGGATGTCTCGAACGTTCAGATCAGCACCAGAGGATTGGGCCACTGCTAGAGGCCGGCTAGAATGTGATGACCGTTAATGTATCGTCTATTCTTGAGAATTGAGGCATTGTTTAGCGTGCGGACGAGTGAGCTAGTTGTTGCTGCGACTGACAAGATACCGCCTCAGATGTTTGAAGATATTGCAGCACGAGTTTGTACTTAAGGATATGATAGAAGATCGCTAGTCACCCATGGATGAATGACTAGGACATGTGGTTCGTTTGCATACCCCGATGCGAGGTCATCAGATTGATTGATTTTAGCTAGTGAAGACTTCACACAGGCACGTTAAGAATCGATAGAAAACGGACAAAAGAAGAGTATTCCTCCGACGAATTGAAAGAGTTTCCGATGGCGTAGTTGGACAGATACCTACCACAAGATATTAAGCTGTCGAGTTCATAGTTTCAGAAGGGAGACTCTAGATATGAGTATAGCCGTTTGTAGTGCAGCCCATACAGCTACGAAGAGACGTGTCCGAATCAGTCGACATTAGAGAAAAGTGGAGTAAGAGGTTCGTACGAGTTTTTTGACGAGATGATGTTCCACTCTGTTAACATCAGAGATGTGATACGCATGCAGAGGCGTTGACTATGGACATATCTTTTAGAAGAAGTCGCGATGAGTATGCAGCTGTTCCGGAACAATAAATATATTAGTAAAGGGTGTTAATTTCCGAGCAGTTCGGCAGGAACGAGATTTGGGAGAGACCCCGACAGGATTTTTCTGGAATACCACACGAGAAGATTTGGACCCAGGATCGGTTGTGTTACGCACACCCAGTAGGCCAGAGTTCGGCATCATCGACGAGACATGTTATGAGAGACCATGATAGTTGGCCAGAGGTCTTTAGAGGATGTGCCAGAGCGGAACTGTTTTCGTCACCATTTCCATGCTGGGCCATTGAGCCGAGGAGTTATGTAACTGGCAAATCCGTAGTGAGAAACGAGAGCCTAAGCGCACAAAGCGCCAGACCATGGAAAGGAGGCAAGTAGATATCTTGCTCTGCTAGCTTTGGATGCACCGACACCTTCTCGACTTCGAAGGAAGGACATATCGACGACAGTGTTTACGATTTGCGATTTGATGATTTGAATATCACGTATCCGTCATTTTGGATTTCGGTATTTTGGGACGACTTATTTGCATGATTGAGATTTGTGCACCACAGTTGCACTCGACTTCGATTTGATGTCATTCGAGATGTTCGATTTTGATTTCATGCCTATGGTATGTATGTGATTTGACTTGTGCCTTCGGCGCAGTTTTCATGCACTTTTAGTACTTTGATTCGATTTTGTGCATGCTGATGCACATGGTTGTGAGATTATGTACCACGGTATACCTGATTTGGATTGAGATGTGTTGTATACCGTCGATTTCGATTGTGATATTCGATATTTGTTTTCGTGCACCTTGTGCACTTGAGATGGATTCTTACGCATACTTGGCGCGCTTGATGCGATTTTGGTGCACACCAGATGCACTAAATCGGGATTCTTTATGCATATCAGATGCACCTGATATTATTGTCAGGCATACTCGTTGCCCTTGACAGGTGTTTTCGTGCACACCCGTTGCACTGAGATTTTGTTTCTGTGCACATGTATGGCACATTCATTGATTTCGATTCCTGTGCGCACCAGACGCACGTGGCATTCTTATACATATTTTGGGATTGGTTTCTTTTGGAGCAGTATGTTTTATTATATTTACTATGTGGCATAGAAACTGAGCAGGACTAGTCAGAGAACAGTACCTGAATATGTTTTTGCATGCATCGATACTTACTGAAGGGATTTCCAAAAAGGAGCTATAGTCTCAGTATTTACCTATATGTCCGAGATGACACAAAACTTTTTACAAAGGAAACCCTTCTAAATTATTTTCAAAACGGCGGAACATGCATGTTAAACAGATGATATATATATATATATATATATATATATAGAGAGAGAGAGAGGGAGTTATTTTCTTACAATAAACGTCCGCTAATTGTGCTGTGATACGCGCATCGCACAACGACTTGAAAAAAATTTGGCATGCATTTCTTTCAGATGTTTTGACGAATTTACAACGATGCGTATTATGTACATGTTATAGTTTTAAGGTATATCATGTTGGTTTTCGTATTGGACTTTTTACATTGGTATCTTCACCATAACTCCGATGATTGCGTGACACTCGACGGAGTTTTGATTTGAGTTATATGCTCGTTTTTCATGCGCATGCATTGCGCTAAGATATGTTTTAAGTATTGATGATTTCGGAGCCCCGACGACTTGATTGTTTTGCTGAAATGTTTTAGTATTTAGGGGGATTAAATTTAGATTCGGGGACCGAATTTATTTAAAGGGGAAGACTGTAACATTTCAGAAAAATAAAATATTATTTTTTGGAAGTTAAACAATTTAAATAATAAATATTATGAATATTTTAAAGTATGGAGATTAGTTTTAATGATATGGTAAAATGATATACCGATAAATTGGGAAATATTTGGAAATTTATATTAAATATTGACTTTAAAAGAATTTACGAAGATTGGGAATTTTACAAATTAGTATACAATTAATTTTATCTTAATTAGTATTACTAAACTCGATTAGTACTTAATTGCATTAAGGTTAGTTAGGCATATGACATGCACCATGTCATATTTCAAAACACATTTTGAATTTCTAGGAACCATGACATCTTTGTAATTCTTTTTATATATTTGGGTTTTTTTTGTTTATTTGAAAAAGGGAAAAGAAAAGAAAAGAAAAGATTAAAAAATGGAGGAATGGGCAAGAGAGAGAGGGTGAGGGGTCTTCATTGACCATGGCTATTTCCTCACTTCATTTTCTTCCTTCGTCTTCTTCTTCTTCACTCCATGGCAGCCCTCTCCCTCCACCTCCTCTACCTCCTCACAATACCCCAATTTCCACATCAAAACCATGTACCCTCTTCACAAAATTCATGCACAAGCTCACTACAAGCATGGTAGACTAAGCAAAATGAGCTTTTTACCACTTGGGGCAACTCAAGAAAATTCTTGAGTTGCCAAATGAGGTATTGCCTTCACCATTAGTGCAATAATTCATTTTCTTTAGTTTCTTTTTAGTTTAGAATTGATTTAGTGAGGTTTAGTGATGTTTGAAAATTTCTAGATGAAATTAAAGGATTCTTGAGTGGTGATGGTGTAATTGAAGTGAAATTGGTGACTACAAACCCCCATTAGTGTTAAAAACCAGATCAAACAGAGCCTAGACCATGCAATTTGAATTAGATGTCGCAATGTCGGTTTTGTGAATATTTGTGCCTACAGGGAATCTGAAATAACCTGAAACCTTTACTAGAAAAACTAGCAACCCCAGAGACCTAGATGGACCACTTGAAGACCGCCCTGCAAATACGAGCCCCATCCAAGCCACTAAAACCGAGCAGGCCGGATTCCTGGGGTATGTCGCCGGGTCATTTGTAGGCAATGGTGTCTAGATTGGTTCTGTAGCTCACATACTCTATATACTACCCTACTGTATTGCTTGTTTAGCCTAATTTCACCCGACCAAAATCTGGGACTAGTTTTCTGAGATTCTGTTTTGGTTTCCTCGATATTCATGACTTGAACTTTGGATTTTAGGTTTTTGTCTCGGTCACTTGACGTTTGTACGTCGATATCGGGAGTTGTTTGGTTATTCTTGCATGCGCAGACCATAGGTTTTAACCTATATGTGTCTTGCGTGCCATATTGGGTTTCTTGTATTTTGATACTTGTTTTACGATATAACGTATTTGAAACTATATGTACCCATGTGGACGTCGTACGACAAGGGAAGAGTATGGCGGCATCGATTCGGCAAGTAAGGATCAAAGTGAGTGGATGTATATCTACGGGGGAAGTCGGGTGGATGGCGTATTGCACCCCCACAATTTTGTAGTATAGTATATGAATATGTTTTATATATATAATTATGTGTATTGGGATACATGGATAATTAGCAAGAAAGACGTTAGGAGATCATGGGTTAGTTTTAGCGCAATTAGAAGATAATGATTTTAGTTTAGTTTCTTAGTCGCGTAACCCTAGAGTAAAGGTTCACACACACACATGCACACACGTGATATGTTGGGGTGTATATGTTTATATGTATATGTGTGTGTGTGTGTGTGTGTGTGTGTGGATGCATTGGTACATATATATATACATATACGTATACACGGATGATGATGATAGTATGCGATACTTGGAGGTGAGTCGATATGATCGGGCATGATGCCGTGAGATCGGTTATGTGATTTGGATCGTATTATGAGATACTGCATGATATTATAGCGGATCGTTGGGCGATATGTTTTCATAAATACGCGGTTATGTGTTATGATAGCAATACCATATGAATAATGAGATATATGTGATATTTGACCCGTACCCCGATTTTGGGATGCTGTACGATGGATTTTACCGTACGAGGTATAAATATGATGATTGATCCGCACACTTGACTCGAAAATGTCGTATTATATATTTTATCGTACGTGACGCTGTTGAGGCGGGATCGCCGACTACTAGATATATCGACTCGGACTTTAGGTGGAATTCCTTACCTTTTCGACTAGTCTCTTAGTTTAGTCTTATAGTTTATTTGGTAGATGTTAGACCAGGCTCGAGTCATACTTATTTTCAGAAACTAACGAATCGTGAGTATTTTCAAAAGACAACCCGGGGGATATTACGGATTTCAAAGGACGTATCTTTTCTTAAAAACACCGTAGCCCCTATTTTCTAAAAACCACGATTCGTGCTATTTCAAATGCCAAAACTGTATGACTCGTATATAGAAATGTATATTCTTATATGTTGCGGGTATTACATCTTTTCAGTATATTCATGTTGTTCTCATCGGATTGCATGCTTATACCTGCGTTTTCTTGAGTTATTATGAACCCTATTGTCTGGACACTAGCACCATTACCGATGATGCGTATGCTCCACGTACACTTGCTTGCCGGCTCACACAAATCATCATCGGTAATTTCCATGTCACGTACACTTTAAAAAATATTATTTCATGGATATAACTGCTAGTAGATAGTTCCGATATATTACTATGCTAGTTTAAATATTGCATTCTTTGCTTAGATACCATGCAAGTATATGTATTCATTTGTAATGTGATATTATGGGGCTTTATGCCGGTAATTCATTGTTTATTTACTCTTGATTATGGGATTCGGATTTTCCCTGAGATTTTTGGATTTGGAGAAACCGCAAGGATTTATAAACTCATTATCATTTCTTAAAATAGAAATTTATGGTTTTCTTGTGATATGATATTTGTGATGTCCACCATGGGTTTTCTCGGTTCTTGAGCGGTATCATACACCCGATTCGAGGTAGGGGGAGGGACCGTCTGCGGGTGCATGGTGGACCCGGTGTGGTACCCCGGGACAAGAAAATCGTATAGAAAGACGTTGAGCCCGGCAAGAGATCACTACCGATCGGTGATTGTATAGAAACTCGACGGATATCTGTAGGATACCGTTTGGAGTTATGAGAGAGATGGATATGGGCCGATCTTGACTATACGGAGCCCATGGGCCGATCCTGACTATGCGGAGCCCGAGATTAGAGTATTATGTACACTGTTGGACACGGACTTCATGATATTTTGAGTGTCGATACTGGGCACTCGGGTTTTATCATGATTTGTGTGTCATTGCTGGACACACGTTGGATGGTGCATTAGTACATGTCATGCATCGATATATTATTATTCTTGGCACAGACTCGAGTACTTTGATATCGCACTAATTATACTGTTACCCTTGTAGTAGTATTGTGTATTTATTTGTATGATCTAGGAAAGAGTCATACATGCGATTTCTTCTCGGCAATATTTTCTACTCACGAGTTGGAAACTCACTCCCGTTGTGCCACAGTTTTCTTGCAGGTTTTGCCGTACAGGTTTCGTTACGGCTTGCTAGCACATTGCTTCCTTCCGGGTGATTGCTTTGGTAGGTGGGCTCACTTGCATCGTGACCACCATTGTATTTTATTTATATTCAGTTGTATCTAGTAAACTTCATCAACCAGACTTGTATTATTTGATAGATTTAGAAGACCAGATGTATATTCTTTCGACCTTAGAGTCGCGCGCCTGTATTATTATGGTGTTTCTCTGATTTTCTTGAGGATATTGGTTTTCTTTCTGAGTTTTGATTCTCGCCCTTTGGCGTTGTATATTATATTACTTGCGTGGTTGTTTCCGTCAATTGGTGAAAAGCTAGCTCCCGTTTGGGATGTCTTTATTCATCATTATATGTATTTCATGTGTTGTATCCGTTTGGGGCCAGTATTTACAAAGGAGACTGCCGAATTTTTCGCAAAAATATGATGTTGCCTTTAAATCTTTAATGCCTCTTATTTTGTTAAAACCACTTGCTTCAAAAAAAGTTTTTCTTCACTTCTTCTTTTAAATGGTTTAGATTTCTGGGCTTTTGGCTTACTAGAATTAGGTAGGGTTCTATAGACGTCACATGATTCAGATGCCAGTCACGTGCCATTTCGGGTCGTGACAATTTCGGTAGCTTATTCCTACTCAACCCCCCTTTAGAAACACTTTCACACTTTTTGTTATAACCCATGCTTCTTGATCGGCATGGTGAACCGCGAAAGGATCACACAAACCGAATGCAAACAAGTGATACGATGCAACGGAAATAAACAAAATCACGTGCTAATAAAGATAATGAAAAATACTTATCAGACGGTTATCGCAACACACCATAAGAAAAATAGACAGCACACAAAATAATCAAGAACACAAGGATAAACTCAGATTTGGTGCAAACTCGTACCTAATCATGCCTTCGCGACGAGAAATTTCCACCTAAACAAGTATTATACGAGATCCAATCATCTCCCACTGGTCCAATACAAGAACACTCTAAATCTCTCTCAAAAACCATTCCTTTCTCCCTCACACCCCCGGGTTGTAATGGTTGTCCGTTTTGGTGGAAACAATGAATTAGGCGTCATCCAAACCCTAGCTAAACTATTGTATTTATAGTTCACAAAAAACTTGATGATCAATTAATCAATCCAGATGCCTAAACTGCCTTGAAAACCGACCCGCTTTGTCCTCTGGCCTGATACCCGCTTACAATGAAGCGAGGTCGATAGGATTGTGCCACGCGGCCAATCTCACCGCTCCCGCTCGCCCACGCAACCACAATGCGATGCCCCCTCTCATGAGTTGACCCATGTTCTCGAGGAATGCACGGTAACCGCGATCATGGGCTCTGCGAGCTCGGTCTGGTGTTGGGCTTCATTAGGCTTGGTCTTCGAGGCTAGACTAAGGAGTAAATTTAGAGGCAAATTCAACACTTTTAACTACGTAGCAAGAAGGCACAATTACATAAAAATCATCTTTTGTTTTTCTCCGTCCTTCTAAGGTTGATCATTTATCCAACTTAACATTATCGTTTCAGCTATTCTCATGCATCGTCTAAACCTAAAAGCATAACAAGTATCAACCTAGAGCTACAAAAAGAAGAAAGTCATCACAACGACTATACATGCTGCGATATGGTATTAGGATTAGCCTGTAACCCCCCGAAAAAAATGAGAAAGAAAGAAAGGGAAAAAAAAGGCCAAAGATATAATTCTAAGCTGGGCAGCACAAATGAGACAATGATGAGTACTTAATTGTTGAGAATACTGTCCTAATTAATAATGCCTCGTCTTCCACATCAGCAACCCATCATGCACACAAATTGACAAAGTTTTCCAAAAGGAAAATACAAAAGCTTTGTGATGCCTTCTATGTTCCTCGTATAAAAAAGGGTAAATTGTTGAAAAGCCCTCTGCCTAAAAAACTGTCAAAAAGTCGTTGGTATTTTCAAAATGGCAGGGAAAAGACTTATATTCATAAATCTTTGTGAGAAGCCACTTGCATTGTATTTGAATTAGGCCCAATATTACAAATTAGAGGAGGTTAACAAATCACCCTTCTTCTCAAGTCAATAAATCTCCTTTTAGTGCCGCCATCGCCATCAACGACTTCCGCCGCCGAAGCTTCTAAAAGGCCCTCGCCGACAATGACGTCAAGATCGAATCAGCTTCCTCGCTGCCGAAGTATCTAGAAACTCTCCCGACGACAGCGATGCCAAGATCGGCATTAATTTCTTCGTGTCCAAAGACTCTAGAAAATCTTCCGCCGGTAGTGATGCTAAGGTCGGCATCAGCTTACTCGTTGTCGAAGCCTTAAAAAATATCGCACCTTGCAATAATCGATTCTAAGATCAGCATCGCTCATTTTTTTTTTCTTTTTCTTTTTAAAGTATGTAAACGTGATGGATGATGAAGGAGGAAGATAATGAAAGGGTCTGTACGTTTGTGATTTTTTGGTAAGTTTTGAGTTATTCTACTATGATTCTAATCTTCGTTCCATTTCTTTTTCCTTTGGTATAATCTGCTTTCAGATGATTTGGGGGATATTGAGTTTGTGGTATTTGGAACTGTGCAAAAATTGTAATTGTCTAATTTTGCAAGTTTATTTTCTTTGCCAATGTCTAATTTTGCAACATCTTAATAAAGATCTAATATGTTCAAAATCCGACTCCAAGATCAACCGTTTAGAATTTACAGACAATTTATTAGAAGTTACAGGTAAATACTTAGAAATTACATGCAGCTTATTAGAAATTGCATGCAAGTTATTAGAAATTACAGCAACTATTTAGAAATTACAAACAACTTATTAGAAGTTACGTCCAAGTTATTACAAATTAAATGAAAATGGAGTAAATGGGAGAAGGATAATGGAGAAAATGAGAGAAGGATAATGGAAAAATAGCAGGTTTTGATGATATAACTATTTAAATTTTGGTGATATAACATTTAGGTTTTGAATTGTTCATAACGTCATTCATACAACCACAAATGTGTGCAGTATCAATGAAATAACTATTTTAATTTTTAATTAAATCATTGCAACAAATACTGCAAGCAATCGGTATTAAAAGTTGCCTCAAAACATTATCAATCACAAGCTTTGGAAGAAGAAAAATTCTTAGAAGTTACATGCATGCAGCTTATTAGAAGTTGCAGGCAAGTCATTAGAAGTTGCAGGCAAGTCATTAGAAATTACATGCAACTGTTTAGAACTTACCTACAGTTTATTAGAAGTTACAGACAACTGTTTAGAAGTTACATGCATGCAGCTTATTAGTTAAATGAAAATGGAGTAAATGAGAGAAGGATAATGGAGAAAATGAGAAAAGGATAATGAAGAAATTGCAAGTTTTGATGATATAACTATTTAAATTTTGGTGATATAATATTTGGGCTTTGAATTGTTCATAATGTCATTCATACAACCACAAGTGTGTGCAACATCAATGAAGTAACTGTTTTAATTTTTAATTAAATTATTGTAACAAATACAGCATACAATTAGTATCAAAACCTGCCTCAAAACATTATCAATCACAAACTTTGTAAAAAAGAAAGTTATTAGAAATTATAAACAACTGCTTAGAATTGACATGCAGCTTATTAGAAATTACATGCAAGTTATTATAAATTAAATGAAAATGGAGTAATTGAGAGAAGGATAATGGAGAAAATAAAAAGGATTACCGTGGTTCATTTTACAGATAGGGTTTTTTCGTGAAAGTAGTAAATTTAGAGGGAAAATGGTTTGGTTGGAGCATTTAAAACTCAATTCAAGGTAGAAATTACAGACAACCTGATAGAAGTTACATGCAACCACAACATCAGAATTTTTGCCCAAAATTACCCGCCGTCAGCTTGTACTTGGGCACATGAGTCTCTAAGGGTATTTTGTGATTGATAATGCTCGATATTGGCGACCTCCAAGATCAGGACACGTGGCAGATGACGTGTCCCAGGGCTCAGAGGAAAGGGCCCGCAGGGGCCGACGAGGCCACCCGGAGCCCGACCTGCAAGCACAAACTGGCCCGCCTCGGGGCCCTCTGAAAATCAGCCTCCTCAGCCATTCAGCTCGCCCCGAGACGCCATAGGACCAAGACTCCTCGGCCTCCCTGTTTGCCCCGAGCTCCCTGCCGAGGCCGTCTTCCTCGGCCCTCCGACCAGCTCCACCACTCACAGGCGTAACCGCCGCTCCGCGAATCTCGCCATGCGCAGATTCTACGCCAACAACATCCCACGTTCCACGCTATCACGATCCCCATTAATGGGAGATCCGCTCTCTGCGCAAGCGTGACGTCGGGAGCGTAACTGCCGACGAGATTCTCGCGCCTGCCGCTGCGTGCCACCACCGCTATATAAACCCCCATCACAGAGGGGTCAAGTAAGCCATTCTTTACACTTACGCCGTTACTCTGCTCAGATCTCGTCACTGACTTGAGCGTCGGAGGGTCCTCGGTGGTACCAAACCACCCTGGGGCTTCTTTGCAGGTATACGGCAGCAGTCTCCTCATCCCACCTTGTCCTCTCTAAGCCCATTGAGACCCACACGCAACGAAAGACAGTCAACCCAGTTCATCTCTAGATCAAAGGAAGACAACATCTGACGGAGGCCCGAAAAGAAGCTCCATCAGTTGACGCCGTCTGTTGGAAACATAACTCCCCAAAATACAAAGTTGGCCTTCTGATCTCCGCCCGCATGGCAACCGACTCCCCTAAGGATCCAAACGCCCGCTACCGTCCCAATCACAATGGGGGCGCGGGCGGACCTTCGCCCGAGGTCGTCGGCCTTCCCGCAGGCTGCCACCCCACACGCTCCGGCGGCCGCCCGACCAAAAGAGCCAGGGCCCGGGAGCCCATCACCTTTGGCGACAAGGATCTCTGCGGCATATCTGTGCCCCATAGCGACCCGCTGGTGATCGTGGCACGAATTCACCGATACGAGGTCCACCGAATACTCATTGATTCAAGCAGCTCGGCGGACATGCTCTTCCACGACCGCTTTCTATGGATGGGGCTGGCCCCAGCGGACTTGAGGCCGACCTCCCACGTCCTCTCGGGATTCACCAACCACTCCGTCCCGGCGCAAGGGGTGGTCACCCTGCAGTTCACGATCGGGGAGCCCGGCCACACGCGCATGCTGCCGGTAGACTTTATCGTGGCTAGGGTCCCTTCGGCCTACAACGTCCTCCTCGGCCGGCCGACTCTGAACTCCCTCCAGGCCCAGATCTCGACGTACCACCTAGCGATAAAATTCCCCCTCGACCAAGGTGGGATGGACAGGGCCTACGGGAGCCAATGGGCCGCGGAGGTGGGTCAGGCAGAGGCATCTTCTCCCGAGCAGCACGCTGATAGCGCCGATGCATGCGACGACATGGAGGGGTCCCTAGACACCAGGGACGAGCGGAAGGAGGTCCGTGGGGCACCGGTCGAGCTGCTGACCGGTGTGCCCTTAGCGGAAGGAGACCCAGGGAAAACCGTCCAGGTCGGGTCACTCCTGACGGGAACCCAGCGGGATGACCTGACCGAGTTCCTCCGGAGCAATTCCGATGTCTTCGCTTGGACCCCAGCCGACATGCCTGGGATTGACCCCAAAATCATCTCCCACAAGCTCGGGGTTGATCCTGCGGCCAGACCCATCCAGCAGAAAAAGAGAAGCTTCGCCCCGGTCAAACAAAAGGCCATCGAGGAAGAAGTTGACCGACTCCTCGCCGCCAACTTCATCAGGAACGTGCCCCTACTCGGAATGGCTGGCCAACGTGGTCCTGGTCAAGAATTCGAGTGGGAAGTGGTGTATGTGCGTCGACTTCACCGACCTCAACAAGGCCTGCCCCAAGGACAACTTCTCGCTTCCCCGCATAGACCAGCTCGTCGACAGCTCGGCCGGGCACAAGCTCCTGAGCTTCATGGACGCTTTCTCCAACTACAACCAAATCCGCATGAACCCTGATGATGAAGACATGACCGCATTCACGACGGACCGGGGGGTGTACTGTTACAGGGTGATGCCGTTCGGCCTCAAGAATGCCGGGGACACATACCAGAGGCTGGTCAACCGCATGTTCAAGCCGCAGATCGGTAGAAACATGGAGGTCTACGTCGACGACATGCTCGTCAAGTCCGTCTCGTCAGCCGACCATGTCAAGGACCTAGGCGAAGCGTTCAAGGTGCTCCGCAAGTTCAACATGAAGCTGAACCCCGCCAAGTGCGCGTTCGGAGTGACCGGAGGGAAATTCCTCGGGCTCATGGTCACCTACCGCGGGATTGAAGCTAACCCGGAGAAGATCGACGCCATCCTAAACATGACTGCACCCCGGTCCAATGTCGAAATTATGCGGTTCACAGGGCGGATCGCCGCTCTGAGCCATTTCATGTCCAGGTCGGGGGTGAAGTGCCTCCCGTTCTTCAAGGCGCTGAGGAAAATCCCAAGTTTCGAGTGGTCGAAGGATTGCCAAGCTGCCTTCAACCAGCTGAAGAGGCACCTCGCAACGCCACCCCTACTCACCCGGCCCGTGGAAGGGGACGAGCTGTCGCTGTACCTGGCGGTATCCGACCAGGCAGCAGGGTCGGTGCTCGTCCGAGAGGCCGAGGGGATGCAGAGGCCAGTGTATTATGTGAGCCATGTATTCAAAGACGCAGAGACGAGATACCCCACCATAGAGAAGATCGTCCTGACCCTCGTGGTAACTTCGCGGAAGCTGCGGCACTACTTCCAGGCACACACCATCATCATCCTCACTGAGCGCCCCTTGGGGGCTATCCTGGCATCGCCAGAATCCTCTGGCCGCCTAGAGAAATGGAGATGGGAGCTGTCTTAATTCGACATAAGGTATCGCCCGAGGCAAGCCATCAAGGCACAGGCCCTGGCCGATTTCATCGTCGAATGCACCATCCCCAGCAGGAAGCTAGATCCTGCGCCGCCCCTCACAGCCCGGCATCCTGACCAGGAAGGCCATAGCTCTTCCCCAGAGTGGATCATCTACGTCGACGGGTCTTCCACCGAGGAAGGCTGCGGTGCCGGCCTCATTATCCGAGACCCGAACGAAGCCGAGATGGAGTATTCCTTAAGGCTCGGTTTCGAAGCATCAAACAATGCGGCGGAGTACGAAGCCCTCCTAGCCGGATTGCACATGGCCGTCGGGCTGGAGCTGAAGGTCATCCGGGTCTGCAGCGACTCGGCCCTGGTCGTCGGCCAAGTAACCGGCCGCTTCGAGGCAAGGGAGCCCCTAATGATGAAATACCTAGACGAGGTGAGAAAGCTCCGAAGAAACTTCGACGAAGTCCAGGTGGAACAAATACCCAGACAAATGAATACTCAAGCAGACGCCCTGAGCAAGTTGCTTCATCATACTCGGCCAGCAACAGGCGCTCGATACTCTTCGAAACCTTGGCCCGACCCAGCATTGAAGACGAGGCGGCAACGCTCCAAGTGTACGCGACACAGGAGAATGACCCAGATTGGAGGATGCCCCTCGTGGAATTCCTAAAAGACGGCACGCTTCCAGAAGACAGGGCAGCCGCCCGCCGCCTTCGGGCCAGAGCCACCCACTTCGTCTGGAGCAACGGGAACCTCTACAAGAAGGCCTTCACTCAGCCCCCGCTCCGGTGCGTTGACCCCCATGAGGCCGACTACGTCCTGCGGGAAATTCATGAAGGGGTGGGCGGCGCACACCAGGGGGCTCGAACCCTGACCCAAAAGGCACTACTTCAGGGGTACTATTGGCCCAGCATGCACGAAGACGCCCTGAAGCTGGTCAGGAGGTGTAAGAGCTGCCAACTCCACGGCAGTATCCCCCGCCTCCCGGCTACCGAGCTAACGGCCCTGGCGTCCCCATGGCCATTCGCCTAATGGGGATTGGATATGATCGGCTAGTTTCCCACGGGGACTGGCGGACATAAGTACGTCATCGTCGCGGTGGACTATTTCACCAAATGGATCGAGGCCGTTCCCATCAGGAAACCGGACGCCACCATAACCATCAAGTTCCTCCAAAACAACCTGATTCACCGATTCGGGATCCCAAGGTGCATCATCACCGACTACGGGACGAACTTCGAGAACGAGAAAGTAAGGGACTTCTGCAAAGAATACCACATCCTCATGAAGTTTGCCGCGGTCGCGCACCCCCAATGTAACGGGCAGGCCGAGGTCGCTAACCGGGACGTCCTCAGGGGCCTCCGAACCCGCCTGGAAGGGAGGCAAGGCAGTTGGGTCGAGAAACTACCCCGGGTCTTATGGGCCCTGCGCACGTCAAAAAAGACTCCTACCGGGGAGACCCCTTTCAGCCTCTGCTATGGGACCGAAGCAATGGTCCCAGCAGAGATCGGGCTACCCAGCCACCGAGTCGAGCACTTTGACGATGAACCAAACACCATGGCATTACGAACCAACCTCGACGTATTGTTAGAGTAAAGGGATCGGGCCCAGATCAGAGCCGCTGCCTACCAACAGCAAACGGCCCGGTACTATAACGCTCGGGTAAAGCACCGATCCTTCAAGGCCGGGGACCTAGTCCTGCGGCGGAACGAGTTCATCGACCAAGGCAGGCTTCACAAGTTCTCCCCAAAGTGGGAGGGTCCCTTCCCCGTCTATGAAGCGCTTCCCGGCGGAGCCTACCGTCTGCAAGATGTAGACGGATGGAAGCTACCTCGGCCTTACAACGCGGAGAAGCTCAAGCTATACCTATGAAGTCAAAGCTAACAAAACGCCGTGCCCCGGCCACCGCTCAAAATCTCCCTTTGAAATGATGATGTATAGCGTTACCTAAAATTCCTATCCATGCGAATAAAGAAACTTTCATACCTTCTTTCCCGGTAGGGTCCCCCCTATACAACGAGAAGGGTCCCCCAGAGATGGTCGGGCTCGAGGTTCCCTCGCTCGACTATCTCCAGCGGGCAGCTCCCCTGCCATGGCGCCAGGAACCAAAAGCCATCTCAGAGGCAGCCGAGCCCGAGGTTCCCTCGCTCGGCTATCCCCTGTGGGCAGCTTCCCTGCCACAACGCCGGGGATCGGAAAGCCCTCCCAGAGGCAGTCGAGGCCCGAGATTCCCTCGCTCGGCTATCCCCCGCGGGAAGCTTCCCTGCCACAACGCCGGGGATCGAAAAGCCCTCCCAGAGGCAGTCGAGGCCAGAGGTCCCTTCGCTCGGCTATCCCCCGTGGGCAGCTCCCCTGCTACAACGCCGGGGATCAAAAAGCCCTCCCAGAGGCAGTCGAGGCCAGAGGTTCCCTCACTCGGCTATCTTTCAGGACAAAAGCCCTCGCCAAGAGGCACCGGGCAGTAACCCTGCCCGGACAAGGGTCCTTAGCGGCTTCCTACAGCCTTATAGCTTTCCTCGCGCCAAGGGCCAAAGTCCTCCCAGAGGCAGTCGGGTCCTCACCCGGCTATCCCCGGCTGGTAGCTTCCTACCACAACCGACAGGGATCAAAGTCCTCGCCAAGAGGCACTGGGCAGTAACCCTGCTTGGTCCCCGTCCTGAAGGATCTGAAAGCCCTCCCAGAGGCAGCCGAGCCCGAGGTTCTCTCACTCGGCTATCCCCAGCGGGCAGCTTCCCTGCCACACGCTGAGGATCAAAATTACTCCCCGAAGCGGTCGGGTCCTTGCCTAACCGTCGATGGCTGGTAGCTTCCTACTACCGTCCTGAAGGATCAAGAGCCCTCGTAAGGGCAACCAAGCAGCTACCCTGCTCATCAAAAACTTCGGCTGGTAGTTGCCTAACCCCGACGCCAGAGATCGGGTCCTTCACCAAGCGGCAACCAAACGACCACCCTGGTCGGCCGAACCCGGCGGCTACCCTGTGGCCGCGCTCAAGGATCTGAGACACCCGAAAGAACGGCCGGTTCATCCAAACCTGAACGATCTCCCATCGACCTAGCGGGTACACGAGGATACCTCCACGGCAGCGCTTGGTGCCCTCGCCAGCTGGCAGACTCGGCAGGAGATCGCCGGACATATGGACAAACTTACACGGAAACACAACAATACAAACAAGGGCATCCTATGAACGTGCTTCACACAAAAAAGAGAAGAAAAAAAACTTCTCGGGAAATACAAACCGAAGAATTAAGAGTTCTTTTTTCCTTTTATTGCCAAAATCAAGATCTTTACAAAGGGTACCTTGGAGCCCCCAGCCCTACATGCTGCCCGGAGGATTACTTCGGCCACTTCGTCATCGGCCTCACGGCCTAAGGCCCTACCATCGAAGACTTTGCCACCAAGGGTGCGCCAGGCTCCCTTCGTCATCCCTCGCCGGAGACCCCGTCGCCGGAAGCGGGACCCGAGCGCGAAGTTCACCGTCGTCGAACTCGGGAAGCTGTTCCTTCACGGCGTCCGAATCCTTATTCAACGCAACAGCAGAATACTCCCCGAGCTCGGTATAAAACTGCTCTGATGCCTTGTACTCTGCCACAGCCTTCTTAGCCCGAGCCTCGGCAACCTGAGCCCTCGGCAGCGCCGACTCAGCATCCTCCCTGCTTGCGTCCCTCTCCTTCTCCAGTGCCGCAAAGCGTCCGGCCAGGTCCGCCAGCTTCCTATCAGCGACCCGGAGTGATGCGTTCAGACGACGAAGGGCACCCCGAGTCGCCGAGTTGGCGAGCTCCGCGGCCTCCGCCTGGCCTGCCACGACGTCAGCCTTATCCCTCTCCCGGCGCAGGTCACGTCGCAAGATCTCGACCTCCAAAGGAAACGCCTCCACCGGCCTCAGGGCGTGGAACGCTCCCTCGGCCTCCATGCGAACGGCGAGGGCGAAGTTCTGAAGAACCTGACAGAAAGCCAATGAGAAACCAAGGAAAGGCATACCAAGGCGAATGCGCGTAGAAGGATTCATACCTGGACCGCCCCTTGGGCCATGGCCTCCAATTGATCCCTCAAGGAGCCACACGGGAGCCTTCCCCCGGCCGATTCCTCCATCCCGACGAGCAGACCAGTGGCAACGGAAAACCCAGACGGAACAGTGAAGACGGAGCCCCCTTCCCGCACGGGAATCCCTTCGGGAGCCTTCGACGGCGGCGCGCGAGAAACCGTCATTTTCCTTTTAGAAAGGGGCCGGCCCCCGCCCTTCCTCCCGTCACCAGTCTGAGATTCGGATGACGGATGACAACTCCGGCCGCCACCGGAAAGGCTCCCAGGTGCCGTTGACGAGATGGACAGCCCGGCCGTCGGCGGAGAATCAGGCGGAGGGCGCAAGTTAGCCGGGGGCTCGGCTGTGCCACTGGCTTCCTCCCGGCGCGAGCCGGCTGAAAAATGGGAATGAACCATGTCTCGCGAAGGAAGAAGAAAGCCGGGCGATAGCGACTTGAGGAAGGAAGGAGATGAAAGGTTGGGGGCCCTGGGGAGGGCCCTGCCACCGTTTTATCGCCGCATCCAACGGCGCCCGTCAACTCCCGTTGAAAAGACTCCTCACGATCGGCGGCACCGATCGACCCATGTGTCGGCCCGCTTACGTCACACCGGCCAGTCGCCCTTTGACATGTGGACCGTTGCTTCAGTCACGTAGTGCTCGAACCGACACACCCCCTTTAAGGTGCGAAGACCTCGCCTCGTTTCGCTAGCAGAAAAGATGACCAATGGACCGAAGGCTCGCCCCGACGAAACCGTAGAATGGATCTCGCCTCAGGAGGCCTGGCAGTCCACTCCTGGCCCGACCACTATCTGGTCGGGACAAGAGTGGGTGGCTAGTGATAATGCTCGATATTGGCGACTTCCAAGATCAGGACACGTGGCAGATGACGTGTCCCAGGGCTCAGGGGAAAGGGCCCGCAGGGGCCGACGAGACCACCCGGAGCCCGACCTGCAAGCACAAACTGGTCCGCCTCGAGGCCCTCTGAAAATCAGCCTCCTCAGCCATTCAGCTCGCCCCGAGCCGCCATAGGACCAAGACTCCTCGGCCTCCCTGTTCGCCCCGAGCTACCTGCTGAGGCCGTCTTCCTCGGCCCTCCGACCAGCTCCACCACTCACAGGCGTAACCACCGCTCCACGAATTTCGCCATGCGCAGATTCTACGCCAACAACATCCCACGTTCCACGCTATCACGATCCCCATTAATGGGCGATCCGCTCTCTGCGCAAGCGTGACGTCGGGAGCGTAACTGCCGGTGAGATTCTCGCGCCTGCCCCTGCGTGCCACCACCGCTATATAAACCCCATCACAGAGGGGTCAAGTAAGCCATTCTTTACACTTACGCCGTTACTCTGCTCGGATCTCGTCACTGACTTGAGCGTCGGAGGGTCCTCGGTTGTACCAAACCACCCCGGGATTTCTTTACAGGTATACGGCGGCAGTCTTCTCATCCCACCTTGTCCTCTCTAAGCCCATTGAGACCCACACGCAACGAAGGATAGTTAACCCAGTTCACCTCGAAACCAAAGGAAGACAACATCTGACGGAGGCCCGAAAAGGAGCTCCATTAGTGATATACTAAAATATTCACCGCTGTGAGTATATGATAGAAAAAGTGACGGGCATAGGTTTTTTAAAACATTTTCAAAAGACGCAGGGACTTTTTGATAGGTTTTAATTGGGGCGGGGTTTTTTCAACAATTTACCCTATAAAAAATTAAGATTACATTTCAATTGCAAAAAACGCAGTTGCTAAAGGAGCCTAAAGATAATGCCCAGCTCATTTTGGCAACGACACATTGGACACCTTGATTTGATTCAAATGCAGTAAGCAAATTTGTTGCGCATTATGCCTACAATAATTGATGGTATTAAAACGTACCCATAAAATGTATCTTAAAATCCCTGAAATGTGTTGAATATACTTTGAGGATCGTATAGGAATTGACGCGAATAAACCGGGGTGAGCAATTCTCGCTTTAAATCAAAATAACCAACCAAACCAAAACAATGGCTTGGATTACTTTCTTTTTCTCTTGGTTCGGTTCGGTTGTGTATACGGATATGATTATGATTCAGTTAGTTTTGGTTAGAGCCAATATATGTCATTTTACCAATTATTGTTAGAAAATAGCCCATAATATGATTTTCCAGAGGCTGAACAATTTAATCTATATGTCAGATGTTATTTTGTTGATCATGGGCGAGACTTTGTTGATTCAAAATGACACATAAAAGGCCCAAATTGACAGGCCATAGCGTAAAATTTGTTGGCATAAATAAGCCATGTTTAGCGTAAAGTAGGTAAAGTAGGTCCCCCAGAAAAAATATTGTGGAAACGATTCTTGGTATTTTCAAAATGGTTCGGAATGGCCTGCGATTCACAAATTTTTGTGAGAAACCTCTTGGATTGTATTTGAATTAGGTCTAATATTACAAATTTGATGAAATTATCAAATTACCCTTCTCCTTAAGTCAACAAATCTCTTTTCATGCATTCAAAGATCTCTCTCGCATCCTTCGTTCCCTCCTTGCCGCCGCTATCGCCATCGACGACTCCCGCAACCGAAGCTTCTTCACTGTCGAAGCTTCTAAAGGGCCCTCACCGACAACGACGTCAAGACCGAATCAGCTTCCTCGCTGCCGAAGCCTTTAGAAACTCCCCTACCGGCAGCGAGTCCCCTACCGACAGCGATGCCAAGATCGGCATTAACTTCTTTGCACCCAAAGGCTTTAGAAAATCTTCCACCAACAACGATGCTAAGGTCGGCATCAGCTTCCTCGTTGCCGAAACCTTGAAAAATCTCACGCCTTGCAGCAATCGACTCTGAGAGCAGCATCACTACTTTTTTTTTCTTTTTCTTTTTTAAGAATGTAAATGTGATGGATGATGAAAGAGGAAGACACTGAAAGAAATTGTGAGTTTGTGATTTTTTGGTAAGTTTTGAGTTATTCTGTCATGATTCTAATCTCCATTCTATTTATTTTTCCTCTGGCATTATCTGCTTTTGGATGATTTTAGGGATATTGTGTTTGTGGTATTTGGAATCGTATAAAAATTGTAATTGTTTAATTTTGCAAGTTTTCTTTTTCTTTGCTAAAGTCTAATTTTACAACTTCTTAATGAAGATCTTATATGATCAAAAGCCGACTCCAAGATTAACCGCTTAGAATTTACCTGAAACTTATTAGAAGTTTCAGGTAACTGCTTAAAAATTAAATGCAGCTTGTTAGAAATTACAAACAAGTTATTAGAAATTACATGCAGCTGTTTGGAATTTACATGCAAGTTATTAAAAATTAAATGAAAACGGAGTAAATGAGAGAAAGATGATGGAAAAAATGTGAGAAGGATAAAGAGAAATTGCAGGTTTTGATGATATAAATATTTAAATATAGGTGATATAACATTTATGGTTTGAATTGTTCATAATGTCATTCTTACAACCACAAATGTGTGCAATATCAATGAAATAACTGTTTTAATTTTTAATTAAACCATTGCAACAAATACTGCAAGCAATTAGTATTAAAAGTTACCTCAAAATATTTTCAATCATAAACTTTACAAGAAGGGAAGTTATTAGAAATTATATGTATCCATCTTATTAGAAATTGCATGTAAATTATTAGAAGTTACAAATAAGCTATTAGAAATTACAAACAATTGATTATAAGTTACAGCGAACTTATTAAAAGTTACAGTCGACTTATTAGAAACTACAGGCAAATGTTTAGAAATTATATGTAGCTTATTAGAAATTACAGACAAATTATTCAAAGTTATAGATAACTGCTTAGAAATTATATGCAATTTATTAGAGTTTACCGGCAAGTTATTAGAAGTTAAATGAAAATAGAGTAAACGAGGGAAGGATAATGGAAAAAATGCAGGTTTTGGCGATATAACTATTTAAATTTTTGTGATATAACATTTAGGCTCGGAATTATTCATAATATCATTCATACAATCACAAATGTGTGCAGCATCAATGAAATAACTGTTTTAATTTTTAATTAAATCATTGTGACAAATACTATAAACAATTAGTATGAAAAGCTACCTTAAAACATTATCAATCACAAACTTTGAAAGATTATTAGAAATTATAGGCACTGCTAAGAAATTACATGTGGCTTATTAGAAATTACAGTCAAGTTATTAGAAATTACAAGCAACTGCTTAGAAATTACTTGCAGATTATTAGAAGTTACAAACAACTATTTAGAAATTAAATGCAGCTTATTAGAAATTACAGACAAGTTCTTAAAAACTACAGGTAACTGCTTAGAAATTATATGCAGCTTATTAAAATTTACATGTAAGTTATTAGAAGTTAAATGAAAATAGAGTAAATGAGAAAAGAATAATGAAGAAAATGAAAGGGATAACTGTGGTTCATTTGGCAAATAGGGTTTTTATAGGAGAAAGTAGTGAATTTGAAGGGAAAATGATTTGGTTAGAGTATTTAAAACTCAAATCGGAATATAAGTTGCAGACAATCTGATAGAAGTTACATACAACTACAATATTAAAAATTTTGCCAAAAAATTCCAAGCTGTCAACTTGTACTTGAGCACATGGGTCTTTAAGGGCATTTTTAGGATATACCAGAATACCCACCAACTGTGGGTATGTGATGAATGATGGGGTTTTTTAGCATGTTTAAATAACGCAGGGATTTTTTGACAGGTTTTACTTGGGACGGTTTTTTTTCAACAATTTACCCTATAAAAAATCAAGATTACATTTCAATATTGCGAAAAAAGCAGTTGCTAAGGGCCTACTTGGTTTGAGAATTTGTTAGGATTTGGATTGTGGAATCTTAGGATTCAATAATTTTGTTTTTGGTTGGAAAATTTGGATTTCTAAGATTCCTTTGTTTTTTATGGAGGGCCCACCACAAAACATGAATTTCTGAATCCTAAATTTTTTTAAGGATTTTCAAGGATTTGACATAATTCATTGTACTTTTAGATGGGACCCGTATACTTTATTTATTTAATAATCCTCTCTCTATCTATCTCTCTCTAAAATTCTCAAATCTAAATCCCACTTTATTTTCATCAACCAAACAAACATTACAAGAATCTACAAATCCAATAGTAGAAATCCAAAACCAACAAAATAATAAATTACCAAATCCAGAAATTTTCAAACTTACTGTTTGGGAATCCAAATTTCCTAATCTTGCAACCAAAAGATAATGCCCAGCTCATTTTGACAACTGACACATTGGACACCTTGATTTGATTCAAATGCAGTCAGCAAATTTGTTGCAATTATGCCTACAATAATTGATGGTATCAAAATGTACCGATAAAATGAATCTTAAAAACCCTGAAATGTATTAAATATACTTCGAGGATCGGATAGGAATTTACGCGAATAAACCGGGGTGAGCAATTCTCGCTTTATACCTAAATAACCA
Source organism: Agapanthus africanus (assembly GCA_030015575.1). NCBI lineage: Eukaryota > Viridiplantae > Streptophyta > Magnoliopsida > Asparagales > Amaryllidaceae > Agapanthus > Agapanthus africanus. The sequence goes on along the minus strand of JASDDO010000019.1, from coordinate 819,852,908 downwards.
ACCAAACCAAAACAAAGGCTTGGATTACTTTCTTTTTCTCTTGGTTTTGTTCGGTTGTGTATACAGATATGGTTTTCGGTTAGAACCAATATATGTTATTTTACCAATTATTGTTAGAAAAGAGTCCATAATATGATTTTACCAATTATTTTGGTTATCATGGGCCGGACTTTGTTAATAACAAATGACCCGTAAAAGGCCCAAATTGACCAGCGATAGTGTAAAATTTATTGGCATAAATGAGCCATGCATAGCCTAAAGTTGGTCCCCAAAAAAAATAGGGGAGAGAGAACAAAAGTATAATTCTATGCTAGATGTAAATGGATAAGGATAATCAGCAAACTTCAAAAAAATAGGGGTGAGAGGACAAAAAGACTCTTATCACATACATACAGTTTTTTTTTTAAGAAAATCAAATGCATATACTTATTTTCATTCTGATAACAATCCGATCTGTATACGCATTCACCGGTAGCCTAGATGGACAAAAAGACTCTTATCGCATGCGATCAACCACAAAATCTTTGTTTTAGGTAAAATGCTTCTTTCTTTATCTACTTTAGTTTCATATTCTATCCTTCTACCTTCCTAGATGGTTTTGTCCTTTCTTATGATAAAAAGAGACCATCGACTAATTCTTGGTGATAATACGGGTACTAGATTTTTTGCATGTGTGATGCACGCGTGTATACCAAGAAAAATAACTGTGGGACATGTGTCAGCTTTGTTTAAATTTTTTATCATAAATATGTTAATTATTAGGTGGGGGATGGGGGGTTATAAAAAAAATAATTGGACCACTTTTTACCAACCGGTGTTGTGTTTAGATGGTGAAAGGATAAAAATGTAAATTCATGGGATTGCGGTTATGAGTTGGAATGATTTGGGGCTAGAGTTCCATGCGGAAATTTTCTCATTTTTTGCATCATCTGGAAATTTTCCCATGTGTTCTAGTTATGACGGTAAAGACTAGTATTTTCGCATGTGTGTATATTTTAAACAACATATATACGTAACACACACTCAAGGCTGGTGTACAATTTTACATCCCAGACATAACATAAAAATTTATAAACATATATATAGTTCTTAAAAATTCAAATCAAATAAATGCTTTTACTGGCAATATTAGAGTTTAGAAATTTATAACCAAATAACAAATATATAAGGGATTGTGTATGAATTTGTAAGTAATAATTTATTTTTTTTGGTTTTGGAGCATGAGAGAGGATGCGTAATGAATATGGGAGATAAAGATGATTGTTGAATTTTTATTTTATTATTTTTGTCTTTTATGATGGATGGGACGCAATTCTCTTTTTTGGCTAATAGATTTTTCTCTTTTTTTTCTATTTTTTTCTACTTTTGTTGATTTAGGACATTAAGTATTTCTGGTTATAATTGTGAAGATATATGGATTGGATGGATATATGCTAATTCCTTGAGAACTGTGTATAAATCTATATGCATGTCGTAAGCCCTGATGCATAAATCTATAATACTCAGTATGTAATTATAATATTCTCTAATATTTATGCGCTTAAGATGCATGCAAAAGATATAATAATGAAAAACAATTTGTATAAATTTATAAATATTGGAGGTATTATGTAAAATTTTCCTTTCAAGTCCCAGGATGTATGCATGCTTCTTTTGGAAGGGAAGAGAGTGATAGTATATGGGTAAAAGAAGAGAGGAGTGGATGGATAATGTATATTTTTTCTTCGGAATTTTTATTAAATGGTACCTCAATACTTGGTTAATTACGGAAAAAAGCCGATACTTGATAATTGCTATTTACTCGTCCAAAACTTTGAATAATTACTAAAATAACTCCGACTTGCTAAAACGATTGTCTTTCTTTCATTCTATTAGACATCTAACAGAGGGATGTTGGGACTAGAGTTTTAAAACCTCTAAACCACTCTCCTACATCTAAAATCACTAAGTTCGGTCTTAACCAATGGAAAAGCTAATTTTGATTTAAGGCCGAACTTACAGATTTTAGATGTTGGAGAGTGGTTTGGAGGGTTTAAAACCCTAGTCTCAATATCCCTTCGTTAGATGTCTAACGGAATGAAAGAAATACAATCTTTTTAACAACTCAGGTGTCTTTTAGTAACTATTCAAAGTTTTGAGCGAATACATAATAATTATCAAGTATTGAGGGATTTTTAGTAATTGGCCAAGTATTGAGGACCGTTCAAAAAAAAAATCATTTTACTTAGGATGATGATGAGGTGTAGCTTTGATTTTTTTCGTGATGCAATACCGACATCATCATCCAAATTGTTCGGAATATAATATGAAGATATGGAAAGCCAACTATTCAAAACTCTCTCTCTCTCTCTCCGTATGATGAGAGAGAATCAGAAAGTATTTCATTTAATTTAGAAGTTCTACGTACCCAACACTGAATTCATTTTTAACTCTATTTTAATTGTAATCAGCTGGCTAGGTTGAAGCCATTGGTCAAAATCCTCTTCTTTTTCTTGATTGTTGCTGGAGCTCTATTTAAAACTGCGTTGATACCCTTTTTTACAACAGTGTTAATTTCATAGCCGTTTTCAGATCATTAAAAGCGAATGACTATCTTCTTTTAACGCACATTGGCTTACTTTGGATACGACATATACATAATTAATGTATAAGAAACGAAATTTTTTAATTTTTTTGAACCGGGCATGTAAGCCTAACTCATGCACACAGCACACGCGCTCAGAGAACCCATGAATTTGTCCTGAAAGTGTTACATTATGGACATTTCCCTCATAGGGCTTGAACCCCGTACTCTCCATAGGAAGACAGTTGCCATACTAACCGAGTCATCCTTTACCTATCCGTTTGAAATCATGTCCAAATCCATCCAAGAGACAAAGTGGTGGGGCAACAAGTGGGCCCGTTTGTCTCTTGGATAGATTTTGGTAGAAATTACAAGGCTGTAGATTAAGCATTTACTACAAAAATAAACGGTGTTGGCAGAAAATTGAAATTTAAAAGAAGGGGAGAACTGCCACCTAAGTTCCCGACCCATAATCCTTATCCAAAATTTTCTAATCCCCACACGCTCCAAGAAATCAACGGCTCAGATCATCAAATCCACAATCAATAGAAGCAACAAAAAAACCCCAACACTCAACTCATTAAGGGTTGGGCTTATCATTAATGGTTTGAAAATTTATGGTAGACACATGAGCAAAACAATGAAACAATGCATCCATTTAGTTTATGAAAGAACAAAAGTTTAAAAACTGTGGACAAAAGCTATAGAACACAATGGATAAAGTCTCTTCTACATTGAAATTGTCATATTTTGTCAATGCATAAAAAAATCTTTAGGTAGCAAAAATCTTCACTTACTGGTTTTTGATCTAATGCCTGAATATTAAGTTAGAGCAGAATATGACATTAGATCAAAAATCACAGGACTTTGATATGGAGTCAAATAATTGATCACAGCATTCAAGAACAAGTTCACCTTTAAGCTTGAGCGGTGAATTTTTTTCGATTTTACTGTAATTTCAGTTTTCATTAATTTGCAATAGTCAACGGTTCTCTGATTCTACTAACTTTTTTTTCTGATATCAAAGGTATAGGTTCCACACAAAATCAAAAGAACTGTTCAAGAAACAGCAACAATATAACTTTTTTTTATTATATCGTGTGATCACAAATTCATATGCAACCGTGTTTCTATATAGTCTGTGATCTCAGTTTTAGTTTCTTGTCATATTATCACATATTGTTTGTGAAAAAAAAATAAAGAACAAGCTCAACCACAAGGCTTCATCGTAAAACATGTACTGCTATCGTAAACGATTCTTCTTTCAGGTTTGATCCAGGATCTGATCTTGTCTATGTAGCAACGAGATTGATGCGGAAGAAGCCATATAGAGAGAAATTAATTGCTTTGGAAGATTCAAGTCATCAACTAGTATGGTTGCAAACTTATAACAAGAGTGATATGCAGAAAGACTAGTTAGTTGACATGGACATTTCAGTTTATTAAGCATTAGTAGCAGTTAATTCTATTATGAGATGTTGTGCATGACATTATTATTTTACTTTGCTATGATTTTGGTTTTTCTTGTTGAAAAATTATTTATTTATGTGATACCTTTCAGTTTAGCTTATGTGTTCAATTTCATTAATTATATGACATTGCTTATAATGCGTTTATAATGTGCTTGTAAATGTCTTTAGACGATCATGTCATGGATGATGACAACTAGGTCAACTCAATAGATGATGATCTTGAAATATTCGCAGCTATGATGGTCGGTCTTACAACGGAACATCTATTCAACACACCTGCTAGAACATCTGAGCAAACTGGATAGTCAACACACCTGTTAGAACATCTGAGCAAACTGGATATCTATTCATTCGTGAAATATTACAAGAACATGATACTAGATGACAGGAGTAATTTAGAATGGAGAAGCATGTTTTATATTTATTTTGTGAGACTTTAAAGTCATATGGTTTGAAGAAAACAAGAACCATATTTGTAGGATAAATGCTTGGGATGTTTTTAATGACACTTAGACATGGCCGAGGAAATAGAATGAATCAAGAACGTTGGCAACATTCCGGTGAGACAATTAGTAGGCATTTCCATAAAGTGTTAGATCTGCATGCAAGACGTCGGTAGATTGGATTAAGCCAGTTGATACTGTATCTTAATACGAACACACGTATTTTTATCTTAATATGAACACACGTATTTTTATCTTAATACGAATACAGATATTTGTATTTTTATACGAGTACGATATTCATATTTTAGTACGATATTGGGGTAAAAAATTACACCCCGTTTGACCAAATCAAAATAAAAATCAAAGTCAACCCCAAACCAAGTGGACCCAAATCCAGATTAAGTGGGCCCATGTCCAAATCGAGCCCGAACATGAAGCATCCGGCCTCCTTCTGCCAGGAAGAAAATTACGTAATAAATAAGTTTGATGTAATTTCCATGCATGAATGTAAAATAAATGGGCAAAAAACCAAATTTTTGTAAAGCTCATGGCTCATGTACAAAAAGAAATAAGTATATGGGTGGGATACATCATCATGAAATTAGAATAATAATTTATTCCCCACAAAATTTCTAGGGTTTGTGCCTCCATCTTGTCTTTCTCAAGTTCTCACCTTTTCTTTTCATTTCCAATTAAATCAAGAGCTTAGCTCTCTTTTTTTTCAAAAATAAATAAAGTTTCACTATAAAACTCTCGAAAGGGAGTTCAAATCTCCCATCAAATCTCTAAAAAGAAGATTTTTAATCTCACATCCTTTTTTCTCCAAGATCAAGCAGAAAAAGAGGAGGAGGAAGAAGATCCAACTCCAAAAATCCTATTTTGGAAAGATCCAAGACTCATAAGAGAAGAAATGTGTCCCCTTTGATCATCTCCGAAGATCTTTGAGGAGTTCAACTCCAAAATCCAAATTTTCAAAGGAGATTAACTCCAAATCCAGATCTTTTAGGAGTTTAACTTTAAATCCAGATTTTTTAGGAGTTTAACTCCAAATCTACACCCAATTCCTGTTTAAGAGTTCAACTCGAAAGCCCCTCGGGAGTTCGATTCCCAGGCCAGGGGCTAAGCCTCTTTTTCCGCTGCTGTTTCCAGCGGTCACATACCGCGCACGTGACCTACTGGCGCCCAGCGGTCGCGTGCCGTGCATGTGACCCACTAGCGGCCACGCGCCTGGCACGTGACCAGCGGACGTCCAGCGCCCACGCACCGGGCACACGACCCGCGGGCGCCCAGAGCCCAAGCGCCACTCACGCGTCCTAAGGACTCTCATCACCTCTCTTTTTCCCACATGCTCCACACTCAAAACATATCCCCCGTTAGAAAAAATTTCTGATAGGGCACTGCCCCACACCCCGCAAGTGGGCTGCTAGCCCACTTGATCCCAAGCCCGCTATCCGGGTAGCGGGACACCCGTAAACTCTGCGAGGCCCCCGATATACCCAAAACCCTTAAGACACACACACACATACTGCACAGTAAGTTCGCATGAACAGTTTGACCCGTCAATCGGAGATTCACTCGCTCCAAAGACAAGAGGTAATTAGCGGCGGTTTAGTCAGCGGCTGCTGGAGATTCGGATCCCCACAATCAATAAACCCCGGCCTACCCTAAACAGGAGGAATCTGTAATACGCTTAACAAGCACGCGCATTCTCATCTCAATAGGGTGACAAAAACACCCTACATACGAATACGAATGTATGTATTTTGATACATACTTGGTAACATGTACATGTACATGTGTGTGTGCGTGTGTTTATATGTATGTATGTATGTATGTTCACAAATATCTTTTCCACTTCATATGAGAAGCTTTGTGAAGAGTGTGGATGGGTGACTCATTGGGGTGAGTCACCCATCCACCTACTCTTCATGAATAAAAGAGAAGAAAGAAAAAGAAAAGAGGTAATGAATTTATTCACAATTTCTTCTTCTTCCTCTCTTCTTTTTGAGCTTAGCTTCAAAAATGGACAGGAAAATTTGTAAAGAGAGAAAGTTTGAGAGTCACCACTATATCTCTCTCACAATCATTACTTAGTAAGTTTTGTTTGTGAGTTACTTCACTTGGTGTTTTAGATATGAATCTAAAGCCTGATTCGGACTCCTTCGGGTGGATCATCATCGACGAGGAAGATCGGCATCCAATATCGTTCCTGAAGACTTTGAGGCTTTACATGAGTCCATGGAGAGGTGTAGAGATCTTCCGCAATTGCGTGGACATGCTACAAAGGTACCTAGCCCCCTACTCTTATGTGTTTACATATCTAGTTTAGTGTATAGAATCGATTCTAGGGTATTGGTCGTTAGTACTTGCTAGAAAATTTTTGTTTTCGCTTTCGCTTTCGCCGTGAGTCTTACGACGCGAGCACTAGAGTCCTTACAGCGGTATCAGAGCTATGCCAAACACTTTAACTAGTTGTAGAAGATACAAACATTTCAAAACTGAAATTTTAACCGTATTCGATAACGAACATCTAGTTTCTGTAAAATTTTCAAACAACACTTAAAACTTTTTTAAACAATTGCAGAGGACTATTTTTTTAGCAAGAAAACATGGCCCAAAATTCGAGGCATTTCTGCCTGTTTTAGACCGCCCATTTCCCATTTCCGTCGGTTGAATTTTATTATCAGGTCCCTTGCTTTTTGCAGGTGCTTGTTTGTTTGGAAACTTGATTTGTGGTTATATTTGTTTTCGCCCAGATTTCAATTTGTGTTATCTTTGTATTCGGGCAAGTTCTGGAAACTTTTCGGTCGAAACTAATGCATCGTTTATGATCCGTATCTTTATTTGTGTGTTTGATAATGTCGTCTAATTGCTATATGTTCGATTAGACTGGGTTGCACACTGATTACTGGTTATGTTGGTTTGCGCGCTCGCGCGCACACACACATATATCTTATGATAGTTTAGTCGGATTGTTGAGAATGGATATCCCCTCGTGCGATTTGTGTATACATTTTTTATATTCATATATTTGTTTATTCGGGACGAGCGTCCGGATTGTGGTTATCGTTGCCGCTTGATGTATATTCTTTTTGGGGCACGTCTAGGCTGCGGGCGTTGTCACCATTGTATATATTTTTCATTACTTGTACTAAGATACCCCGCGATGGAGTGCTCGGTTAGTCGGATTCGAGAATGCAATGGGTGGCTATTTCATGGAGTTGAGACTCGGGCCATCTTATTCTCGTTGGCGGGTTGTTCACTGCACTTATAGAGGGTGTAGCTCTGACCCACGGAGGAGTGCTCAAGTTACCGGATTCCAAGAAGTGTCGGATGGCCCACTCATGACATTGAGTACATGTTGCCTCACTTCTAGAATTGGCAGGTAACTTGCCGCACTTATAAGGGTCTTGGTTTGCGTTTGTACGGGCTATCCACACGACTAGGGAACGTTGGTTTTCGTTTGTGGCTTAAACGAAACACGGGGCTCCTAGTTTATCCGCTATTCCATCTTGTTTGTTGTTTATCACATGTCTGTGATGTTATTACTTTCCTGTGATATTGATATATATTGTTATATGCTTCTATATGTTTTGCACCCGCGTTAGCCATGTCCCTGCCCTGCCGTAAGTTACGCAACCTTACGGTGAAGACCCAGGACCCGTGGCTAATGCAGATGGCATATAAAATCATACTATTTTGGTTTTTTCTGTATGGCTTAGAAATATAGATTGATATGATCGCATTATATGTTTAATGCAAGGAAAACAAACCTAATTGATGTTGTCGGAACCAAATTGTAAAACTACTCGGTTTGTAGAGTGTTTTTCATCACCCTATTGAGATTAAAATGCCCAGGCTTGTCAGGCGTATACAGATTCCCCCTGCCTGGGGTAGGCTGGGGTTTATTGATTGTGGGGATCCGAATCTCCGGCAGCCGCGGACTAAGCTGCTGTTATTTACCCCCCGCTCTTGGGAGCGAGAGAACCTCCGATTAGCAGGTCAAGCAGAACATGCGAACTCAATGTGTAGTATGCGCGTGTTGTGTTTTGAAGGTGTTTTGGACATATCGGAGGCCTCACAGAGTTTACGGGGGTTCCACTATGCGGATAGCTGTCTAGGGGTCAAGGGGGTTAGCAGCCCCCTTACGAGGTGCGGGGCAGCGCTCCGTTAGAATTTTTTTCTAACGGGAGAAGTGTTTTGAGTGTGGAATGTGTGTGTTTTATTATATATTTTCCCTTTGTTAAAGATAAGAAGTGAGGGGCCCCGTTGGGGGGCGTATGCAACATGTGCCCACTGGCGCCAGCACGACACGTGAGCGACACGTGGCCGCTGGGGTGCCAGGGGGTCACACGAGAGGCACGTAAACGTGGCCGCTGGGGCGCCAGCGGGTCACGTGAGCAGCACGTGCCAGTATGGAGCCTGTGGAGCACCTGCGAAAGAGGGGCTAAGCCCCTGGGCTTGGAGTTGAACTCATGAACGGAAACTGAATATGGATTTGGAGTTAAACTCCCAAAAGATTTGGATTTGGAATTAAACTCCTTTGAGGATTTGAATCTTAATGTTGAGCTCCTCAAAAATTGATTTGGAATTAAACTTCCAAAGGATTTGGATCTTGAATGATGAAAAGATGTCTGTTTTCTTCTTCATCAAGTCTTGGACTTCCCCAAAATGGGTTCTTTTGAGATGGTTTTTGATGAGGCTCATAAACGAGTATTCCCAAGATCACGACACGTGGTGGATGAAATGTCATCCGCTAAGCCCGCTAGACTCCTGGGGGCTACGGAGCTGGAACAAGTATGATGCGTTAGGGACATTCTTCGGCACCTCATCTCCGAGGTTGCATTCGACCTTTTGGAGACCCCTCCGGAGCGCTTTCCCTATTAGCCTAAACAACCATCCGACAACTCACCTCTGAGCAGTCCCACAGCTGAGCTCCCTCAGCCACTGAGCTATCCACTGAGCCGAGCTTCCTCGGCTTCCCTGTTCAACCGAGAGCACGGAGCCCAAGCGCCCCTATAATGGCTCCGTGTATCTCGCCACGACGAGATCTCCGCCGCTCCACGACCCGCATCTTGCGCTAGCATATCTCTCCATTAATGAGCGCATCCTACCATTAATAGGCGTGTCCCGCCATCAGCGCGAACGTGATGCAGAAGCGTAACGGACGGCGAGAATCTCGCGCTTGTTCACCTCATGCAACCACTATATAAACCCCCTCCACCAAACGACTTGGGTAAGTCAAATTCATTCCAGTACTCCGCTACGCTGCCATTATTCCCTGGTACTTGATCGTCGGAGGGTCCTATAATGGTTTCCTACCCCGGAACTTCCTTTGCAAGTAGCCAAGCGTCAACAACGTCTAACAACCCGTTGAGATCCACACGTCCAATTTTCACTCTCAATTACCACCGCTCAGAACCGCCTGCGGCAAGAACGACGGAGGACAATATCTGAGGGAGATTTCTGCCTCCATCAATTGGTGCCATCTGTGGAAACCTTTCTTCTGCACCCAAAAAGCTGATCTTCCGCCTCCGATTCTACGACAAGCGACAATCGCGATGATCCCAGCACGAGCCGTCCTGTCCTCCACAACGGGGGCGGAAACGGCCCTACTCCTCCCCCTAACGTCATCAACGCCTTATCCGCTCGAATCGACAGGCTCACGACGATGGTGGACGCACTTTCCCGCGTCCAAGCGGCCGACCATGCCCGCCAAACCGTTGCATCCCCTCCCCAGGGTGACGGCGTTCACAGGGAAATAGAAGGACACACTCAGGCTCTTAACCTCACTCGCGCTAATCTTGATGTGGCCGAACATCGATTTGCCGGTTCCGGCAGTCATGGCCTGCGTCCAGGAAATGATTCCATGACCCGTTAGGCGCCGGATAGCTCGACACCCCGATCTCAAGGAGGACCGGGCTATCACTTCAACGCGTGCCACGCTTATTCACCCCGTGAGGAAGTGTTGGTCAAATCGCCTAATTCCAGACTAGACCCGCGCCGCCACTTCCGTCTATGTTACGCGTATGACGAGCACCGGGGCTATCTAAGAAGGGTTCGCCCTGAAGATTTAAGGAACGTGATAGGGCGGAGCCAAGCCGCACCATCACGTAAGCCAGGAGCGGAAGTAGCAGGCGCTCCGACTGTGAAGATTCTTCGAGGAACTAACAACGAATAGAGGCCCTCGAAATGAAAATCGAAGGCATACGACAAGATGACCGTACAGCCAGCAAAGGCGCGAGGTACTCCGCCGACTCACTCATAAGGCCATTTATTGAACAGCTACTAGCCGAGCATGTCTCATCCAGAAACAAACTGTCCAAAGTGGCCCTCTTCGTCGGGAAGTCCTACTCGAAGGACCACTTGGACGCATTTACTATAGACATGAGTTTATAAGACAACTCAAACGCAGCTCAATGCTGAGCCTTCCCCACTACCCTCATCCGGGCTGGCCGAGATTGGTTCCGAGGGCTCGCGCCACGCTCAATCTCGACCTTTGACGAGCTGGCTACCCAATTCCTCGGTCATTTCGTCGGTAACCGTCGGCAGAAAAAGACGGTCGACTATCTTTTCACCATCAAAAGCAGAGACAAGGAATCCTTTAAGGGGTACGTCACCCGCTTCTACAATGCCCTTCTCGAGGTACCCGAACATCACGACAAGACGGTTATCCTTGTCTTGAGGTCAGGTTTTAGGCACAAAGAGTGGCTTCGCTCTTTTGCATTAGCACAATCTAGGACCATGGCCAAAATAAAAGCATGGACCGAGCGAGGGATTCAACTCAAGTCGGAGGTGAACGACAACCTGCCCCGGGGTGACCAAGCAGACCGAGAAAAATGGGACAGAGAGGACAAAAAGAAAGCTGACCGTCCAAAACCCTATGCCCCGAGATTCCATGAGTACACCCCTCTGAACATCTTCCAGACGGAACTGCTAGAGGAGGCTAAAGGCGAGATGTTTTTCAGGCTCCCGCCAGCAACCCAAAGGGTGGGCAAACGGCTCCGGGGCCCGTATTGCTCTTACCACAGGTCGCAGTGGCACCCGACTAAGAGTTGCAAGCAACTATGTGACTATATTGAGGAACTAATCCGCTCAGGCCACCTATCGAAATACCTACAAGACAAGCGGCAGGCGGAACAAGAGCAGAAAGACCAACGCCCTCCTGAGGAGTTAACAATCGGTCAGATCATGGTCATCTCGGCGCATCCGACTCTGGACAGTGAGGGGATTGTCGTCCCATACCAGTCATGGCTATAAGTGATTCGCCCCATAAGAAGCACAGGAAGGATGACCCGATCACCATCATTGAGGAAGACCTTCACGGCATATCACTCCCTCACAATGACCCCCTTGTGATAGCAGCTTGAGTTTACCCTTACGAGGTCCGGAGAATATTGGTCGATTCAGGGAGCTCAGCGGATATCATGTTCTACGACTGTTTCCAGCGTATGGGATTAGGTCCCTCCGATCTCTAACCGACTCTCATGTGCCTTCCGGGTTCACCAGCCATTCCATCCTGGCCGAGAGTTTGATCACCCTCCTACTCAACATTGGGGACGCTGGCAAAACGTGTCACGTCCCGCTTCCCAGAGTGCGCTAAGATCGGCACGTGACAGAGCCAACCATGCTACCTGTGGATAGGAAATATCCCTCCACAGTCACATTACGGCTGTCTATAGATATCAAGAACAGGAAAAATAATAAGCAACTATCTAATACATGTCCATGAGCCAGAATAACGAGTCAAGAAGTAAAATATTGCGGAAGCAAAAGATTCAAATACAATAATAATCTGGAATGTACGTCCCATAATACAGGCTCACATCAGGAATAAAAATACTGAAAGGAAAACTAAACTAAATTAATAACAGGTCCTCACTTCTCGGCCTGTTGATCAAAATACTCCTGGACAGCGTGCGATAAGGATAAGGGATCTGGGCCATGCAAAACCCAGATGTTAGTGTGTCATAATATCAATAATTCTAAGCAAGCAGGATGTAATGAAATATGCAGGCATGAAGTATAACAGTAATAAGCAAATAGTGACATGAATATAGATCAGTGAACAGGACATAAACATGTGAAGTGCAGTGAATAGTCTAAACTGTGCTATGGGGTTATCTATTCTAAAGTTTTTTGAAATCAATTGATGTACTCCTCATGTAACTCAAAGGATATGTCCCATTACCCCCCGGGACCACAGATCAGGAATATGGGAACCACGAGTGGTTCTGTCCTGTTACCCCTCGGGACCACGGATCAAGAATGTAAGAGTCATGAATGGCTCTGTCCCGTTACCCTCCGGGACCACGGATCATGTAATACCCTTTTAAGTTACACTTGGTTACACCCTTGATTTCCCCATACCCCCAAGGTTATGTGTGTAAGTTAGGTATTGATAATCTGGAGCTAATGCCAACGTAGGATCAAGCAGGTACAGGTTTGTCTGTATAGACAACTGGATATGTCCGTAGGGACAACAGGTCAGGATTGTTGGCATTAGTAACAAGATCAGGTATCAAGTCAAGCAGTGGTATATCACGTTATGTCAGGTAGTGCACAAGCATCAAGTCATGTCAAGTAGTGTATCAGGTCATGTCAAGTAGTGCACAGGTATCAAGCGGGTGCTCATAATCAAACTGTAATAAATATAGATGCACAAAATCAAGTATGGAGTACTAATACAACAATAAAATGAAATAATGTAATATGGTATGCAAATAGATATAAAATCAATGATATGGATGCACAATTTTCGATTAGGGTTACATTTATAGTTCCAATACTAATTAGGATACAATATATTAAACATGGGGTGTTAATATAATAGTATTATGTATTAATGTGATCTGTAGATATAGCTATATGTATATTATATGATATGGATGCAAACGGGTATCATATAACCGAAAAATGATAAACTAGTAAATATGGAATGTACAAGTTAAACAATATGAACTGTTATATTCAATTGGATGCAGTATATTGTAGTATAGTATGTAACAAGATAGGTTTTCATGCACTAGATCTGAAATGATATATATAAGGATGTATACGGATGTCGAATAAATCGATAAACTGAAAAATGATAATGTGGATTGCAAAACTAATCATTATGAAGTATTATAATTCAATTAGATATAGAATATGGTAGTATAGCATGTAGCAAGATTAACTTGGCTAGACGGATCACGAAACGGATATGTACGGTACGTCCGACGTCGGTAAAATGTCGCGACGCACGCACGGCACACGGGACGGGTCCAAGCAATGCAAGAGGGTGATCACGCAGGTAAGGTACGTCCTCTGGGTCGTCTGGATTGTCGGCGTCAAGCCCGGCTCCGGCGAACTATGAAATACAAAAATCAAGAATCTAAAGAAAGGAAAAGAAAAGAAAGTAAGAAAGAGGAAGAAGAAGAAGATAGGGAAGGGATTGCTTACTGTGGTTTAAGGTGCACAGGGGTCAGGAGAGGAGAGGAAGGAGATGGCGAAGAGAGGTGGAGGTGATCGGCGGCGACGAGGTAAGGTGGTGGTGCAGGTGGGTTCTCGGTGTTGTGTTGGGTGCAGGGTAAGCTTGGGGAGAAGGAAGGAGGAAGGAGTTGGCGAGGAGGAGGAGTCCGGTGAGGCTGAGGGGAGCCTTGAGGGTTAAGGTTTGAGAGTGGTGATGATGGGTTGAAGGATGAGCTCACTGGGTTATATAATGGAGACGATGACGAGAAGTATGGGGTTTGTTAAGGGAGGTGAGGCTAAGCCTCGGGGAGGTGATAAGATCCTTACTCACCGTGAGAAGAGAGAGAAAGAGAGACGCAAGGAGAGAGAGAGAGATGCACGAAGAGAGAGAGAGAGAGATGCGCGAGAGGAGAGAGAGAGAGAGAATGTGAGCCGCGTTTGTTAAAATAGTTAGGATTTTTAAATAAGAAAAGATTTAGTTAGTTATACTAAATTTTTAATCGGTTGATTTAAATAAAGACAATAAATTAAATAAATTTGAATTTTGGCGGGATACAAAAATATTCCAAAACACGCCCGGGTCGGGTCTAAAAATTCAGTTTTAAAATACGAAAAATATATGCGATGACCAAATTTCAAAATGAATGCTCAGATAACGAAAATGCATACCCCTAAAAATGGATGCACGCATGTGCGCGTAGCCATCCAAACACGTCCGTTTCACTGAACGGGACAGGAACAGATGCACGGATGCTACCACGGGATTAGGGGTGTCATGCAGGCCATGCAATGTATTTTTAAAAAAAATATTTTATGTGACTTAAAATGTTATATTATAAAATGCGAGTATGCAACATTCATGAAAGTGCACATGTCTACGTAACAAGTCAGGATAAACTATAAACATGAATCAAACAGGTTTCAAGCAAGCGGGTCGGGTCGGATGCAAATACAGATGTCAAATAAACTATTCGCACCAAAAACACAGTAAATTAGGAAAATACCATAAATAAAGAAATACGTGCACTGGAATCGGTATAAATGAACTAGGGTGTTACAAAATGCGAACCATATCGGTAAACTTACTCGTTGCCAAGATTCCGTCGTCATATAAAATCCTCCTGGGACGCCCTACCTTAAACACCCTTCAGGATTAGATCTCAACTTACTATCTCGCGCTCAAATTCCTTTTAGATAACGGGGGGATAGTCACGCCTATAGAAATCAGCAAACTGACAGGATTTACCTCGCCTCAACATCGCCCACCAGGGAGCAGAGCGACGACTTTGAACTTACGCAGGATCCCTAGGGCACCTTGTACACACGCGACGACCGAAAGGAAATCCACGGCACACCGGTGGAAGTATTAGCGGAAGTTCCCCTTATAGAATAGGTCGACGGCCGAACTGTCTGTTAGTTATATGTATGCCCTAGAGGCCATTACTATACATAGGATGTATATTGTAGTGGATGCTTGGACATATATAGGAAGGACTTTCTTGCTCGACATGATAGTATGCTATATGGTTGCTCTTTACCTTAACGTGTACACTGATTGTCTCTCTGTTACATGTTGGTAAAGCCCTTAGGATGTGTACTTGACTACCTGGACTATGATGCGGATCATACTAGTGGGGACATGGTAGTCCATAAGTACATCCTTCAAGGTCTCTAGTCGTGGGTGTATCGAGACGGGGCATCGATATACCAGAGTAGACTAGCGTGTACCTTCTCGACCCATACAGATGGGCGATGGATGATCCCATATCCATTGGTGTTTGACATCAGAGATGATATACGGGTGCTCAGTGGAGACTGGGTACACTGGACGGACTCGCCGAGAACTCCCAGACGGTATTATACCTTACGTCAGATGGCAGTTCTCTGGTGACACTGGTACAGAGTAGTCTGTTGACCCGAGATCGTCATAGAGTCTTGTGCGATTCCCACTGTGCTTTGATTTCCACCTTACCACGTCCAAGAGGGCGTGCAAAACGGTGGTTTTTGGGTACAGTCCCGAATCACATGGAGGCAATGAGCGATATGAGGGGATTCGTCTCTCCCGGTATAGGGAGTTGATGTTGCGCTGTGTTCGATTGGCTATAACCGGAAATCCCTGACCAGGGTTGCTGAGATTTACTGGTAAGTGTTACCAGTAGTTTCTCGAACTGTTATAGGCCTCATATCGACACGACTTATCGAGTTATTGGGGTCTGACGTTTACCACCCCTAGGCGAGATATGCGACATATCAGACGATCAGACCGGACTGTACGGTAAGTGTTACTGGTTGGATTCACAGGAGTGTGAGCAGGCTTGCTCGTCGATCTTCTGATCGCTCAATACCCGGGTGGCCGTTACGTTTAGCAGACCGCTTGCGGCTTATGGGTGTTTGATATGATCATCACCTGCTGCCGGCGTATTGACGAGTCTTAAGAGTCCTACACAGAGGTTTCCTGGCTCAAGCGAAACGAAATAGGAGCGCATATGAGATATGTGCGGGACCGAGAATAATGCGTGTATGTGATACCGTATTCTATTCTCGCGATGAATGTATCGAATGGTTGTATGTGATATAACCTAGTTATCGAATCGAGGATTGATTCGATAAGCCGATACATTGGATATTAGTCGGTTATATGCGATATGACCGGATCGTTAAATCAAGTATTGATTTAATGATTTAATGCATAATTATATATTTGATATATTATTTTGCATTAACTAGTATTGGTTCACTTTAAATGGATTTTCTCACTTGATGTGCACAAGTGGTATATGTGATATATTTTTGTGCACTTGCTTGTATCATGTTTGATGATACATGCAAACTTGGGTGTATGTTTGTATTAAACCATGGTTAGTTAATGGTTAGGGTTTCATTTGATTTATTTGCTTATTTATTTATTTATTCATTAATTTTGGCAAAATGAAAATGGTGGCTAATTTTGTTTTTTTGTTGAAGCTTCATGAAGTTTTGAATAAGTCCACCATTTTTGTTTCATGCTTAACCCTAACCATTCAACCTAACCTTAGTTTATTCTCTACACCTAATTATGGTTGCAAATATGATAAGTATCATTTTTATTTCCTATTTTGAATTACTTATGATATTCTTTTTCTTCTTCTTCTTCTTCTTCAAGAAGAAGAAAGAAGCTTGCTAGCTTCAATGGTGTCTTGAGAAAAAGAGTGAGAAATCCAATTCTAAAGTGAACCCACTTCCTATTTCTTCATCCTCTACCACTTGCCAAGTAGTATAGGGTGTTTTCTTCACAAGTTTCATGGCTTGGTGAAGTTGGAGCTTGATCTTATGTTGCCTCGACGTAGATCATCTTCGGCATCGAAGTCGACGACCTAGCCCGCCCATTTATCCGATGAAGCCGACGCTAGAGCCCGAGATCCGATGATTGCAGCGAGAGGACTTCATCATGGAGCTATGGAGGTGGAGGACCGGATCTACAAAGGTTGTATTTCCGTTCAACTCTTAGTTAAGTTGTTAACTAGTTGCTTGTTTCGCCTAAATTCTAGTTAACGATCCGTATTAGGGTTTGTAGGCACAAGAAAAATTTGAATTTGGCATGGTTGATACCATGTGAGACCTCATTAGTGTGCCTAGGAACCCTACAGTGGTATCAGAGCCTAGCTAGAGCCTTAGGCGATGCGTAGACAAAGTTAGAAATCCGAACGAACCCGAAACCCTAATCCTAGACCCTTCTCTGTACATTTTCTGGAACTGTGGTTTTTTCCAAATTAAAAATAGCCAAAAAAATCAGCAGGCAATTCTAGGAGTTACTGTGAAGTTCGAGCTCTTAATTCGATGAAACCGCCGCGGAACCGCGGCCTTAGCATGCCTAATGCGGCGGTTCCGCGGCCATATAGTCGCATCATTCTTTGAAATTTCACAGTAATGTCCTATTTTCATTCCTGATTCTTATGGATATTTTTAATGTATACTCCACAGTGGATTTTTCTGGGTTGTATTGGGGACTCGGTGTTTCGATCGGGATGTCTAATTTTGTCTGTGTTTTCCGGATAATTTTTGAATATGTTAAAAAGTTCGACCGGATATAAATACCCACTTTTTTCCCTGTCGGGAAATTTCCAAGTGTTGGATTTTTCCGTGGTTTAAAGACGTTCTAAGTAGTGCAAGTAACTCGATGGGCTCTCTAGAAGACAACGAACCTTAACTCGATTATGTGACTGTCTTGAACTGCCCTTTGAACCTTAGGGTTTGGGGCAGTACGGCGTACCACATGTGAGGCGTTGGCTTGACCCTTCTACAGCTGGACCGTTGGTACTGAGGCATGAAGTGAATGTTTTTAAACTTGTTTTCATGTGTTGAGCTGTTTCGGGAAAACTTGGGTGTTCGATTGTTCGATCGGAAAGTTTGACATTTTCTATTTATCCGGAATGTGATACAATAATTGGAATTCACATGTAGTTATGAGATAACTGAATGAATGTTATAAATCTAGCGGTTTAGTCTCACTTGATCGGTTGCCACGGAATTTTGATGTGATCAAAAGTCCGTCGCAATCACGTAGCGTACGCGGATACTCGCCGGGTAAACTTAATAGACAGCCACACCCATAGCCCCGACCAAGTGACTGTAGGAGAACCCCGTCACCGAAAGCATCCGTTCGGGTGCTCGCGGCAGCGGTGTTCCGCCTTGGTGCACTTTGTCAACGGCGTCGGGGGTGCGGCCGCCTACTAAAGTTTGCGACGAGCATTCGATCTGAATGCCGGGAATCTTGTTGAATTGCCCGACTTGACATTGAAAAGAGTTTTCGATAATGAGACTAAAATGCGGGGTTTATAATTGTTAGGCATGCGATGTCTAAGGAATTCATTTGATTAGGCATGCGATATCTAAAGAGGTTGCGGATTCCAACTGTTGTAGTTTTACACTTTCTTTTCTGTGACCGTAAGTGTAATATGTGATATCGCCAATTTCGTTGCTATATGCCAACGACAATTGGGATACGCATGTTTACTTACGTTGATGACATGTGATGTTATGTGTTGCTGGATATGTTATATTGGATCGTCGTGTTTGAATAGCCGGGTTTTTTTTTATGTTAGATGAGTGTTTTTCATTTTCATTCATGTAAAAACTTGTATGTAATATTCTTTTATTGGGGAACTTCCAGGTTGCGGAAGATGTCATCCTTTGTATATTATTTACTTTTCTGCACTAGGATAGACCCAAGGAGGAGGGCACAAGTAACCGGGTTCTAGAGTCCAGTGGGAGACCAACTCGAGGAGTCGAGTCCGGGTCTCCTAACTCTAGAATTGGTAGGGTTGCTTGCCGCTCTCGTAGGGGTCTAGGGGTGTGGGTTTGGCTATTCATCGCGACCGTGGAATCCGTGTTTTATACTGGCTCGTATTAAAAACACGGACGTCCTAGTATATCCAATGTTTCATATGTTTATTCTGCTGCGATATCTGTGATGTGATCATGTGATATGATCTGTGATAGATACTGTATATAGTATATATGATATATTATATAGACGTTACTTATGTTTTACACCCGCGCTAGCCCTGCCCCGCTCTGCCGTTAGTTACCTAACCTAACGGTGCACGAGGAGACATCGAGACGAATGCGGACGGCATAAGTGTATATCGTATTTATCTGTGATGTTTAGGTATTTAAATGACGTGATTTCATTAATGTGATTAATGAAATAAAAGAAACCTAAAGATGTTGTAGAATTGAATTTCAAAAATAAAACAGGTAGCTACAGTTCTTGCTTTGCACAGCGGTATATATGATATATCCTGCACCTTATTCGATAAGGAAAGGACCGAGATCCCTTCACCGGGAGTGACTCCTTTAGCAATAACTGGCAGATGCTACAACTCTCGATTTATCTTTTGATTGCTTCTATAGTTTCTGCTTTGCACAGTGATATATATGATATATCCCACACCTTATTCGATGAGGAAAGGGCCGACGATCCCTTCACCGGGAGTGACCCCTTTAGCAAAACTAGAAAAGTATCAAAAACACTCCATTTCAAAATCATTTGATTCTACAACGATATCAAGTTCATTACGCAATAGGTTTTTAGAAAAACCTGTCGTAGCCTTCCGTCATTTCAGATAAGTAGTAGTTAGTATTCGTGCTGCGTTTGTTGGCCTTTGTCAAGGCGTAGTGTGCGGTAGCTAACTGGTGCTTATCTGCTTATGCATATGATGCAGATTGGATTAGGGTAGTCGTGCGACCTTTTTGGCCTTTGTCAAGGGCCGTGCGGGTGGGTTTATTTCAATCAAGAAATGACGAGTTGAACTTGACTAGCAGCCTATGATTTGTTGGCCTTTGTCAAGGTCATAGGAGGCTTGGGGCAAAATATTATCGGGAATTTCAAGTGTTGAAATTTGCAATGAGATTGCATACCTTCTATGAGATAGTTGGATCCCGATACCCGCTGCGAGTAATTGTTACTCCTGGGAGAGTTTTACACATTACAATTAGCCGATCAAGTAGGTGTCTAGAAAGGTGTCAACGGGGTTACGTCTTTGGGAAAACGAGGTTTACATTAATTAGGTTCGTGCGAAAGCACGAGGGACCTCCCTCAAAGTACCGACACTGGCCTGGCTGAAAGATTGGCGAAGTTGTAGTGTGTAATTAATCTCGGCTAGTCTTTCCTTTTAGGGTTTGAAGGAAGATTTGATAAAAAACAGTGGGAGCCATCCTGATTAGATAAAATAATAACCAATCTATTCTTGCAAGAGCGCAGGCTGAGTGTTTTCTTCTCTCTCTCTCCAGGTAGCGACCATATCACGCCTTAATCAAGATAATAATACGGATTATTGAACGAACCCGCTTGTTATACTGAGCTGGGGAACGTTGGTCCCGCTCCAACTTATAATTGTTATAAGACAGAGCAGGAAATTGGGGATTACCAGAATTCCCGTGCCGCCCAAACGAAGAGAGTGCATGCTGATGCATCATCTTCGGGTGTGTTCATTACAAAGAACTGTTTCTCAGTATCCTCCGCATCCTGGGTATATGATACCGGATCAGGATCCCAGATATGTAATCTGTTACATAGGGCTGCAAAAAGGTAGAAAAACTGAGAACGGGTGATAAGTTTCATGAGGCAGAAAACGGGGCAAGTGTTGCAGCCAAGTCTGTTGGTCACTGTCACCCTGTATTACCAATACATTGATTCTGAACGAATGTTATTAGATACCGAACCTGATATACAAAATCATATCTGTCTCTTTATTAGTAAAGAAACGATAAAATTTTGTATTGTTGGATAATGTTTTGAACATTTCCTATATCAAAAGTTGATCGGATCAGGCACGTTATCTAAAAGCATTGATGTTCTAAATCAAACTACAGTTCTTCAGTATACGGAACACACACAAGAGGAAGAGTTCAGAAATGAACGAATCCTTCTTGAGGTATTGTAGACTAGGTCATATCAATGCGACCCGACTAGCTAAGTTGCACATAGATGCTTATTTAAATCTGTTTGAATTTACATCTTGTAAAACTTGTCATTCATGTCACAGAGATAAGATGACCATAGCTCTGTTTACTGGAAACAGAGAAAGAGTTAGTGAACTTTTGGGACTGATACATGATGATGTATGTAAGGTCCGATATCTACACATGCCAGGACTGGTTCTTTATACTTCATTACATTCTCTGATGATCTTTCGAGATTCAGACCTATGTTCCTGTTGAAACACAAGTCCGAACCTTTTGAGATATTCACAGAATATAAGTTAGAAGTAGAGAACCAAAATACGGGTATAAGTATTATATCCTATGATGAGATCAAGGAGGAGAATACTTGTGCATGGAATTCCTGGACTATTCTAAAGGAGAATGAGATTCTCTCTCAGTATTACTCCTCCGAATACACCACAGCACAACGTTGTATCGGGACGGAGCAATCACACTCTATATGATAAGGTGTGCTCTATGATGAGTACTACTGAGTTACCTATTTCCTTTTGGGAGTTATGCGCTTGTGAAGCTGCATACCTATTGAATAGGGTTCCAATCAAATCAGTTGCCTACCGCTTCATATGTGATATGGAAAGGGAAGAACCCATATCTTAAGTTGGTTAAGATTTGGGGTTGTCCGGGCTATGTCTAAAAGCATAATCCGGACAAGCTCGAGGTAAGGTCTGTTATGTACAACTGGAAAGGTTCCAGCTATGCAAACTACAGCAGATGATTTGGTCGAACCAAAGGATTCAATAGACACCGATGAACCTCAGCCTCTCCGCCGATCTAGTAGGGTTCCTCACCCACCTGAGAGATACTTCTGTTTCTCTATGACAGTGGGAGCGAGGATTGCATCATGAGATGATGACCCAACTAGTTTCGAGCAGACCATCGAGAGTAGGGACTCTGTAAGAATGGCTGGATGCTTAGCGATCTGAGATGGAATCCTTATACACCAACAAAGTATGGACTTTGGTTGCTATATCTGAAGGGTTAAATCCCCATCAGGAGCAAGTATATCTTGAGAAGATTACTTGGTGTACTTGGAAAAGTTGAGACTTTCAAAGCTAGACTTGTTAAAGGTTTGCATCATTGACCAGGTATGGATTTTGTTGAAACCTTTTCTAAGTAGCTATACTTAAGTCCATCCGGATCCTACTTGCCACGGCTACATACCATGACTACGATATCTTGCGGTTGGGTGTCATGACTGCTTTTCTAAATGATGTTTTAGAAGAGAGAGTCTATAAGTACTGTTAGTTATGTATATGCCCTAGAGGCCATTGTTGTACATATGATGTATATTATAATGGATGCTTGGTTATATATAGAGATGACTTTCTTGCTCGTCATGATAGTATGCTATTTGGTTTCACTTTATCTTAACATGTTGACTTGTATTGGTTTACTGTTTTACTCTCACATGTTGATAAAGCCCTTAGGATCTGTACTCGACTACTGGGACTATGATGAGATCATACTAGTGGGGCCGCGGTAGTCGATGAGTACATCCTATAACTGTTCCTAGTCGAGGGTGTATCGAGACAGGGCATCGATACACCAGAGTAGACTAGCGTATACGCATCTTGACCCATATGATGGGCGATGGATGATCCCATATCCATCGGTGTTAGACATCAAGGATGGTATACGGGTGCTCAGTGGAGACTGGGTACACTGGACGGACTCGCCGAGAACTCCCAGATGGTGATATACCACACGTCAGATGGCAGTTCTCCGGTGACACTGGTACAGGGTAGTCTGTAGACCCGAGATCGTCATAGAGTCTTGTGTGATTCCCACTGTGCTTTGATTTCCACCTTACCACGTCCAAGAGGGCGTGCAAAACGGTGGCTTTTGGGTACAGTCCCGAATCACATGGAGGCAATGAGCGATAGGAGGGGATTCGTCTCTCCCGGTATAGGGAGTTGATGTTGTGCTGTGTTCGATTGGCTATAACTGGAAGTCCCTGGCCAGGGCTGATATGGAGATTTACTGGTAAGTGTTACTAGTAGTTTCTCGACCCGTTATAAGCCATACATCAACACGACTTATCGGTTACTGGGGTCTGACGTATACCACCCCTAGACTTGATATGCGACATATCAGACGAACAGACCGGACTGTACGGGAGTGTTACTGATCGGATTCACAGGAGAACGCACAGGCTAGCTTGTTGATCTTCTGATCGCTCAATACCTGGGTGGCTGTTACGTTTAGCTGACCGCTTGCAGCTTGTGGGTGTTTGATATGATCATCACCTGCTACCGGCGTATTGACGATTCTTTAGAGTCCTACACAGAGGTTTCTTGGCTCAGGCGAAACGGAGTAGTGGCGCATATGTGATATGCGCAGGAGCGTGAATAATGCGATATGGGATACCGTATTATATTCTCGCGATATATGGATATGAACCGGGTCATCGGATCAAGTGTTGATTCGATGAATCGGTACATGATATATTAGTCGGTTATATTCGATATAGCCGGATCGTCGGATTAAGTGTTGATTCGATGATTTAATATATAATAATATATATGATATATTATTATATTAACTAATATTGGCTTACTTTATTATTTCATTTTCTCAGTGGATGATACATTGATATATATGTGATATATGTTAATTGTATTATTTTCTTTTGTTGCAAATATATAATATATATGTGATATATATTATTGTGACATGATATGATTTATTATTAAACATGTTTAAGGATGATTAAATGAGATTAGGGTTTGATTAGGGTTAGTTGCTTCATGCACATTCTAGAAGCTTTATTCTTTTGTCTTGGTTAAGATATTTGTGATGACACATTTCTAACCTAACCAAACCCTAACCCTAGTTGTTTCTCTACACATTCTCATCCATTCATCCTTGACCATGGTTAAAAGATCAATCATATGTTTTATTTCTATTCATCACAAAAGGATTATGATTATCATTATTCTTTTTCCATTATCATCATCTTCTTCTTCTCTCTTGAAGAAGCTCTCTTGAAAATTCTTATGTGATGAATAAATATGAGAAAATGATATAAAAAGAAAGCAAAATCACTACTCTCTCATCCTCATCTCATCTAGCCCTTGGGATTAGGGTGTTCTTCTCTTTAGAGTGAGAAAGCTTGAGTCGAAGCAACCTCAAGGTAGATCATCGGAGATTTTGATTACGACAAAATAGAATGGATCGTTCGAGTCGTGGAGCCTCTCATGAGTCCGGGAGATTGTGGATCGCGGCAAAGGGACTTCTACTCGGAGCTTGTGAAGTGAAGGAGCGGACTACAAAGGTTGTAATCCCTCACACTTAGATAAAAGTTATCATCTTGCATATTTAACCCTAATAATCTAGCAAAGATCCCGGCTTTGGGTTGTTCGGCATGTCCAAAATTTTATCCGGGCATGTTTGATGCCTTTAGAACCTTCACAAGAGTGCCTAGGAACCCTACAGTGGTATCAGAGCCTAGCTAGAGCATTAGGCGATGTGTTTACGAAGTTAAAACTCCGATCGAACCCGAAACGACGAAACTTGACCCCTCTCTGGAAATTTTTCAAATTTTGGGATTTTTCTGAATTAAAAATATGTAAAAAAAATCAGCAGGGAATTCTAAGATTTACCATGAAACCCGAGCCCCTAATTCCACTAAACGGCCGCGGAAGCGCCGCGCAAGCCATGCTTGCGCCGCGCTTCCGCCGCGGATTGATGAGATCATGACACGTGGCTTCATGGTATGGCCCGTAGGTGCTTGCTGATGCTTCTGGATATTTTTAATCTGTTCCAGGTGTTTAAAATTCTGGGGTTTGTTTTGTAATAGTAGACTCGATCGGAAATTTTAAATTCGTATTTCTTTCCGGATATTTAGAAACTGTTAAACTATTTGAACGGATATCATTAACTTACTGTTTCCCGGTACGGCAAATTTTCAAGTGTTGAAATTTATTCGGGTTTAAATCTTTTGGAAAAATTGTACAAGTTAAGCGGTGGACCCTCTAGAAGACACAAACCTTAACTCGATTATGTGACCGTCTTGAACTGCCTTTTGAACCTTCGGGTTTGGGGCAGTACGGCGTGCCACATGTGAGGCGTTGGCTTGACCCTTCTACGGCTGGATCACCGGTACTGTGACATATTCTGGGATTATTTGAACCCCGCTCAAGTGTTGAGCAGTTTGGGAAATTTTGGGTGTTTGATTATCTGTTCGAAAAGTTTAATACTGTCGATTTATCTGGAATGTGATACAATATGTGGAATTCATAGAGTTAGGCATGAAATGCGGAGTATGTGATATTTCGGATTTATGATGTCTAAAGTGATTGTGGATTCCAAATATTGTAGTTTTACACTTTCTTTTCTGTGACCGTAAGTGTAATATGTGATATCGCCGGTTTCGTTGCTATATGATTCAACGACAATTGGGATGCGTATATTTACTTACGTTGATGATATGAGATATTATGTGTTGCTGTGATATGTTATATTGGATCGTCGGGTTCTGAATAGCCGGGGGTTTTATGTGAGATGAGGGTTTTTATTTTCATTCATGTAAAATTCATTTGTAATGTAATATTCTTTTATTTGGGGCACTTCCTGGTTGCGGTTGCTGTCACCAGTGTATATTATTTACTTTTCCGCATTAGGTAGACCCAAGGTGGGGAGCACAAGTAACCGGGTTCTAGGGTCCAGTGGGAGGCCATCTCGAGGAGTCGAGACCGGGTCTCCTAACCCTAGAATTGGCAGTGTTACTTGCCGCTCTCGTAGGGGTCTTGGGATGTGGGTTTGGCTATTCGTCGCGACCGTGGAATCCGTGTTTTATACAGGCTCATATTGAAAACACGGACGTCCTAGTATATCCAATATTTCATATATGTTCTGCTGCTGCAATGTTCTGTGATGAGATCATATTACTGCCTGAGACGAATGCTTATACTATATATATATATGCTGATATATAAATATTACTGCTTTCGTTTCTTCTGTAATGCTTAGGAAGCATAAGCTGATGGGATTTTATTAATGAGATTAATAAAAAGAAAAGAAACCTAAAGATGTTGTAGAATCAAAACTTTATAAAAGGGGTAGCTACAGTTTTGCTTTGCACAGTGATATATACGATATATCCTGCACCTTATTCGATGAGGAAAGGACCGAAATCCCATCACCGGGAGTGACTCCTTTAGCAAAACTGGCAGATGCTACAAAACGCGGTTTGTATTTTGATTGCTTTTAGTGTTTTGCTTTGCACAGCGGTATATATGATATATCCTGCACCTTATTCGATGAGGAAAGGGCCGACGATCCCTTCACCGGGAGTGACCCCTTTAGCGAAACTAAGAAAAGCCTCGAAAACACTCCTTTTTCAAAACTTCACTTGATTCTACGACGATATCAAGTTCATTACGCTTAGGGTTTTTCTAAAAACCTGCGTAGCCCTCCGTCATTTCAGATAAGTACTGTTTAGTATTCGTACTGCGTTTGTTGACCTTGTCAAGACACAGTGTGCGGTAGCTAACCAGTATTTATCTGCTTATGCATATGATGCAGATTGGGTTAGGGTATTCGTGCGACCTTGTTGACCTTGTCAAGGGTCGTGCGGGTGGGTTTAATTCAATCAAGAAATGACGGGTTGAACTTGACTTGCGGTCTATGGTTTGTTGACCTTGTCAAGGTCATAGATCGTTTGGGGCAAAAACATTATCGGGAATTTCAAGTGTTGAAATTTGCAATGAGATTGCATACCTCCTATGAGATAGTTGGATCCCGATACCCACTGCGAGTAAGTGTTACTCCTGGGAGAGTTTTACACAGGATAATTAGTCATTCAAGTAGGTGTCTAGAAAAGTGTTAACGAGGTTACGCCTCTGGGAAAACGAGGTTTACATTAATTAGGTCCGTGCGAGAGCACGGGGAACCTCCCTCAAAGTACCGACACTGATCTGACTGAAAGATTGACGAAGTTGTAGGGTGTAATTAATCCCGGCTAATCTTACCTTTTAGGGTTTTAAGGTAGATTTGATAAAAACAGTGGGAGACATCCTGATTAGATAAGATAATAACCAATCTAATCTTGCAAGAGCATACGCTAAAGTGTTTTCTTCTCTCTCTCTCCAGGTAGCGACCATTTCAGGCCATAATCAAGATAATAATATGGATGTATTGACTAAACCTGATTATTGTACTGAGCTAGGGAATGTTGACCCGTTCTTTCTTATAAGAGTTATAAGACTGAACAGGAAACAGGAGAATATCTGGATTCTCACGCCGCCCAAAAGAACATACATGTTGATGCATCTTCTTCGGGTGTGTTAGTTATTGAGAACTGTTTCTCAGTTCACCCTACGTCCTGGGTATTGGATACCGGATCAGGATCCCACATATGTAAACAGTTACATGGGCTACGTAAAGGTAGAGAACTAGGAAAAGGTGATCATTCCGTTCAAGTAGGGAACGGTGCAAGTATTGTAGCCAAAGCAGTTGGCGAATATCACCTTGTATTGCCAAGTAGTAATACACTGATTCTAAATGAGTGCTATTATATACCGAACATGATGTGCAATATTATATCAGTTTCTTTATTGAGTAAAGAGGGATATAATTTTGTAGTACAGGATAATGTTATGAACATATTCCTAGATCAAAAGTTGATTGCATCAGGCTCGTTACATAATGGCATATTCATTCTAAATCAGAATACAGTCCTGAATATACAAAACACACACAAGAGGAAAAGTTCAGATATGAACGAATCCTTCTTGTGGCATTGTAGACTTGGTCATATCAATGCGACACGACTGGCTAAGTTACATAAGGATGGTTATTTGAATCCGTTCGAATTATCATCTTATGATACTTGCCATTCATGTCTCAAAGGAAAAATGACCAAAGCTCCGTTTAGTGGACACGGAGAAAGAGTTACCGAACTCTTAGGACTGGTACATAGTGATGTATGCGGTCCCATGTCTACGCATGCCAGGAACGGTTCTTCCTACTTCATTACATTCACTGACGATCTCTCTAGATTCGGACATGTGTTCCTGATGAAACACAAGTCTGAAGCTTTTGAGAAATTCAGAGAATATAAGCACGAAGTAGAGAATCAAACGGGTAAAAGTATTAAGATTCTTCGATCTGATCGAGGAGATGAATACTTAAGCGGTGAGTTCCTAGATTATCTAAAGGAGAATGGGATTCTCTCTCAGCGTACTCCTCCTTATACACCACAGCACAACGGTGTATCGGAGCGGAGGAATCGCACCCTATTAGATATGGTGCGCTCTATGATGAGTACAGCCGAGTTACCTATTTCCTTCTGGGGGTATGCACTGGAGACAGCAGCATACCTATTGAATCAAGTTCCAACTAAATCTGTACCTACCACACCATATGAGATATGGAGTGGGAAGAGACCGTATCTTAAACGAGTTAAGATATGGGGTTGTCCGGCCTATGTCAAAAGGCAAAATCCGGACAAACTTGAGGCACGGTCAGTTCTTTGCAAGTTTGTAGGATATCCGAAGAATTCTTATGGATATTTTTTCTATCACAGTCAAGAGCAAAAAGTGTTTGTTGCTCAACATGCCACCTTTTTAGAAAAGGAATTTCTTGCAAAAGAGTTTAGTGGCTCTGAGGTAGAACTGGAAGAAGTTCCAGCAACACAAACTGCAACTGAAGATTTAGTGGAACCAGAGGATTTAGTAGTACCCGACGAACCCCAGCCTCTCCGCAGATCTAGTAGGGTTTCTCGTCCACCTGAGAGATACTACGGTTTTCTCATTGATGGTGGAAGTGAGGATTGCATCATGGATGATGATGAACCGACTAGTTTCGAGCAGGCCATCACGAGTGGTGACTCTGTGAAATGGCTGGATGCAATGCGATCTGAGATGGAATCCATGTACACCAACAAAGTATGGACTTTGGAAAATGCTCCTGAAAAGGTAAAACCCATTGGGAGTAAGTGGATCTTTAAAAAGAAATTTGGTGTAGATGGAAAGGTTGAGACTTTCAAAGCTAGACTTGTAGCAAAGGGATTTCGTCAAAGACCAGGTGTGGACTATGACGAAACCTTTTCTCCAGTAGCTATGCTTAAGTCCATCCGGATCTTACTTGCCATTGCTGCATACCATGACTACGAAATCTGGCAAATGGATGTTAAGACCGCCTTTCTAAACGGTGATTTAGAAGAGAGCGTGTACATGACTCAGCCAGAGGGCTTCGTAGATAGTGGGAGCAGCGGAAAGGTGTGCAAGCTGCTTAAATCCATTTATGGGTTAAAGCAAGCATCGCGGAGTTGGAACATCTGTTTTGATGTTGTAGTCAAAGAGTTTGACTTCATCAAAAATATAGATGAACCTTGTATCTATAAGAAGGTAGCAGAGGGTAAGGTTGTCTTCCTCGTATTGTACGTGGATGACATACTCTTGATAGGAAATGATATTCCTATGCTGCAATCAGTCAAGCTCTTCTTATCACAAAGATTCTCAATGAAAGATCTAGGTGATGCCTCCTGCATATTGGGAATCATGATCTATAGAGATAGATCTAAACGGATATTGGGATTGTCCCAATCCAGGTACATTGACACCATACTAAAGAGGTTTAGTATGGAAGAATCCAAACGTGGGAATCAGCCCACGATCTCTGGACTCACTCTCTCCAAAGAGATATCTCCCAAGACTGATTTGGAGAGAGCTCGCATGCAAGGGATACCCTATGCTTCGGCAGTAGGCTCTATCATATATGCGATGCTATGTACCAGACCCGATGTAGCATACTCACTAAGTGTAGTGAGTCGGTATCAAGCAGATCCTGAAGAGAGTCATTGGACAGCTGTGAAGAACATTCTCAAGTACTTGCGAAGGACTAAGGAGATATTCTTGGTGTATGGTAACGGAGAACTCCAGGTGGAGTCCTTTACCGATTCCAGCTTCCAAAGTGATAAGGACGACTCTAAGTCGCATTCGGGTTTTGTCTTTACCCTCAATGGAGGGGCGGTATGTTGGAAGAGTTCCAAACAGGATACCGTTGCAGACTCAACGATGGAGGCTGAATACATCGTTGCCAACGATGCTGCCAAAGAAGCTGTCTGGATCAAGAAGTTCATTAGTGAACTTGGTGTGGTTCCATCCATTAAGCATCCAATACCTCTGTATTGCGATAACAATGGAGCTGTGGCATTAGCCAAGGAACCCAGGTCCCATCAGAAATCCAGACATATTCTGAGGCGGTATCACCTGATCAGGGAGATAGTTGATCGCCGGGAGATCGAGGTCAGGAGAGTAGATACGAAGGACAACACTGCGGATCCATTCACGAAGGCTATTCCCCAGATACAGTTTGAGAGATTATTCGGGATGCTAGGTATGAGATACTACAGCAGCAGGCCTTAGTGCAAGTGGGAGATTGTTAGTTATGTATATGCCCTAGAGGCCATTGTTGTACATATGATATATATTATAATGGATGCTTGGTTATATATAGAGATGACTTTCTTGCTCGTCATGATAGTATGCTATTTGGTTTCACTTTATCTTAACATGTTGACTTGTATTGGTTTACTGTTTTACTCTCACATGTTGATAAAGCCCTTAGGATCTGTACTCGACTACTGGGACTATGATGAGATCATACTAGTGGGGCCGCGGTAGTCGATGAGTACATCCTATAACTGTTCCTAGTCGAGGGTGTATCGAGACAGGGCATCGATACACCAGAGTAGACTAGCGTATACGCATCTTGACCCATATGATGGGCGATGGATGATCCCATATCCATCGGTGTTAGACATCAAGGATGGTATACGGGTGCTCAGTGGAGACTGGTGTTCCCCTCCGAACGGCGGCCTGCGACGTCGGGACGTCACGTGCCTGAGGTTCGGGGCAGATGCTATTTGGTTTTTATCCGTCCACCTCTTCGAAGATGCCAAGTTGATTTATGGCACCGTGTATCGAAGGTTTAGACGGATGCGGCCGTTGTAGCAGACTTCGTCAGATTCCCCCTCAGGGTGAGGGGTTTTTGATTGTGGGGACACTCTTCCCTGCAGGCGCAAGCCCCTGCAGTTAATTACGCTACCGCATCGCGGTAACAACTTTCTCCTTCTCCAGAATTTCACTTCGTGTCGTGTGTGTTTGTTTTGTTTGTGGTTGCCCGTGGATTGTGTACGGAGACTGAGTAATATCGTCACCCGTAGGACGTGGATTAGTCCAAATCCGTATTTGCTTAGATTTGGGTTTGGTGTTTTTAGTTTAAGGATGCATTAGTCGCGTTGCGACTAAGATCGACTTAAACGTTCATCAAGGATACGCTAGTCCTGTTTTGGACTAAGATCGACCTGACGTAGTGATTGATTTAATTATCCGGCCGTCGGGACTCATCACCTCTCTAACATCGTTGAAGGATTACAACGATAGGTGTCAGAGGAGCTCAAAGATGTACCCTTGAACCAAAGCTGATTGAGGGTTTTATAGTCCATTTAAGTGCTTAAGGATACGTTAGCCGTATTTGGGGCTAAGATCAACTTAAACGGGACCGTTTAGATCCGGCAAAAGAGCAATTGGCTCTATTGTTCCAGTTTAGGGACGTAGTGGTCCCTTATTAGTTTAGGGACGTCTCGGTCCGATACCAGTTTAAGGACGTAGTGGTCCATTATTAGTTTAGGGACGTTTCGGTCCGATGCCAGTTTAGGGACGTAGTGGTCCATTATTAGTTTAAGGACATTTCGGTCCATCGCCAGTTTAGGGACGTGGTGGTCCGTCATTAGTTTAGGGACATTTCGGTCCGATACCAGTTTAGGGACGTAGTGGTCCATCATTAGTTTAAGGACGTCTCGGTCCAATATTAGTTTAAGGACATCTCGGTCCGATATTAGTTTAAGGACGTCTCGGTCCGATATTAGTTTAAAGACGTTTCGGTCCGATATTAGTTTAAGGACGTTTCGGTCCGATATTAGTTTAGGGACGTTTCGGTCCGATATTAGTTTAGGGACGTCTCGGTCCAATATTAGTTTAAGGACGTCTCGGTCCATGAGTTTAAGGACCCCGCAGTCCATAGCGATGTGTGGTCGTTGGGACCCGTCACCTCTTTGACGTCGTTGAGGAATTACAACGACGGATGTCAAAGGAGTTCGGAGATGTACCCTCGAACCGGATGTAGATTGATTTAGGAGAGCCATTTTGCTCAGTCAATTTAATTCAAGGACTTATGGCCACGATTGGGCTAAGTCCATTTCAGCATTTTATTTGCATTGCATTTTTTTTATTTAGGCTCTACTCGCAAAAGATACAGAATATCAGTTTATTTTGGACTCTGCCCATTTGCAAAAGCATCTACTTCGTTTGGGCTTTGCCCCTTTTTAAAATGCATAGCATTCTGAATATTTTGTTTGGGCTCTGCCCATTTATAAATGATGCAAAGCATCTGTTCTTGTTTGGACTCTGCCCCTTAAAATAATGTATTTGCGCTTTATTGAGCCTGTTAGGCCTTCTCTTAATTGGGCTTGGCCCTTTTCAATGCATCTGCGCTTTGCGCTAAGTAATGGGCGCAAGTCCATATGGTGATGACACGTGTCGTGCTCTGATGAGCGCAAGCGCACTAGCGCAGTGCAATGCGCTGTTGCGCTGCTGACACGTGGCGCGCTCTCAGCGAGTTGCGCCAATTCCAGAGAGCAAAGTTCTATCTTAAGGGCGCTTAGCGCAAGTGGTTTTATGGCCGACACGTGGCGCTCTCTTAAGAGCGCAGCGGCGCAACTTGGAAGTGCAAAGCACTAAGAATCTTTTTAGATTCAAGAAGGGAAGTGCAAAGCACTGTTTAAGTTCTTGATCTAAATTAGATCAAAGAAAAAATAAATTCCTTCTTTGTTCGAAGAACAGAGGTTCATAAAAGTGCAAAGCACTATTCTTTTATTTATTTTATTTTATTATTTTTTTTTATTATATCGTTTTTAAAGAACCGAAGGTTCACAAGAAGTGCAAAGCACTGTTTTCTATAAAGATCATTGATCTTATATTTTTTTTAGACTAATGGTCTTTTAGAAGGAATTTCTTCTAATCCATGAAGGTTCTTTACCTTTTTCTTGAAATTTTCTCGGAGTTCTTTCTGTTTAGAGTTCTTGAATTCTCAAGAGAAATTTCGATGCCTTTGAATTGAGGCCTAAGGTCCTTTTTATAGTGTTCACAAATTAGTTAAATTTGTTAAAGAGATCATCCTCTGAGTGATTTGGGGAATTTTCCCCACCGTTGGATCTTTGATCCAAGGGCTTCTGCTTTGCAGAAGGAAATCTTTTTGTTCCAACAAGAACAGAAAAGATTTCTTAAAAACCTTAATTTAGTTTGGCGCAGATTTCCCAGCGCGTGACACGTGTCACACAGCGCAGAGCGCAGCGCAACTGCGCTAGCGCATCTGCGCTGACACGTGTCGCGCAGCGCAGAGCGCAGAGCGCTAGCGCAAAGGATCTGAAGCGTTGCTTCCTTTAAACAGAGCTTTGCTCTGATTGGGTGCGCCTTCTTGGGCGCAGCGCTGATATATCTGCGCCTGACACGTGGCGCGTTGCGCTCAGCGCAAAGGATCTGAAGCGTTGCTTCATTTATTAAATTTTGGAGAATCAGAAGCGCCGCTTCATCTCCTCTTTTCAAGTCAAACTTGTATTCCCAAAATTCTGATTTCCCGGGCCTTGGCAATGATTTCATTGTGCACAGAATCTTCTGTGCTTGGGTCTATATATATAACTCAAGGCTGAGCCTTTTCTTCTCTCATTTTCAGAGAACTTCTTCGATCATGGCTTGCAACCGCCCTCATGCCCGCCGACAACCATGGGAGGTGCCGATCCGGGACATCGTTCCCCGTTTTGCTGCACGTTTGGTGGACCCTTCTTTCTCGGACGAGCAATGCGACGCTGCAATGCACGAGCTTTTGACTCGTGTGGGGTCTCCTCTCCCTCCGAATTCCATTTGGCTTCGGATGATCCTTGCCTCGGCGCTCGCCGACATTCCCCCTCCTCCAGCAGAGATGTCCTCAGCAATGCTGGATGCCGCCAAAGATAAGATCGAGTGCTTTCTCGAAGCGCACTTGATCACCAAACCCTTGAGGGACTGCTCTTTCCACTTGTTGAGCCAGATACGGGCTCGTCGAGTCGTCATCGCCACTTTCTCCCAGGAATGCGGCGTCGATCGTTGGATGGCTACCCCTCGGGAAGATCGCCGCTTCGACGCGATGGAGAAGGCGGAGAGGGAGCTGACTAATTTTCTTTTTCTTTTTGTGAACCCTTGTCTCTCTGATCCCGTATTCGGTGATCTTTTTTAGATTTAATAATAAATAAATGTTTTGATTAAGTATTTTGTTATCTGTTAAGTGTTCTTTT
The DNA here is from genome assembly GCA_030015575.1 of Agapanthus africanus. Taxonomy (NCBI): domain Eukaryota; kingdom Viridiplantae; phylum Streptophyta; class Magnoliopsida; order Asparagales; family Amaryllidaceae; genus Agapanthus; species Agapanthus africanus. Next base: position 819,818,153 of record JASDDO010000019.1, on the reverse strand, counting down.
TATTTGAACTCTTTGTTGTGCTTGTGCATCGTATTTTAATTTGTTGTTATCAAGTGCATGTAATTTTGCATGGCTAAACTGCCTTTGGCACTTAGCCCCTTTTTCTGCGCTAGCGCATCTGCGCTGACACGTGTCGCGCAGCGCAACTGTGTTGCCACGTGTCGCACAGCGCAGAGCGCAGCGCGGCGCTTCCTTTAACAGAGCCTTGCTCTAATCGGGCGCGCTGCGCTAATGTATCTGCGCTGGACACGTGGCGCGTCGCGCGCAGCGCAAAGGATCTGAAGCGTTGCTTCCTTTAAACAGAGCTTTGCTCTGATTGGGTGCGCTGCGCTAATGTATCTGCGCTGGACACGTGGCGCGTTGTGCGCAGCGCAAAGGATCTGAAGCGTTGCTTCCTCTAAACAGAGCTTTGCTCTGATTGGGTGCGCCTTCTTGGGCGCTGCGCTGATATGTTAGCGCCAGACACGCGGCGCATTGCGCCTGAGACTTGAAGCGTTGCTTCAAAAATTCAAAAATTTTAAATTTTAAATTTTGAATTCAAACAGAGCTTTGCTCTGATTGGGCGAAACAAATGCCCCCCCACCGTTGCGCTCACGTGGCGCACACGTGAATGCAACGGTGGCAACCCCTCCTGACCGTTGGATCGAGGGGAATTCCAAGAGGCGCAAGCGCCTTATAAATAGGGTCTCTGGCCCTTAGAAAATTCTCCACCATTTTCTAGGTTTAGATTTTCAGAGCTCTGCTCTTGCTTAAGAATTTCAAAGCTTTGCTCTTGCTTTCAGAACTCTAGAGCTTTGCTCTCATTTCCCAAAGTTTTTTAGAAAACTTTAGGTAATATTTAATTTAAAATTAAGTTCAATTAATTTAAGTCAATTTCGACCCACAGAGCTTTGCTCTCATAGATCTTTTGATCTAAAGAAATTCCCTTTGGGGTTTTATCAACAGAGCTTTGCTCTCACAGATCTATAGATCTACATAGATCTTGTTCATGGGTTCTAACCCATGAACAGAGCTTTGCTCTTGAATCAAATGTAGATCTTTTAGATCTGAAAAACAAAGAACTCTTTTCTTTTTTAAGTTTTCATGGATTTTTCGAGATTCCAGAAATTTTAATTTTAAATTTCTTTTCAAAAACTTTCTTTTTGATGGAATATTATAGAGCTAAGCTCTTTCTTAAGGAATTTTAATTCTTTTGAGACCAGAATTTGACAAGTGTCATTCTGTGACAGAGCTTTGCTCTGAAAGAGGAGATTTTCTCCTTGTCTCTAGGGATTCTTTCCCCCTTTTATTATGGGAATGTTCCCCCCAAGGACCAACTGACAATCTCATCCAATGATGAGTTTGTCTTCTTAATTGACGTATTGTCACTTAGATTTTGTGGGTCCCTCTTTGGTCCCCTACTCACTGCACTGTGGTGCGGTGTAATTAATTAATTTTGATTTTAATTTAATTAATGCATTTTCTTTTTTCAATGTCAAACGTTGGGATTACAACACTGACGGCTACATTGCTCTTTTTGCAGCGATCATGTCTGAAGACACTTCATTCCCGTTTATCCGCTCGGAGGAGGGATTTCCAGAGGCGCCTTTGGACTGTGAGGTCCTGGCCATGATCAAGGCATATGACCCGGAGTACAAGAAACTCCACCTTTGGGGGTCTTGGTATAACCAGATTATTATGGGTCGACGCAGCTTCACTTGCGCGGTGCCGTCAGAACCTATCACGGCAATTCATTATGCTAACCCACCTCCAGTGCAGTATGCCGTGGAGATGATAGACTGGACTGCGAACAGCTTTCTTCATCCCGCTATGGATGCGGTCCCGGTTCAGCGTCCTATGGTTTTGGATATCCTAGGACGCCGTATCTGTCAGGGAGAAGCACGACCCTGGGGACAATCATATAACCTTGGTTTGATTCCCCGCCACCCAATTGGATATCTGCCATGGGCCCGGTACATCCTGTCGACGAGGAAGTCGCAGTTGATAAGACTAAGACTGTACACCGCGGTCTACGTCTCTCTTTTCCAATATCCTACGCTCCCTACTTGGTGGTTCAAGGCTTTCTTGGAGCAATGGAATATTCCCACCCACACTTTCCTTGCCATGGATCGGGAAGTGTCCATTTCCTTGGAGGAATTCACGGAGGTATCCGGCCTACCAGTCGTGGGGGAACACTATGAAGAGCTGCTCCCGACAGATGAATACGTCTTCGGTGCTAAGCCGATGGTAAGGGGGATTACGTCAGAAAATGCCGTTCAACACCAATTCCCAAGCCTGATCAAGGTGTTGAACATCTACGAGTCCCTTTTCATCGAACACGGGAGCCGAGGAGTTAATTTTGAGGACTTCATTGCTCGCTTCCTCCGTCCTAGCGTCATTTCGCCAGGAGCCGTCAAATCTGCTATTCTGGATGATCCTTTTGGTCTGGGTTTGGCTAACCTGCCGACGAAGGAAATAGACCAAAAGGCTTTCTTCCTCCCAGACTTTCCTACCATATCTTTCGCGGAGATTGCAGTCCCTGGGATGGATGAGGAGGCCTTTTTCTTAGGATTTCTCGGGCTGTGGCTGAGTTGGTTCGTGATCCCAATGCATTCTCATCGCATGCGGCCCTCTGTCTTTTATCCAGCCCACCGCATGGTCATTGGGGTAAAGGTGGCCGTGGGGATTGCCGGCCTGGCGCACCTATATCATGGCCTCAGCCGAGCAGCGGATGCCAATGAGCCCGGGGCACTGCACGTGGTCTTCCCGATGCACTACTTTGCATCGTGGCTCGAGTTACACACGGCGGGTGTCTTTGGCATGCATAAAAGGCCTTCATTCTTTGACAAGTGCGGTTTCCCTCGCGTTTTACATCTGATTGGCTCATCAATCGTGACCCCTTCACCACGGGACGCCAGGGGTTTACTGCTTCGCCCTCACACCGTTGGAGTCGGGATGTCCTTTATTGATAAGGTATTAACCATTGGGAAGGCGTCCACCACTGCGGTGCGACCATTACAGGACTCCTTCAAGGATGGAGCTTCAGTGTTGACGGCCCGGGAGATCCTCCATTTGTATTCTATTAGACCGGGTTTTCTAGTCTTCAGGCAGGGCGGTGCAGCAGTCTTCATGAGATATAACCCGCATCGTTTTGCCCGACAACTGGGTTACGATCAAGGGGTACCCTTAGAGGCTTTCTTATTGGAACCTGCTGTAAATGAAGAAGGGATGGAGAACGCGTTACACCACTTCATGCGCCTGAACACGGGTTCTCGTTTTTTCATTAGCCCGCCGGTCTGTGCTCCACGACTCCTTAATGTATATAAAGACTGGTACAATCATGCGACGGGGGCTGTTATAAAGGAAGAGAGGCGAGTGTTGATTGACCGTAAAGAAGTACCCCCCGGTACCAATCGTAACGCTCCCTTGGCACCAAGGATCCTGGTGGTCCCTCCTCTAAAAGATGCTGGGGGCAGACCATTACGTGCGCAAAGTCCTCCACGTGAGCTGCCGCTCCCTGATATTACAGACGCACCTACCGCACCCCGTGCTTCAGTGGAGGCAGTGGTTGTACCCTCGCCGGAGTCTGGTGTGGGTGCGGACATTGGGACTCATCGTCCCAAAGCGGCTGCTAAACGGAAGTCGATTCCCCGCGAGCCTAGGGTTGGAGGGCAAAAGAAAAAGAAGTCACTCTTTGCTGCGGACGTTGCGTTCGGCCAGGAACCTCATGCCCCCTATTCCGAGGGTCTGCTCGAATATGGGACTAACGCAGGGTTGGTGATTCCGCCGCCGGACGATACAGACTTGGAGGCTGCTCTCAGAGCTTCGGCATGGTTGGTGAAGCGTGACGCGTGGCTGGCTAAGCTTGCGCAATCAGGTAACTACTAGTCGCTTTTTCTTTATTGCAACATATCCTCTTTATTATTTTTGACTAACGCTTTTCTTTTTTTTTTTCCTTTCAACAGGCGTCACTGATGAAGAAGCCATTGCTGCTTCTCTGAGGACTTTTCAGGAGGAGGAACGTCTTAGGGCATCTATGGGCCTTAGTAAGTTTCCACTCATCAAGTTTTTTCATTTTTCTTGTGTTATGGTCGATCTAACCCTTCTCTTTTAATTACAGGGACTTCAATGCCGTTCCCTCCTAGTGATGCAGATGTTGTACCAGCTGCTGACGTTCCTGTTTCTTCTGGGCCACCGCAGGAGGTTCGTCTTGGAGAGCCGATGAAAGATGCCTTAAAGGCTCTGGAGGCATCCCTGAATGAAGACGATGATGCCTTGAAGGAGGCATCACAAAGGTCCTTTGTGACCGCTCAGGAGGAGAGGAAGCGGTTGAGGCGTGAGGCGAAGGCGCGCAGGGCTGCCCTGGCTATGGGAGCGGGCCCGAGCACCGCTCCTCGAGCTGATACTCCATCCGAAGAGGCCCCTGTCGCCCTATCCACTGCCCGCAGGGAGGTGGCGCGTGCAGTTCGGAGCGCAAACGGTAAATCCGCTTCAGGTAATATTTTTCTCAGAGTTTTTATCATAAAGGGTTTTTAATGTCATTGGTCCTTATATCCCTCATCTTGCAGGGCCGAGTTCGATCGAGGGGGAAGCGGAAACCGTTGATCCCAAAGAAGCAGAGGAGGCGGTACCTGCCGAACTCGAGCCGACGGTGGGCAACGTCATTGTGGCTTCGGAGCCTGAGGCGGAGGTCGAGGGGCCTGCCGCCGAGAAGGTCATTGATGCCCAACCTGAAGTGGTGGCAGATGACATGATCATTATAAATGAGTCCAGGGTGGCGGCGAATGAAGCACTCGAGGCCGGTGATCCCCCGGTGATGGTGGACGATACAACCGCCACTACCGAACCTGAGATGGTAGTGGGCGAGGTGGCCACGATTCCTGAAGAAGAGCCAACCGCTCCTTCTTTGGAATCTGGCAATACTCCAGTCATAGCCCTTCCCGTCTACGGTCGTCCGCCGTCTCCCGGTCTTGCGAGCACGACGACGGTCCCCATTGAGTCGGGCGATGAGGCCACAGGCGGTGGTCTCATGTCGATGGAGGAGGGAGTCGTCTCTGTTTCCGCCGGGAGCTCCTCAGGTACACCTTAAGTTGTTGTTTTTATTTGCTTTACAATCTTTTCTGACAAGTTCATTTTTCGTAATGCAGGTGCAGCTAGTGTTGATGCCCCAGCACTTGAGGGAGCTCCTTCCACGACTGCCTTGGCGATGGTTACCCCTCAGCCCTCTCTTACACCGTCAAAGATGTTGGAAGGTATGAGTTTGCAATTTACTACACCCATCTTTCAATCGTATAATCCATATACTATATTCACATTGTTGTTTTTTTTTTCTTTTCTTTTTTTCTTTTTTTTTAGGAGTTCTTTTTGACCATTTGTATCAAGTGTTGGTCCCACACTTCTCCTTTTCATCTGAGCTCGCCTCTCCCTCTGGTGGCGCCGGTGAGTACTGTTCCTGATTGATATCTTTGTTTTTCCAGTGGTAGAATTATTTCTAACTCTCTCTTGTCCTGACTGCAGTGTTACAAATCGAAGGGGGAGAAGAAAGATCGGCTGCGCTACCGGCCCTTCCGTCCTTGCCACCTGCTCCCACCGGTATAGTAATCATCTTGTCAATGATTTTCTCCATATCTATTGGATCATCATCTAATCACATTTTGTCTTTTTCAGCTGTCGTTTCAGTCTCAGTGCCTTTTGAGTCTCGTATTACAGTACCGGGTGGCCCTTCCCAGCGACGTCCGTCTTCGAAAGGTGCCGCAAATAGTTTGCGCATGCTGAGCGACTACATCGAGGAATTCGACATTGAGGCTCCGGTGTCTGCTGAGGATTTCGCCACGACGGTTAACCCGATGTTGGCGATATTTGCTACCTTTCATGACGAGGGTGCTGTCGCCTCTTGGGTTAACTATTGTCGGGAAATCGAGGCTTGCCTTCATCAGCTAGAGTCAATGCGCCTGTCCCCTGAGATTTTGGCCTCGAGCACTCAACGAGGAGCGTGGCTCGAGCAAAGCGCTTCTCATTTCCGTCATCTGGAACAAGAAGTGGTTTTAAGGCTGAAGGATTGCCAAGAATCTTCAAGCAACGCTGTTCGCCTGCGAGCCAAAGTTGAGACGAACGCCGCTGAGGTAAAGGCCGTCTTCGAGGGCCTTCTGGAGCGCATCTCAAATGGGCTGAGACTGAAGCGGGCGCTCGATATTGCTGAGCGTGACATCGCAGGCCGTGAGGCTGCTCATCAGGCTATGAGGGACCAGCTTGCCTTCGTCGCACAGCAGCGGGCCCAAGTGGAGGCGGAGTTGGCAGTGGTGGCCAATCGGGAAAAGGCATGGAAGGAAGTGTGCGAGCAATTGCTGGATCTGTGCAAGACGCTTCCTTCTCAGTAATTTTCCTTGTATCGTTGGTATTTGTAACATATATGTATATCTTGTATTCTTTAGTACGATGTATCCTAAACTCAATCAAATTTTATGAATGAAGGATGCATATTTTTTTTTTGTAATGCCTTGTGTCATTTCTCCGTCTTTTTTTTTTATTATCAGCACATCATCTTAGCGAACATGGTCGACGGATAGTAGGGCACATCTTGACTTTCCTAATAATCGGCGATGGCTTAGGTCGCAGGTTCAGATCTGCTGCCTAAGACTTTTCAACTCCATAAGCCGTGAGGGTCTCATAGGGAATTTTCTCCCTACGGATCGAGAGGATCTCGTAGGTGGGTTTTCTCCTTAGGAATCGTGAGGATTCCTAAGTGTGGTTTTCTCTTATAAGTCGTAAGGATCCTCCAAGAGAGTTTTTCCCTCTTACGGGTCGAGAGGACCCACAAGCGGTTGTTTCCCTCCTCATCGAAATTCGACTTTGGAGAGTGAGACCCGTGAATAGTATGCAAGAGACCATTTAGGATTAACTTGCAGGATCCCATTGCCCCTCTTACGAGTCGAGAGGACTCGTAGGCGGTTGTTTCCCTCTTTGTCGAGAATCGACTTCAGAGAGTGAGACCCGTGAATAGTATGCAAGAGACCATTTAGGATTGACTTGCAGGATCCCATTGTTCAGGAAGTAAGTTTCTTTTTGAATCCTTACTGCCCGAGGTGTGAGTCAAGAAGCTCTTGTCACGGAGTGTTTGTATCCGTGAGTTGAGTATTTTGCTAGGGATTATTTGTTTCCCAAGAGCCAAGGATTATTTGTGTCCTTGGGGTTTGAAACGAATCGATGGTTCCCGCGGAGGCGTTGGTGGCTCTGCGAGTCGACGCGGATCAGAAGGCTCTCGTCAAGGAGTGTTTGTATCCGTGAGTCGAGGATTTTGCGAGGGATTATTTGTTTCCCAAGCGCCAAGGATTATTTGTGTCCTTGGGGTTTGAAACGAGTCGAGGGTTCCTACGGAGGCACTGGTTGCTCTGCGGGTCGACGCGGATCAGAAGGCTCTCGTCAAGGAGTGTTTGTATCCGTGAGTCGAGGATTTTGCGAGGGATTATTTGTTTCCCAAGCGCCAAGGATTATTTGTGTCCTTGGGGTTTGAAACGAGTCGATGGTTCCTACGGAGGCACTGGTGGCTCTGCGGGTCGACGCGGATCAGGAAGCTCTCGTCAAGGAGTGTTTGTATCCGTGAGTTGAGAAGTTTTTTGCGAGGGATTATTTGTTTCCCAAGCGCCAAGGATTATTTGTGTCCTTGGGGTTTGAAACGAGTCGATGGTTCCTACGGAGGCACTGGTGGCTCTGCGGGTCGACGCGGATCAGGAAGCTCTCGTCAAGGAGTGTTTGTATCCGTGAGTTGAGAAGTTTTGCGAGGGATTATTTGTTTCCCAAGCGCCAAGGATTATTTGTGTCCTTGGGGTTTGAAACGAGTCGATGGTTCCCACGGAGGCGCTGGTGGCTCTGCGAGTCGACGCGGATCAGAAAGCTCTCGTCAAGGAGTGTTTGTATCCGTGAGTTGAGAAGTTTTGCGAGGGATTATTTGTTTCCTAAGCACCAAGGATTATTTGTGTCCTTGGGGTTTGAAACGAGTCGAGGGCTCCCACGGAGGCGCTGGTGGCCCTGCGAGTCGACGCGGATCAGAAAGCTCTCGTCAAGGAGTGTTTGTATCCGTGAGTCGAGAAATTTGCTGGCTTCTTCGGTTGAAATGAACCGTTGAGGTTTGGCTTCGTCGTTCGACGGAATCCGCTGGGGAAGTATGGTTTCTTCTTTGTTTACGCCCTTGGATTGTATACAGGGATCGATGTGATCTTAACTGTAGGGCCAAAGTTTTATCATTTTTTCTTTTTATTTTATTTTATTTCCGCGATGCTCTTATCATTTCAGCTTTTATATCGCGAAGGTCGCGACTGCCCGATCATTTCGGCTATTTTTCGCGGTGCCCAATCATTTCGGCTTTTTATTTTATTTTTACTCGTTGCTTTTTATTACGAGTTGCCCGATCATTTCGGCTATTTTACATGCATACATTTTACTTGCTGCTTTTTATTGCAAGTTGCCCTATCATTTCGGCTATGTCGTATGCATGAGCGGCCTGCTGGCTTTTGCCGTAAACCTGAAATTGGACACCGATTTCGGCATCAGCACCGCTACAACTGTGATATTACCAAGAGCGAATCATTATTTGCCTCTGCCGTTGTTGAACAAAGGAGGCTTAGCGACCAGGGTTAGGGTCCTGTCGGCTAAGGCTTTTGACTTCATGAGCCGTAAGGGTCTCGTGAAGGTATTTCTCCCTACAAGTCGTGGGGATCTTGTAGGTGTATTTTTTTTAGGAATCGTAAGGGTTCCAAAGTGTTTTGTTCCTCTGTAAGTCGTAAGGATCCTACAGGAAGGTTTTCTCCTCGTAAATCGAGAGGATTTACAAGGGTTATGTGATCATATCCCCGGTCATGGATGGACCTTGGTTAGGGAAACGTTTATTCGCGCCCGTGGATTGTATACAAGGGTCAATATTGAACCACTTGTAGGGCAACATTGGAAGTTTGTGGGGGTTTGCTTAAGCACAGGTTTAGGTCTCTGTGACTTAAGACTTTCAAATCCTATGAGCCGTGAGGGTCCCATAAGAGAGTTCTCCTTACGAGTCGTGAGGATCTCGCAAGCGTATTTTCTCCTTAGGAATCGTGGGGATTCCTAAGCGTGTTGTTCCCTTGTGAGTCGTAAGGATCTCACGCGGGTGGTTTCTCCTTACAGGGTCGAGAGGACTCTGTAAGGGTTCTTTAACGAAGTTGCGCCCTTTCGGGTTTTCATAAACATTCGCCGGCAGTCCTGCTGTTTTTACTCACGGAGCCCTTTCGGGTTTTCATCCGTGCCCATCTTGCTTATGGACATACCGTTTTTTTTTTTTTTTATCTCGTTAATCTAAATATGCTGCGGTAGTAGTTTTAAAGACGTTTCGGTCTGCTATTAGTTTAAGGACATTTCGGTCCGATATTGAGAGGGCTGGCTACTGCTTATAAAGCCTGAGCTTAGGAAGATAGCGAGCGGACATAGTTGCCGTCATCTATCATTGACCTAAATTAAGGCTCGTTAAGCGTAGTATTTCTTTAGGAAGCGACCGTTTATTGGCCTGAAAGGCCTTTCACCGTGCATGTCCATGAGTAGATAGGCCCCGCCCTGGTAGACCTTATCAATGATGTACGGTCCTTCATAGTTTGGCTCAAACTTTCCCCGCTTGGCGCGATTGGGGATCATAGGCCTTTTGACGACTAGCACGAGTTCACCTTGGTGGAATGCCCTCGGGCGGCTCAATCTTTCATATGAGCGCGTCATCTTTGCTTTATAAGCTTCCAGATTTTGTTGTGCTAGAAGTCGGGTTTCATCAAGGGCGTCAAGCTCTTCAAACCGAAGGTGGGTATTTTCTTCGTCCGTCAACTCGTAATGGACTGCCACTCGTAGAGAGGGTAATTCTATCTCGAGGGGGAGTACTTCTTCCGTCCCAAATACCAACGCGTACGGCGTTGTGTTTGTGGCCGTCTTAAATGTAGTTCGATACGCCCAAAGAGCCTCTTGCAATCTTTCGTGCTAATCTCTCTTATTTCGTGACACCGTTTTCTTCATGATCTTCGTCAAGGTCTTGTTGAAGGCCTCAGCTAGACCGTTAGCTCGGGGGTTATAAACTGAGGAATATCTCCAGTCTATATTGTGCTGCTGTGCGAAGCGGCTAATTTTATGACTTCGGTAGGCTGGCCCATTATCAGAGATGATTCTTCTCGGGGTTCCAAACCGGTATATGACATGCGTTTTGAAGAAATGGAGGATGTTCTCCGTCTTCACTTCCCTCAACGGTATCGCCTCCGCCCATTTGGAGAAGTAGTCAGTCGTCGCTAGGATGAAACGATGTCCTTTAGATGATGCTGGCTCGATGGGGCCGACTATGTCAGTTCCCCACAATTCGAATGGCCAACTAGCTACTGTTGGGTGTAGCGGATTTGGGTGCTGATGGATGAAATCCCCATGAATCTGGCATGAGTGACATTGCCTCGCATAGGCGAGACAATCCCGCATCATCGTGGGCCAATAGTAGCCCATCCGTTTTATCTTCAACTTCATCTTAGGGCCTGCTTGATGGGAACCGCAGAGTCCGTCGTGAACTTCCTGAACGACTCTTTTTGCTTCGTCAGGTCCTAGGCATCTCAACCACAGAGAATCGAATGACCTCTTGTATAGAGTATCATTGACGAAGGCGAAAGACAGAGCTCGTTTCACGAGCTGATGTCTTATGGACGCTTCTTCAGGCATTCGGTGGAACTTGAAGTAATCTATGAAGGCTTCTCTCCAGTCTTCGGCGTTTTCCCAGTCTTTTATTTGCAGGGTTGTCTCCTCTTTCGCTCCTTTTTCTTCAGACGATTCTGGAGATATTTCTGTTGGGGCAAGCACTCGACGGCTTTGTACCACGATTCTAACGTCGTCGAGGTTCTCGTCAGCCAGTTCTTTAGCAAGCTTGGCTAATGCGTCTGCCTTGCTATTTTCCAAAGTGTAGGAAGGAATTCGGGTCAGCAGTTGTTGCACCTTTTTGCCGTAATTCACCAACTCCGGCTTGCACGTCTGGTAGTCGCCGTTCACTTGACTGACGACCAGTTGGGAATCCCCATTTATGAGGAGGTCTTCAATTCCCATGTCAATGGCAATCTCAAGACCTGCTATCAAGGCTTCATATTCAACTTCATTGTTTGTCCTCGACTCTGTTAAGGAGAATGCGAAGCGCATTATCCCTCCTTGTGGAGTTATAAAGATGAGGCCTACCCCCGATTTGATTATAGGGGTATTTTGTTTGCGTTTCTTCATGGAAGATGCACCATCAAAATAGAGTTCCCATCGGGTATCACCACCATCGATTGCATCAAACGCGTGTTCGTCTGGAAGATCGCAATTTAATGGAGAATCGGCGGGTATGGGATGTTCAGCGAGGAAGTCAGCGATGGCCTGGCCTTTCACTGCTTTGAGAGGTTGATACGTGATCGAAAACTCCATCAAGAGTAGGGCCCATTTAGCGAGTCGTCCCGTCAATATGGCCTTTGACATTAAGTATTTAAGGGGGTCCACCTTTGAAATCAGACGGACCTCGTGGGCCAACGCGTAGTGCCTAAGCTTTGTTATTGCGAAGATCAATGCCAAGCAGTGTTTTTCAATGGGAGAATAGTTGCTTTCTGCCCCCAGCAGCACTCGACTTAAGTAGTAGAGCGCCCTTTCTATCCCTTGATCGTTTTCTTGTGCCCATAATGCGCCTAAGGAACCTTCGAGGGCGGTTGTATAAAGAATAAGAGGCTTCCCCTTAACCGGAGCAGCCAACACCGGCGGGTTCTGCAGGTATTGCTTGATCTCATCCAGTGCGCCTTGGCATTTTTGATCCCAAACGAATGGGGTTCCCTTCTTCATCAGGTGACTATAAGGGCGGCACTTTCTTGAAAGGTTGGCTATAAATCGCCGTATGTATGCGAGTTTCCCTTGGAGAGACCGCAACTGTTTGAGAGTCCTCGGCGGAGGCATTTCCATGATCGCTTTAATCTTTGACGGATCTATTTCAATACCTCGGTGTCGAACGACGAATCCTAGGAATTTACCCGAGGAAACCCCGAACGCACATTTAAGAGGATTCATCTTCAAGTTGTATTGCCGAAGGCGTTGAAACACGATCTTCAAATGCTCGAGATGTTCCTCGTATGATTTGCTTTTAACCACAAGATCGTCAATATAGCATTCAACGATTTCATGTATGAGGTCGTCGAAGATTTTTGTCATGGCTCTCTGATAAGTAGCACCGGCGTTCTTCAAACCGAAGGGCATCACTTTATAACAAAATATCCCAAGAGGGGTCCTGAAAGCTGTGTGTTTCTGACCTTCAGGATGCATTTTTATTTGATTATACCCCGATGAGCCGTCCATGAAGGAGAAAACTTCATGAGTAGACATGTTGTCTATCATCAGCTCGGTGACTGGTACTGGGAAATCATCTTTTGGGCAGGCTTTATTAAGATCCCGGAAATCTACGCATATACGCACCGTCCCATTTTTCTTCATCACCGGGACAATGTTGGCAATCCATTCAGGGTATTGAACTTCCTGGATGAAGCCAGAGTCTATAAGCTTTTTGACTTCGGCGTTGATGCTCATCTCAAGCTCGAGTCGCATTCTCCTCGGCGCTTATTTGACGGGCTTGATGTCCGGAGATATCGCCAATTTATGTACAGCAATTTCTGGATCTAGTCCCGGCATTTCGGAATAGTTCCACGCGAAGCAATCTTTGTGTTGTAGAAGCACATCCTTCAACGCAGTCACCCTTTCTTCAGATAACAGCTCGCTGATGAATGTTGGTCGCGGGTCATTTTCCATCCCCAACTCAATTTTCTTGAGATTATCTGCAGTGGTGTGGATTCCATCCTCCAGTTCTTTCGGAGCTGGGGGAAATTCTGAGATTACCTCATCGCTGCTGTTTTCAAAGCACCAAGGGAAGTCGTTCATGTCCTCGGATTCTTCTTTTAATATTGTTACCACGTGGCAAGTGCGAATTTTCTGCCAATCCCAATGCGGAGTTGGTTTTTCTTTTGCAGCCTCGGGTTCATGCTTCTGTGGTGGTGCTACCCTCCAGTTGTCAGAAAGCGCGAATTTGCCTAACTGATATTGGTCCTCAACCCAATTCTTAAAGGTGAAACAATCTTCAAGCGGATGCCCTACTACTCGATGGTAAGAGCAATAATTTGGGTTGGAGACTTCGCCTGCTTGCTCAGGGTGTTTAGACTCTGGCAGAGTAAGCATTTGATGTTTTAGAGCAAGATCAAGTATTTTCCTTGTTTTGTTCCGAGGAAATGAGTATGCTCGACCCATTTTCTTCATAAGGGCTAGGTCAATAACGCTCGACTCTCGTATGCGTGGCTTCTTAGCTCTGTCTTGCGGTTGTCGAGCACTTTTTCGGCCCCTCGACTTGTTTTTGCTTTCGCGTCGAACCCTTTTTGTAGCAGGCTGACTTGGGGCGACATCTTCGTTCTTTACTGCCTGTCGAAGGAGGCGTTGTGTCTTGGCTTTCTCATAGATTGCCATTTCACGATCGTGATCATCTCGGGCTTTTTGACTCGCATCCTTTATAAGTTTGCTCATCTGGTCCTCAGACGATGGACTGGGCGGTTTTGTGTCAGGAGTTTCTGCTGATTCAGGATTAGCGTCCTCCCCTTGAGCGTCCGCCTCTTTATCGAAGTCATACATGGCATAACAGCTGTTTATTAACTCCCGTTTCTTTGGCCGGATGTACCCGAGCCCTTTTGTTTCCGTTCTTCCGTTAGGCAGTTTGCATTGAGTTCCGGGAACGTTCCAGACCTTGTCATAGAATTTGGTTTTTCTGATGGTCTGTGTGAAGGACATCCCTTGGCGTTTCAGCAGTTTCTTCAAACCTTCGGTATAATATCTGGGAAGACGGATAGGCTGAAGCTTGTCGAGCGTGGGATCCGCGCCATGCCAAATTTCTTTTTCCACCTTGTTTTCTTCAGAACGGTAGAATAGGATTGCCTTCTCGCCTTTTCTTCCGGGAGGGATATAGAATGTCTGCAATTCCTCTATGCTGTTGGTGTCGAGTGCATCCAGTTCTTTGTAATGTTCAAGCGGCACCATGGTTACCTGCAGACTTCGCTCTTCATCAGCGGAAATCTGTATTGAAGGCCGAGCAGGGAATACAGCATGAACTTCATCCTCTGAATCACTACCGAAGATTAATGAAGGAACGGATGGTCCTAGTCTGGTGGATTGGGACGGACCTGAATAGATTATATCCTCCTCCTCCTCGGTGTCACTGCCGAAGACAGGGATGGTTGCGTTAGTTTTGTTCTCCGGTTTGTGACACCTTTCCGTGTCTTCGAAATTCGGTAAGAAGTATTTGGCATCTTCATACTTGCGAACTTCGTTCACGGAAAACGGATTCAACTCTCCTGCCACTGTGTACTCGAGGCCGTCCCTAGAATACTTCATGCACTGATGCTGTGTAGAAGGGATGATATTGTATTCGTGTAGCCATGGTCGGCCGAGCAGAGCATTGTAGCACGTCTTGGAGTCTATAACATGGAATTTGATGTCTGTTACGAGCACCCCGAAGCGTAGCGTCAATATCACAGATCCAAGAGTCTTTGAGGATTGAGAGTCGAAACCGGAGATGGTGATTTTGTCCCGGGCGAGGTGTTGGACACTCATGCAAATCTCTTTTAATACTCGCAGATTGAGTAAATTGACAGACGATCCGTTATCAACCAAGATTTTTCCTATCTTTATGTCATGGCAGTATCCTGAGACATAAAGGGGGCGATTGTGTTCACACGTCCCGAGGAGAAGGTCTTCATCACCAAAAGCTACGTCGGCTGTGTGCACCTCTTCCAATTCATCCTTCATCTTTTGTTCGGCTAGGAAGGCTTGAAACTGGTCCGGATCTTGTAGGGCCTTAATCAAAGAATCCCTCGCTTCTTTTGATAGCAATAGGGCATCGAGAATGCTGAGTTGTGAGGGTAGCTTTCTCAGATGCGCCAAGACATTATAATCTACTTTATTCCTTTCTGGGGGATTCTTGGCTGTTAACTCTTCCGCAACTTGGTCATCCAAAGCGATGTCTTCAGAGACCTTCTCTTTCCCTTTGTTTTTCTTATTCAAGGGTCCGAGGTTCTTTTCGGGTAATGTTCGATTGCGCAGCTGTATATTCTCGCAGGCCTTCGGTTCTTTTTCTTTTCCCGAAGTGGATTCTTCGAAAAGGGGGCCAAGCTCTAGCTCTTCATCGGAGTCGCTCCCAAATGTAGGCACTTGTGACCCGGTAGTGTTAACCATATGACAATTGCCGGCAGTTCTTTCAAGTTCTTTAGTCGTATTTCTTTGCTCTCGGCGAATTTTACGTTTTTCCCGTTTAAATCGTTGTCGATTAGCGACGTATCCTTGCCACCATCCATTGAAAGCTTTGCAATCTTGGGTGGAATGTGAGACCTTCTGATGGTATAAGCAATAAGAGGGGTGCATTTCTACCGCGCCAGTAACTTTTTCTTCAGAGGGTGGTAGCTTCATGCCCATCGATATGGCCTTAGCAAATTTCTTTTTTATCTTGAATTGGCTTTTGTCAGTGGTGGAGGCATTTTGCTCCAACGGGATCATTTCGGCTCCTTCCTCAAGTCGCTGACGCTTGGCCCTTTCGAATATAGCCATCTCGCGTTCTCGATCAGCCTTGCTTTTCAACCGAGCTTCATTAAGAAACGCACTAATCATTTCAACCGGTAACCCTGGGGTTCCTGATTCGGCATTTGCCCCCAGCGTTTCAGTGCCAGAAGTTCCTTCATCGTTCGTGGTCGAATGGGAGATCATATAACAGCTTGCTACATATTCGTCAGACTCATCCGATGAACTTTCTCCTTCATCTTCTTTTTGGAAGACGTGATCAAGGAAATTTTGGAGCGTGATGGGAGTTCGCGCCTTTTGGTTATATTCATCCAGCGCATCGATTTGCTTTTGTAAGTCCGTGCGCTTGTCGCCAGGCTTCACGGGCTTCTTAGATTTCTTCTTCTTCTTTTTCGAAGATTTTGACGGCTGGCTATGAACGCTTGAACTACTACCATCGGTCTTCGTAGTCGGTCGTGGCTTCAACATCCCCTCAATAACCTGCGGTTTCAAGGGGTTCTTCCACTTGATCGCTGGGCAGGTTTGAAGATCATTTAGCATTCTCCTCGTTTTGGCTGATAATACAACCTCCCAGGGAGCCTCTTCAATAACGGAGCATGTTGCCCCCGGCGTATTCGTCCCCTTAGAGGTGTGGGGCTGCGGAGGATTAACCTTCCACTTGTCGGATAGCGCAAATTTGCCCTGTCGGTACTGGTTCTCAAGCCAATTCTTGAAAACGTAGCAATCCTCAATTGGATGGCCTAGCACTCGATGATAAGGGCAGTAATTGGGCTCATTGACGTCACTTGGTTGTGACGGACGTTTTGGATCTGGCAGATTTATGAGCCTGTTGCGTAATGCCAGCTCGAATAGCCTCCTTGTTTTATCACGGGGGAAGGAGTAAGCACGTCCCATCCTGTCCTCAAGGGGTACGTATGGGCGCGTATTGTCCGGACGAGCAACCGGCTTTGATTCGTTCGGTTGTTGTTGGGCATTAGCGACGATGATCGCTTTTCCCTTTCCTTTATCGTTTCGGGAGTCCGGCTTCGGGAGAGGGGGTTTATGGCCCATCTGGTCCATTTGCGCTAATTTGTCGATCAAAGCCTGGAAGGAAGTCGGCTTGAAGAACATCATGAACTGCGAGATAGTCGCCTGTGGATCAAGCGTTCCAACAAACATTCCCACCGCAAGGGCTTCTTCTATGCGCTGTTCACACTTAGACCATAGATTACGCCACCGTATAGCGTACTGAACCCATGTCTCGCCGGGTTTTACCCTGGCATTGATCAGTGCCGTCATCGGGGTACGCTCACTGGCACTTGCAAAGCGTTGGGTGAAGAGTAGCTCCATCTCCGCAAAGGTTTTTATAGAGTCGTTGGGAAGCTCAGAATACCATTCAAACGCCGTATCAGATAAACTTCCAACAAACTGGCGAAGCAAAAGCTTGTCGTCGCCGCCGGTATTACCGCAAAGAGCCCTGAATTGGGCCACATGTTGATGGGGATTGCCGGTCCCCTTGTAGACATGAAACTTAGGAATTGTGTAACCTGGCGGGTACTTGATTTGGTCATACCAGCCCGGATATGGCCGTCCCGTTTTTACAACGTGGCCGGCTGCTTCGGCCGCCTGATGCACCCGTATTTGTTGAGCAATATATTCATCCAAATCAGCTTTTGATATGGTATCCTCTTTAGCTGCGGATAGAGCCGGTGGAGGATTCGATGTCTCTCCCCTATCATCTTCAAGAATGATCGGGGGATCTCCAGCAGGTGGATCTGGTTGAATCATCATACCCACCACATCCTGGAACAGGAGGGCCATTTTCTTTATGTTGGCCGCCTGTTCCGCAGCCTCTTTGTCTCTCTTTTCCAGTATTCGGCGGAGGAACTCAGCGTCGGTCTCTTCCTCTTGGCGTTCATCTAAGGACGTCTCAGGATTCTCTTTTGGCCCCGTGAGTGCAGCCATTGTAGTCATCATCTCCTGGAGCTTTTGTTGCTGCTCCTGAGACCTGGTCACTGACCGGGTAAGCGGTCGGTGACCCGTAGAAGTACGACTTTCTTCTTTTCCTGAAGCCATATAGACCGTATGAACTGTTATGCCCCCTGACTTGGGGCGTTTAGGTTCACCATTGTTAACTCTTGCTGCTGTTGCGGGAGCTTTCTCTGGCCTCCTTCTTTTGTAGACCTTTGAGGTTGAAGGAGCCGTTGAAGCGGGCATTATAGCATTTGTTGCCCCCTGCTGTTTAATGGGGCAGTTTTTGTTATTTTCCACCTTCGCCTCTTTCTGGTGACGCAAGTGGTCCGGATCGATCACAGAGTTTTGAACCCTGCGCCATACTTTATAAACTTTTGATGACAGCCGTTGAGGGGGCTGTTCCTGTTTCGTCTCCGGAGCTTTTTCCATGGGTGGAGGAGACCTTTTCAATGTAGCAACCGGGGAGTTCTTTCTCACCTTCCTCAACAATTCAAAGCTGTTCCCAGTTGGAACAGCAGCATTGACCTCCACCACTAGAGCCGGTGGGGCTAGCCCTGAGGGGGAGTTGCCCCCTGCTTTCCTTACTCGCTGCCAATGGCGACGTCGTGCACGACGGGCCGTTGGGACTGGCTCGGAAATCGATATAATTTCTTGTTGCCCCCTGTTTGGGCGTGGGGTAACTGCCGGTGTCAGCCTATCAAAGACTGATGCTTTTTGACCAGCTGAAGGAGGAGTAGGAACCGTCAATCTTGTGAAGACTGACTTTCTGATAGGAGAAACCGCTTCAACGACTTCCGAAGCTGTGGCCGTTGCCCTCTTTGGGACAGCCACTTTATGATCCTGACCTAGCCTGGTGAAAACAGAGGCTGTCAGCTTAGTAGTGGGCGACCCGTTGACAGGGGTCGTGGTAGCAGTGAGCCGGTCGAATACCGACTTCTTGTTCGCTTCTGGTGCGGATATCGGCATGGAGAAGCTTGTAGGTGGGACCATGGTCCCGAAGAACAAGCCGGTGGTGGCTTGCGTCACCTGGTCTACCGGCAAAGTCAGGAAGGAAGCCGCTTGGGGCCCATATGCTACACCTCTCGGTGAGGTGGAACGTCCGCTGCAATGGCATTTCGAGCAGCTGGTGCAGTTGGTGGCCATTGGATCTTGAGTTCTGCGCCAGACAAAAGACCAAATCTTAGCAACTTGAAATCCGAGGACAACCATTTACAAACCGCGATTGGTTCACGAAGACGACACACGAAGTGTGGAGTGGAAAGAGGAAAAGGTCCCACCGGGCGTGCCAGAATCTGTTCCCCTCCGAACGGCGGCCTGCGACGTCGGGACGTCACGTGCCTGAGGTTCGGGGCAGATGCTATTTGGTTTTTATCCGTCCACCTCTTCGAAGATGCCAAGTTGATTTATGGCACCGTGTATCGAAGGTTTAGACGGATGCGGCCGTTGTAGCAGACTTCGTCAGATTCCCCCTCAGGGTGAGGGGTTTTTGATTGTGGGGACACTCTTCCCTGCAGGCGCAAGCCCCTGCAGTTAATTATGCTACCGCATCGCGGTAACAACTTTCTCCTTCTCCAGAATTTCACTTCGTGTCGTGTGTGTTTGTTTTGTTTGTGGTTGCCCGTGGATTGTGTACGGAGACTGAGTAATATCGTCACCCGTAGGACGTGGATTAGTCCAAATCCGTATTTGCTTAGATTTGGGTTTGATGTTTTTAGTTTAAGGATGCATTAGTCGCGTTGCGACTAAGATCGACTTAAACGTTCATCAAGGATACGCTAGTCCTGTTTTGGACTAAGATCGACCTGACGTAGTGATTGATTTAATTATCCGGCCGTCGGGACTCATCACCTCTCTAACATCGTTGAAGGATTACAACGATAGGTGTCAGAGGAGCTCAAAGATGTACCCTTGAACCAAAGCTGATTGAGGGTTTTATAGTCCATTTAAGTGCTTAAGGATACGTTAGCCGTATTTGGGGCTAAGATCAACTTAAACGGGACCGTTTAGATCCGGCAAAAGAGCAATTGGCTCTATTGTTCCAGTTTAGGGACGTAGTGGTCCCTTATTAGTTTAGGGACGTCTCGTTCCGATACCAGTTTAAGGACGTAGTGGTCCATTATTAGTTTAGGGACGTTTCGGTCCGATGCCAGTTTAGGGACGTAGTGGTCCATTATTAGTTTAAGGACATTTCGGTCCATCGCCAGTTTAGGGACGTGGTGGTCCGTCATTAGTTTAGGGACATTTCGGTCCGATGCCAGTTTAGGGACGTAGTGGTCCATCATTAGTTTAAGGACGTCTCGGTCCAATATTAGTTTAAGGACATCTCGGTCCGATATTAGTTTAAAGACGTTTCGGTCCGATATTAGTTTAAGGACGTTTCGGTCCGATATTAGTTTAAGGACGTTTCGGTCCGATATTAGTTTAAGGACGTTTCGGTCCGATATTAGTTTAAGGACGTCTCGGTCCAATATTAGTTTAAGGACGTCTCGGTCCACGAGTTTAAGGACCCCGCAGTCCATAGCGATGTGTGGTCGTTGGGACCCGTCACCTCTTTGACGTCGTTGAGGAATTACAACGACGGATGTCAAAGGAGTTCGGAGATGTACCCTCGAACCGGATGTAGATTGATTTAGGAGAGCCATTTTGCTCAGTCAATTTAATTTAAGGACTTATGGCCACGATTGGGCTAAGTCCATTTCAGCATTTTATTTGCATTGCATTTTTTTTATTTAGGCTCTACTCGCAAAAGATACAGAATATCAGTTTATTTTGGGCTCTGCCCATTTGCAAAAGCATCTACTTCGTTTGGGCTTTGCCCCTTTTTAAAATGCATAGCATTCTGAATATTTTGTTTGGGCTCTGCCCATTTATAAATGATGCAAAGCATCTGTTCTTGTTTGGACTCTGCCCCTTAAAATAATGTATTTGCGCTTTATTGAGCCTGTTAGGCCTTCTCTTAATTGGGCTTGGCCCTTTTCAATGCATCTGCGCTTTGCGCTAAGTAATGGGCGCAAGTCCATATGGTGATGACACGTGTCGTGCTCTGATGAGCGCAAGCGCACTAGCGCAGTGCAATGCGCTGTTGCGCTGCTGACACGTGGCGCGCTCTCAGCGAGTTGCGCCAATTCCAGAGAGCAAAGCTCTATCTTAAGGGCGCTTAGCGCAAGTGGTTTTATGGCCGACACATGGCGCTCTCTTAAGAGCGCAGCGGCGCAACTTGGAAGTGCAAAGCACTAAGAATCTTTTTAGATTCAAGAAGGGAAGTGCAAAGCACTGTTTAAGTTCTTGATCTAAATTAGATCAAAGAAAAAATAAATTCCTTCTTTGTTCGAAGAACAGAGGTTCATAAAAGTGCAAAGCACTATTCTTTTATTTATTTTATTTTATTATTATTTTTTTATTATATCGTTTTTAAAGAACCGAAGGTTCACAAGAAGTGCAAAGCACTGTTTTCTATAAAGATCATTGATCTTATATTTTTTTTTAGACTAATGGTCTTTTAGAAGGAATTTCTTCTAATCCATGAAGGTTCTTTACCTTTTTCTTGAAATTTTCTCGGAGTTCTTTCTGTTTAGAGTTCTTGAATTCTCAAGAGAAATTTCGATGCCTTTGAATTGAGGCCTAAGGTCCTTTTTATAGTGTTCACAAATTAGTTAAATTTGTTAAAGAGATCATCCTCTGAGTGATTTGGGGAATTTTCCCCACCGTTGGATCTTTGATCCAAGGGCTTCTGCTTTGCAGAAGGAAATCTTTTTGTTCCAACAAGAACAGAAAAGATTTCTTAAAAACCTTAATTTAGTTTGGCGCAGATTCCCCAGCGCGTGACACGTGTCACACAGCGCAGAGCGCAGCGCAACTGCGCTAGCGCATCTGCGCTGACACGTGTCGCGCAGCGCAGAGCGCAGAGCGCTAGCGCAAAGGATCTGAAGCGTTGCTTCCTTTAAACAGAGCTTTGCTCTGATTGGGCGCGCCTTCTTGGGCGCAGCGCTGATATATCTGCGCCTGACACGTGGCGCGTTGCGCTCAGCGCAGAGGATCTGAAGCGTTGCTTCATTTATTAAATTTTGGAGAATCAGAAGCGCCGCTTCATCTCCTCTTTTCATGTCAAACTTGTATTCCCAAAATTCTGATTTCTCGGGCCTTGGCAATGATTTCATTGTGCACAGAATCTTCTGTGCTTGGGTCTATATATATAACTCAAGGCTGAGCCTTTTCTTCTCTCATTTTCAGAGAACTTCTTCGATCATGGCTTGCAACCGCCCTCATGCCCGCCGACAACCATGGGAGGTGCCGATCCGGGACATCGTTCCCCGTTTTGCTGCACGTTTGGTGGACCCTTCTTTCTCGGACGAGCAATGCGACGCTGCAATGCACGAGCTTTTGACTCGTGTGGGGTCTCCTCTCCCTCCGAATTCCATTTGGCTTCGGATGATCCTTGCCTCGGCTCTCGCCGACATTCCCCCTCCTCCAGCAGAGATGTCCTCAGCAATGCTGGATGCCGCCGAAGATAAGATCGAGTGCTTTCTCGAAGCGCACTTGATCACCAAACCCTTGAGGGACTGCTCTTTCCACTTGTTGAGTCAGATACGGGCTCGTCGAGTCGTCATCGCCACTTTCTCCCAGGAATGCGGCGTCGATCGTTGGATGGCTACCCCTCGGGAAGATCGCCGCTTCGACGCGATGGAGAAGGCGGAGAGGGAGCTGAATAATTTTCTTTTTCTTTTTGTGAACCCTTGTCTCTCTGATCCCGTATTCGGTGATCTTTTTTAGATTTAATAATAAATAAATGTTTTGATTAAGTATTTTGTTATCTGTTAAGTGTTCTTTTTATTTGAACTCTTTGTTGTGCTTGTGCATCGTATTTTAATTTGTTGTTATCAAGTGCATGTAATTTTGCATGGCTAAACTGCCTTTGGCACTTAGCCCCTTTTTCTGCGCTAGCGCATCTGCGCTGACACGTGTCGCGCAGCGCAACTGTGTTGCCACGTGTCGCACAGCGCAGAGCGCAGCGCGGCGCTTCCTTTAACAGAGCCTTGCTTTAATCGGGCGCGCTGCGCTAATGTATCTGCGCTGGACACGTGGCGCGTCGCGCGCAGCGCAAAGGATCTGAAGCGTTGCTTCCTTTAAACAGAGCTTTGCTCTGATTGGGTGCGCTGCGCTAATGTATCTGCGCTGGACACGTGGCGAGTTGCGCGCAGCGCAAAGGATCTGAAGCGTTGCTTCCTCTAAACAGAGCTTTGCTCTGATTGGGTGCGCCTTCTTGGGCGCTGCGCTGATATGTTAGCGCCAGACACGCGGCGCATTGCGCCTGAGACTTGAAGCGTTGCTTCAAAAATTCAAAAATTTTAAATTTTAAATTTTGAATTCAAACAGAGCTTTGCTCTGATTGGGCGAAACAACTGGGTACACTGGACGGACTCGCCGAGAACTCCCAGATGGTGATATACCACACGTCAGATGGCAGTTCTCCGGTGACACTGGTACAGGGTAGTCTGTAGACCCGAGATCGTCATAGAGTCTTGTGTGATTCCCACTGTGCTTTGATTTCCACCTTACCACGTCCAAGAGGGCGTGCAAAACGGTGGCTTTTGGGTACAGTCCCGAATCACATGGAGGCAATGAGCGATAGGAGGGGATTCGTCTCTTCCAGTATAGGGAGTTGATGTTGTGCTGTGTTCGATTGGCTATAACTGGAAGTCCCTGGCCAGGGCTGATATGGAGATTTACTGGTAAGTGTTACTAGTAGTTTCTCGACCCGTTATAAGCCATACATCGACACGATTTATCGGTTACTGGGGTCTGACGTATACCACCCCTAGACTTGATATGCGACATATCAGACGAACAGACCGGACTGTACGGGAGTGTTACTGATCGGATTCACAGGAGATCGCACAGGCTAGCTTGTTGATCTTCTGATCGCTCAATACCTGGGTGGCTGTTACGTTTAGCTGACCGCTTGCAGCTTGTGGGTGTTTGATATGATCATCACCTGCTACCGGCGTATTGACGATTCTTTAGAGTCCTACACAGAGGTTTCTTGGCTCAGGCGAAACGGAGTAGTGGCGCATATGTGATATGCGCAGGAGCGTGAATAATGCGATATGGGATACCGTATTATATTCTAGCGATATATGGATATGAACCGGGTCATCGGATCAAGTGTTGATTCGATGAATCGGTACATGATATATTAGTCGGTTATATTCGATATAGCCGGATCGTTGGATCAAGTGTTGATTCGATGATTTAATATATAATAATATATATGATATATTATTATATTAACTAATATTGGCTTACTTTATTATTTCATTTTCTCAGTGGATGATACATTGATATATATGTGATATATGTTAATTGTATTATTTTCTTTTATTGCAAATATATAATATATATGTGATATATATTATTGTGACATGATATGATTTATTATTAAACATGTTTAAGGATGATTAAATGAGATTAGGGTTTGATTAGGGTTAGTTGCTTCATGCACATTCTAGAAGCTTTATTCTTTTGTCTTGGTTAAGATATTTGTGATGACACATTTCTAACCTAACCAAACCCTAACCCTAGTTGTTTCTCTACACATTCTCATCCATTCATCCTTGACCATGGTTAAAAGATCAATCATATGTTTTATTTCTATTCATCACAAAAGGATTATGATTATCATTATTCTTTTTCCATTATCATCATCTTCTTCTTCTCTCTTGAAGAAGCTTTCTTGAAAATTCTTATGTGATGAATAAATATGAGAAAATGATATAAAAAGAAAGCAAAATCACTACTCTCTCATCCTCATCTCATCTAGCCCTTGGGATTAGGGTGTTCTTCTCTTTAGAGTGAGAAAGCTTGAGTCGAAGCAACCTCAAGGTAGATCATCGGAGATTTTGATTACGACAAGCTAGAATGGATCGTTCGAGTCGTGGAGCCTCTCATGAGTCCGGGAGATCGTGGATCGCGGCAAAGGGACTTCTACTCGGAGCTTGTGAAGTGAAGGAGCGGACTACAAAGGTTGTAATCCCTCACACTTAGATAAAAGTTATCATCTTGCATATTTAACCCTAATAATCTAGCAAAGATCCCGGCTTTGGGTTGTTCGGCACGTCTAAAATTTTATCCGGGCATGTTTGATGCCTTTAGAACCTTCACAAGAGTGCCTAGGAACCCTACAAGTACACAGTCAGAGGGCTTCGTAAAAAGCGGGAGCAGCGGAAACGTGTACAAGATGCTTTATAGGATAAAGCAAGCATCGCGGAGTTGGAACATCTGTTTTGATGTAGTAGTCAAATAGTTTGACTTCATCAAAATGGTAGATGAACCTTGTATATACAAAAAGGTAGTGGGGAGTATGGTGGTGATCCTCGTAGAGTACGTGGATGACATACTCTTGATAGGGAAGGAGTTTCCTATGCTACGCTTGATCAATCTCCCCTTATCACTATGATTCTCCACATAGGATCAAACTGATACCTATTAAATCCTGAGTTTTGGATCTATGAGATAGATCTAAATGGATGTTAGGATTCTCACTAGTTGTAGTGAGATGGTATCAATTGGTCCTGGAAAGAATCACTGGAAGTGTTCCAGGGTGATAAGGACGACTGAAAGCCAGTCACAGGCATTGTCTTTACCCTCGGTAAAAGGACGGTATGTTGGAAGAGTTCCAAACTAGATACCGTGGCTAACTAGACGATAAAGGCAGGATACATCGCTATTTAAGATGCTACCAAAGAGGATGTTTGGGTGTATATTGGTTCATGAGATGAACTACGTTCCTACCATTGTGAGACAATGGAGTTGTAGCTTAAGCCAAGGAACACCGGTCCCATCAGTGATCCAGACATATTCTAAAGCAGTGTCACCTGATCATGGAGATGGTTGATCTCCAAGGGATCAAGGTCAGGAGAGTAGACTCAGAGGAAAACATGGCGGATCCACTCACAAAGGCCTTTTCCCAGAGAGAGACTTCCATGGGATGGTTGAGTATGAGATACTACAACCACTGCTATCAGATGGTCCTAGTGCAAGTGGGAGATTGTTAGTTATATGTATGCCCTATAGGCCATTACTATACATAGGATGTATATTGTAGTGGATGCTTGGACATATACAGGAAGGACTTTCTTGCTCGACATGATAGTATGCTATCTGGTTGCTCTTTACCTTAACGTGTACACTGATTGTCTCCCTGTTACATGTTGGTAAAGCCCTTAGGATGTGTACTTGACTACCTGGACTATGATGCGGATCATACTAGTGGGGACATGGTAGTCCATAAGTACATCCTTCAAGGTCTCTAGTCGTGGGTGTATCGAGACGGGGTATCGATATACCAGAGTAGACTAGCGTGTACCTTCTCGACCCATACAGATGGGCGATGGATGATCCCATATCCATTGGTGTTTGACATCAGAGATGATATACGGGTGCTCAGTGGAGACTGGGTACACTGGACGGACTCGCCGAGAACTCCCAGACGGTATTATACCTTACGTCAGATGGCAGTTCTCTGGTGACACTGGTACAGAGTAGTCTGTTGACCCGAGATCGTCATAGAGTCTTGTGCGATTCCCACTGTGCTTTGATTTCCACCTTACCACGTCCAAGAGGGTGTGCAAAACGGTGGTTTTTGGGTACAGTCCCATCACATGGAGGCAATGAGCGATAGGAGGGGATTCGTCTCTCCCGGTATAGGGAGTTGATGTTGCGCTGTGTTCGATTGGCTATAACCGGAAATCTCTAGCCAGGGTTACTGAGATTTACTTGTAAGTGTTACCAGTAGTTTCTCGAACTGTTATAGGCCTCATATCGACACGACTTATCGAGTTATTGGGGTCTGACGTTTACCACCCCTAGGCGAGATATGCGACATATCAGACGATCAGACCGGACTGTACGGTAAGTGTTACTGGTTGGATTCACAGGAGTGTGAGCGGGTTGCTCGTCGATCTTCTGATCGCTCAATACCCGGGTGGCCGTTACGTTTAGCAGACCGCTTGCGGCTTGTGGGTGTTTGATATGATCATCACCTGCTGCCGGCGTATTGACGAGTCTTAAGAGTCCTACACAGAGGTTTCCTGGCTCAAGCGAAACGAAATAGGAGCGCATATGAGATATGTGCGGGACCGAGAATAATACGTGTATGTGATACCGTATTCTATTCTCGCGATGAATGTATCGAATGGTTGTATGTGATATAACCTAATTATCGAATCGAGGATTGATTCGATAAGCCGATACATTGGATATTAGTCGGTTATATGCGATATGACCGGATCGTTAAATCAAGTATTGATTTAATGATTTAATACATAATTATATATTTGATATATTACTTTGCATTAACTAGTATTGGTTCACTTTAAATGGATTTTCTCACTTGATGTGCACAAGTGGTATATGTGATATATTTTTGTGCACTTACTTGTATCATGTTTGATGATACATGCAAACTTGGGTGTATGTTTGTATTAAACCATGGTTAGATAATGGTTAGGGTTTCATTTGATTTATTTTCTTATTTATTTATTTATTCATTCATTTTGGCAAAATGAAAATGGTGGCTAATTTTGTTTCTTTGTTGAAGCTTCATGAAGTTTTGAATAAGTCCACCATTTTTGTTTCATGCGTAACCCTAACCATTCAACCTAACCTTAGTTTATTCTCTACACCTAACTATGGTTGCAAATATGATAAGTATCATTTTTATTTCCTATTTTAAATTACTTATGATATTCTTTTTCTTCTTCTTCTACTTCAAGAAGAAGAAAGAAGCTTGCTAGCTTCAATGGTGTCTTGAGAAAAAGAGTGAGAAATCCAATTCTAAAGTGAACCCACTTCCTATTTATTCATCCTCTACCACTTGCTAAGTAGTATAGGGTGTTTTCTTCATAAGTTTCATGGCTTGGTGAAGTTGGAGCTTGATCTTGTGTTGCCTCGACGTAGATCATCTTCGGCATCGAAGTCGGCGACCTAGCCCGCCCATTTCTCTGATGAAGCCGACGCTAGAGCCCGAGATCCGATGATCGCAGTGAGGGGACTTCATCACGGAGCTATGGAGGTGGAGGACCGGATCTACAAAGGTTGTATTTCCGTTCAACTCTTAGTTAAGTTGTTAACTAGTTGCTTGTTTCGCCTAAATTCTAGTTAACGATCCGTATTAGGGTTTGTAGGCACAAGAAAAATTTGAATTTGGCATGGTTGATGCCATGTGAGACCTCATTAGTGTGCCTAGGAACCCTACACTGTCCAGATCGGTTCTCTCTTGACAGGGAGCGTACGCGATGACCTGATCCGATCCCTCTGGAACAACTCAAATGTGTTCGCTTGGACTCCGGTGGACATGCCTGGAATCGATCCCAAGGTGATCTCCCACAAGCTCGGGGTTAATCCGAAAGCCAAGCCAAATCGACAAAAGAAGAGAAGTTTTGCACCAATAAATATAGGGTGATAGAGGAGGAAGTGGACCAATTGCTTGCTGCCAACTTCTTCAGGAACCTGGACTACTCGAATTGATTGGCGAACGTAGTTATGGTCAAAAAAACAAACGGGAAATGACACATATGCGTCTATTTCATGGACCTAAACAAGGCTTGCCTTAAAGACAACTACCCGCTTCCTTAGATAGATCAGTTACTAGACAGCTCAGCCGGTCATGAATTACTGAGCTTCATGGACACCTTCTCCGGTTATAATCAGATCCGAATGAACTCGGTCGACGAAGAGCTGATAGCCTTTACCACGGTTCGGGGAGTATGCTACTACAGGATAATGCCTTTCGGGCTCAAGAACGCCGGAGCCACGTACCAGCGACTGGTCAACAAACTATTCCGACCACAAATTAGGAGAAACATAGAAGTTTACATCGACGACATGCTTGCGAAATCTGCCTCATCGTCCGGACACACAACATACCTCGCCAAAACATTCGACGTCCTACGAAAATACAAGATGAAGTTGAATCCAGCCAAATGTACGTTCGGCGTTGCAAGCGGAAAATTTCTTGGACTCATGGTCACTCACCGAGGAATCGAGGCAAACCAAGAGAAGATCAGCGTCATCATCAACATGGCGACGTCCAAAAGCTATGTCGATATCATGCGACTTACCGGGAGGGTGGTTGCCTTAAGCCACTTTATGTCCAGATCCAGAGAAAAATGACACCCTTTCTTCAGAGCCCTAAGGAAAATTCCCGGTTTGAATGGTCTGAGAAATGCCAAGATGTTTTAGAACAATTCAAGGCATACCTCGTGACCCCACCATTCCTCACCAGACCAGTCAAAGGCCATGTCACGACCCAAAGTTCGGCCCGTGACCGGCACTTAACCACGTAACGTCTACAGGCATAAGTGACTAAGTAAGCCGAAACCCAGAAATCAAAACCGTTTAAATATAGAGTGTTAAAACATTTTTAGGGGAAACATTCGTAAAATGTTTAGAAAACCTTAATTAATTTAGTAAAAATCCTTTTTAAAGTTAAATTATTATTTTAATAATTTTAGCAACATTTCCTTTATAAAAATTTGTCCCGAAATCGGGTAAAAGACAAGATATAAGTAAAATGATGTATAATGAGAATAAAGCATCCCAAATGGGAGCGATCACGCCCAATCGGCGGAAACAACACCATAATGATAATATACGACGCCGTAGCGAAGAATGAGCAGTAGAATGAAAACAAATATCATAAAAGGATAAGACTGCATAAATAAAGTTGGCTCATAATGAGCTCGACACCAGAGTACAAAATAATATATATCGTCCTCACAACTGTCTCTAAATCAATACATGAAGGTAGATGGAGAATACTAGATACAACAATGTACAACTGAAAATTAAATAGATACCGCACAAAACCTACCTAATAGCAAAAGGGCTAGCACGCCAAAGCAGTGGTACCTGTGTCAAAAGATGTGGTAAACAGCTAGCCGCGACTACTCCAAAGGGCAACCTGCAAGTACTGTGGCACAACGGGGGTGAGTTGCCAACTCGTGAATAGTAAATAACATATAAAGGTAATCGCGAGTATGCACGTGCTGCGATACTCTAACCTATGCCAACAGATAACATCTATATGATGAACTGGATGCTCAAATCATGCAACAAGTGCGATCTAATAACATCTCCATATGATGAGCAAGATATGTGATAATCAGGTATGGCAATGCAATCTAACAACCCTATATAGAATGAACAGGGTATGCAATGATCGTGCAAACATGTGTACTATATCAGGTACAATAGATACAGGATGAGATATCAAATACTAAATGCTGAGTATGGGAAGAATAATATCTACACGGAATATCACGTGGAAAATACCGGCGTCCATCAATACATCCAAATCCCAGTAAAATTCAGGCGCCGTCATCCACATCGGCCCTCAAATCCTGTGAACTTCATAAAATCGTGAGTGCCCAACATCGGCACCCAAAATATCAAGAAATACTCGTGTCCAGCATCGACATGGAAATCCTCATATATCGGGCTCCGTCAGTCCGGATCAGCCCACGCGCTCCATCTGCGGTAGCGGCCCTCGGCCCCTGCAGTACGAGTCGTCCCGTATCCATCTATCGACTCTGGTCAGTATTCTCCGGATAACCGCCAGATCCAACCAATCACCGGTATGTAGTAGTCCCTCTGCCAGGCTCACCGTCTACTGTACAGCGATCCGTTCTCGTCCCGGGTACCATACCGGGTCCACCATGTACCCGCAATCGGCCTCGTCCAGCTCCTCGATTCGGGTTCACATGTCATACGCCTCAGAACCGAGAAAACGCATGGTGGATGCACTAAAATATCATATCAAGGGAAACCGGGTTTTTAAACAGTGCGTATTTTCTTAAAATAGTACTCCGGTTCCCAAATCCAGAAATCACATAAATCAAATCTAATGCGTAAATCCATGCAATATGTCGTATGACACTAAGAGTAAAAGAAAGGAAAAACCGCTCTTTTAAAAGGTCCAGTTTTGAAAATATCACATGCGGTCGCTTAGTTTTTAAATCAAGTTAATATCATCCATGTATGTAACATATGAATATGTATATAGGTATGGATGTGCGAAAGGATAAGTACGCAAAGATATGTGTATAGGTATGGATGTGCGAACGGATAAGTACGCAAAGTGAATGTAGCAATGTACATGTGCACTACTGTGGACATATGATGTATACGTGCCCAGTAGCAATGTACATGTGCACTACTGTGGACATATAATGTATACATGCCCAAGATATATGATGTATATGGCACGAGTATGAATATGTGATGTATATGTGCCCAAGTATGAATATATGATGTATATGGCACAAGCATAGATATGTGATGTATATGTGCCCAAGTATGAATATATGATGTATATGGCACAAGTATGGATATGTGATGTATATGTGCCCAAGTATGAATATGTGATGTATATGGAACAAGTATAAACATATCAAGATATGTATGCACTAAGATGAATATAAAGGGTACATGTGCATAGGTAGTGATATATTAATGAAGGTGTATACAAAAGTGAGTATACAGTGTGCATGGTATGAATATAACATATGCTAATATGCGGAAAATCATGACAAACATCAATAAAGCGGAATCAATATGATATATGATTTATAGCAATCGTATAATGTGAGTGTCATGGCAATCACTAATGGTGTGAGTGTAGCATATAAATCGTGCTCGTGCAACTTGAACCGTTAGTGACAGTGCAGTGTTCTATACTACCAGTTCTATATGTAATAAGAGAGTATGCTACTAGTATATCTATATGAACACACATGACTAAATATCCTATTACGTCTTGACGCTTAACGCCATACGGGCGATTTCCCCGTAGATGTTAAATCTACTCACCTGGTCGCGTGCTAAGTATAGACGACCACCTGCTTCCCTTTCCTGGCGGCGTCTGACGTACCCGCCTGCGAACCTGGAATTTACACAAGAATCCAAATATAAGCAAGAATCTTGCAAAACGCGATATCGAAACAAAACGAGAAACTCGCGTCGCGAATTAACGCGCGTGTGTGCGATACGCTGAAACATGTGTGTACGCGCCTAAAACTTAACCCGACACGCCGCGATACGCTGAATCACAGAACCCACTCGCGTATCGCGCAAACTAAAGTATACCAGAAAACGACATACTGCCCCAGATTTTATCCAGGTTAAAATATTACAAAACTATATATACCAGAGACCTATAAAATGTAGCAGACACCTGTACCAAAAACCCTAGCTCCTATCTCCCTAGTATGGCCGCAATTTGCGGCCAGAAGGAATTTTCCGGCGGCCTGAAATGAAGGTGGTGGGGTCGGGCTCTGGTGGTGGGGTCAGGGTCCCTCAGGTAGGCTACAGTCCACTCAGTTTTATTCTGAACTCACTGGGGTAACAACAGATTTTAAAAAGCTAAGATTTTGCTTAAAAACGTCAAATTTTGCACAATTTGAAAACTTAGGGTATTTTAGCGTAATCTGGGGTTTACCTAGGTTTACCTGGCCCTAACAACACTTAATAGGGTTGATTATGCTATAACCACCCTAACTTAACTAAATCATCTCACTAAACACCAATCTAGCACTAATAACCACAATTTAACACTAATTAAGCTAAACCGACACACAAGTCTAGTAACATGGAAATGGAGCTCAGAGGTTATACCTCACTTGACCCTACGATGTAGGGTCAGGAGAAGAAGAGAAGAGGAAGAGGGTGTGTTGCTGCTGCCTGCTTCTGATGCTGCTGCTGTGTGGTTGTTGCTGTTGTTACTGCTACTGCTGATGCTGCTGTTTGTTGTTGTTGTTGATGATGTTGCTGATGCTGTGCCGTTGTTGGGCTGATGCTGGTGTTGCTTGGGCTGCTGCTACGTGTGCTGCTGCGGCTACATGAAGCTGCTGCTACTGGGTGTTGCTGCTGCTTGCAACTGCTGTTGAAGCTGATGCTGGAACTGCTGATGTTGCTGTTGTTGCAGCTGCTGCTTGTTGTGCTGGGGCTGTGTGTGTGTGTGTGAGTGAGAGAGTGAATGAGTGAGAAATGAGAGTGTGTTGCAAACAAAAGGAAATAATAACACAAGAGAGTCAAGCCCCCATTTCTCTCTTGCCTCATTAAATGCAAGCATGGGCACTAGCCATGATGCACTCCCTCTTTCTCTCATTTAATGCAATCATGGCATTGCCATGATACACACTCTCTCTCTCAAGTCAACACAAAAATAAATTTAAATCCCATTTCATTTTCAAAATAAAATAAAAAAATACCCTTAATTAAAATTATTTTAACTTAATAGTGGTGGGTTAATCTACCATGGTTGTTAAACATGGTTTAACCCAAATTCTAACCCTAGTTTACATGCACAAGTTTGTGCAAGTTTAGGAAAATTCTAGAAAAGTATTTATTAATTTTGATAAAATATTTGAAAATTAATTTGGTAAACTTTTTATTAAAAATCATATATTATCATATAATTAACCACTAATCACATCCTAAAGTGTTACAGGCAACGAGCTGTTGTTAGTTATATGTATGCCCTAGAGGCCATTACTGTATATGAGATGTACATTGTAGTGGATGCTTGGACATATATAGGGAGAACTTTCTTGCTCGACATGATAGTATGCTATCTAGTTACTCTTTATCTTAATATGTACACTGATTGTCTCTCTGTTACATGTTGGTAAAGCGCTTAGGATGCGTACTTGACTACCTAGATTATGATGGGGATCATACTAGTAGGACAAAGGTAGTCTGTGAGTACATCCTTTAATGTCCCTAGTCATGGGTGTATCGAGACGGGGCATCGATATACCGGAGTAGATTAGCGTATAGCTTCTTGACCCATGTAGATGGGCGATGGATGATCCCATATCCATTGGTGTTTGACATGAGAGATCATATACGGGTGCTCAGTGGAGACTGGGTACACTGGACGGACTCACCGAGAACTCGCAGATGGTATTATACCTCACGTCAGATGGCAGTTCTCTGGTGACACTGGTACAGGTTAGTCTGTCGACCCGAGATCGTCATAGAGTCTTGTGTGATTCCCACTGTGCTTTGATTTCCATCTTACCACGTTCATGAGAACGTGCAAAATGGTGGTTTTTGGGTACAGTCCCGAGTCACATGGAGGCAATGAGCGATAGGAGGGGATTCGTCTCTCCCGGTAATGGGGGTTAATGTTGCGCTGTGCTCGATTGGCTATAACACGAAGTCCTTGGCCAGGGCTGTTTCAGAGATTTACTGGTAAGTGTTACCAGTAGTTTCTCGACCCGTTATGAGCCTCATATCGGCATGACTTATCGAGTTACTGAGGTCTGACGTACCACCCCTAGACGAGATATGCGACATATCAGACGAAGAGACCGGACTGTACGGTAAGTGTTATTGATTAGATTCACAGGAGTATAAGCAGGCTTGCTTGTTGATCTTCTGATCGCTTAATACCCGGGTGGACTATGCTGTGGAGGAGGTTAACTGGACCTCAGAGGGTTTCCTTCAACCCTCTATGGCCGCGATACCCGTACAGCCGCCGACGGCTTTGGATACTCTGCGGCGGCACATATGTCAGGGCGAGTCGTGCCTTGGGGACAGCCGTACAAGATAGGCCTAACTCCTCGCCATCCAGCTGGGTATTTGGAGTGGGCCCGCTATATTTTGTTGGCCAAGAAGTTGCAGCTGCTGAAGTTCGGGTTGTATCCCGCGATTATGCTTCCCTCTTCCAATATTCCACACCCCCTGCATGGTGGGTCAAGGCTTTTCTGGAGAAATGGAATATTCCGACCCACACCTTCCTTCTATCGGATCGAGAAGTCTCAGTATCTTTAGAGGAGTTTGCAGAGATCTCTAGCTTACCCGTTATGGGAGAACACTACGATGAGCTGCTTCTTCCGGACGAGTACATCTTTGCCACCAAATCAGTGGTAATAGGTCTTACCCCGGAGAACGTCATTCAACACTAATTCCCGAGCTTAATAAAGGTGTTGAATATCTACGAAAGTCTATTTCTAGAGTCCGTAAGGTATGGAGTCAGCTACGCAGACTTCATCACTCACTTTCTTTGTCCGGAAGCCTTATCGAAGCAAGCTGCGCTGTTCGCAAAGCTTGACGATCCGTTTGGTTTTGGTTTGGATAACCAATCGACGGCGGAGGCGGATTTAAAAAGTTTCTTTATTCCGGCTGCTCCTGTCGTTCCCTTTACGGAGCTTGCTGCTCCGGACGTCGATGGAGAGACGTTCGTGCTGGGGTTCATTGGCTTATGGCTAAATTGGTTCGTGCTTCCAATGCACCCTCGTTATATGAGGCCATCAGTCTTTTACCCAGCCCATCGTATGGTTGCAGGAATGCAAGTGGCTATCGGGGTTGCTGGGTTGGCACACCTGTACCATGGTCTCAGCTTAGCAGCAGATACCACTCAGCCAGGGGTACAGCCTGTCACTTTCTTGCTGCATTATTTTACGTCATGGATCGAGCTGCATGTACTTGGCGCTTTTGGTGCCCATAAACGACCTCGTTGCTATGACAGTTACAACTTCCCTCGGATTATGCGCCTAGTTGACGCGTCCGTTTTGAATCAGTCACAGCGGGAGGCTAGGGGTTTGCTCCTTCGTCCGCGTATGACTGGAGATGGCATGACCTTTGCCGATAAGGTTTTAACCATCCGCAAGGAATCCGCAAAAACGGTGCAGCCACTGCGGGACACTTTTAAAGACGGGGCATCTACCTTGAAAGCTCGGGGTATTCTTCATCTATATTCAATCAGGTCGGCCTTCTCGTGTTTAGGCAGAATGATTCAGCGTTGTTCATGAGGTACAACCCACACCGTTTCGCCCAGCAATCAAGCTATAATCAGGGCGTCCCGCTCGAGGCCTTCCTAGCTGAGCCAGTTGCAACAGAAGAAGGTATTCGTAACGCATTACACCATTTAATGCGGCTGAACACCGGCTCCAATTTCTTTATCAGTGAGCCGAGTTGCGTTCCGCGAATCTTGAATGCATATGTGGCGTGGTATCAGCATTCGATGGGTGCCGTTATTAAGGAAGAAAAGCGATTATTGCTTGATCGCAAGGGCACCGCCCCCGCAGGTAATCCAGTCGTTCCCTTGAAGCGACGGACTATCCTCCGTACTCCCTTGAGAGAAGCTGCTGCGGCTGTGGTACCACGTGTTATGCCTGAGCTGCCCCTACCCCATGCTCCTGTAAAAGCAGTAGTTGTGGCGTCTCCCGAGTCTAGCGTGGGTACTGAGATTAGGACTCGCCGCCCGAAGTTACCCGCCAAGCGCAAGCTCTTGTTGCCGGCTGCTGGCGGCTGCTCACAGAAGAAGAAGAAGTTGATGTTTTCTGCGGACATTGCATTCGGTCAGGAGCCTCATGCTCCTTACAGCGAATGTTTATCCGAGTACGGGACCAATGAGGGTCTATTTATAGAGCCGGATGTTACCGATCTGGAGGCTGTTATCCCGGTTTCAGAGCAACTAACTCGTGATAAAACAGCACTAATCATCGATGGTCAAAATACCAATAATAGATATTTAAGTTTCTAAAAATGTAGATTAAATCTCCAAAGAATTTAGCGCCTTACGTGAAACACACGTGGGCACCAGACGCTCAGCGCCTCACGTGAAACACACGTGAACGCCAGAGAAAAATTAGTGTTTAGCACTATTATAGCGCCTCACGTGACATACACGTAAGCGATATATGCAACTGAGTACTTAACACCGCTGGATGTTACAGAGACCCAATCTTAGCCCAAATTAGCTAAGTTTATATTCGTGATATCCAAACTGATTTTAGTCCTATACATGACTAACGATTTTCATCCCATATATTCTAAATTAATTTTAGTCTTAAACAAGACTAATGATTCTTGGATGATCCACCATGATCTTTTTCCTCAAATACGGGATTTGGTTGAAAGGTATATCTCTTCTTACCTCTTATATATGTCGTAATTCCTCAACGTCTTCAGAGAGATGGCGGGTCCCAACAACCAATAACTTCTCTTCATCCCAAACAGGGAATGTTGGACCGAAATGTCCTTAAACTAATATTCATCTCAAACACGGTGATAATGGACCGAAATGTCCTGAAACTAATATTTGCCCCAAACACGGCGATAATAGATTGTGAAGTCCTTAAACTAATATAAAGGAGCCCATATGCTCATCTGTTTCTAAATTGATCTTAATCTCAAATATGAATAATGATTTTTAGATCAAACCCAAATATGTCATGAACCGATGGACCTCATTTACATGAGATCTGCATTATAAGTTCATTTCCATTGGCAAACCAAGCTACCAACATGGACCCTGTCAAGCAAATCCTTGATCCAAACCCAAATTTAAAATATACGGATTTGCACTAATCCACGTCCTACGAGCGAAAACATAAACCAGTCTCCGTATACAATCCACGGACAACCAAACATAAACAAAAACACACACGACATGAAGTGACCTTCTGAAGCAGGAGAAAATTGGTATCGCAACGCAATAACGTAATTAACTGCAGGGGTTTGCGCATGCAGGGAAGAATGTCCCCACAATAAAAACCTCACATAAATAAGGGGGAATCCGATAAAGTCTGCTACAACAGTTGCATCTATCTAACCTTCGATATATGGTGCCATAAATCAACTTGGTATTTTCGGAGAGCTGGATGGATATGTCCAAATAGTATTTGCCCCCAAATTCAGGCAAGACGTTCAATCCCAGTTCATCTCTGTTTTCGGCGGCAAACATGATCAATAACCGCATGTAAATGTCGGTGATCTAAATATGTAGTATAGCGCAGTGGCAGACCTAGGAATCTGGGTGAGCGAGAGCACCATATAGCAAGGATCTGAATCCAAGTAAATGATATAAAATTTAATTTTATTGAAAATATAAATGTAATTTTGAATTATTTAATAATAAATGAAAATTATTGTTTGTAATTATATTTTGCAAGACTGTATATTTTAACTATACCATAGAAACCACGTTTTTGGTGAAACCAAGGTAAACTAATTTTGTTGTGTCATTGTAGATGTGAATCAAGAACAACCGCAAAGCACGAATTTATATTGGAGACATAAAAAAACAACATTGTTGATGCGAGACGGCCGAAGTCAATTTTTTTTTGATTCTTTTCTCTAGCATAAGATAGGAGAGAACACGTTAATGCTCTATAAAACAAGATATTATTCAGCAAAGATATTATTCAGCAAAAATATTATCTTCTTATCTTTATTCATAAAAAGAACACAATAGGAATTAATGCTCAAGTCAATTAAAACAAAAATTAAATCATGCCAATATTATCTTCTTATTTTATTTATAGAAAACATAATAGGTGTTAATACTCAAGTTAATTAGAATAAAAATTAATTCATGCTAACGGTGGGGGGCTTGAACACACAACCATTTATTTTACAATGACGTGCATAAACCACTTGAGCAAGGGTTCCATTATATTGAGATTATGAACTCAATATATATAATACTCTCGTATGTATGTTATTGTATTCATAAATTGAAGTAAGGATTTCTTTTTCGGTCAAAACTCAATGTTGGTACATGTCCTCACTTACCTCTACGTGGGTCCGTCTCTGGTACAACGGTATTTAAACATTTAAAGTTTCACAAGTTATATAGAAATTTTCAATAAAGAATATTTCATATCATGATTAGATTAGGATGTCAGTCTTCTCTTTAGTTTGAATGTTTTGCGGTAGTTTCTCGTAGTTTTGGGAGTATTTGGTAGTTTCTCGTAACTAAGCTAAAGTATTTGATAGTTTTTTGAATTAAGCCATTTGTATATTATCCAACCATAATACATTTCAATTTAACACAAAATTTTAACAATGTCCTTCAGAGCAATAATTAACATCTGATATTGACCAGGTTCTGTAATAAAACAGTCCTAGACAAAATGGTTTGACATATGCCTTTTGCTGATGAGTGTGCCTGAATCAATTTTAACACAAAATTCCAACAATGTCCTTCAGAATTCATGTGCTGTTAATCAAAGGATCGATAGTGATGGGGAGATCGATACTGATGTTAATTAAAGGATCCAAGCTGGTTGGTTGAAATGAAGGAGTGCAACATGGATTTTGTGTAATCGTAACTTTCCGCTAAAATTGAAAGGGAAGTTTTATTGGAGCGATATTCGGCCTGTCGTATTATATGGTACAAGATGCTGGGCTCCTAAGAAGCATCATACACAGAAGATGCACACAGCGGAGATGCACATGCTTCGTTGGATGTGCGGTAATACCAGAAAAGATTAGGTGCGAAATGAGGATATTCGTGCAAAAGTTGGTGTAGCACCTGTGGAGGAAAACCGGCTAAGATGGTTTGATCATGTGCGACGCAGACTTATGGAAGCACCGGTTTGACGAATAGATACTCTCGATATGGGCAATGGCAAAAGGGCAAAAACGAGACCGAAGAAAACATGGATGGAGGTGATACGAAATGATATGGTTGCCAAAGGACTCAATGAAAGTATATTGTTCGATAGGAGTGAGTGGAGGCGGAGGATTCATGTGCTGGACCCAGCGTGATTCTCATGTTGGTTCATGTAGCCTACCCGCTTGGGATAAAAGGCTCAGTTGTTGTTGTCCTTCAGAATTCATAAATCCAGGGTATATTGAAGATGTCTGCTACCAGAATTTCGAATTGGCATGACTTATAATTTTGTTTCATCGTACTGACTTTTGTGGCGCATGCAATTTGAATTTTCACAATATTATTTGTCTATTCATCCAATATTTCGAAGCAAAAGTACCTGAATTTATTTATTCTTATCTGTTAAAGTCATTCATTTGTCGAACTCTGATAACAGGGCATGCTTTTGAAGCTAGGATATATGCCGAAAATGTTCCTAGAGGTTTTCTTCCTGCAACTGGAACTCTACACCGTTATCAGACAGTCTCCGTTTCACCAACAGGTGCTGATGAACAAGCAGTAGTTTCACCAATTGACTAACATTCAGAGTCCTGGTCTAAGTTTTAAATATAATTCTATCGCGAAGCAGTTAGGGTTGAAACTGGTGTAGAAGGAGACACTGTCAGCATGTACTATGATCCCATGATAGCTAAGCTTGTTGTTTGGGGAGAAAACCGCAATGCAGCATTAGTGAAACTAAAAAACTGCTTGCAGAACTTTCTGGCTGCAATAGCAGTTAGTATACGTTAGCAAATCTTCTGCGCTTTTACCATGTATAGATCTAACAGATTTGCTTCATTTGATTATCCTTTCCGAACATTTTGGAGATTTACTAATATGCTAATTCCTGGTTCGCGTATAAAGTGAATATATATCCTTCGAATGTTGTTCTTTTACGGTTTGTTGGTTATCATTTGGACTGATAAATGGGACACATCTCATTATGAATTTTTGGTGTGGTAATTTGTGTCTCCCACTACTTGTTGTACACTTGCCTACCGCTATTTCTTTGAGCTTCTGATAAAGTGGCATAATGAGAATTAATCAGTTTTCTGTTGTTGAACTAAATAAATCATTCATCAATTTGATTGAGTGATCGGTGTTTATTGAGATTGTGATTTTTGTTTTTCTTCTATAGTTCCTCAAATCAACTCTCAACAAAAACCTTAATCAATTCCAGCATAAGATGTTATGCATTAATATCAGTATCCTTTGCATGCTTATGTCTATACACATCTGGAAATTCCTGTCCAACACCCAGTGTATGGGTCCAAATACAACACTCTTTTGTGTCTACAAGTCGAGCATCCTTCCACATTGTCATAAACAATCTCTACTATTATATCCACAAAACGTGGGGGTCCCCAAATTGATTTCAATTTGATGGTCTAATGTAGCCGCAAATAGCGCCACATCAGTTGTAAAATAAAATTAAATTCAAAATTTTCTATAACAAATATTTAATAAATACGACCAGAATCAGTTATAACTATATAATCAAATCACTTATAACTATATAATCATCTTTACTTTACTCATCTTAAATAACAACCATAATCATTGTGGATAATTTTGAAAACAAATTAACAACTCATATATGTAAATTTTAATCTTCTCTATTTTTTTTTCTGAATTCAAATTAAAAAGGCTAAACATTCTTTAGGCTGCATGCCTTCATGATTCTGTTCATTATTGTCTGAGCTCTCTGTAGCTTTCTGCTTCTACTAAACCCTTAATCTTATCCGAGTTTCTTTCCAACTCTGTCTTATTCAAATTCTCAAAACCTTATTTTAAATTTCTCACCGGAGTCTCCCCAATATCTACTTTTTCAAGATTTTTAGAGTTTTTGTTTGGCTATAAGCAGATTCAAGATTGTGATTTCCCTGGTTTAGAGGTTAAAGTTACGCGTCTTGGAAACCGTAAATTCAGGGTTGAAGCTGATGAACATAGCACCTACGTCACGCTGGCAATTTACCTCAAGGTCATTTTCTCTCTGCAATTTCTCAATTTCACTTTTACCATAAGCAAGAAACCTTCTTTAGTTTTAAAACTTGCGCTTACCCTTGGTCTTAATAAACCATGCAAAATTACATTCTTGCATTTTCCCTTCTCAAATTACCTTTGATTTTCTACTTTCTGCCGGCATTGCATAGTCCATGCTTCTGTTGACGGGTACTTGAAATTTATGATCGTTGTTAAAATCAGGGGTAAAGTGCAGTTGTAGAAAGACTTTTATAGTTATATGGTTTCATGCAAATTTATCCTTTTATTTTGTCTGGTGGAACCTCTGTTATTCTCTTCAACTGCTTTCTCTTATGCTCCATGTTGCCTTTTGATCCCAATGCAATCAGGAGGAGTCCAGTTTTGATCCATTTTATATTTTATACCCATATGTTTCTTTTGTTGTTTTCAATGTGGGACCATCTTTAACGTCCCATCATTTTTTTTTTAACTTTCAACACTATAAATGGCAATGGTAACACAAATATCTATTTCAAGATAAACATATATTTACATCAAGTTAAATATGTACATAGAAATTACTATCCAAACTATAGTCGTGGGAGGCAAGATTTGAACTTTTAACCTCTTACTTCGAAGCACACAATATTACTACTTTGGCTAAAGCCTCTTGGTGACGTGTCGATGGAATCTAACATATCCGTATTCGGAATTACCAACAAAGTGAACGTAGCGTGCTTGGTTAGGATCACCATTAGTTCGTTATGTTTTGATTTATTTATAAATGGACCAGTTTTAAGTAGAAATCTGGGCTTGTTTATCTGGCGAGTCGAATCATGTTGAAACCGGCCTATTCAGTATCATCTCGACTTCAGACCAGTTATTAACATATTCATAATTCATATATACTATATAATGGGAATCAAATGGGTTTGTTAAACTATCTTAAACCAGCAACTAATAGCCCAATTCCAATATCTAACCAGGAACCCCATTCACCTAATCAACATGGGTGTGTTTTCAAGCTTGTTTTAAGCTTATCATGGGCTGATTATCAAGTTCAATTTCTGGCACTATATTATCTATGAACATGAGATGAGACTGAATTGAGCCTGGTCTGTTACTATTTTGCTTAGAATGAGATGAGCTGCATCAAGCTTGATTTGAGTTCATATGTGGGATTGACTCATTTTACAACCATGTTGTGATCAAGTTGAATCCGAACTTGTCAGACAAATCGAACATGAGGCATCCTGTCCAGTTGGGTCCAAATTGGGTTAATAAAATCAACGAAGACAAGTCTTTATCCCAAAATTTTTGGGTCGGCTATATGAATCATTTTCTTTCATTTTGTTATGCTATGGGTCGCCTCTTCGGTTAAATTAACAATAAACATATTGTTTTTTATTGCCTTTGTTCATGTTCGTTCAGTTCTACCTCTGTCCCTAGTTGTGCTATTAACTACAATTTTGTCATTTCTCCAAACGAGGCCATTGACTGGTCCAGTGTTTAAAAAACGGTCTAGCGGCCGCTTGAGTGAAAGCATCACAAACCACATCGCTTTTCACTAATCGATAGAATTAAGCGAGATTTGCGTTTAAGCAAGCTGGGCCGCCTAGGCGCCTGCTTAAGTGGTGCCTAGGCGGACGCTTAGACAGCTAAACTTAATCATTTGACCTTTATATGGCAAAGTCTCCTCTTAACAAAAAAAAAAAATGCATATAAAATCCAATTAGATTCCCATATCTATCATTTTCTTCATTAGAAAATCTTATCTTTCCATCCCTAAATACATTTAACTAAAAATACCAAAACCGCTTAGGCGCTTGGTGGTTTTCCAATTACTTAGCATCGCCTAGCTCTTTTTATTCACTGCACATAAGCAAACCAACTCAATTTGTTCTGTCTTATCCTCTACGGGAGCGACCTCTAAGTTGTTAATTCTCTCATTTATCATCTTATCTTTTAGTATGTTATCACTCATCCATCTTAACATCCTAACTTGTTAGGAATTGACTTGAAATAAGCCGAAATAAACTTGAATATGGGTCGGTTCACTCTCGCTTGTTTAATAATCATAAGAAGAGAGGTGAAA
The DNA here is from genome assembly GCA_030015575.1 of Agapanthus africanus. Taxonomy (NCBI): domain Eukaryota; kingdom Viridiplantae; phylum Streptophyta; class Magnoliopsida; order Asparagales; family Amaryllidaceae; genus Agapanthus; species Agapanthus africanus. Next base: position 819,775,128 of record JASDDO010000019.1, on the reverse strand, counting down.
GATGGTAGATTTTCTAGTAGGAAATTGCATTCAAAGCAAAGGGGTCAAAAGGATTCATATTCTCTCTAGTTACAAATTGTTAGTGGAGAGTCCAATTACGCTAATCTGATTATTCATTTAGTTTGAACGTTTAGATATATTCATTATTCAATCTCTCTGCCTGTTTTTACTTGGTCATTTTGAACAAAAAAAAACGCAGCTTCCTAATCTTTAAATCTCACCTGTTTAATTCTCTGCTTTTACTTTTATTCTCAGTCCTACGCCATTCACCAAAATGAAAAACAAAGAGAAAAAAGTTGCATGGGTGCTTCTCTCAACTTGGGTTTTGGATCTAAATATATGTTTTGGTATGACAAGCATATGGTATTGCAATAGTTAAATTATCCTTATGTTAACCTATGAGATAGTCCACAACAATTTATGCTTTCCTTTAGGGTTGGTATGCTCAATTACTATTTCAATTTCCCAAATTTTCTGCTCTTGAAGTTAAAGTTGCATTCCTTGATCACGAACGCTAATATTTGTGCTGCTCTCTTTGGCGAAATTGGAGTCCAAAGAGTACCTAATAACATTAAAAATGGAAGTAGGAGAGATATTAGGAATGAGTTCTTTTTAGTGAAGAAGATGGAGGAATTGAGAATGGAAGAGGAGAGATTGAACAAAGAGTTTGAATATTGATGACTAAGATCTGACTGTTCAAATTAAATAAACGCTTTGATTTTGAGCAGGGAATCCAAATTTCATCTTGCCCCTCATTCTCATATTACCTGGCACCTTAAATAGTATAAATATAATTATCAGGCTTGCTTGTCAAAACTGCAATGTTAGCAAGTTGACAGTTTCAACTTCTATTGTTTCTATATTCAAAGGATCGTTTGATTCTCTCTTTTATGCTGTTTTCGTACCATTTGCTCACTTTGTTTCGTATATTGTATCTTCTAGCAGCTATATTCTGATTACTTACATGCATTGTTCCTCATTGACAAGGAAAAATAACGCCAAAATACTACATCACGTTGTTTGAAATGATACGTTCATGATCAAAAAGCAACCCAGCAAATCCAAGCTCTACACAACAAAGAAAAGATGCCAGAAAAATGTATCCTCTGGTAAATTAAATAAAGTTTCTGTAATATATGTGTGATGTATGATGAAAGGGCCCTAGCAAGTATTTTGGCGATAATTACGATAATAATATTAAGTATTAAACCCCAAGTTTAGATATCTTGTTGTGTAGTATATTGCTCAATTTTCGCCTTTGTCATCTCTCACCGTATGCGTTTCTTGATTAGCTAAGCCTCCAATTTGTAATCAAGTGTTTAATATTATAATAGGATTTGATATGGGACTTTGAGATGATGAGATGAATGGATAGAGAGCCAAGTATACCTCTAGCTGTGACAAACAACAATAGATTACGGTGATTGATGTGAAAATCTTGGAACTGTTCACAACTGTTATTGATAGTTTTTTCAGGCTTAAATGCGACAAACTCTTTTGTGCTTTTAGCTCGTAACAGATAACCACCCACCACCCTGTATTTTAAAAAACGCATATAACTATCCTATCTAACAGATCCAGATCAACACCGCTAGTCCATGGATAAAAAGACAATTCTACCATCACTAAATTTTGGTGAGAAAACAATAAAAAATTTAAAACTGAGGGTGACGATGATGATGGAGGGGATGCGGGGGGGGGGGGGATGTTGATGTTGATGGTGATGGTGATGGAGGTGGTGGTGAAAGGGTGTGGTGGTAATTTTAGGGAAGGTTGAGGAAGGGGGTGGTGGAGGGGATGATGATGATGAAGATTGTGGTCGAGGGGATTTTGGGAGAGGTCGAGAAAGTGGGTGAAAGAGGGGATGATGCTGATGATGGTGGAGGCGATGGTAGCGGCGATTTGGGGGTCAAGTCATGGAAGGGGGTGGTGGAGAGGCTGATGATGATGGAGGCGGTGGTAGTGGCAATTTTGGGGGAGGTCGAGTCGAGGAAGGGGATGGTGGAGAGGCCGATGATGATGGTGGTAGTGGTGATTTTTTGGGAGGTCGAGGAAGGGGTGGTGGAGGTGTTGATGGTGGTGATGCGGCGGCGGCGGCATGGAGGTTTAGGAATGGGCTGATGATGGCGGTGGAGGGAGAGATAAAGTTGAGGGTATTTTGGAAATGCTTTAATTTTTGTGGTAATGATGTGGACCGTTAATACTAATGGGGCTCCGTTAGTACTAACGGTGGTAATGAAGTAAATCGTTAGTACTAACGGGGCACCGTAAGATAGCGTGGTTATCTATTTTTTTTAAAAGCACGGGGGAATTATCTGTGCTGAAACCACAAAAAAGTTTGTTGCATTTAGGCCTTTTTAATAATTTTTTCTTTTTCCCTTTTCTATGTCCATGAAATTATTATAAGCCTTTTGCTTATCCTTTTTTTATACTACGAAGCTTGCTCGCTTCACAGATCTGATCTTGTTGAGGCGAGGTGGGGCCTCAGGAGGAACATAGGCATTTTGAGCAGGACTTGACTTTCGACAAATCTCACTTTCCAAGCTCCTGCTGATTTCGGATGCTATTTTCGGGCTTAAGAAAACCCTCAGAGCCCTGTTTTTTTTTAGCTACGACGGTCTATAGGAAAGGAAATAATTGGCCTCACATACATCCTTCCCGAACACCCGGCCTTAGCGTATGTCGGCGTTTCCGTGGGTGGAAGAAAAACTTCTTATCAAAAGAACAAGTGGGGTGACGCGGCCTGAATGGAAGACTTGCTCTGTTTCTTCTTCTTTTCTTCCCCAACTCTAGCATCAGGGTTTGATGGTTCTCGAAATCAAACTTCTCGAGTGATAACATAGGAAATGTACTGTTGGATGATACCCATTATCTCCGTTCCTCTCTTGTTTTTTCGTTGCTTAGGAGTTGTTTATAAAATGTGTAGAAATAGTTTCCTCGTACTGTGAGAGAGAAGTTATTGTCTGGCTGCATCTCTGTCAGCCCTGCAAGTAGAAGGCTATTGGCGATGCCAAAGTTCTTCAACTAAATATTCTGCCTTTTGGATGCTCAAGTTGGCAGTTCTAACAATTGAAAAAAGTACTTCCACAAAAGATAAAGAAAATGGGAGAGAACTTTTGACAAGGACCATGTAATTTCTTCATAGTTTGCTTAGAAATTGATATTGTTACCGTCACATTTCTTTTTGTTTGGGATGCGACCCTTTGGGAATTGTGCTGGTGGCTTTTCACTCGATCAATTTAGATATGAAAGTTATTATGGCTGCTTGCAAGAGCAATGATCTTTCGGTTTATGCAGTCGTATTAATGTAGTGCGTTGAGCCTTTATCTGAGCATTTTTACTCGATGGAATATTGAAGATGGTTCAAGTGTCACATGGTATAGATAATATGAAAAAGAAAATGACTAATTTGTTGCTATAGATGTACACAAAATTAAAAATAAAATGAATATTGAAACATATTGGAGTGGTATTTGTCTACAAGAAAAGCTCATAGATGAGAAAGTGGCAGTCATTCTCACAAAAAATAAGAATCATTCAGGTGATCACTTCACTACCAAAGCTACAAACAGGGCTTGTACTAAGATTATATATTTGTATATGTATGATTGCTATCTTCAACTTTTCTTTTAAACTCTAAATAATTGAGCATGTTAATGCATATGAGGGTGATGCATCACACAGATTGTTACGTGCATGCCACTAGTATTGAAAAAAAATGATAAATTTGTACTTACAAGAACAACAAGTAGAATGAATAAACATTGATGAAAGAAGTTAAAAATTGGAAATAAATATAATTGAACTGGCGTTCTTAATATAGCTGTATGGATGAAAATAAGTTCAATAATTGATCCCAAAAGTTTGATAAGTTGTTCATATTCTTGCTTTATAAATAATAAAGGATTATATCAGTGGATGGTTTCCTATATCATCTCTAAGATAATTACCATTGCAAGTCTGAGATGCTTCATATAGATATACCATTCGATAGCAGAGCGGCTAATTTACCTTCACAACTGTTGAGTATGCCTCACATTCCAATCCTATTTGATTTCCCAGTTGATTCGGCGTTATCTCAGAGTTATTAAGAATTCAAGGTTATCTGTAAGCAACGCTTTGTATGTTCGCATATATTGGGCAGACGTCTGAATCGAACTCATCAGACGTTTGCGAGCGCTCTGTACTGTTGGGATCCGGTACCCGCGCCGTGGAAACCGCGGCTGAGGCGGAAGCGAAATCAAAAATTTGCTCGAGCACCGAACACCCGTAAAACCCAGGATTCGATTCATAGATCTAAACTAGCTAACTAGAAATGCAAAGGGTTGAGAAACTATAATCTTTGTCGCGTGTCCATCCAATTGTGGAAGGCCCCTCCAAGCTCGTAGCCACTGAGATCACGTTTGAAAATCGACCATCCTCGTCGAAAACGATCCACCTGAGAGAAACCGGAGGAGGCTCTAACCGATGATCCAAACGCGCTAGGTGTGGATGGTCGGTGAAATAGAAATTTTTTACTAAAAAGTTTCTCTCATGTACCATGCCCAAAAGGAGAGCAAGAAGAAGAAGGAGAAGAGGTTTGCTCACAAGATGAAAGAATATCTTCATCCAACAAAATGAAAAGAGAATGGCTACATAAATATTACAACCATGAAGCAATATTGCACCGATAAATGTGTTGGGGTAAAAATTTACAACCCAGTTGACCGAGTCAAAGTCAAGGTCAACCCCCAAACTAGGTGGGCCTAAGCCCAGGTCAAGCGGGCCCATGTCCAAGTCGAGCCCGCGGCCAGCCTTCCCATGCCAACAACGAAATCATGTCATAAATAATTTTTATGTAATTTTTTATGCATGAATGTAAACAAAATGGGCATTAAGCCAATATTTTGTAAGCCCATGGCTTATGTGCCAAAATGAAATGGCACATGAGCCATGGGATGGCTAAAATGTCATTTTTGTAAAGCTCAAGGGCTATGTGTAAATATGTAAGCCTATATAAGGCAACATGATGATGAATAAAGCATATACTTTTCATTCTCTCCAAAAAAAATTAGATCTGAGATCTTTTCTCTTTCCTCAAGATTCCAAAATCTTCTTCTTTCTCTTAAATTAACTCAAGAGTTTTACTCTTCCTTTTCAAAATCAAAATAGTTTTTCACCACCAAACCCACAAAGGGGAACTTGGATCTGTCTTTAGATCCCAAAAAGGAGAGATTTTGAGATCTCACATCTCTTGATCTTCAAGATCCAGCTAACAGAGGAGGAAGAAGAAGAACCCCTTCCATTAACCCCAAAAACACACTTAGCAGTCCAACTCCTCTCTGATTTCTTTTTCGAGAAATTTTTTTAGGCTAAAAGCCTCTTATTCTCGCCGGCGCTCAAGCGCAGAGCGCCCGCGTGCCGACACGTGGCGCGCTTGCGCCCCAGCGCGAGCGCTCGAGCGCAAGTCACCCCCGTGCCGACACGTGGCGCGCTTGCGCTCCAGCGCGAGCGCTCGAGTGCCCCCGTGCCGACACGTGGCGCACTTGCTCTCAAGCGCGAGTGCTCGAGCGCAACTCGCCCCCGTGCCGACACGTGGCGCGCTTGCGCTCCAGCGCGAGCGCTCGAGCGCAAGTCGCCCCCATGCCGACACGTGGCGCAAGCGCGCTTGAGCGCAAGTCGCCCCCGTGCCAACACGTGGCGCGCTTGCGCTCAAGCGCAGAGCGCCCACGTGTCGACACGTGGCGCGCTTGCGCCTGCGCGCACAGTATCTAGGCGCACATCGCCCGAGGTGCTGCCCCATGCATCCTTTGGATGTCTTTTCCCCCCTTTGTTTATATATACATGTATATATATACATATGTACACATACACATGCTCCGCAACACTCTCCCCCTCAAAAAAAATTTGGGCCGGGGCGCTGCCCCGAACCCCGTAAGGGGGCTGCTAGCCCCCTTGACCCCCAGCCCGCTATCCGGGTAGCGGGACCCCCGTAAAAACTCTGCGTGGCTCCGGATATATCCAAAAACCCCTTTCAAAACAAAACACACGTACACTGCACATTGAGTTCGCATGACCAGTTTAACCCGTTAATCGGAGGTTCCCTCGCCCCAAAAGCGAGGGGTAATTAACGGCAGCTTAGTCCGCGGCTGCCGGAGATTCGGATCCCCACAATCAATAAACCCCCGCCTACCCTAGGCAGGGGGAATCTGTAGTATACGCCTGACAAGCGCGCGCGTATTCCCATCTCAATGGGATGACGAAAAACACCCTACAAAATGCACATCACAATCCAAGCCATTCCTCATCACCATGCTTCATTAAACCCCATTTCCAACCTCATTTCCTTATTTGATTTTCCAAATGAAAATCAAATATGAGCGTTGAGGTCAAAAATTATACCCCGGTTGACCAAGTCAAAATCAAAATCAACCCCAAACTAGGTGGGTCCAAGCCCAGGTCAAGTAGGCCCATGCCCAAGTCGAACCCCGCGGCCAGCCTCCCCCATGCCAAAATGAAAATTATGTAATAAATAATTTTCATACATGATTGTAAGAAAAATGGGTATAAAACCAAATTTTTGTAAAGCGCATGGCTCATGTACAAAAGAAATGAGCACATGAGGCATGAGATGGGAAAAATGCCATTTTGTAAAGCCCAAAGGGCTATATGTAAATTTATAAGCCTATAAAACTCAACATGATGATGAAATGAAAAATATAATTCATTCCCCCTAAAAAATTTGGGTTTTTGTGTCTCCTTCTCTTTGCTCAAGCTTCTAAGCTTTCTTCCTTTTTTTTGAATTAAATCAAGAGTTCTACTCTTCCTTTTCCAAAAACAAATAGTTTTTCACCACAAAACCCTTGAAGGGGAACACGGATCTTCCGTCAAATCTCCAAAATGTGAGATTTTTAAAATCTCACCCCCTTTTCTCTAAGATCCAGCCAATAAAGAGGAGAAAGAAGGCAACCCACCTCCAAAAAACCCATTTTGGGGAAGATTCAGGACTCAAGGGAGAAGAAAGGGGTCCCCTTTCATCAGCTCCAAAAATATCTTAGGAGTTTAACTCCTCAATATATATATATATATATATATATAATAATAATAATAATAATAATAATAATAATAATAATAATAATAATAAATCTTTCTTTTTGGGAGTACAACTCTCAGTGCAGGGGCTAAGCCCCCTTGTCCTCTTTGTAGGAGTTCAACTCCAGATGTCAAACCGGGAGCACAGCTCCCGGTGCAGGGACCAAGTCCCTTTTTCTGCTGACGCCCAACGCCCGTGTGCCAAGCACGTAGGGCGCCAGCGCCCGCGTGCTAGGCACGTGAGGCGCTGGCACCCACGCATCCTTTGGACACTATTCTTCCCTTTTATACACACACACTCCACAACACTGTCTCCCGATATATCCATAACCCCTCAAGACACACATACGCACACTGCATATTGAGTTCGCATGACCAGTTTGACCCATCAATCGGAGATTTCCTCGCCGCAAATGCAGGGGGTAATTAACGGCAGCTTAATCCGCGGCTGCCGGAGATTCGGATCCCCACAATCAATAAACCCCCGCTTACACTAGGCAGGGGGAATCTGTAGTACGCCTGACAAGCGACGCATATTCTCATCTCAATAGGGTGACGAAAAACACCCTATAATGAGGTGTTCTTCTTCTAGAAGTATTCCCGTATAAATACGGAATACTTCACCTGGTATATGTATCGTTACATATATGTGTATACGTATAAAAATACGGATAGCACCAAAGAGAGAAAATGAATAGTGAACAATAATACTAAAATATATGTATCAAAATACACATATAAATTATTAAATCAAAACCTGATTTAATAATCCGGCTTAATCCTAAGCCGGCTTGTATTATCAACCGTCCGATTAAAGTCCGTGTATCACTTATTTAATCGGACCCTCTGCACGTAACAACGTACGGCTCCTACATCTATCGCCTGAACCAGGAAAACTCTTTGTGTGGGACTCTAAATACTTGACAATACGCTGGCTGTGGGTTTAGCCACAATCAGCGACACTAGCTGTACGTAACGGCTACCTAGGTACTTGTCGAAAGGGTGGTCGACAATCAAGTACATCCTTACCCTACTAAGCCTGAATGTGACAATCTCAGTACAATCCGGTCTCTTCGTCAAAGAGTATCGCATATCGGGTTTAGGGGGTGTAAAACTTTAGACCCCTACTAACTCGATAAGTCGTGCCTAAGTCAAGCTCATCACCAACTGAGATGCTACTGATCAACCATCAGTAAATCTCATCCACCGTGGTCACAGATTTCTAGTGATAGCTGACTTAACACAGCACGACATTGACTCCTAATACCAGGAAAGACGAATCTCTGACAATCGACCACTGCCTCCATATGGTTCGGGATTGTACATAACTAAAACTTGTTTGCACGACTCCTTTGAGCCGTGGTAGGGTAGTAATCAAAGTACAGTGGGAACTCACACGAGACAAATGACGATTTCAGGTCAAAAGACTAACATGTACTCATGCCACCTGAGAACTTTCATCTGACGATAAATATAATACCATCTAGAAGTTCTCGGCGAGTCTGTCCAGTGTACTCACCTCCAGTGAGCACCTGTATACTATCTTAGGTGTCACAACACCAATGGCTTGTGAGACCGGCCACCGCCGCTTGTCGGGATCTAGAAACGTATACACTAGTCTACTTCAGAATATCGATGCCCAGTCTCGATACTCCTACGACTAAAGACATTTAAGAATGTGCTTATGGACAACCTAGCTCCCACATATATGCTCGCTATCATAATGCTGGTCGTCAAGTAACAATCCTACGGGCTTCATCAACGATGAAGATAAACCAGATATCATACTATCATCTCGAGTAAGACTATCATACATGTATAGGTCCTCCCTCAATTATCATAATCGCCTACTTGCAATCATAATAATTGTCTTGAGGGTATTATATCCAACAATCTCCCACTTGCATTTAAGGCCAATTATTGCGGTATCGTGTACCCACAGCTCGTGTGCTACCGAATACCCAACTTCTTTACTAATCAGATTCGCAAACTACGTTTGTGAAACTCAACATGTTCGAGAAATAGCCTCATCGAGTGGATCCGCTACAATGTTCCAATTTCATCTCTCTATATCTCAACTTTGCAGAGATCAATAATCTCCCAAACTGAGCGATACCCCGCCTTAAGAATTTGTCTGGATACTTGATGGGACCAAGTTCATCAATGAACAACTCCATCCAATAAACTTCTTGGGTTGTATCCTCCGTTGAGTTATAACCAGCATTCTGCACCATGATTACCTTCGTATTCTTATTGGAACACTATCCAATATACTAATCCTCAGAAGAGGCCAAACTCAAAACTCTGACAGCATCTATGTCATCCAGGTCATCTTGGAAGCCTGAACCGATAACCGCCTCGCAGAGGAGGGTGCCGTTACCTTATACCAAGAACATCCTCTTATGTTCTTTACTGCTTCCCAATATTTCTTCAAAATTGGATTAATATATGCTTACTACAGCAAGTGTATAAGCAGTATTTGGTGTTGTACAATACATTGCATAATTGACTCAATTGCCTAAGCAAATGATATGTCTCTCATGCTAGCCCCTCTCTTCATTAGTCTAGAAGACATTTTTTTAGAAAGGGTAACTCCATCACTTGCGGGTACACTACCACGTCATGAGTCGTCCATTCTAAAATACTTTTAGAATGCTGTCTAGGTACCTAATAGGGAAACTTCCCAAATCTAGATCTAAAACCAGAATCCCTGATACATTATCCATCTGGTATTGTACAAGAAATTGCATGATTGATTCAATTGCCCAAACAAATGATATGTCATTCATGTCGGTCTCTCTCTCATCAGTCTAGAAGATATCCTTTTTAGAGAGGGTGACTCTATCACCTGTGGGTACTCCACCACGCCAGGTGTAACGTCCGTGTTTTTTAATACCTAATAAAATATCTCTTATTTAATTTTCTAGTATCAAGTAGTTATTTACGAATTTCGTTGATATATTTTGTTTTAATGATTTTAATTTTTAAAAGTAATGTTAGTAATTTTCAAAGCATTGAAATATAATTAAAGAAATTTTCTAAAATCTATTTATATTTTTTCTGGGATTACAATGTTTTAATAAAATTTTATAATGCCTTAAAATAATTTACAAATTTTTATTATTAATTAAAATAATTATTTCGTAACTAAAATGATTTTCAAGAATAAACTAGATTTTAAATAATTATAATAACTAGCAAACACCATAGATATGGATATATTATTTAGTTTTAGCCCAAAATTATTTTTATACCGAAGGTAACAATAAAATATATTTTCTGGAATTTCTCATATTTTTCTCGTATTTTACGATATTTTAAACAATTTTTTAAAGCCCAAATTCGATTTTCTTAAATAAACAGTTAGATTTTAAAAATAAAAAAAAATATTCAATCTCCTTTAACCTGGACCGTTAGAAACAAAGATCCAACGACCCAGAATCATCTGGCGGCGCCCACGTGGTGGGGACCACGCGAAAACGCGTGATCCACATACGCAGACGCGTGGCGCGTGGCGGCGCGATTCAGGGCCGTTGGATCAAGATCCAACGGCCACAAATCCTGGCGGCGGCGTCAATCAGCAGACAATCATCAGCAAATCATTTTGGGGCGTGTTTTGGGGGGGAGTTTTAACAGATTTTTTGGATTTTATTGTCGGGGAAAAGACCCTATAAATAGAGTCCTTCAAACACTGATTTCTCACACCTCAGAACTCCAAAAATTCTGAAAAAATACCCACGCCTTCGTATCGACGATGCCGACACAGTGGTTCCACCCAAGCATCGAGAAAAAATCCGAGCGCGGAGTTATTGAGAATTTAGTACGAGCCTACGTTTTCGACTCATCAACATCCAACTCTAACCAGAAGTAGGATCCGCCTCTCTCCACTCATCAGTCGCCTTCCTACTTTTAATGATCTTAGTTTCAACTTCTAATCACTAATCTTATATTAAAATGATGTTAAAATATTTTTGTACCCTTTAACGATAAGAATTTGACCCCATGCTTAAAATGATTTAATTAATTACCTCTATATGCGTGAATATTGCACCCCCATCCTACATGGAATATGATATGCTTAAAGTTATAACTCATGGGGCATCGATGCACCCATTTGGTACACCCACGTACCCATGTTACTAATAAGATCTCGAAATATGTTACTTCCACAAAATACCCTCATTTTATTAACATGATGTATATATTTAAAATACTCATAGGATGTAAGATGTTTGGAACAATACTTAGACACACCGAAACGATATATTTTTACTTGCACTCTTATCCACTAATTTACCTCAGTTTTGTTAAAATTCCCTACCCTTTTAAGAGGGGATAATATTAATCTAAATAATTATGCTATAGTTTTTCAACTTAACCCCTTTCACTTAGAAAGGAATATTTTTTAGTATAATTTTCTCAGCCTATTAACTAAAGTTTAATAAGATACCATACTAAGGGAATGTTTTACCTGAATCACCCCATAGTTACTAAACAATCGTCCCTGAAAAGGACACAAATCATGCCGCTCATGTGCAGCGGTTGTCAACGCGGAGTCGTTCTTGTAGAATAGCACCTCTAATAGAATACCCTAATAATAGGGTAATGTTTTACGTAAATACATCATGGTTGATAGGCAATCATTCCTGAAAATGACACAAATCCTGCCGCCCATGTGCAGCGGTTGCCAACACGAACGTATTTTCTAAAATGTTAGCTCAAACTTAAAACACCATAATTTTATAAAATTATTAATTACAATAAAATATCTCAATCCATCCTAAAAAGACATAATTTCATTTAAATATCTTGACCTTTACTAAGAGGCTAATTTCAATAAAGACCATAACTCTTATAACAATGTTTTTTCAAAAAATTATCTAAAGCTTTATTAAAAGAAAATTTTCAAATAAATACCCTAAGTTTTTATTAAAAGGATATTTTCACGGTAAAATACTATTGGTTTCAAAATGATAAATATTCCAAATATCATGATTTTCTTATAAGCAATAAATATCATTAAACGTTATCATCCTTTATTAACTAAGCATTCTATAAAATGATATGAAGTACCTTACAAACTTAAAAAGATAACAAGATAAAATGAATGATTGTGGAAGGCCATATTAAATGAGATCAACTGTTTGATTACAAGTTTATGACATACATGACATATGATATGGTTAGGGTTAGAATGCGCGGACCTAGGTATGGAATACTTATATATGAGAATCCCTGCAGGCAGGGTGAACAGTCTAATATGTGGACAACTACTAACCCGATATTCAGGCGAATACTAACCCTACTTTGGGGGTGAATGGTCCAATGTGTAGACGGCTACTAACCCGATATTCGGGCGAATACTAACCCTACTTGAGGGCGAATGATCCAATATGTGGATGACATACAATGTGGAAATTCCATGCCTAGATGTAGATGTATACGTACTAACTCTAATTCGTCAAAACCTTTACACCGAATAACGGGGATGGGTAGTTTGATTAGGCAAGGAGATACAGAACTCGGATTCCCCTACTACTCGATCATGATCCCGGAAAGTGAAACGATACATTTCACTTCCCCAGTTGTTGTTCCGTGGTTACAACGGAATAATCGAGAGTATCCGGACCCTTGTTTGACAAACTAAAATGATTACAATACTTAGTAGATACATATTGATGCTCACCACTAAACTCACATAATATCATGTGCTATACCCATATGTTACTTTATCTACCTTTATTTATGAGACCGGAATTATTCAGCATCTTAGATGTGGATATTTTCCCAGTTCAGACTTGTTGTTTATTGTGGAACTGAAGGGTGGAAATAACTGTACACTTGAGTGATATTCACGCCAGGCAAAACTCCATCGTAGTCATGGGACACCTTTCGGGGATGTTCACGCTACTGCATTGATTCATGTTATTGCCATCCCAGGCACGAGCGCCGGCTCATACTGCTTCCAACTAGTTATGGGATATCTCAAGGATACGAGTACGTCCATCAGTCAATTCTATCAATACACACCTTATTTAACCCGTTTTAACTCTTAGACTGCATACCCGTTTGACTTGACTTGAACTTTTACCTAACATATACCTCATACAACCTACTCATATTCACATATACCTCTGTCAACATATCTTATTTGTATACACCTCATACCCTCATATCCATATACATCATATCTGCACATACGCATCATACTTATATATACTAGCTCGTTTCTATACCTTTATTTTCTTATGAGGCAATCCTACCCGAGTATAACTTGCTGATAGGCTTTTCTTTTCTTCTTCTATCTTGGGGATGTCCGTCAGATGAGAATGAGTATTATGACGAGAATCAAGGTGTGGAGCCAACTAATGAAGATTATGCAGACTTGACGACGGAAACTTAGCTAATTTTAATTTTTGTTGTTGCCCACATATTTAGGGTTTTTGTTTCTCCTCGATATAATTAAACTACTTAGTTTATTTCACTCTTTCTTTTGGGATATAATAAAGTTTGGTTAATGGAAATAAATGCCTTTAGCTTTTATTATTTTTGTTTTGGAACGCATCCTGCATGTTAGATATTCATACGCTTAACGTAACTGTATTGAATAGACCACCTTCAATATAGTTAGGTTGCGGACCATACCACGTCATCCTTCACCTTCTTTTGGGAAGCGGGGCGTGACACCAGGAGTCGTCCGTTCTAAAATACTTTTAGAATGCTGTCTAAGTACCTGATTAGGGAACTTCCCAAATCTAGATCTAGTCACCAAAATTCTTGTATACTATCCATATCTAACGTGGAGAAAACACTGTGTGACAACCAAAGTTTTACTGATTGTAGTATAGGAACATCACTTTCTATTTGGAGTATGTCATCCAAATTCAGGACAGTACTCCCTACATCCTTCTTATTAGGTTCATCTATTGTTTTGATGAAGTCAATCATCTTGACTGTCACGTCAAAACAAATGATCCGTCTCCGCTATCCTTACTTCAGTCGACGAATAGACATAAACAACATGCACAGCTTCCGCTACTCCCACTGACTATGATAACGCTCTGGCAGAGTCATATACATGTGCACTTCCAAATTCCCATTTGGAATGACGTTATAATCATCCATCTGCCAGATATCATAACTAAGAAAAGCATCGGCGCCAAGTCATATCCATATGGATTTCAGCGTAGACACTGAAGTAAAAGTCACATCACAATCCACAATGGGTATTTGATGAGAACTTTTTACAACAAGTATAGCCTTATTAGGTTAGTAGCTTTCCACCTGCACAGATCTCGAAAGATCTACTTGCTCCTAATGGGTTTTAACCCTTCAGGAGCACCCCGCAAAGTCCAAAATCCATAATTTGCTGAAGTGCGTGGAGTCTATCTTGGGTATGAAGTATCTGGTCACCTGGAAATTACCACTTCCTATGATCTGCTGATAACTAATAGGGGAAATAGCAGTGCCAAGTCACATTCGCATGGACTTCAGCATAGACATTGAAGTAAAAGTTTCATCACAATCCACAACGGGTATTTGATGAAACTCTTTAGAATAATTCTTGCCTTATTAGTTTGGTGCCTTTTCACCTGCACAGATCTCGAAAGATCTATTTGCTCCTAATGGGTTTTACCCCTTTAGGAGCACCCAGCAAAGTCTAAAATCTATGATTTGCTGAAGTGCGTGGAGTCCATCTTAGATATGAAGCATCCAGTCACCTGGAAGTTACAACTTCCAATGACCTGCTGACAACTAGTACGGTCATCATCACAATGATACTGACCTCCCTGTCACGGTCTATGAGAAAAACGAAGTACCTCTCGGGTGATTGAGGTCACCTACTAAAATCTGCGGAGTGGCTAATGGTTTGTCAAGTCCAATTGAATCCTTAGGTTCTACTAAATTTTCGGTAACCGTTTGTGGTTTTGGAATCACTTCCAATTCTACAAAACTCCCACTAAGTTCTTTTTCAAAAATATTCCTTGTGTAGGGACTTTTTCGTCACTCCATTGAGATGGGAAATACGTGCCGCTTGTCAGGCGTACTACAGACTCCTCCTGCTTAAGATAGGCCGGGGTTTATTGATTGTGGGGATCCGAATCTCTGGCAGCCGCGGACTAAGCTGCCGTTAATTACCCCTCGCCTTTGAAGCGAAGGAACCTCCGATTGATAGGTCAACTAGTCATGAGAACTCAATGTGCGGTGCTTGTGTGTATGTTTTTGGACGTATCGGGAGCCCCACAGAGTTTACGGGGGTCCTGCTACCCGGATAGCGGGCTGGGGGTCAAAGGGGCTAGCAGCCTCCTTACGGGGTGCGGGGCAGAGCCCCGTTAGAATTTTTTTAATGGGGAAGGTATTTTTAGTGTGGAGCATGTGGAAAAAGAGGGGTGAGAAGCGTCATAAGGACGCGTGGGTGGCGCATGGGCGCTGGACACCCGCGGGCCATGTGAGAGGCTCATGGGAGCTGGGTGCCCGCAGGCCACATGCAAGGCACATAGGCGCTGGGAGCCAGCGCCTCACGTGCCCGGCACGTGATCAGGAGCTAAACTCCTGCAGAAAAAGGGGTTTAGCCCCGGTATTAGGAGTTAAACTCCCCAAAGGATCTTGAGTGGAGTTAAACTCCCAAAAGATTTTTATTTGTGGAGTTAAACTCCAAAAGATTTTGAATGGAGTTAAACTCCTAAAAGAATTTTATTTATGGAGTTAAACTCTCAAAGATTTTGACAAATGGAGTTGAACTCCCAGAAATCTTTGAAGATGATCAAAGAAGACTCCTTTTTTCTCTCCTGAGCCCTGGATCCTCTCCTAAGTCTTGGATCTTCCCCAAAATAGGATTTTTGGAGATGGGTCTCCTTCCTCCTCTCTGTTTGCTGGATCTTTGAGAAAAAAGGGTAAGACTTAAAAATCTCCCCTTTTAGATATTTGATGAGAGATCCGAGCTCTCTTTCGTGGGTTTTATGGTGAAAAACTATTTCTTTTTAGAAAAGAAAGAGTTAAACTCTTGGTTTAATTCAGAAAAGAGAAGGAGGTTTAGAAGTTTGAGGAAGGAGAAGGAGGCACAAGCCCTAGATTTTTTAGGGGAATCAATTATTGTCCTTTATTTCATCATCATGTTGCCTTATATAGGCTTACAAGTTTACATATAGACCCTTGGGCTTTACAAAATGGTATTTTGTCCATCTCATAGCTCATGTGCTTGTTTCTTTTGCACATGAGCCTTGGGCTTTATAAAAATTTTGCTTTATGCCCATTTTTCTTACATTTATTCATAAAAATTACATCAAAATTATTTATTACATAATTTTCATTTTGGCATGGGGAAGGCCGACCGCAGGGTTCGACTTGGGCATGGGCCCACTTGATCTGGGCTTAGGCCCGCTTACTTGGGGTTGACTTTGATTTTGACTTGGTCAACTGGGATGTAATTTTTGACCCCAAAAAAATGCCCTCCATCAATAAATGCGCACCACGTATATAAGTTGTGTGCATGAAATTGATGGATCTTGGAGTTGGACTTCGAGGTGGAATATATTCCGGGGGCGGAGCATATTCCGAGGATCGGAGCATAATTCCGGGATCGGAGCATCATTCCGAAGAGCGGAGCATGATTCCAGGGATTGGAGCATAGTTTCGAAGAGCGGAGCATGATTTCATGGATCGGAGCATAATTCCGATAAGCGGAGCATAATTCCGGGGATCAGAGCATAATTCCGGGGAGCGGAGTATGATTCCCATGGGTCGGGGCATAATTCCGACAATCGGAGTATAATTCCAGGGATCAAAGCATAATTCCGAAGACCGGAGCATGATTCCAAGGGGAGGATATATTCTGAGACGAAGCATAGTTTCGACGCAGAGTTCCGCGGCAAATCATAAGTTCGACACGGGACATGTGTATCCTGAGACGAAACTTAGTTCCGGCACAGGGCAGACATTATGAACGAAAGATAGCTCCGATGCAGAGGTTGATTCCGATTTGAAACATAATTTTGACAGGGAAGGTAGATACTCCGAGGCGAATCATGATTTCAACACAGGGTACATTATGAGACGAAACATGATTTCGCTGCAGAGCTTGTTGGTTGACTTGATTTCGAGACGGAGCATAATTCCGATGGGGAGGTCATTGGTTGACTTGATTCCGAGTTGAAGCGTAATTCCGACGGGGAGGTCATTAGTTGACTTAATTCCGAGTCGAAGCATAATTCCGATGGGGAGGTCGTTCATGTCCTTTTAGCGACGTGGACGGTCGGTGCTGCCCTTTTAGCGACGTGGACGGTCGGTGCTTGATTTGACTTGCTTCGATTCTTGCGGTGTCAGGGATTGAATTTTACTTGCTTCGCTTTCTGCGGTGTCAGAGTTGAAGTTGACTTGCTCCGCTTTCTGCGGTGTCGAGGATTGGATTTGACTTGCTCCGCTTTCTGCGGTGTCAGGGTTGAAGTTGACTTACGATTCGACTTATTTCCGAGATGGAGCTTGATTCCGCCAGGAAGGTCGTTGGTTGTCTTGCTGATTTGATGTGATTTAGGTTGACATTAGCATCGCTACACCGGAATATGGTACCAGGAGCGAATCATCATTTGCCATGAGAGGGTTTAGGGATTTTGGTTTTGGTTTGGCATCAGCACCGCTACATCGGAATATGGTACCAGGAGCGAATCATCATTTGCCATGAGGAGGTTTTCTTCGTTCCCAGTTTAACGACTTAGGGGTCATCTGTTCCCAGTTTAAAGACTTAGGGGTCTATTGGATCGAAAGTTTGGAATTGTGGCGTTGGGGTTAGCATCAGCATTGCTTACACTGAAGCACAGGTGCCAAAAGAAATTCATCATTTGCCTTTGCATATTGGGAAGCGATGGCTTAGGAGACATGTTTAGGTCCCTATCACCTAAGGCTTTTCAATTTTATGAGCCGTAAGTCCCATAAAAGCATTTTCTCCCTACGAGTTGAAATGATCTCGTAGGTGTACTTTCTCCTTAGGAGTCGTGGGGACTCCCAAGTGTGTGTTTCCTTTGTGAGTCATGAGGATCCCACGAAAGTGTTTTCTTACGAGTCGTGAGGATCTCGTAAGTTTTGTTCTCCTCATGTATCGTGAGGACACATGAGTGGTCTTCCTAAATGGAGCATAATTCCAAGGGCGGAGACCGGCCGCGTGACTGGTGATTACGGTGGGGCATGGGTGTAATGAGACTTATTTGAGCCCATGGATTGTATACAGTAGTCAGCCTGGGGACTAACCGTAAGGCTGGGAGAATTTTGGAAAATTGGATTTTGGATGGCGTCTGCATCGCTGCACTGGAATATGGTACCAGAAGCGACTCATCATTCGTCGTTTGGAGGTTTGGAGATTCGGAATTTGGTTGGCGTCTGCATCACTGCACTGGAATATGGTACAAAGGGCGACTCATCATTTTCCATCTGGAGATTTGGATTTTGGTTGGCGTCTGCATCGCTGCACCGGAATATGGTACCAGGAGCGACTCATCATTCGCCGTTGGGAATTTAAGGATTTGGATTTTGGTTGGCGTCTGCATCGCCGCACTGGAATATGGTACCAGGAGCGACTCATCATTTGCTATTTGGAGATTTTTTTACCGCAATTGCTTTATCATTTCAGCTTTTCTTATCGCGAAGGTCGCGATTGACTTATCATTTCGACTATTTATTCGCGGTTGCCCCATTATTTCGGCTTTATTTTCATCTTTATTTTACTCGCTCATTTTTATTGCGAGTTGCCCCATCTTTTCAGCTTTTTATTTTATTTTATTTATTTACACATTTTTTTTACATCCACAGTTTAACGACTTAGGGGTCGATTGTTCCCAGTTTAATGATGCGGTGGTCAATTGTTCCCAGTTTAACGACGTAGTGGTCAACTGTTGGAGCCTGGGCTCGATTCTGCAGGACCACGGGCTCCTATGGCTTAATTGTATAAGCGGGCTCTTTGTCATCTAGATCGAGCCTGTGTTGGATGGCAACAACTACGTCATCGTCACGGCTATAAGGCGTAGGAAGACTTGTTCCTTTGGGCTCCATCATGTAGATCGTATGGGATGTGTATCAGTCTATCGCTTCTTCGTTGGCAATGTTGCTCGTTTAGCTATTAGCTTGTTGCCTTGGTCCGCTCTTTTCAGAGAAAGGCAGATGTCTGAGAGAATCAGGTTCCCGAAGGGTTTCAGTCTCTGTTTGTATGAAATTGGCTGTCGCGGCTTGACTGTTTGTTAACACGCCTTTAAACAGTTCTATCTCTCCTGTCTTATATTGCTTTTAAACCCAATCTTTGAAGACGAAACAGTCCTCAATAGCATGACCTATTACTCTGTGATAGGGGCAATATTTGGGGTCGTCAGTCATATTCGCTTCTTGAGGTCTTTCTGATTGTGGCAATTGTAGACCGTTTTTAGGGCATCCTTGAATATTTTACGGACTTTGTCCCTTCTGAAGGAATAGATATTATCCAGCTTCCCTTTCAGTGGAGATTCTCATCCCTCTCCGAACACTGGCTTCCAAGGCTGGTTGGCATTTGGCCCGCTCATCTCTCGCTTATTTCGGTTAGCCGAAGTGTTAAAAGATTCAGCATCGTCGGAATTTCCGGCTTTGCGATTATCGTCCTTTTGGTTTCTCAAGGACCTATTGTTATTTTGGGAATCAGAGGAGGACTCCTGCTTTGAGCGCTCCAACATCTAAACTTTCCTAGTCATCTCTTGAAATGTTTTGAGACCCACGGTGCATAGAAACGGGGCCATCCAATTGTTGAGATTTCCGACGAGGAGGCTGACAGATTGGTCCTGCTCTATCGGCGGTTCACATTTGACGGAGAGATCGTGCCATCAGGTTATAAAATCCGTTCTGCTGTCGTTGTTTTTTGGTTTGGTCCTTACGAGGTCAGCGATGGTGATCTTATCGCTAACATTCATGAACCTTTGTCGAAACAAGGATTCCATTTGGACGAATGTAGTAACAGAGCCATCCGGTATGCTCGCGTACCAGTCGAAAGCGACATCGGTTAAACTATTAACGAACTGGCGGAGGAAAAGCGCATCATTGCCTCCAGTATTCCTGCATAAGGCTTTAAAGTGGGCGATGTGTTGATTCATATTTCCCGTTCCATCGAATCTTCCGAATTTGGGGATGACATGGCCACTAGGAAACTCTACCAGATCATACCGAGCAGGATATGGTCTCTCGCTACTGCTGACATCTTTTTGCGCTCCGGCTTTGGCTACCAATGTTTTGACTTTATTGGCGACCAAATCCATGATTTGATCTTGCGTTAGCGGGATGCTGTCATCGGTAGTCAAGACATTTCCCGAGATAGGATGCGACCGACTTTCATGCGGCTCGCTCACCTTTGGATTTGAGAGAATAGGCATCGTCTGCCTCGGAACATCGTTTCCCAGCTCATGAGCAGAGCCCTGCGCTTGATTGGGCGGCTGAGGAGCAACTTGGGCCGTGAGCTGTAAGACGACGTCTGTCAAGTCATCAATCTTTGAGTAGAGCCTGACCATCTTCTTGTCTTTGTTTTCGAGCTGCTTCTGGAGCTCTTGGAGAAGTTGCTGCTCTGCGGTCTTGGGACAGAAGATTGGCTCCTCTTCGCTTTCCGAGCCCAATTCCTTATGAACTGAGAGACCTCTCTGCTTATCAGCCTCACTGGAAGGGTTTTCATTACCTTCCAGAGGAGGCTGGTCTTGGGAGGTGACAGCCACATTCACACTAGATTGGATTTGAGATGTGGTGGCCTCGTCCTTGCTCTTGCTGCGCGTGCCCACCATGTAGACAGTGTGGACCACATATCCAGCCATCTCTTTATCTTGGCGGCTGATTTTTTGGACCATCGTTGTGGCCCTTCCTCTTCTGGAAAGGACAGGCGACTGAAGACGATTGGTCTGACTGGGTCCTTGGGTGGCGCTGTCCGGATCACAGCTTTCTTAACTCTCACGGTCATGGCATTCTTCTGAACCAATTTCAGGGTTCAAAAGAGTTAGCGAGCTTCACGGTCGATTCAGCTGTTGTTGCGGGGTAACCCTATTCTTGGAAGCTTATGAAGTTCAGCCTAGCAGGAGCCCTAGCCCTTTTGTTGGCTCTGTATCTGAGCCTTTTCTATCTTAGCTTCTCGATTTTAAGGGCTTGACAGGCATCCGTCATCCAGGAAGCTATCGTGAGTCGTTGACGGGGAGCTTAGAGAAGATACCCGATTGAGCAGTTGTCAGGGGCACCGCTGCAGCTTGTCCGAGATGCCTTTTTGCTTTACTGGTGTTGATAGCCTTGCCCCCAGCTGAAGCAATGGAGAGTCGTTCGGAAACGGATTTGTGCTTGGGTTGAGGTGCCTTCGCGACCATGACATTTGGCCTTTTTCCTTTTTTAGGCCGGTTTATCCATCACCGGGGCTTGAAGAGCAGGGATGACGTTAGCTGGCACGAACAGAATAGAGCCAAATGGTAGCAGCGGCTCCTCCCACCGTCGCCCGAGACTGGCTGGGAGGACTGTCCTGACGTCCATCTTCATTGTGTAGCAGATGGAAGCTGTGTTGAAAGTTGAGCTTGTCCTTGGAGACATTTTGTTGCGTCCGAAAATTGCAATTGGAAAATGTTAACCTACACAAAGAAGCGTGATTTCAGTACAAGCAATCGATATATATGTTGATTGAGTTCGCATGAACGTTTAACCCGAAATATGGGAGGAAAGATAGGTCCCTCCGGGTGTGCCAAAATCTGTAGGGTGTTTTTCGTCACCGCATTGAAATGGGAAATACGCGCCGCTTGTCAGGAGTACTAATGACTCCCCTGCCTAAGGTAGGCCGAGGTTTATTGATTGTGGGGATCCGAATCTCCGGCAGCCACGGACTAAGCTGTCGTTAATTACCCCTCGCCTTTGAAGCGAAGGAACGTTCGATTGACGGGTCAACTAGTCATGCGAACTTAACGTGCGGTACTTGTGTGTATGTTTTTGGACGTATCGGGGGCCCCGCAGAGTTTACGGGGGTCCCGCTACCTGGATAGTGGGCTGGAGGTCAAGGTGGCTAGCAGACCCTTTGCGGGATGCGGGGCAGTGCCCTGTTAGAAATTTTTTTCTAACGGGAAAGGTATTTTTAGGGTGGAGCGTGTGGGAAAAGAGGGGTGAGAAGCTTCCTAAGGATGTGTGCGTGGCGCGTGGACGTGGGGCGCCTGCGGGCCACGTGAGAGGCGCGTGGGCGCTAGGCGCCAACGCCTCACGCGCCCGGCATATAGGCACTAAGAGCCAGCGCCTCACACGCCCGGCACGCGGATGCTAGGCGCCAGCGCCTCACGTGCCCGGCACGTGATCAGGAGCTAAACTCCTGCAGAAAAAAGGGGCTTTGCTCCGGGATTAGGAGTTAAACTCCTGAAAGGATCTTGAGTGGAGTTAAACTCCCAAAAGAGTTTTATTTGTGGAGTTAAACTCCAAAAGATTTTGAATGGAGTTAAACTCCTAAAAGAATTTTATTTATGGAGTTAAACTCCTAAACATTTTGACAAGTAGAGTTTAACTCTCAGAAATCTTTGAAGATGATCAAAGGGGACCCCTTTCTTCTCCCCTGAGCCCTGGATCCTCTCCTAAGCCTCGGATCTTCCCCAAAATGGGATTTTTGGAAATGGGTCTCCTTCTTCCTCCTCTCTGTTCGCTGGATCTTGGAGAAAAGAGGATGAGACTTAAAAATCTCCCCTTTTAGAGATTTGATTGGAGATCTGAGCTCTTCCTTCATGGGTTTTATGGTGAAAAACTATTTCTTTTTAGAAAAAGAATAGTTAAACTCTTGGTTTAATTCAGAAAAGTGAAAGAGGTTTAGAAGCTTGATGAAGGAGAAGGATGCACAAACCCTAGTTTTTTTAGGGGAATCAATTATTATCTTTTATTTCATCATCATGTTGTCTTATATAGGCTTACAAGTTTACATATAGCTACTTGAGCTTTACAAAATGGTATTTTGCCCGTCACATGCCTCATGTGCTTATTTCTTTTGCACATGAGCCATGGGCTTTACAAAAATTTGGCTTTATGTCATTGTTCTTACATTTATTCATAAAATTTATATCAAAATTATTTATTACATAATTTTCATTTTGGCATGGGGGAGGCCGGCCGTGGGGCTCGACTTGGGCATGGGCCCACTTGACCTGGACTTGGGCCCGCTTACTTGGGTTGACTTTAATTTTGACTTATTCAACCGGGGTGTAATTTTTGACCCCAACACCTTTTATAAAAAAAGTGGCGAGTCAAGAACAATGTAACTATTGATCTTGAAAATGGTAGAAAACGAAATCCTAGCGAATGCTTGGGATCATAGTCACAAATTCGTGATTCGGGTATAATTCGGCGAGGTCGAAAATTCGGATTCGGAAAAAATCAGCAGGTATTCGGAAAAGATTCGGTAAGTGTTCGGGAAATGTTCGGGAAGGATTTCGAGCAAGAAATTAATATATGAGACGCTAGGTTTTGATTTTGTGAATTATTCGCTGTTTTTTAAATTATTCGTTGTTTTTTTGAATAATTCATGAATAATTCGATTATTCGGCCCGTTCGTCAACGGCGATTAAATCGGAGATTTAATCGGCTGATAAAAAATTCGCGAATTATTCATGAATTCCCGAATTATGTGACTATGCTTAGGATAATCCACAAACTGTTATTACCGAAGCGTACCTTAAGTTTGCCCGGATTCTGCTTTTAAACAGAAACCAGATAACTCCATATCTCAACAATCTCAAGATATGTAACCATTCTATATCCATATAGAATCAAGGCACTAATTTAGATGGAATCAGATTCAAAAGTCATGCAGCTGTTTCCAGTGCATATCACCTAATGGAAAAAGGCCAATACAGTATTACTCATCATGGAGCGCACCCATGGATGAGTAACCTGCGAGAGAATCAAGTTCTTAATATTACTATGATGGAATACCTAGCATAAGCATCTACATCTTCGATCGCCTCGAAGAATCATGATACTTCCAACGTATGGCTCTCTCTATTTTATTCTTATACCTATAAACTTCTCAAAATCTTTGGACCTTGCATTACTATGAATGCGTGTCTAAAACCAGAGAACTCATAGGTAAACCTGAATGAAGTAAGAGTACCAACCCCTTGTCCCGAAAGACACTGGACAATATACATCTCCATGTATAAGTCCCAAGAGTATACTAACTTAAATTCTATGTTTTGTAAATTGAAAACTGTATCTTGGTTAAGAATGTCTTACACCGTCATTCAATACACCTTACCTTATTCTCAACTGATAAAGGTAAATATTTACAACACAATTTTCAAAATGTATATCTCACTTTATATAATAAAGATACAAATATTTCATTTTAAAATTTGGTACATAACAACGGTTATTCAAAACCAAATTTTGCCGTTAAGTAAAGTCAGGTGACTTGATCCTATATCACCAATTGCAACGAATTCCGATATTGTGGATCAAATCGCCGATTTCCCAATATGCTACTCCCACTCATCATCTGTAACACCGTACAGATGTGAGATCCAAAACTGGTAAATACATACTCTGGAATCAGAATTAATTGGGAAAACAATTTTCTTTTACAAATGCACAGAAAATCTGAAACATGAAATTGTTTCATATGGAGTGGCCAGGTATTCCTAGTAATACTTTTTCCATTATCCAGATTCATGACAGTAGTTGCGATTTCCTTTGCTCTCACTTCGATCCCTTTATATGTTTCTACTTCTTACCTTTTGCACACCATCCTTAGGCTAATTTATTTTCTTCCTTCCTTACCTTTCGGTACCAACCTAAGGTTTGGAAGAAGACCATCCAATAAGCATAATAGGTGTACTCTCCTAATGTAAGGAGCTCTCGCAACCTGAGAGAAGGTAAAGGGAAGAGACAACCGAATAATTCTATTCAATTTCTTCAGAACCTATAGCCATTCTCGACTGAAATAACTTCTTCGAGTTCGTATGTGACTATACGATGGTCGTTCCAAGCAATATGGATCATCACAGTGATACGAAGTGTTTTGAAGAAATGCAAAGGTAAAGTATGAGTGGCAGGGATATATGCGACTTTGTCGCGAATCAAGACAAACCAAAGCCCAAGGGCGTAAGAAGGTTCGATTAACTTGGTTCATGAGTTTTTGGTAAGTCATGGGTCGCTATGCCAGAGAGAGAGAAAAGAAACACTCAGCGTGCACTCTATCAAGATTAGATTGATTATCACTTTATCTAATCAGGATAACTCCCACTATTTTCTCGAATTCTCCTTCAAACACTAAAAGTAGAACTAATCGGGATCATTTACACTTTACAAGTTCGCTAACCGTTCAGCCAGGCCAGTGTTGGTACTCCGAGTGAGATCCCCCGTGCTTTCGCATGGATCCAATTAATAACTTCGTTTCCGCAGAGGCGTAACCTCTTTAACATTTTCTAGACACCTAATAGATTAGCTAATTGTGAAGTGAAAAAATCTCCCGAGAAGTAATACATACACATCAGTGAGAATCAGGACCCAACTATCATTATGTGATAACCTGATGAAATCCACTCAAGCCACTACACTCCAGAAGGTATGCGCATGCCTGACAAGTTTCATGTATGTTTGAAACTCCCGATATGGTTTTTGTCTCAAGCAACTTATGACCTTGGCAAAGGTCAACAAATGATAAGTCACAAATCAAGTTCAACCCGTCACTATTCTGGATTACATTAGACCCACCCGTACGACCTTTGGCAAAGGTCAAAATAGTCATACAACTGTCCTAACTAATCGCATTACCATACAGCAGAAAAACATGACAGAGCTACCGAACACTACGCCTCGGCAAAGGTCGACAGACGTAGCACAAATACTATGCAATACTAATCTGAAATGATAGAGGGCTACGACTGGTTTTTGGCGAAAACTTTTAACGTAATAAACTTGATATCGTCGAAGGAACTCGAGTGGCTTTGAAATGGAGTGGCTTAAGCTCTGCTTTTTAAAACTAGTAAACTAAACCTTTGCTTAAGAGTGAACTCCCAGTGAAGGGATCAAGGCTCTTCCCTCATAATATGAGATGCGGGATATTCCAAACTGAATATCTCTATCTAAAGCAAAAGAATACGACTATGAGTTTTGAAGAAAACCGTGTAGTTTTAAAATTGGTTCCGACAACATCATTTAGGTTTATTTTCCTTGCATTTTTCAGATAATGCGTTCCCATCATTTTAGTTTCCAAGCCACAGAAGAAACAACCAAAATAGCATGCTTTTTATATGTCATTCGCATTCGCCACGGTGCCCCACCATGCACCTTTAGGTTACTTAACTAATAGCAGAGCGGAGGCAGGACTAGCGCGGAGGCAAAATATATAGAAGCATCCACTAAATATAATATATATATATATATATATATATACATACTAAATTTAATATATATATATATATATATATATCAACATCGCAGGCAGATAATAGTTATCACAGGCAGATAAGAATCATCACAAGCATGTGAACAACAATATGGAATTGTAACATTTCAGAAAAATAAAATATTATTTTTGGGAATTTTTATAATTAAATAATATTATATTGAATATTTTAATAAGGCGGTATAATTAATACCGATAAATTGGGAAAAATTTGGAAAATTACAGAAATTACTGAAATGAGGGTGCTTTATTAGATTTAAACAAATTATGAAATGTTATGATTTATTGCACACTATTTTAATGCTAATCGCGGTTAAATATCGCTAATCGCGCATTAAGCTTGTTTTGTGCAAAACATGTACCATATCATTTTTACACTTGTGTTACATTTTCCTACATGGCTTTTCTTTTTCTCTTCATGCTTTGTTTGGGTTTTAGAATGAGAAGAAAAGAAAAGGAGAAAGGAAAATATTAAACAATGGAGGGATGGGTAAGAGAGAGAGTGAGGTGAGGGGTCTCTTTAACCAAGAGCCATTTGTATTCATTCATCATCCTCATCATTCTCTCTTTTCTTTTCTTTCACCATGGCGACACCTCTTTCCCCTCCACACTACACCCCCATTTTCATATCCAAAAACTCATCAAAAGTCCATCCCTCTTCATAAAAATATGTGCTCAAGCTCACAAGCTTCATTTTGGACCAAGAAAGTTTGCATTTTGGTGTCCTAGGGGATTCATGAGTACCAAATGAGATAAATTCTGAACCATTATTGTAGAAATTGGTTTACTTTAGCTTCCATGCATGTTTAGAAATGATTAGGCGATGTTTAGTAGGGTTTGAAAATTCCTAGAAAAGGATTAGGGTTTGAATTGATTCCAAAAGCATAATTGAGGTTAGTAGAGTCTATACAACCCCTATTGTAATGGTTTAGTGGACTGAACCTGAGACTTAAACCCCGGATTATGAACTTAGAAAACCCGATATCGGAGAATTGTGGATTCTGTGAGGGTATAATGAAATCTGCTAACACCTGGATGACCTGAAAATTATTTAGCAAACACAGAGGAGTGTGCAGGCAACCTAGGACCCCCCACTGAAACCCTAGCCCCTAAGCCCTCAACATGGCCGCAAATATATCCCTTCTGGCCGCAAATTGCGGCCAGATCTGGAGCAAATTAGTTCGTATTGGTTATGTGGCTTTATCTTCAGTAAAATAGACCCTCCACATATGCAAAATTGGCTAATTTCAGTTAGGGTAAAATCTGGGACCATTTCCATGAGTTGTTGTTTTGATTCGGAGTTATATTTTTCGTATTTTGGATTCTGGATTTTAGTATTTGCGTTTTACCTCAATCACTTGACGTGTGTACGATGATATCGAGGGTTGTTTGGTGGTTTGAAAGGTGTAGTCCGTAGGTTCTAACCTATAGGCTTTTAGCGTGTCGTTTTGGTTTTGATTTGATTTTTAATGCGATACGATACGTTATGATGTGTAGGTACCCCCATGAGGACTTCGAGACGACAAGCAAGCACGTGGCGACGTCGGCAACGGCAAGCGAAGAGCAAGGTGAGTAGATTATATCAACGGGGGAAGTCGGGTGGACGGCGTATAGCACCGCCGCAGTTCATAGTATAGCTTGTATATATATATATATGGTTATATATGTGTTTTATGTTACGTGGATGATTATCAAGATATAATTTTGTGTTCATGGTTTAGTTTAGGGTAGTTAGAAGTAACTTAGTTTAGTTTCTTAGTCGCGAACCCTAAAATGAGGTTTACACCCACACGCACACACATGCTTACTTGTTATACTTGTGCGTATATGGGGATATGTATATATATACACACATAGGTATGGGACTGTGTGTGTGTGTATGTGTGTATACATAGATGATGAGGATTGTATATAGTATTTGGAGATGAGTCGATGAGATTGGGCATAGTGCCATGAGATC
Organism: Agapanthus africanus; assembly: GCA_030015575.1. Classification (NCBI taxonomy): domain Eukaryota; kingdom Viridiplantae; phylum Streptophyta; class Magnoliopsida; order Asparagales; family Amaryllidaceae; genus Agapanthus; species Agapanthus africanus. The sequence goes on along the minus strand of JASDDO010000019.1, from coordinate 819,746,701 downwards.
GGTGATATGATATGGTTCGTATTATGAGATACGACATGAGATTTTAGCGGGCCTTTAGGCGTGTGTTTTCATATATGCATATATATGCAGATGGTATCAGTTTGTACTAGACTTAGATCAGTACCCCAGTTCATGAGATATGATGATAAGGATAGCAGATAAATGATGAGATGAATGCGACATTTGACCCGTACCCAGATTGGGATGCTGTACGATGGATTTACCGTACGAGCTATATATTGATGATAGATCCGCACTCTTGACTCGAGAATGTCATATTATATATTGTACCGTATGTGGTACTATTGAGGCGGGATCATCGACTATTATATATATATATATATATATATATTTATATTTATATATCGACTTAGATTTAGGTGGTTTTCCCTTACCGTTTCGGTTAGACTGTTCGTTTAGTCCTGTAGTTTACTTATAGATGTTAGACTAGACTCGACTCATACCTATTTCAAAACTAACGAATTGTGAGTATTTTAAAGACAGACCAAGGGATTCTACGGATATTTTCAAAAGACGCATCTTTTCCTAAAAACACCGTAGCCTTTATTTTTCTAAACACCACGATTCGTGTTATTTCAAATGGCAAAACTGTATGACATATATATATATATATTGATGTAGATTCTTCACTGTTGGGTTTATTATTCATTTTCCGCATATTCTTGCTTTTCGCATCGCATTGCATGTTTAGATGTGTTTATTGTTATATTAAACCCATGATGTCATGACACCAGCACCATTATCGATGATGCGTAACTCCACGTACACCTGCTTGCCGTCTTACACACTTCATCATCGATAATTGCCATATCACTACACAGTAGGACTGTTGCATCAGGATATGACTTCTTGCATGACATACTTGCGTATATACATATTGTACACCCATACTTGCATACATACATATTTGCACATGCATGGATGATTTTGGCTAGATTTTGGAGATTTGGGAACCGCAAGATGTATTTTAAAACTGAATTCATTTAAAAGAGCGGTTTTCCCTCGATATGTGCATATTACTGTTTATGTTGCATGATATGCTGATATGCTTACATTTCCATTATATGTCGCATACATCATGCTTTATGATTATACGCATTAAGATATGTTGTTTCCATGATATTTCTGGATTTGAGAACCGTGGGTATTTCAAAAGAAAGTATGTACTGTTTTAAAAACTCGGTTTCTCTTGATATGATATTTCAGCAGCCACCATGAGTTTTATCGGTTCTGATATATATATACCCCATGCGAGGAGGAGCCGTGGGCCGTGTGCGGGTACATGGAGGGGCCCGGTATGGTACCCCGGGGCAAGAAAGCGATGCTGTGTATACAGACGGTGAGCCTAGCAGAGGGAATACTACCTACCGGTGATTGGTTGGGCCTGGCGGATATCCGGAGAATACCGACCGGAGTCGAGAGATGATATGGGCCGATCTGGACTGACGGAGCCCGTGGGCCGATCCAGACTGACGGAGCCCGATATATATGAGGATTTATGTGCCAATGCTGGGCACGGGTTTCATGATGTTTCGAGTGTCGATGCTGGACACTCAGGTTCCATGATTTTGATGTGTCGCGAGGGACACACGTTGATTTATATTCTCATACTTCCATGCATATGCTTTATGATATTTACATGCATGATGTTTTTGTGTCATTGGTTGACACGTGGACGGGATCCACATGCATACAGGTATTGATTATATAGTTGGATGATATCTATATACTTATAGACTTCATGATATAGTTGACACTGATTTCATGATGATTACATTGATCACACCTCATGTTTATGATATGTTGCTACCTGAGGCACTGACATGAGCACTTGGTATTACACATGGTATAGATGTTTACCCTTTCCACCTTATCATGCTTCAGACTTTAACATATTGAGGATGTATATTACTGATCGTATTGACCTAGGATTGAGTCATACATACGATTTCTGCTCTGTGATGTCTTCTACTCACGAGTTGGCAACTCACCCCCGTTGTGCCACAGTTTCTTGCAGGTTTTGTCGTACAGGTTTCATTACGGCTTTGCTGGCACAATGTTTTCATTCCGGGTGATTTGCTTTGGTAGGTGGGTTCACTTGCATCGTGACCACCATTGTACTCATTTATTTTCAGTTGTATCTAGTAAAATTCCATCAACCAGACTTATATATTTATTTCAGACTTAGAAAACCAGTTGTGTATTATTCGACCTTAGAGTCGCGCTTGTATTATTATGGTTTTCTTGATAATTTGAGTTTCCTTTTGAGTTTTGATCCTCGCCCTTCGGCATGGTATATTATATTGCTTGCGTGGTTGTGACCGTCGATTGACGAAGAGCTAGCTCCCGCTTGGGGATGCCTTTTATCATTGTGCATATATTATTCATGTCGTACCCCGTTTGGAGCCAGTATTTACAAAGGAAACTCTGCCGAAATTTTTAGAAAAGACTTAAGATTTTAAAATGCATATTCGGCTTATGTTATTTAAAACCCCCTTATTTTAAAACATGTTTTCTTCACTTCTTAATTTAAATGGTTTAGATTTCTGGGATTTCTTGGCTTACTTGAATTAGATGGGTCCTATAGACTTCATATGATTCAAGTGCTAGTCACGTAACATTTCGGGTCGTGACAAAGTTGGTATCAGAGCGCTAGGATAACCTTGGTTCGAGTCTATGTTTGACTATGCGGAGGCTAGGGCGTATATATATTCGGAACCTAGGCTTGACCTTACGGAACTTAGACTTGGTCAAGGGGGTATTAGACACGAACTTTCGTCGCATAGGTTGACCTTGGTTGATAGAGTAGGTTACTTAAGGAGAGTGACGTACCGTGTGTATGTTCCGCAGCATTCTTACGATACGCTACTCCGCTTAAGGAGCCTTAGGATGTACATTTCCTTGCACATTATTATATTCATTCCTATGATCTATCCTCATCGATATTGGTTTATGGTTTTGCTGCCACAATTGCACGGGCAGAGAGAGCTACGGCTAGAGTTGCGTCAGCACGAGCTCATCATGGACGAGGACTGACCAAGGCGTGATTCCAGGGACATACTATTTGCATAGAGGCATCGTTTTATTGTGTTTTCGCGTCATGAGCGTTTGATGGATCGCTTTTACGAGATTTCTCGGACGTGCAGATCAGTAACAGAGGATTGTGCTACTGCTAGAAGCCAGCCAGAATATGATGACCGTCGATGCACCGATTATTTGATGATTGAGGCACTGTTCAGCGTGCGGACAAATGAGCCAGTTGTTGCTGCGGATGACGAGATATCGCCCCAGAAGTTTGGAGCTATTGCCGCACGAGTTATACTTAGAGATATGATAGAAGATCGCTAGTCACCCATGGAGGAAGGACTAGAACAAGTGATTCGTTGCCTACCCCGATGCGAGGTCATCAGATTGATCGATTCCAGCTAGAGACGACTTCACGCAGGTACGTTGAGAGTCGATGGAGACGATCGAATGTCAGAAGCCCATTTTCCAAGTTTAAAGTATTCATAGACAAATGCAAGTAATGCTATGGATCCTCTAGAAGAATGAAACCTTAACTCGACATAATGACCATGGGAACACTTGGAAACCTTAGGGTTTGCGGCAGTTCAGCGGTGTCATTTGTGAGGCTTGGGTTTGCCCTTCTACGGTTGATCCACAGGTGTTGTGGCATGTACTGGAATACTATTAAACTGTACCCAAGATGTTGAGCTCTTGGGGGATTATGGAACTTTGACGAATCGATCGAAAGGTTCGACATCTTTCGGATATCATGTGATGGGATACATTGCTTGGGAGACTCCAGATACGAGTATAGCCGTTAGAGCGCAGTCCATGCAGCCACGAAGAGACGAGTCCGAAGCAGTCGACATTAGAGAAAAGTGGAGTAAGAGGTTCGTACGAGATCTTGATGAGATGACGTTCCACTCCGCCGACATCAGAGATGTGATACGCATGCAGAGGCGTTGTATATGGATATATCTTCCAGAAGGATTCACGATGAGTATGCAGCCGTTCCAGAACAAGAAACAGATATAGAAAGGGTGATAACCTTCGGACAGTTCGGCAGAAACGAGATTGAGAGGGACTTCGACGGAACCTTTCTGTAATACTATACGAGAAGACTTTGACCCAGGAGAGGTCATATTGTGCACACCCAGCAGGCCAGCGTTCGGCATCATCGACGAGATTGTTGGCCAGAGATCTTTAAAGAATGTACCAGAGCGGACTGCTTCCATTATCGTTTCCATATTTGACCGTTGAGCCGAGGAGCTATGCACTTAGCAATCTGCAGTGAGAGACGAGAGCCTAAGGGCACCAGATGACAGGCCACGAACAGCAGTCAAGTAGATATCTTGCTTTGCTACTATTGGATACACCGACACCTTCTCGACTTTGAAGGAGGACATATCGACGATAGTATTTATGATTTGTGATTTGGTGATTCGATTGTCACGTATCTGTCACCTTGAATTTCGGTATTTTGGATGATTTATTTGCATGACTAAGATTTTGTGCACCACAGTTGCACCCGACTTCGATTTGATAGCATTCGAGACGTTGATCTTGATTTCATATCTATGATATATATGTGATTTGATTTGTGCTTTCAGCATAGTATCCATGCACTTTTAGTGTTTTGATTTGATTTGTGCACGTTGATGCACATGGTGGTGAGATTATGTACCACGGTATACCTGATTTGGATATAGATTGAAATGTGCTGTATACCGTCGATTTTGATTGTGATACTCGATATTTATTTTGTGCACCTTATGCACCGGATTGGATTTTGCGCATGTTCGGCGCTTGATATTGGATTTCGTGATTTCGTGCATGTTGAATGCACATGATTTAGATTTTGTTCGTGCATGATGGATGCACCTGATTTGGATTTTCGCGCATGTTGGGCGCATGTTATGAGATGCGATTTTGGTGCACACCAGATGCACTAAATCGGGATTCTTCGTGCATATCAGATGCACCTGATATTGTTGTCAGGCACACCCGTTGCCTTTGACAGGTGTTTCGTGCACACCCGTTGCACTTAAATTTTGTTTCTGTGCACATGTATGGCACATTCATGGATTTCGATTTCCGTGCGCACCAGACGCACGTAGCATTCATATGCACATTTTGGGATTGATTTCTTATGGAGCAGTACGTTTTTATGATATTTGCTATTTGTTTTCGTACTGAGCAGGACTAGTCAGAGGACAATATCTGGATATATTTTGCATGCTTTGATAGCTATCGAAGGGATTTCCAAAAATGGAAGCTATAGCCTCAGTATTTACCTATGTGTTTGATATGACACGAAACGTTTAAAAACAAGGAAACCCTTCTAAATTATTTTTCAAAAACGGCGGGACGTACATATTAAACAAAGGATAAGTATATATATAGTTATTTTCTTACAATAGACGCCCGCCACTGTGCCGCGATACGCACATAGCACAGCAACATGAAAGATTTGGCATGCATTTCCTTCAGATGTTTACATGTTAGTTTTCGTATCGGATTTTGACATTGATGTCTTCACCATGACTCCGATGATTGCGGGATACTTGACGGAGTTTTGATTTTGAGTTATCTGCTCATTGTTCATACGCATATATTGCGCTACGATGCGTTTTATGTATTGATGATTTCGGAGCCCCGACGACTTGGACTTTTACTGAAATGTTTTAGTATTTGAGGGGTTTAAATTTAAATTCGGGGACCGAATTTCTTTAAGAGCGGAAGATTGTAACATTTCAGAAAAATAAAATATTATTTTTGAGAATTTTTATAATTAAATAATATTATACTGAATATTTTAATAAGGTGGTATAATTAATACCGATAAATTGGGGAAAATTTGGAAAATTACAGAAATTATTGAAATGAGGGTGCTTTATTGGATTTAAGCAAATTATGAAATGTTATGATTTATTACACACTATTTTAATGCTAATCGCGGTTAAATATCGCTAATCGCGCATTAAACTTGTTTTGTGCAAAACATGCACCATATCATTTTTACACTTGTGTTATATTTTCCTACATGGCTTTTCTTTTTCTCTTCATGCTTTTTTTGGGTTTTAGAATGAGAAGAAAAGAAAAGAAAAAGAAAAATGGAAATATTAAACAATAGAGGGATGGGCAAGAGAGAGAGTGAGGTGAGAGGTCTCTTTGACCAAGAGCCATTTGTATTCATTCATCATCCTCATCATTCTCTCTTCTTTTTTCTTTTACCATGGCAGCACCTCTTTCCCTTCCTCACTACACCCCCATTTTCACATCGAAAAACTCATCAAAAGTTCATCCCTCCTCACAAAAATATGTGCTCAAGCTCACAAGCTTCACTTTGGACCAAGAAAGTTTGCATTTTGGTGCCCTAGGGGATTCATGAGTGCCAAATGAGGTAAATTCTGAACCATTAGTGTAGAAATTGGTTTACTTTAGCTTCCATGCATGTTTAGAAATGATTAGGCGATGTTTAGTGGGGTTTGGAAATTCCTAGAAAAGGATTAGGGTTTGAATTGATTCCAAAAGCATAATTGAGGTTAGTAGAGGCTAATACAAGCCCTGTTGTGATGGTTTAGTGGACTGAACCTGAGACTTAAACCCCGGATTATGAACTTAGAAAACCCGATATCGGAGAATTGTGGATTCTGTGAGGGTAAAATGAAATCTTCTAACACCCAGGTGACCTGAAAATTATTTAGCAAACACAGAGAAGTGTGCAGGCAACCTAGGACCCCCCACTGAAACCCTAGCCCCTAAGCCCTCAACATGGCCGCAAATATATCCCTTCTGGCCGCAAATTGCGGCCAGACCAGGAGCAAATTAGTTCGTATTGGTTCTGTGGCTTTATCTTCAGTAAAATAGACCCTCCACATATGCAAAATTGGTTAATTTCAATTAAGGTAAAATCTGGGACCATTTTCATGAGTTGTTGTTTTGATTCGGAGTTATATTTTTCGTATTTTGGATTCTGGATTTTAGTATTTGCGTTTTACCTCAATCACTTGACGTTTGTACGACGATATCGAGAGTTGTTTGGTGGTTTGAAAGGCGTAGTCCGTAGGTTCTAACCTATAGGCTTTTAGCGTGTCGTTTTGGTTTTGATTTGATTTTTAATGCGATACGATACGTTATGATGTGTAGGTACCCCCACGAGGACTTCGGGACGACAAGCAAGCACGTGGCGACGTCGGCAATGACAAGCGAAGAGCAAGGTGAGTAAATTATATCTACGGGGGAAGTCGGGTGGATGGCGTATAGCACCCCCGCAGTTCGTAGTATAGCTTATATATATATGGTTATATATGTGTTTTATGTTACGTGGATGATTATCAAAATATGATTTTGTGTTCATGCTTTAATTTAGGGTAGTTGGAAGTAACTTAGTTTAGTTTCTTAGTTGCGAACCCTAGAATGAGGTTTGCACCCACACGCACACGCATGCTTACTTGTTATACTTGTGCGTATATGAGGATATGTATATATATACACACATAGGTATAGGACTATGTAAGTATGTATGTATGTATGTATGTATGTATATCGACTCAGATTTAGATGGTTTTCCCTTACCCTTTCGGTTAGACTGTTCGTTTAGTCCTGTAGTTTACTTATAGATGTTAGACTAGACTTGAGTCATGCCTATTTCAAAACTAACGAATCGTGAGTATTTTAAAGACAGGCCAAGGGATTCTACGGATATTTTCAAAAGACGCATCTTTTCCTAAAAACACCGTAGCCCTTATTTTTCTAAACACTACGATTCGTGTTATTTCAAATGGCAAAACTGTATGACATATATATATTGATGTAGATTCTTCACTGTTGCGTTTATTATTCATTTCACGCACATTCTTGCTATTCACATCGCATTGCATGTTTAAATATGTTTATTGTTATATTAAACCCATGCTGTCAGGACACCAGCACCATTATCGATGATGCGTATGCTCCACGTACACCTGCTTTCCGGCTCACACACTTCATCATCAATAATTGCCATGTCACTACACAGTAGGACTGTTGCATCAGGATATGACTCCTTGCATGACATACTTGCGTACATACATATTGTACACCCATAATTGCATACATACATATTTGCACATACATGGATGATTTTGCCTAGATTTTGGAGATTTGGGAACCGCAAGATGTATTTTAAAACTGGATTCATTTAAAAGAGCGGTTTTCCCTCGATATGTGCATATTACTGTTTATGTTGCATGATATACTGATATGCTTACATTTCCATTATATGTCGCACACAGCATGCTTTATGATTATACGCATTGAGATATGTTATTTCCATGATATTTCTGGATTTGAGAACCGTGGGTATTTCAAAAGAAAGTATGTACTGTTTTAAAAACCCGGTTTCTCTTGATATGATATTTCAGCAGCCACTATGAGTTTTATCGATTCTGATATATATATACCCCATGCGAGGAGGAGCCGTGGGCCGTGTGCGGGTACATGGTGGGGCCCGGTATGGTACCCCGGGGCAAGAAAGGGATGCTGTGTATACAGACGGTGAGCCTGGCAGAGAGACTACTACCTACCGATGATTGGTTGGGCCTGGAGGATATCCGGAGGATACCGACCAGAGTCGAGAGATGATATGGGCCGATCCGGACTGACGGAGCCCGTGGGCCGATCTGGACTGACGGAGCCCGATATATATGAGGATTAACGTGCCGATGCTGGGCACGGGTTTCACGATGTTTCGAGTGTCAATGCTGGACACTCAGGTTCCATGATTTTGATGTGTCGCGAGGGACACACGTTGATTTATATCCTCATACTTCCATGCATATGCTTTTTGATATTTACATGCATAATGTTTTTATGTCATTGGTTGACACGTGGACGAGATCCACATGCATACAGGCATTGATTATATAGTTAGATGATATCCACATACTTATAGACTTCATGATATAGTTGACACTGATTTCATGATGATTACATTGATCACACCTCATGTTTATGATATGTTGCTACCTGAGGCACTGACACGAGCACTTGGTATTACACATGGTATAGATGTTTACCCTTGCCGCCTTATCATGCTTCAGACTTTATCATATTGAGGATGTATAATACTGATCGTATTTGTTGCGCCACGGCAACGCCCCGGCCGTCTATCCGAGGCCAAAATGCGGAATCAAAAATTTTCCTTACTTGGAAACCGGCGCTACCGCGGACAATGAAAACCCGGATCGTAACCATTAACCTAATGCTAGCTAATTAGAGATGGGAAGAGAAGTATACCAAGTGATCCGAGTCCTCCGGTCTTCTCCTCGCCTCCGATCTCCCGCGGAAAGTCTTGTCTCCACATCGTCGCCTCCTCGCCGGAAGGGCACCACATCGCCTGCGTCTTTTACGGGCTCCCGCCTCAATACCGAGGCAACTCGGGCATGAAGCCGGCAACTCGACATGCTCAAGATATGCTGTAGAATGTGTAGTGTAGAGGCTATGTCTCATTTGGGGTTTATGTTGCCTTGAAGGATGGAGGAAGAGGTAAAGAAAATTGGTGCTTTCAATTTTCTAGCAAGAAGAAGATGAGATCAAGAATTCCTCTCATAACCAAAATGAACTCTCTCTCTTCTAATGAGAATGGTGGAGGAATAAAAACCAAAACCAAAATACAAGAGGAAGGTGAGTGTAAAAGAAAGGTGACCATATCCAAAGCATCATGATAACAATCTCACATCAACACCAATCAAAGATCAAATCCTTTCTCATCACTTCTAATCTCAAAAAGGCAAGCCATCATGAAAAGCAAAGATGCTCAATCTTTCATAATGCCACAAATACAAAGAACCCCTCCACAAATGGTTATTTGCAAACTTGGAAATAACCCCCTTCCATCGGGAAAGTCCGGCCGGGAAAGAACAAAGAAAAACCGGCCGGAACGGAATGCAAACTGGCAACTCCAGAAAACTGGTCCCGTAATAAATTACAGGAAAACCCCGATACTGTGCATACACACCCGCATCTGTATTCTGACCGGATACAAATGCAATGAGACAAAATCTACACTGTACTATACTAGGATCCGGCTTAAACCAAAGCCGGCTAGTAATATCCGTCCGATCCTGATCCGTGCAATACCGCACGTATCTGATCGAACCCTGCCATATAACTATACGGCCTCTAGTACAAACCGTCCGATCCTGATCCGTGCAATACCGCACGTATCTGATCGGACCCTGCCATATCTCCATACGGCCTCTACAGCGTTTCGCCCGAAAGCTTGAGTAACTGAAAGTGTGGTGGACTCAAAAGACTCGTCAATACTATGGCTGTGGATTTAACCACTAGCACGTCAGAGGTATTAGCCAATACGTGACGGGACACCAGCTATTGACCAAAAGGGACGTCGATGAGCGAACTCATCCTGACACCCTACTGAGCCTGTCAGTGACAATATCCGTACAGTCCGGTCCGTTCGTCTATGAGGATCGCATGTCGGGCCTAGGGGGTTGGTAAAAGTCAGACCCCCAAAGGCGGTACAAGTTGTGTCGGAGTGTAGCCCAGAACGCCCTGAGATACTACTGGAATACCTACCAGTAAATCTCCTGCCTCGGCCGAGGGCTTTGCGTAATGGCTCTCTTAGACACAGCGCGACCTCACCCCCAATACCGGGAGAGACGAACCCCTGCAGATCCGCTCACTGCCTCCATGTGGCTCGGGACTGTACCCAACTAAAACCTGTTTGCACGACTCCTTTGAGCCGTGGTAGGGTAGTAATCAAAGCACAGTGGGAACTCACACGAGACAAATGACGATCTCAGGTCGATGAACTAACCTGTACACATGTCACCTGGGAACTGCTATCTGACGTCTGGTATAATCCCAACTAGCAGGTTCCCGGCGAGTCCTGTCCAGTGTACTCATAACCCAATGAGCACCTGTATACATCTTAGGTGAACCAACTGACACCAGTGGCTTGTGAGACCGGCCACCGCCCCTCGTCGGGGTCTCGACTGTATACACTAGTCTACTAATGGAGTATCGATGCCCTGTCTCGAAAACTCCCACGACTAGGGACCATTTAAGGATGTGCTTATAGACCCCAGCTCCCACGTATATGATCGCCATCATACTGCTGGTCGTCAAGCAAGAATCCTAGGGGCTCTATCAACGTGTAATAGCGACCTGTAAGGTCACCTGAAGCAGTACACGATGATAAAGGTAAACCAGATAGCATACTATCATCTCGAGTAAGACTGTCCTACCGGGATAGGTCCTCCCTCAATCATTGCAATCACGTGCCTGTGATCCAATAATTGACTCTGAGGGCACTATCTCCAACAATCTCCCACTTGCACTCAAGGCTAATTATTGCGATGCCGCATACTCACAGCCCGTGTGATACCGAACACCCAACTCCTCTACTAGTCAGTCTCACAAAGCTCGTTTGCGAAACTATTGCGTTCGAGGAATAGCCTCAGTGAGTGGATCCGCTGTGATGTTTCTTTCTATGTCTCTCTATATCTCAAGTTCGCGGAGAAAGCCATCTCCCGAAATGAGCAATACCTGTCTTAGAATGTCTGGATGTCTGATGGGACTTAGTTCATAAATGAACTCCAAATCCAAACTTCTTAGACTGTATCGTCAACTGAACTTAATCAGTATCCTGCGCCATGCCACCCTCAGTATTGCTTTGGACCACCTGTCCAAAATACTGTCCCTCGTCAGAAGGAAAACTATGACTCTGACAACCTCCTTGTCGTCCATGTCACCTTGGAAGCCTGGAGTGATAACCGTCTCCTAAAGGAGGCAGCCGTTATCATATCCCTAGAACATTCACTTATGTTCTAAAACTGCTTCCGACTGTTCCTCCAGGATTGGATCAATATCAACTTATTGCATCTAGTGCAAGAACAACATCTGGTGTGGTACTTGACATCTCATGATTGACTCAATTGCCTAAGCAAGTGATCTGCCAATCATGCACATCCCTCTCTACTTTAGTCTATAAGACACCTTTAGAGAGGGTGACTCCATTACCTGCAGGTACACTACCAAGCCAGGAGTCGTCCATTCTAAATACTCTTAGAATGCTGTCAAAGTACCCTGATTGGGAAACCACCCAAATCTAGATCTAAAACCATGGATCTAGTAACCAGTATGTCTGATATAATGTCCAAGTCCCATGTGGAGAAAACACTGTGTGACGACCAAAGTATAACCGATCGTAGTATAGGAATATCACTTCCTACTACCTTCTCAACAGATCCATCCTCTATTCTGATGACGTCAAATCTATGACTGTCACATCAGAAATAGATGATCTATCTCCGCTATATCTGCTTTAGTCTAAAAATAGACATAAGCCTGATGTCCACCAATGCTTCCGCTGCTCCCACTGACTACGACAACCCTCTGGAAGAGTCATATAGACGTGCAATTCTAAAGCTAGTTTAGAACGACGCTATACTCATCCTCCCACCGGGTCTCGCAGCCTGGAACAACAGTAATGGCAAGTGTGGGTAAACAAGAACTTCCCTGTCACCGTCCTTGAGGCTACCCGGAGTACCTCTCGGGTGGCTAAAGTTACCCACCTTATCTGCGGAGTGGCCAATGGAATGTCAAATCAGATTGAATCTTTAGGTTCCTTATCAAATCTTCAGTAATCGTTTGCGGTTCTGGAATCGCTTCCAGTTCTACCATACTCCCACTACTGTTTTCTGAAAAATAACCATTTCCTTTTAAAATGTGGCGAGTTAAGAACAATATCACTATTGATCTTTCAGATGGTAGAAAGTCAACCCTCGTCATAGCCTGGGTCACCCACAAACAGCCATTACAGAAACGTGCCTTGAGTTGTCCAGTGTCTGGTTTTAATCATAAGCCGGACAACTCCCCGTACCTTAACATCGTTAAGATATGAACTGTTCTATATCCAATATAGAACCAGAGGCACTGATTTAAATGAACCAGATTCAAATCATGCAGCTATCTCCAGTGCATGTCAACTAAATGGAGAGAGGCCGATCAGCGTTACTCAACTTAGGAATGCTTCCAATTATGAGTAACCTGAAAGAGAAGCAATATCTCTTTATCGTTACTATCAACTGAATACCATACACAAGTATCTACATCTTCGATCACCTTGAAGAATCCCGATACTTGCTACACTTGGTTCTCTACTCTATTCAAATACCTATAACTCCTCAAAACTTAGACCCTGTGTTTCTACGAAACATATGTCTAAGAACTAGAGAAGTTAAAAGTAAACAGAACATAGTATGAGGACCAACCCCTCTGTCCCAATGGACACTGGACAACATACAATACTCTGTATAAGTCCGCTGAGTCTAACAACTCATTCACTGTGTGTCGTAGGTTGAAAACTGTACTATGGTTAAGAAGAATTACACCGCTGTTTAATACTCCTTACCTAACCATCCACTGATATAGGTAAATGTCATCGACATAATATCAAAAGGTATATCTCACTCTATGAAAATAGATGTACAGATATATCAATTTGAAATTGGTGCATAACAACGGATATTCAAAACCAAATATTTGCCGACCGGCAAACAACCCAGGTGGCTTCCTCAAATATCACCAATTACAACGAATCCCGATATAATGAGGATGGTCACCTAATTCCCAATAACTTACTCCCACTCATCATCTGTAAAACCATACAGATGTGAGAATCATACCTGGTAAATACATACCCTGGAGTAAGTATCTAATCGGGAAATCAGTTTTCTTTTAACATTACACAGTGAAACTGAAACATTGAAATGTTTCGGTGGGGTATTCTGGTATTCCTAGTAATGCCTCTTCCATTATCCAGATTCACAACTATAACCGTATAATTCTTTGCCACCTCTCCAAATCCCTTTATATGTCTTTAGTCATTACCTTCTGCACACCCTTTTAGGCCAATTGGCTTTCTTCCTTCCCTACCGTTCGGCACCAGCCTATGGTTTGGAAGAAGACTATCCAAAAAGCATAAAGGGTGTACTGTCCTAATCCTAGGAGCACTCGCAACGCGAGAGAAGGTGAAGATAAAAGACACCTGAATGTACTTTATTCCTATTTCTCCTGAACTAGGATCCATCCCCGAACTGGAACAAGTTCCTTCCGAGTTCGTATATAACCATACGATGGATTATCCAACAAACTGGGATCTTCGTAGTAATACGGAGTGTCCTGGAGAAATACAAAGGTGATTTAGGATTGGCGAAGAAATACTTGGTTTGGTCGTGAATAGCAGTCGCAATTTACTTTGCCCTCTTACTAATCCCTTGCTTTGTCTTAACTTAATACCTTCTGTACACCATCGTTATGCTAATTGGTTTTCTTCATTCCCCACCGTTCGGCACCTGCCTAAGGTTTGGAAGAAGACTATCCAATTTGCGTAATAGGTGTACTATCTCCTAAACCAAGGAGTACTCGCAATGAGAGAGGGTGAAAAGAAAAGACAACTGAATAATCCTATTCGTTTTCTCCAGAACCAGAAACCATCCTCAAAGTCCTTCGAGTTCGTATATAACCATACGATGGTTTTGTCCAATGGAAGTGGACGTTCGTAGTAATACGGGGTGTCCTGGAGAAAAGGGTAAAAGTAGGAGTGGCAATGAGGTCTGCAACTCTGACAATCCAAAAGCCAGTGTTAAGAAGGTTCGGTCAACTTGGTTACTGAGTCATAGTCCAGGGTCGGGTCAATGGTCGCTGCCAGAGAGAGAGAGAAGAAACACTCAGCGTGCACTCTAACCTAGATCAGAATGGTTATCACTTTATCTAATCTGGAAACCTCCCACTGTACCTCAAATTCTCCTCCAAACCTAAAAGAAGAATTAGTCGGGGTCACCCGAGGAGTAAACTAACTCATCAGTGGGAATCGGGATCCAACTATCATCGCATGATAACATGACGGAATCCACTCACGTCACCACACTCCAGAAGGTATGCGCAAGCCTGGCAAGTTTCAGTTCTTTTGAAACTCCCGATGTGATTTTTACCCCTAGGACCCAAGTGACCTTGACTGAGCCAACATATCAAAGGATCCTAGTCAAGTTCAACCCGTCATTATCTTGATTGCATTAGACCCACCCGCACGAATCCTTGACTGAGCCAAAATGACCGCACGACTGTCCTAACCAATCTCATATCCATGCAACAGAAAAGCACTACATAGCTACCGAACACTACGCCTCGGCTAAGCACGACATACGCAGCACGAATACTAAGTAATACTAATCTGAAATGACGGAGGGCTACGACTGGTTTTTGGCGAAAAACCTTTAACGTAATGAACTTGATATCGTTGAAGGAACTGCATAGCCTTTTATAAAAATATAGTGACGAAAACCTTCGCTAAAGAGGTCACTCCCGGTGAAGGGATCTCGGCTCTTTCCCCGTAGAATGAGGTGCAGGATATTCCAACTGAATACCACGATGCAAAGCAAAAGTAATCGGCTATAGTGAAGTTAATGCCCTGACGCAAACTTCTGTCCAAGGGGTCACTCCCGGTGAAGGGATCTCGGCCCTTGCCTCGTCGACTGAGGAGCAGGATATTCCAAATGGATACCACGATGCAAAACAAAAGTGAACGTCCTTGCAATAACAGCTTTTTGAAAAAGTGTTCCAACAACATCAGATTAGGTTTATTTATCTTGCATTGATCCGAATCAATGCATTCCCATCAATTGATCACACCAAAAAGAACGAAAATATACTGACGTACGTATATGCCATCCGCATTCGCCACTGGGTCCCGTCATCACCCGTTAGGTTAGCTAACTAACGGCAGAGCGGGGACTGGACTAGCGCGGATGAAAAACATATACAACATCTACTAATATATATACCAATATATAGTATTTCGCTCAAGGCGTGAAAATGCAACATCACAGAAATATACAGCATCACAGAACAATACAGATATCTGGAAGCCCCGGGTTTCACAGAGCCGCTGCTGAAACCCGACGTTCCCCTGGTCGTGTGGATAGCCTGTGCAATGAAATCCTAGACCCCTACGGGCGCGGCAAGTCACCCGCCAAAACCTGAAGCGAGGCAGCCCCTTTCAGCACCGTGAATGGACCACCCAGCACTTCACGGAATCCGGTAACTTGGGCACCCCTCCTGGGTCAACCTGTACCCCCTACGAGTGCGGCGAATAGCCCGCTAATTCCAGACTGAAGCCCCCTCCGTCCCAATGCCATGAGATGCGGGCTTGTTGCCCTCCAGAACCCGGCTATCCGTGCACTCCACCGCGGGGCAATCCTAGTACAGAAAGTAAAAAAATACATATACCGGGTACATTGACCGCAACCAGGTCGTGCCCCAAAAGAATAATACAAACAGGCAGTGACGGCAGTCCACATGTCGGACGCTCGCCCCGCAATATCAAATGTACATAATACAACAAAACTGTACTAGCATTGCATCCAGGCTATCCCCCACGACCGATCCGCAACAACACAGCATAAACATAGAACATCAACGTGAAGGTCACGTTCGCAAATCCGTCTAACCGGGCTATAGCAGTTAGACGGGATTTACCGATCAAGTGACATTCACGGTCGCAGATATAATATAAATACTGTGAAATAATGTGTTTAAAAATATCCGATCGATCAAACAATTAACAAGTGGGCCCCCAAGTAATACTGTAGCAGTCACAGAAGATCTGGGCCCAAATTTAATATCCCAAAAGCCCTATTTTCATCCCAGAAAGCAACTGAAGAAAAACGACCAAGTGAACTCACCATAGTGCGGCGGAACCGCGGCCCCAAGGGGGTTTTGGCCGCGGTTCCGCGCTCCAACTAGTGAATCACTCTATCGTTTTTCTACAGTAGCCTTATATTTTCCAGCACATCATTTTTCTGCAACCTGAAAAATTTTTAGACACCAAAAAATTCCAACAGAAAACTGATGTGAACAAAAATGAGGTTTTTGGAATTTTGGTCGATCGGATAAGCAAAACGCATTAGAACAAGCTAGGTAAGGTTAATGGTGTGGCTCTGATACCATGTTGCGCCACGGCAACGCCCCGGCCGTCTATCCGAGGCCAAAATGCGGAATCAAAAATTTTCCTTACTTGGAAACCGGCGCTACCGCGGACAATGAAAACCCGGATCGTAACCATTAACCTAATGCTAGCTAATTAGAGATGGGAAGAGAAGTATACCAAGTGATCCGAGTCCTCCGGTCTTCTCCTCGCCTCCGATCTCCCGCGGAAAGTCTTGTCTCCACATCGTCGCCTCCTCGCCGGAAGGGCACCACATCGCCTGCGTCTTTTACGGGCTCCCGCCTCAATACCGAGGCAACTCGGGCATGAAGCCGGCAACTCGACATGCTCAAGATATGCTGTAGAATGTGTAGTGTAGAGGCTATGTCTCATTTGGGGTTTATGTTGCCTTGAAGGATGGAGGAAGAGGTAAAGAAAATTGGTGCTTTCAATTTTCTAGCAAGAAGAAGATGAGATCAAGAATTCCTCTCATAACCAAAATGAACTCTCTCTCTTCTAATGAGAATGGTGGAGGAATAAAAACCAAAACCAAAATACAAGAGGAAGGTGAGTGTAAAAGAAAGGTGACCATATCCAAAGCATCATGATAACAATCTCACATCAACACCAATCAAAGATCAAATCCTTTCTCATCACTTCTAATCTCAAAAAGGCAAGCCATCATGAAAAGAAAAGATGCTCAATCTTTCATAATGCCACAAATACAAAGAACCCCTCCACAAATGGTTATTTGCAAACTTGCAAATAACCCCCTTCCATCGGGAAAGTCCGGCCGGGAAAGAACAAAGAAAAACCGGCCGGAACGGAATGCAAACTGGCAACTCCAGAAAACTGGTCCCGTAATAAATTACAGGAAAACCCCGATACTGTGCATACACACCCGCATCTGTATTCTGACCGGATACAAATGCAATGAGACAAAATCTACACTGTACTATACTAGGATCCGGCTTAAACCAAAGCCGGCTAGTAATATCCGTCCGATCCTGATCCGTGCAATACCGCACGTATCTGATCAAACCCTGCCATATAACTATACGGCCTCTAGTACAAACCGTCCGATCCTGATCCGTGCAATACCGCACGTATCTGATCGGACCCTGCCATATCTCCATACGGCCTCTACAGCGTTTCGCCCGAAAGCTTGAGTAACTGAAAGTGTGGTGGACTCAAAAGACTCGTCAATACTATGGCTGTGGATTTAACCACTAGCACGTCAGAGGTATTAGCCAATACGTGACGGGACACCAGCTATTGACCAAAAGGGACGTCGATGAGCGAACTCATCCTGACACCCTACTGAGCCTGTCAGTGACAATATCCGTACAGTCCGGTCCGTTCGTCTATGAGGATCGCATGTCGGGCCTAGGGGGTTGGTAAAAGTCAGACCCCCAAAGGCGGTACAAGTTGTGTCGGAGTGTAGCCCAGAACGCCCTGAGATACTACTGGAATACCTACCAGTAAATCTCCTGCCTCGGCCGAGGGCTTTGCGTAATGGCTCTCTTAGACACAGCGCGACCTCACCCCCAATACCGGGAGAGACGAACCCCTGCAGATCCGCTCACTGCCTCCATATGGCTCGGGACTGTACCCAACTAAAACCTGTTTGCACGACTCCTTTGAGCCGTGGTAGGGTAGTAATCAAAGCACAGTGGGAACTCACATGAGACAAATGACGATCTCAGGTCGATGAACTAACCTGTACACATGTCACCTGGGAACTGCTATCTGACGTCTGGTATAATCCCAACTAGCAGGTTCCCGGCGAGTCCTGTCCAGTGTACTCATAACCCAATGAGCACCTGTATACATCTTAGGTGAACCAACTGACACCAGTGGCTTGTGAGACCGGCCACCGCCCCTCGTCGGGGTCTCGACTGTATACACTAGTCTACTAATGGAGTATCGATGCCCTGTCTCGAAAACTCCCACGACTAGGGACCATTTAAGGATGTGCTTATAGACCCCAGCTCCCACGTATATGATCGCCATCATACTGCTGGTCATCAAGCAAGAATCCTAGGGGCTCTATCAACGTGTAATAGCGACCTGTAAGGTCACCTGAAGCAGTACACGATGATAAAGGTAAACCAGATAGCATACTATCATCTCGAGTAAGACTGTCCTACCGGGATAGGTCCTCCCTCAATCATTGCAATCACGTGCCTGTGATCCAATAATTGACTCTGAGGGCACTATCTCCAACAGTATTGACCTAGGATTGAGTCATACATACGATTTCTGCTCTGTGATATTTTCTACTCACGAGTTGGCAACTCACCCCCGTTATGCCACAGTTTCTTGCAGGTTTTGTCGTACAGGTTTCATTGCGGTTTTGCTGGCATACTGTTTCCATTCCGGATGATTTGCTTTGGTAGGTGGGTTCACTTGCATCGTGACCACCATTGTACTCATTTATTTTCAATTGTATCTAGTAAAATTCTATCAACCAGACTTGTATATTTATTTCAGACTTGGAAAACCGGTTGTGTATTATTCGACCTTAGAGTCACGCTTGTATTATTATGGTTTTCTTGATAATTTGAGTTTCCTTTTGAGTTTTGATCCTCGCCTTTCGGCATTGTATATTATATTGCTTGCGTGGTTGTGACCGTTGATTGACGAAGAGCTAGCTCCCGCTTGGAGATGCCTTTTATCATTGTGCATATATTATTCATGTTGTACCCCGTTTGGGGCCAGTATTTACAAAGGAAACTCTGCCGAAATTTTTAGAAAAGACTTGAGATTTTAAAATGCATATTCGGCTTATGTTATTTAAAAACCCCTTGTTTTAAAACATATTTTCTTCACTTCTTATTTTAAATGGTTTAGATTTTTGGGATTTCTTGGCGTACTTGAATTAGATGGGTCCTATAGACTTCATATGATTCAAGTGCCAGTCACGTGCCATTTCGGGTCGTGACAGGAATAGCGGATAATTTAGGAGCCCCGCGTTTCATTTGAGGCATAAATGAGATGCGATATTCCCCAGTCGTGTGGATAGCTAGTGTAATGAAGAACTTAGACCCTACGAGTGCGGCAAGCTACCCGCCACTCCCGGAAGTGAGGCAACCCTAATCAACAAAGTGAATGGGCTACCCAACATTTCATGAAATCCGGTAACTTGAGCACCCCTCCGTGGGTCAACCTATACCCTCTATGAGTACAGCGAATAGCCCGCCAATTCTAGAGTAAGGCCCCTCCGGTCTCAACGCCATGAGATACGGGTCCGTTGCCCTCTAGAACCCGGCTATTCGAGCACTCCTCCGTGGATAGTACAAAAAAGAATATATATACAGCGGTGACATGACCTCAACCCGATCGTGACCCAATAAAAGAATATACATAACTGGCAGTGACGGCAGTCCACATGCCGGACGCTCGCCCCGCAATAATGAATATACAAATGAATCTAAACTGTACATCTAATATTGCACACAAGACTATCCATCACGACAATCCATCCATAATATCAGTGCAACACAGAACATCAACGTGAATATCATGTTCGTAAACCCGTCTGATTGTACATATAGCAACCAGTCGGATTATACTGCGCTATGATATTCACGGTCGCAGAAGCTAACATATGCACTGAAAACTACGAATTCAAAATTTCGATCGATTAAAACTTTCCGCATTGGCCCCAAGTACAAACCAGTAATCAAACAAATCTGGGCAAAAATCAAATATCCCAAAGATCACATTTCCATATTCTAGAGCACCAGAAGAAATTTGGGGCACAACGACCCAAAGTTGACCACAAAACCGCGGCCAAATGCCATGTAAGGCGGCGGTTCCGCGGCCAAACTTTGGGTTCATGTGCTCCAATTTCTTTGTGGCCTCTAGTATTGCCTGCACATACTTTTAAGGTAATCTGAATAATTTTTTGAACAACTTTAAAATTCGAACAGCAAACATGGTTTTGGAAATACGATTCGGAAAAATTAGTCGATCGAAACTCTAAATAAGTGCAAACTAGCTAGTTAAGGTTTATGGAGTGGCTCTGATACAATGTTGGGATCGGGTGCCTGCGCCGTAGAAACCGTGGCCGAGGCGAAAGCGAAAACAAAAATTTACGCCAGCACCGAACATCCGTAAAACCTAGGATTCGATCCATAGACCTAAACTAGCTAACTATAAGTGCAAAGGGTTGAGAAACTACAAGTTTTGTCGCGTGCCCACCTAATTGTGCAAGACCCCTCCAAGCTTGTAGCTGCTGGGATCACACTTGAAGATCGACCACCCTGGCCGAAGACGATCCACCCGAGAGAAACCGGAGGAGCCTCTAACCGATGATCGAAACTCGCTAGGTGTGGATGGTCGGTGATGTAGAAATTTTTCACTAAAAAGTTTCTCTCATGAACCATGCTAAAAAAGAGAGCAAGAAGAAAGAGAAGAGGTTTGCTCTCATGAAGCATGAACTCACAAGATAAAAGAATCATCATCATCCAACAAAATGAAAAGAGAATGGCTACATAAATAATACAACCATGAAGCAATAGTGCACCAATAATGCACATCACAATCCAAGCCATTCCTCATCACCATGCTTCATTAAACCCCATTTTCCACCTTATTTCCTTATTTGATTTTCCAAATGAAAATCAAGTATGAGGTGTTCTTCTTCTAGAAATATTCCCGTATAAATACGGAATACTTCACCTGGTATATGTATCGCTACATATATGCGTATCCGTATAAAAATACGGATAGCACCAAAGAGAGAAAATGAATAGTGAACAATAATACTAAAATATATGTAGCAAAATACATATATAAATTATTAAATCAAAACCTGATTTAATAATCCGGCTTAATTCTAAACCGGCTAGTATTATCAACCGCCCGATTAAAGTCCAAGTATCACGTGCACGTATTTAATCGGATCTCTTGCACGTACCAACATACAGCTCCTACTGTTCCCCTCCGAAAGACAGCGACGACGTTAGGACGTCTTGCCTGAGATTCGGGGCAGATACTATATGGTTTTACCCGTCCACCTCTTCGAAGATGCCAAGTTGATTTATGGCACCGTGTATCGGAGGTTTAGACGGATGCGGCCGATGTAGCAGACTTCGTCAGATTCCCCCTCGCTAGAGAGGTTTTTGATTGTGGGGACGCTCTTCCCTGCAGGCGCAAGCCCCTGCTGTTAATTACGCTACCGCATCGCGGCAGCAACTTTCTCCTTCTCCAGAATTTCACTTCGTGTCATGTGTGTTTGTTTTATTTGTGGTTGCCCGTGGATTGTATACGGAGACTGAATAATGCCGTCGCCCGTAGGACGTGGATTAGTCCAAATCCGCATTTACTTAGATTTGGGTTTGGTGTTTTTAGTTTAAGGATACGTTAGCCGTATTGAGGCTAAGATCAACTTAAACGTTCGTTAAGGATACGTTAGTCTGATTTGAGACTAAGATCAATTTAACATGGTGATCCATTTAATATATGGCTGTCGGGACTCATCACCTCTCTGACGTCGTTGAAGGATTACAACGATAGGTGTCAGAGGAGTTCAGAGATGTACCCTTGAACCAAAGTCGATTTGGAGTTTTATATTCCGTTTGAATGTTTAAGGATACGTTAGCCGTGTTTGGGGCTAAGATCAACATAAACGGGATCGTTTAGATCCGACAAAAAAGCATTTGGAGGCTCTATTGTTCCAGTTTAGGGACGTAGTGGTCCGTGTTCCAGTTTAGGGACATGGGGGTCCATTGCCAGTTTAGGGACGTGGTGGTCCGTATTCCAGTTTAGGGACGTGGTGGTCCGTCATTAGTTTAAGGACATTTCGGTCCATCGCCAGTTTAGGGACGTGGTGGTCCATCATTAGTTTAAGGACATTTCGGTCCATCGCCAGTTTAGGGACATGGTGGTCCATCATTAGTTTAAGGACGTCTCGGTCCGATATTAGTTTAGGGACGTTTCGGTCCGATATTAGTTTAGGGGCGTTTCGGTCCGATATTAGTTTAAGGACGTTTCGGTCCACGAGTTTAAGGACCCCGCAGTCCGTGTTCATGTGTGGTCGTTTGGACCCGTCACCTCTCTGACGTCGTTGAAGGATTACAACGATGGGTGTCGGAGGAGTTCGGAGATGTACCCTCGAACCGGAGGTAAATTGATTTTTAAGAGAGCAGCTGTGCTCAGTCAATTTAATTTGAGGACTTACGGCCATGATTGGGCTAAGTCCAGTTGAAAAATGTTCAACATTTTTATTTGTTTTTGGCCTAATAGGCTTGTGCTAGGGCTTAGCCTCTTTTTAATAATGCATAGCATTATTTATTTTGTCAGGGCTGTGCCCATTTATAGATGATGCAGAGCATCAGTCTTGTTTGGGCTCTGCCCTGTTTATTGCATTTTCAATTTTTGTTTGGGCTCTGCCCTTTTTATAAATGATGCAGAGCATCAATATTGTTTGGGCTCTGCCCCTTTTCATTGCATTGCAATTTAATTTGGCCTACTAGTCCCCTCTGATTTGGGCCTGGCCCTTCAGTAAAAAAAATGCATTGCATTTGTCAGGCGCTTTGCGCCAATCACTGAGCGCAGGCGCTTGTGGTGAGGACACGTGTCATGCTCTGGTGAGCGCAAGCGCAACAGCGCAGTGCGCTGCGCTGTTGCGCTGCTGACACGTGGCGCGCTCTGGTGAGTTGCGCCAATCTCAGAGAGCAATGCTCTATCTTAAAGCGCATAGCGCAAGTAGTTCAGATGCTGACACGTGGCGTTCTCCCAAGAGCGCAGCAGCGCAGTTTGGAAGTGCAAAGCACTAAGAATCTTTTAGATTCAAGAACAGAAGTGCAAAGCACTATTTGATTTCTTGATCTAATTTATATCAAAAAAAAGATAAGTTTTTCTTGTTTTTCTTATCTCAAAAAACCAAAGGTTCATAAAAGTGCAAAGCACTATTTTATTATTATTATTTTTTTATTATTAAAGATCATTGATCTTGTTTTTAGATCTATGATCTGTTCATGAGAGAACTTTCTCTTTCTTCTAAAGGTTTTTACCTTTTTGTTCTTGAGGAATTCTTCAGAGTTCTCTTTCCCTTCTTTTTTTTTTATAGAAAATATTGATGCCTTTGAATTGAAGCCTAGGGTCCTTTTTATAATGCCCATAAATTAGTTAAATTTGTTAAAGAGATCTTTCTCTGACTGATTTGGGGAATTTTCCCCACCGTTGGATCTTTGATCTAAGGGCTTCTGTTTTACAGAAGAAAATCTTCTTGTTTTAACAAGAACAGAAAAGATTTCTTTAAAATTTTAATTCTGTTTGGCGCAAATGCCCCAGCGCGTGACACGTGTCACACAGCGCACAGCGCAGCGCAACTGCACTAGCGCATCTGCGCTGACACGTGTCGCGCAGCGTAACTGCGCTAGCGCATCTGCGCTGACACGTGTCGCGCAGCGCAAATCGCAGCGCAACTGCACTAGCGCATCTGTGCTGACACGTGTCGCGCAGCTCACATCGAAGCGCAACTGCGCTAGCGCATCTGCGCTGACACGTGTCGCGCAGCGCAGTGCTTGCGCAACTGAAGCGTTGCTTCCTTTAATTTTAGTTTAAATAGAGCTTTGCTCTGATTGGGTGCGCCTTTTTGGGCGCTGTGCTGACTATCAGTGCCTGACATGTGGCGCGTTGCGCCCGAGATTTGAAGCGTTACTTCGAAATTTTGAATTTTGAATTTCAACAGAGTTTTGCTCTGATTGGGGGAAACAAATGCCCCCCCACCGTTGCGCTCACGTGGCGCACACGTGAGTGCAGCGGTGGCAAACTCCTGATCGTTGGATCAAGGGGTGAGCTGAAGGGGCGCAAGCGCTTTATAAATAGGACTCTTGGCCCTTAGAAAATCTTCACCATCTTCAAGATTTTAATTACCAGTGCTTTGCTCTTGCTTGAGAATTTCAGAGCTTTGCTCATTTCCAAAGTTAGAAACTTTAGGTAAAATTAATTTAAATCAAATTAATTTAAATTAACCTTAACCAAAGAGTTTTGCTCTTACAGATCTTTTGATCTAAAGAGATCCCCATTGGGGTTTCATAAACAGAGCTTTGCTCTCAAAAACTTATAGGTCTGCAGAGATCTTGTTCATGGGTTCTAACCTATGGACAGAGCTTTGCTCTTTGAATCATCTGTAGATCTTTTAGATCTGAAAAATGAACAAATTTTCATAAGTTTTTCATGGATTTTTCAAGATTCCAAAATTTTTAATTCTTTTAGGTGTAAACATTTTCTGATGGACCTTTCCATTATTACCATAGAGCTATGCTCTTTTAAGGAATCTTATTTCCCTGAGACCAGAGTTTGACAAGTGTCACTCTGTGACAGAGTTTTGCTCTGAAAGAGGAGATTTTCTCCTTGTCTCTAGAGATTCTTCCCCCTTTTTTTTAATTAATGGTAATGTTTTCCTGGGGACCAACTGACAATCTCATCCAATGATGAGGTTGTCTTATTAACTGACATATTGTCATCCAGATTTTATGGGTCCCCCTTCGGTCTTCTGCCCGCCGCACTGCTGTGTGGTGTAATTAATTAATTTTAATTTAGTTTTTAATTTAATTAATTGATTAATGTATTTTTCTTTTTTTTAAACGCCAAGCGTTGGAATTACAACACTAACGGCTAGATTGTTCTTTTGCAGCGATCATGTCTCTCGACACATCGTTTCCGTTCGTCCGCTCGGAGGAAGGGTTTCCCGAAGTGCCCTTGGACCGTGAAGTCTTGGCCATGATTAGAGAATACGACCCGGAGTACAAGAGTCTCCACCTTTGGGGGTCGTGGTATAACCAGATCATTATGGGTCGACGCAGCTTCACATGCGCAGTGCCGTCCGAGCCCATCACGGCGATTCACTATGCTACCCCACCCTCGGTGCAGTATGCCGTAGAGTTGGTGGATTGGACATCGAAGGGCTTTCTACATCCCGCCATAGATGCGATACCGGTTCAGCGTCCCATGGTTTTGGACATCCTAGGACGCCGTATCTGTCAAGGTGAAGCACGACCCTGGGGGCAATCATATAACCTTGGTCTGATCCCCCGCCACCCGATTGGCTATCTGCCGTGGGCCCGGTACATCCTGTCGACGAAGAAGTCGCAGTTGATAAGATTAGGACTGTACACCGCGGTCTACGTCTCTCTCTTCCAGTATCCCACGCTCCCCACCTGGTGGTTCAAGGCTTTCCTGGAGCAGTGGAATATCCCTACCCACACTTTCCTTGCCATGGATCGGGAAGTGTCTATCTCTTTGGAGGAGTTCACGGAGGTATCCGGCCTACCAGTCATGGGGGAACATTATAAAGAGCTGCTCCCGACGGATGATTACGTCTTCGGTGCCAAGCCGGTGGTAAGGGGGATCACGCCGGACAACGCTGTTCAACACCAATTCCCAAGCCTGATCAAGGTATTGAACATCTACGAGTCCCTTTTTGTCGAACATGGGAGCCGAGGAGTTAATTTTGAGGACTTCATTGCTCGTTTCCTTCGCCCAAGCATCATCTCATCAGAAACTGCCAAGTCTGCTACCCTGGATGATCCTTTCGGCCTAGGTTTGGATAACCTGCCGGCGAAGGAGATAGACCAAAAGGATTTCTTTCTTCCGGACTTCCCTACTATATCTTTTGCAGAAATTGCGGCCCCCGGGATGGACGAGGAGGACTTTTTCTTAAGATTTCTCGGACTGTGGCTGAGTTGGTTTGCGATCCCAATGCACTCTCATCGCATGCGGCCTTCCGTCTTTTACCCAGCCCATCGAATGGTCATCGGGGTAAAGGTAGCTGTGGGGATCGCCAGCTTGGCGCACTTATATCATGGCCTCAGTCGGGCGGCGGATGCTAATGAGCCTGGGGTACTGCACGTGGTCTTCCCGATGCACTACTTTGCGTCGTGGCTCGAACTACATACGGCGGGTGTCTTCGGCATGCATAAAAGGCCCTCGTTCCTCGACAAGTGCGGTTTTCCTCGGATTATACAGCTGATCGGTGCGTCGATTGTAATCCCATCACCGCGGAACGCCAGGGGTTTACTCCTTCGCCCTCATACCGTTGGAGCCGGGATGTCCTTTATCGATAAGGTATTGACCATTGGAAAGGCGTCTACCACTGCGATGCGGCCATTGCAAGATGTCTTTAAGGATGGAGCCTCAGTTTTGATGGCCCGGGAGGCCCTTCACTTATATTCCATTAGACCGGGCTTCCTAGTTTTTAGGCAGAATGGTGTGGCAATCTTTATGAGGTACAACCCACATCGTTTTGCTCAACAACTGGACTACGATCAAGGGGTCCCCTTGGAAGCTTTCTTGCTGGAACCTGCTGCCACTGAAGAAGGGATGGAGAACGCGCTGCATCATTTCATGCGCTTGAATACAGGTTCTCATTTTTTTATCAGTGCGCCGGCTTACGCTCCGCGACTCCTCAATGTGTACAAAGACTGGTACAATCATGCAACAGGAGTAGTTATAAAGGAGGAAAGGCGATTGCTGGTCGATCGTAAGGGTGTGCCTCCAGGTACCGACCGCAACGCTCCTTTGGTTCCTAGGACTCCAGTAGTTGCTCCTCTGAAAGAGGTTAGAACCGGACCCCCGCGTGCGCAAAGTCCTCCATGCGGATTGCCACTCCCTGATATTACGGATGCATCCCCAGCGCCCTGTGCTCCAGTGGAGACAGTGGTTGTAGTTTCGCCAGAGTCTGGCGTAGGTGCGGACATTGGGACCCGCCGCCCCAAGGTGGCTGCCAAGCGTAAGTCGATCCCGGGGCCACCTAGGATTGGTGAGCAAAAGAAGAAAAAGAAGTCGCTCTTCGCAACTGATGTCGTGTTTGGTCAGGAACCCCACGCTCCCTATGCCGAGGGCCTGAGTGAATATGGGACTAATGAGGGATTAGTCATGCCGGATGACACGGATTTGGAGGCCGCCCTCGAAGCTTCGGAGCGGTTAGCAAGGCGTGACGCATGGCTGGCTAAGCTTGCGGCATCAGGTAATCACTAGTCGCATTTTCTATTGCATCATATCTTTATTATTGCCTTTGACTAACATTTTTCCTTCTTTTCTTCCAACAGGCATCACCACTGAAGAAGCCATTGCCGCTTCCCTCAAGACTTTCCAAGCAGAGGAACGTCTTAGAGCGTCCATGGGCCTTAGTAAGTTTCAATTCATCAAGTTTCCATTTCCCTTGTGTTATGGTCGATCTAACCTCTTTTTTTTTATCGCAGGAACCTCAATGCCGTTCCAGCCAAGCGACGTGGACATTCTTCCAGCTGCCGACGTTCCTGCTTCTTCGGGGCTACCGCGGGAGGTCCATCTTGAAGAGCCGATGAGAGATGCCTTAAAGGCTCTGGAGGCATCTCTGAATGAGGACGACAGCGCTTCGATAAAGGAAGCGTCGAAGAGGTCCATCGTGACGGCCCGGGAGGAGAGGAAGCGGTCAAGGCGCGAAGCAAAGGCACGCAGGGCTGCTTTGGCCATTGGAGCTGGCCCCAGCACCGTTCCTCGGGCCGAGACTCCGTCAGAAGAGTCGCCAGTCGCCCTGTCTACAGCTCATAGACAGGCGATCCGCGCCAATAGAGAGGCTAACGACAAGTCTACCTCAGGTAATACTTCTTTCAGAATTTCTTTATAAGACTCATAAAGCTGTCGGTTCTTATATATTTTATCTTGCAGGGCCAAGTCCGACCGAGGGGGAGGCGGAGACCGTTGAACCCAAGGAAACAGAGGAGGCGGCGCCTGTCGAACCTGAGCTGACGGTGGGCAACGTCGCTGAGACTTCGGAGCCTGAGATAGAGGTTGGGGGGTCTGCAGCCGAGAAGGTCATTATGTCGAGCCTGAAGTGGAGGCAGATGAAATGATTATTACAACCGAGCCCAGGGTGATGGCGGACGAGGCACTTGAGGCCGACGACCTCGCGGTGACGGCGGATGAGCCGATGGAGACCGCGGAGCCTGCAGAAGTAGCGGGTGATATGGGTATGACTCTTGGGGAAGAGTTAGCCACTCTCTCCCAAGAGTCCGGCAACGCTCCAATCATTGCCCTCCCCGTGTACGATCTTCCGCCATCTCCAAATCTTGCGAGCACGACAACGGTCCCTATCGAGTCGGGTGATGAGGCCACGGGCGGTGGCCTCATATCGATGGAGGAGGGAGCCGCCTCCGTTTCAGCCGGTAGCTCATCAGGTAAATCCCAAGTTGCTGTCTTTCTTTACCTTACAATTCTTTCTGACAAATTTACCTTTTTCGTAACGCAGGTGCAGCCAGCGCTGATGCCCCACTGCTCGAGGGAGCGCCTTCAACGACTGCCTTGGCGGTGGTCACCTCTCAGCCCTCTCTCATACCGTCGAAGATGTTGGAAGGTATGAGTTCGCAACTTATTAATCTCACTTTTCAGACGTATAATTTGTGTACTAAAGTCATACTGTTATGT
Source organism: Agapanthus africanus (assembly GCA_030015575.1). Classification (NCBI taxonomy): domain Eukaryota; kingdom Viridiplantae; phylum Streptophyta; class Magnoliopsida; order Asparagales; family Amaryllidaceae; genus Agapanthus; species Agapanthus africanus. Next base: position 819,717,264 of record JASDDO010000019.1, on the reverse strand, counting down.
CTTTCAGGAGTGGTTTTTGACCATCTTTATCATATGTTGCTCCCACACTTCTCCTTCCCATCCAAACTCGCTTCTTCCTCTGGTGGCATTGGTGAGTATGATTTCCATTGATATCCTTCTTTTTTCATTGATGGAATTACTTCTAACCCCTTTTTTCTCATCTCGACTGCAGTGCTACAGCTTGAAGGAGGGGATGAAAGATCGGCTGTGCCACCGGTCCTTCCGGCCTTGCCACCTGTCTCAGCTGGTACGGAGACTATCACATCGATAACTCCCTCATTTTTTATTATTTTTTTCGTACTGTTATCTGATTACATCCTGTTTCTTTTCAGCTGTTGTTCCGGTCTCGGCGCCCTTCGAGCCTCGCATTACAATGCCGGCGGGTCCTTATCTGAGACGTCCGTCTTCGAAAGGCGCCGCGAATAGTCTGCGCATGTTGAGTGACTACGTTGAGGAACTCGACGTTGAAACTCCTCCATCTGCCGCAGACTTCGCTACGGCGGTTAACCCGATGCTGGTGATACTCGTGAACTTTCATGACGAGGGTATCATCGCATCTTGGGTTAACCATTGCAGGGAGATCGAGGCCCGCCTGCATCAGGTGGAGTCGCTGCGTCCCGCTCCCGAGACCTTGGCCGCCAGCAATCAAAGAGCGGCGTGGATTGAGCAGAATGCTTCTTACTTCCGCCATCTTGAACAAGAAGTCATTTCAAGGCGTAAGGAGCGCGGTGAGACTTCGAGCAAGTCTGCCCAACTGCATGCTCGGGTGGAGGCCAATGCTGCACGGCTGAAGGTTGTCTTTGAGGCCCTTCTGCAATGTCTTTCCGAAGGGTTATCATTGAGGCAACAGCTTGACGTTGTCGAGCGAGATGCACCCAGCCAGGAAGCAGCCCAGAAGGCGGCGGAGGAGCAACTTTCATCCTTCTTGCAGCAGCGAGCCCAAGTGGAAGCAGAAGTGGCCGCGGCAGCCACCCATGAAAAGGCGCTAAAGGAAGTGCAAGAGCAGCTCGTGAATTTACTAAAGACACTTCCTCCTCATTAGTTATCCCTCTTTGTATCGTTTGTACTTGTAGATAAAAATTGTATATATGTATTTTTTATTCTTTAGCACAATGTATCCTGTACTCAATCAAGTTTATGAATAAAAGATACACGTTTTCTGTAATGTCTTGTGTCATTTCTCTGCCTTTTCTTTCCTTTATTATCAGCATGCCACCTTAGTAAAACGTCGTCAACAGATAATAGAGCACGCATCTTGTCTTTCTTTAAAAAAAACGATGTCTTATGCCGCAGGTTCAGATCTGTTGTCTAAGACTTTTCAACTCTATGAGCCATGAGGGTTTCGTAGAGATTTTTCTCCCTACGGATCGAGAGGATCTCGTAGGTGGGTTTTTCTTCTTAGGAGTCATGAGGATTCCTAAGTGTGTTTTCTCTTATAGGTCGTAAGGATCCTGTAAGAAAATTTTTCCCTCTTACGAGTCGAGAGGACTCGTAAGCGGTTGTTTCCTTCCTTGTCGAAACTTGACTTCGGAGAGTGAGACCCGTGGATAGTATGCAAGAGACCGTTCAGATCGACTTGCAGGGTCCCATTGTTCAGGAAGCAAGTTTTTTAGTCCGTGCTGCCTGAGACTTTATCTTGTAAGTTGAGACGAATCGGGAGTTTTCCCGCGGAGACGCTGGTTTCTCTGCGAGTCGACGCGGATCAAGCGGCTCTCGTCAAGGAGTGTTTGTATCCGTGAGTCGAGATGTTTGCTAAGGATTATTTGTTTCCCTAGCGCCAATGATTATTTGTTTCCTTGGGGTTTGAAACGAGTCGAGAATTTCCCATGGAGGCACTGGTTGCTCTACGAGTCGGCGCGGATCAGGAGGCTCTCGTCAAGGAGTGTTTGTATCCGTGAGTCGATGAATTTGCTAAGGATTATTTGTTTCCCTAACGCCAAGGATTATTTGTTTCCTTGGGGTTTGAAACGAGTCGAGAATTTCCCACGGAGGCACTGGTTGCTCTGCGAGTCGACGCGGATCAGGAGGCTCTCATCAAGGAGTGTTTGTATCCGTGAGTCAAGGAATTTGCTAAGGATTATTTGTTTCCCTAGCGCCAAGGATTATTTGTTTTCTTGGGGTTTGAAACGAGTCGAGAATTTCCCACGGAGGCACTGGTTGCTCTGCGAGTCAACGTGGATCAGGAGGCTCTCGTCAAGGAGTGTTTGTATCCGTGAGTCGAGGAATTTACTAAGGATTATTTGTTTCCCTAGCGCCAAGGATTATTTGTTTCCTTGGGGTTTGAAACGAGTCGAGAATTTTCCATGGAGGCACTGGTTGCTCTGCGAGTCGACGCGGATCAGAAGGCTCTCATCAAGGAGTGTTTGTATCCGTGAGTCGAGGAATTTGCTAAGGATTATTTGTTTCCCTAGCGCCAAGGATTATTTGTTTCCTTGGGATTTGAAACGAGTCGAGAATTTCCCACGGAGGCACTGGTTGCTCTGCGAGTCGACGCGGATCAGGAGGCTCTCGTCAAGGATTGTTTGTTTCCCTGAGTTGAGGTATTTGCCAGGGATTATTTGTTTCCCTAGCGCCAAGGATTATTTGTTTCCTTGGTGTTGAAACGAACCGAGAATTTCCCACGGAGACATTGGCTACTCTGCGAGTCGATGCGAATCAGGAGGCTCTCGTCAATGATTGTTTGTTTCCCTGAGTTGAGGAGTTTGCTAAGGATTATTTGTTTCCCTAGCACCAAGGATTATTTGTTTCCTTGGTGTTGAAACGAACCGAGAATTTCCCATGGAGACATTGGCTACTCTGCGAGTCGATGCGAATCAGGAGGCTCTCGTCAAGGATTGTTTGTTTCCCTGAGTTGAGGAGTTTGCTAAGGATTATTTGTTTCCCTAGCGCCAAGGATTATTTGTTTCCTTGGGGTTTAAAACGAGTCGAGAATTTCCTATGGAGGCACTGGTTGCTCTGCGAGTCGACGCGGATCAGGAGGCTCTCGTCAAGGAGTGTTTGTATCCGTGAGTCGAGGAATTTGCTAAGGATTATTTGTTTCCCTAGCGCCAAGGATTATTTGTTTCCTTGGGTTTGAAACGAGTCGAGAATTTCCCACGGAGGCACTGGTTGCTCTGCGAGTCGACGCGGATCAGGAGGCTCTCGTCAAAGTGTGTTTGTATCCGTGAGTCGAGGAATTTGCTAAGGATTATTTGTTTCCCTAGCGTCAAGGATTATTTGTTTCCTTGGGGTTTGAAACGAGTCGAGAATTTCCCATGGAGGCACTGGTTGCTCTGCGAGTCGACGCGGATCAGGAGGCTCTCGTCAAGGAGTGTTTGTATTCGTGAGTCGAGGAATTTGCTAAGGATTATTTGTTTCCCTAGCGCCAAGGATTATTTGTTTCCTTAGGGTTTGAAACGAGTCGAGAATTTCCCACGGAGGCACTGGTTGCTCTGCGAGTCGACGCGGATCAGGAGGCTCTCGTCAAGGAGTGTTGGTTTCCCTGAGTTGAGGTATCTACTGAAGACACTGGTTTCTTCAGATTTGGACTGAACCATCGAGATTTGGCTTTGTCTTCTGGCGGAGCCTGTTGGGAAAGTATGGTTCCCTCTTTGTTTACGCCCTTGGATTGTATATAGGGATCGATGTGATCTTAACTGTAGGGCCAAAGTTTTATCATTTCCTTCTTCTTCTTTTTTTCCACGATGCTCTATCATTTCAGCTTTTATATCGCGAAGGTCACGATTGCCCAATCATTTCGGCTATTTTTCGCGGTGCCCAATCATTTCGGCTGTTTATTTTATTTTTACTCGCTGCTTTTTATTGCAAGTTGTCCAATCATTTCGGCTATTTTTTATTTTTACTCGCTGCTTTTTATTGCAAGTTGCCCAATCATTTCGGCTATTTTTCATGCATACATTTTCACTTGCTGCTTTTTATTGCAAGTTGCCCCATCATTTCGGCTATTTCATATGCATGTGCGACCTACTGGCTTTTCGCCGTAAACCTGAAATTAGACGCCGATCTCGGCATCAGCACCGCTACAACTGGGATATTGCCAGGAGCGAATCATCATCTGCCTCTGTCGATGTCGAACAAGGGTGGCTTAGCGAACAGGGTTAAGGTCCTGTCGACTAAGGCTTTTGACTTCATGAGCCGTAAGGGTCTCACAAAGGAATTTCTCCCTACAAGTCGTGAGGATCTTATAGGTGTATTTTCTCCTTAGGAATCGTGAGGATTCCTAAGTGTTTGTTCCTCTGTAAATCGTAAGGATCCTACAGGAAGATTTTCTCCTTGTAAGTCGAGAGGACTTATAAGGGTTGTTCGTCATGCGAACATATCCCCAGTCTCGGATGGGACTTGATTAGGGAAATGTTTATTCGCGCCCTTGGATTGTATACAAGGGTCAGTATTGAGCCACTTGTAGGGCAATATCGGGAGTTGTGGGAGTTGCTTAAGCACAGGTTTAGGTCTCCGTAACTTAAGACTTTCAAATCTTATGGGCCGTGAGGGTCCCATAAGAGAGTTCTCCTTACGAGTCGTGATGATCTCGCAAGTGTATTTTCTCCTTAGGAATCGTGGAGATCCCTAAGTGTGTTGCTCTCTTGTGAGTCATAAGGATCTCACGCGGGTGGTTTCTCCTTACAAGGTCGAGAGGACCCTATAAGTGTCTTTTAACGAGGTTGCGCCCTTTCGGGTTTTCACAAACACTCGCCGGTAGCCCTGCTGTTTTTACTCACGGAGCCCTTTCGGGTTTTCATCCGTGCCCATTTTGCTCATGGACGTACCGTTTTTTTATTCTTCTTTTTCTTTTTTTTTTACGAGGTCGCGCCCTTCCGAGTTTTCACGAACACTCGCCGGTAGCCTGCTGTTTTTACTCACGGAGCCCTTTCGGGTTTTCATCCGTGCCCTTTTTGCTTATGGACATACCGTTTTTTTTTATTTTATTTTTATATGTTTTTTTTTTATATCTCGTCAGCCTAAAAGATGCTGCGGTAGTAGTTTAAAGACGTTTCGGTCTGCTATTAGTTTAAGGACATTTCGGTCCGACTTTAAGAAGGCCGGCTACTGCTTAAAAAGCTTGAGCTTAGGAAGATAGCGAGCGGACATAGTCGTCATCATCTACCATTGACCTAGGCCGTGGCTCATTAAGCGTAGTATCTCTTTAAGAAGCGACCGTTTATTGGCCTGAAAGGCCTTTCACCGTGCATGTCCATGAGTAGATAGGCACCACCCTGGTAGACCTTATCTATGATGTATGGGCCTTCATAGTTTGGCTCGAATTTTCCTCGCTTGGCGCGATTGGGAATCATAGGCCTTTTGACCACTAGCACAAGTTCGCCTTGGCGGAATGTCCTCGGTCGGGTCAATCTTTCATATGAGCGTGTCATCTTTGCTTTATAAGCTTCCAGATTTTGTTGCGCTATGAGCCGGGTTTCATCAAGGGCGTCAAGCTCCTCAAGCCGAAGGTGAGCATTTTCTTCGTCCGTCAGCTCGTAGTGGACTGCCACTCATAGAGAGGGTAATTCTATCTCGAGAGGGAGTACTGCTTCTGTACCGAATACCAACGCATATGGCGATGCGTTCGTGGCCGTTTTAAACGTAGTTCGATACGCCCAGAGAGCTTGTTGCAGTCTTTCGTGCCAGTCTTTCTTATTTCGTGACACCGTTTTCTTCATGATCTTCGTCAAGGTCTTGTTGAAGGCCTCAGCTAGACCGTTAGCTCGCGGATTATAAACTGAGGAATATCTCCAGTCTATATTATGCTGTTGCGCGAAGCGACTGATTTTGTGGCTTCTGTAGGCTGGCCCGTTATCGGAGATGATCCGTCTTGGCGTTCCAAACCGATATATGACATGCGTCTTGAAGAAATGGAGGATATTCTCCGTCTTTATTTCCCTCAGCGGTACTGCTTCCGCCCACTTAGAGAAGTAGTCAGTCGTCGCCAGGATGAAACGATGTCCCCTAGACGATGCTGGTTCGATAGGGCCGACTATGTCAGTACCCCACATCTCGAACGGCCAGCTAGCCACCGTTGGATGTAATGGATTTGGATGCTGATGGATGAAATCCCCATGAATTTGACATGAGTGACACTGCTTCGCATATTCGAGGCAGTCCTGAATCATCGTGGGCCAGTAGTAGCCCATCCGTTTTATCTTCAACTTCATCTTTGGGCCCGCTTGGTGAGAACCGCAGAGTCCGTCATGAACTTCCTGGACGACCCTTTTCGCTTCGTCAGGTCCTAAGCATCTCAGCCACAGAGAATCAAATGACCTCTTGTACAGAGTATCATTGACGAAGGCGAAAGACAGAGCTCGTTTCATGAGCTGATGTCTTGTGGACGCTTCTTCAGGCATTCGGTGGGACTTGAAGTAATCTATGAAGACTTCTCTCCAATCCTCGGTATTTTCCCAATCTTTTACTTGCAGGGTTGTCTGCTCGCTCGCTCCCTTTTCTTCGGATAATTCCGGAGATATTTCTGCTGGAGCAAGCACTCGACGGCTTTGTACCACGATTCTAACGTCATCGAGGTTCTCGTCAGCCAGTTCTTTAGCAAGTTTGGCCAACACGTCTGCTTTGATGTTTTCCGCGCACGGTATATTCTCCAAAGTATAGGAGGGAATTTGGGTCAACAGTTGTTGCACCTTTTCCCCGTACTTCACCAACTCCGATTTGCACGTTTGGTAGTCGCCGTTTACTTGACTAACGACCAGTTGAGAATCTCCGTATATGAGGAGGTTTTCAATTCCCATGTCGATGGCGATCTCAAGACCTGCTATCAAGGCTTCATATTCGGCTTCGTTATTCGTCCTCGGCTCTGTTAAGGAGAAAGCGAAGCGCATTATCCCTCCTTGTGGAGTCACGAAGATGAGGCCTACCCCCGATTTGATTATAGGGGTACTTTGTTTGCGTTTTTTCATGGAAGATGCTCCATCGAAATAAAGTTCCCATTGGGTATCACCACCGTCAATCGCGTCAAATGCATGTTCGTCTGGCAAATCGCAATTCAGAAGAGAATCGGCAGGTATCGGGTGCTCAGCGAGGAAGTTGGCGATGGCCTGGCCTTTCACTGCCTTGAGAGGTTGATATGTTATCGATAACTCTATCAAGAGCAGGGCCCATTTAGCGAGTCGTCCTGTCAACATGGCCTTCGACATCAAGTATTTAAAGGGGTCCACCTTTGAAATGAGACGGACCTCGTGCGCCAACGCATAGTGTATGAGCATTGTTATCGCGAAAATCAACGCCATGCAGTGTTTTTCAATGGGAGAGTAGTTGCTTTCTGCACCCAGCAGAACTCGACTTAAGTAGTAGAGTGCTCTTTCTTTCCCTTGATCGTTCTCTTATGCCCATAATGCGCCTAAGGAACCTTCGAGGGCGATTGTATACAGAAGGAGGGGTTTTCCCTTGACCGGAGCAGCTAACACCGGCGGGTTCTGCAGGTATTGCTTGATCTCGTCTAGTGCGTTTTGGCATTTTTGGTCCCAGACGAACGGGGTTCCCTTCTTCATCAGGTGGCTGTAAGGATGGCACTTTCCTGAAAGGTTGGCTATAAATCGCCGTATATACGCGAGCTTCCCTTGGAGAGACCGCAGCTGTTTGAGAGTCCTTGGCGGAGGCATTTCCATGATCGCCTTGATCTTGGACGGATCTATTTTGATACCCCGGTGTCGGACGATGAATCCCAGGAATTTGCCCGAGGAAACTCCGAATGCACATTTGAGAGGGTTCCTCTTCAAGTTGTATTGCCGAAGACGTTGAAATACAGTTTTTAGGTGCTCGAGATGTTCCTCGTATGATTTGCTTTTAACTACGAGATCGTCGATGTAGCATTCAACGATTTCATGTATGAGGTCATCGAAGATCTTTGTCATGGCCCTCTGATAGGTGGCACCGGCGTTCTTTAGACCGAAGGGCATCACCTTGCAGCAGAATATACCCAAAGGAGTCCGGAAGGCGGTGTGCTTCTGGTCTTCGGGATGCATCTTTATCTGATTATACCCTGATGAACCATCCATGAAGGAGAAAACCTCGTGAGTAGACGTATTGTCTATCATCGGTTCGGTGACTGGCACTGGGAAATCGTCTTTAGGGCAGGCTTTATTGAGATCCCGGAAGTCCACGCATATGCGCACTGTCCCATTTTTCTTCATCACCGGGACGATGTTGGCGATCCATTCGGGGTATTGAACTTCCTGGATGAAGCCAGAGTCGATCAGCTTCTTGACCTCGGCATTGATGCTCATCTCAAGCTCGAACCGCATTCTCCTCGGCGCCTGTTTGACTGGCTTGACGTCCGGAGATATTGCCAATCTATGCACAGCAATTTCTGGATCTAGTCCCGGCATCTCGGAATAGTTCCATGCGAAGCAATCTCTATGCTGTAGAAGCACGTCCTTTAACGCAGCCACCCTTGCTTCAGATAGTAGATCGCTGATGAATGTCGGTCGCGGGTCATTCGCTGTTCCCAACTTAATTTTCTTAAGGTTATCTGCAGTGGTATGAATTCCATCTTCCAGCTCTTTTGGAGCCGGTGGAAATTCTGAGATTACCTCATTGTCATTGTTTTCGAAGCACCAGGGGAGCTCATCTATGTCCTCGAGCTCTTCTTTTAATATTGTAATCATGTGACAGGTGCGAATTCGTTTCCAATCCCAATGTGGAACCGGTTCTTCTTTCGTGGCATTGGGCTCGTGCTTTTGTGGCGGCGCTACCCTCTAGCTGTCAGACAGAGTGAATTTGCCAAGTTGATACTGATCTTCAACCCAATTCTTGAAAGTGAAGCAATCATCAAGAGGATGCCCTATTACTCGATGGTAAGAGCAATAGTTCGGGTGTGAGACTTTGCCCGCTTGTTCGGGGTGTTTAGACTCCGGCAGTGTAAGCATTTGATGTTTTAGAGCAAGATCAAGTATTCTCTTCGTCTTATCCCGAGGAAAAGAGTATGCTCGACCCATTTTCTTCATGAGGGATAGATCAATAACGCTCGACTCCCGTTTGCGTGGCTTCTTAGCCCTGCTTTGTTGCTGTTGAGCGCCTTTTTGGCCTTTCGACTTATTTCTACTTTTGCGCTGAGCCTTCTTTATAACAGGTTGACAAGGAGCGGCATTTTCATCTTTCACGGCCTGTTGAAGGAGGCGTTGCGTTCTGGCTTTCTCGTAGATGGCCATTTCGCGGTTATGGTCGTCCCGGACTTTTTGACCTGCTTCCCTTATAAGCTTGTCCATTCGTTGTTCGAACGATGGACTGGGCTCTTTTGCATCTGGAACTTTCACTGTCTCAGGATTAGCGTCCTCCCATTGAGCATCCGCTTCTTCATCGAAGTCATACATGACATAGCAGCTGTTTAGTAGCTCTCGTTTCCTTGATCGGATATATCCTAGTCCTTTTGTCTCCATTTTCCCATTAGGCAGTTTGCGTTGAGTCCCGGGAACGTTCCAGACTTTGTCATAGAACTTGGCTTTTCGAACGGTCTGCTTGAAGGATATCCCCTGGCGTTTCAGCAGCTTTTTCAAACCCTCCGTATAATATCTGGGGAGACGGATGGGCTGAAGCCTATAAAGCGTAGGATCCGCGCCATGCCAGATTTCTTTCTCCGCTCTGGTTTCTTCAGAGCGGTAGAATAGAATTGCTTTTTCGCTTTCTCGCCTGGGAGGGATATAGAACGTTTGCAGCTCCTCTACACTGTAGATATCAAATGCATCTAGTTCTTTATAGTGTTTAAGCGGCGCCATGGCGACTTGCAGACTTTGCTCTTCATCAGCGAACATTTGTATTGAAGGCCGAGCAGAGAATATAGCATGGACCTCATCTTCCGAGTCACTACCAAAGATCAACGTAGGAGTGGACGGTCCTGGCTTATTGTGTTGGGGCGGACCCGAATAAACTATCTCCTCTTCCTCCTCGGTATCACTGCCGAAGACAGGGATGGTGGCATTAGCTTTATTCTCCGGCTTGTGACACTTCTCCGTGTCTTCGAAATTCGGTAAGAAGTATTTGGCATCTTCATATTTGCGGACCTCGTTCACAGAGAACGGGTTTAGTTCTCCCGTCACGGTATACTCGAAACCATCCTTAAAATACTTCATACACTGATGTTGTGTAGAAGGGATGATGTTGTACTCGTGTAACTATGGTCGGCCGAGCAAAGCGTTGTAGCGTGTCTTAGCATCTATGACGTGGAATTTAATGTCCATGACGAGCAGCCCAAAGCGTAGCGTCAGTATCACAGATCCAAGAGTCTTTGACGATTGGGAGTCGAACCCGGAGATGGTGATCTTATCCCGAGCAAGGTGCTGGACGCTCATGCAGATTTCTTTTAACACCCGCACGTTGAGGAGATTAACGGAGGATCCATTGTCGATCAGGATTTTGCCTATCTTTATATCGTGACAGTATCCTGAGACATAGAGGGGGCGATTGTGTTCGCACGTCCCAAGAAGAAGGTCCTCGTCGCCGAAAGTGACATCGGCCGTGTGCACTTCCTCCAATTCATCCTTCATCTTTTCCTCGGCCAGGCATGCTTGGAACTGCTCCAGGTCCTGTAGTGCCTTAATTAATAAATCTCTCGCCTCCTTTGATAGCAAAAGGGCGTCAAGAATGCTGAGCTGTGAGGGTAGCTTCCTCAGATGCACTAAGACGTTGTAATCCACCTTATTTCTTTTCGGAGGGTCCTTGGCGCTTAGCTCCTCCACAACTTGGTCATCTAAGACGATATCTTCAGGGACCTTCTCTTTTCGCTTATCTTTTTTATTTGAGGGTCCGAGATTCTTTTCGGGCAGCATGCGGTTACGTAGCCGGATATTTTCGTAAACCTTCGGTTCTTCTTCTTTTCTCGAAGCGGACTCTTTAAAGAGAGGGGCAAGTTCCAGCTCCTCATCAGAATCGCTCCCGAATGTAGGCACTTGTGACCCACTGGTGTTAACCATGCGACAATCGCCGGTAGTTCTTTTAAGCCCTTCGGTTGTATTTCTTTGCTCCCGACGAGTTTTACGCTTTTCCCGCTTAAAGCGTTGTCGATGAGTAACATATCCTTGCCACCATCTATTGAAGGTCTTGCACTCTTCAGTGGAGTGCGAAATCTTCTGGTGATACAAGCAATAGGAGGGGTGCACTTCCACTTCACCGGTGATGTTTCCTTCGGAGGATGGTAGCTTCATGCCCATTGATATGGCCTTAGCAAACATTTTCCTCATCTTGAATTGGCTTTTGTCGGTAGTGGAGGTGTTTTGCTCCGCGGGAGTATCTCAATTCTTTCATCAAGGCGCTGGCGTTTGGCCCTTTCGAATATAACCTCCTCGCGCTCCCGATCAGCTCTGCTTTTTAATCGAGCTTCGTTGAGGAATGCGTCAATTTCCTCATCTGATGGCCCCAGAATTTTTGATTCAGGATCTGCCCCCAGCGTTTCAGTACAAGAAGTCTCCTCATCGTTCGTGAACGAATGGGAAATCATATAACAGCTCGCCACGCATTCTTCAGATTCATCTGACGAACTTTCTCCCTCACCTTCCTCTTGAAAGACGTGGTTGAGAAACTCTCGGAATGTAATGGGAGTCCGTGCCTTCTGGTTGTATTCCTCCAGCACGTCAATTTGTTTTTGTAGGTCCATGCGCTTGTCGCCAGGCTTCACGGGCTTCTTTGACTTCTTTTTCTTCTTCTTCGAGGATTTTGACGGCTGGTTGCGAGTGCTTGAGCCACCACCATCGGTCTTTGGGGTTAGACGTGGCTTCAACATCTCTTCAATGACCTGCGGTTCCAACGGGTTCTTCCATTTGATCGCTGGGCATGTCTGAAGATCGTTTAGCATCCTCTTTGTCTTGGCTGATAATACAACCTCCCAAGGAGCTTCTTCAACGATGGAGCATGTTGCCTCCGGTGTATTCGTCCCCTTAGAGGTGTGGGGCTGCGGGGGATTCACCTTCCATTTGTCAGATAACGCGAACTTGCCCTGTCGGTACTGGTTTTCAAGCCAATTTTTGAAAACGTAGCAATCTTCGATCAGATGGCCTAGTACTCGATGATAAGGACAGTAGTTGGGCTCATTGACGTCACTTGGTTGCAACGGACGTTTTGGATCCGGCAGATTTATGAGTCTGTTGCGTAATACCAGCTCGAATAACCTTCTCGTTTTATCGTGGGGAAACGAGTAAGGACGCCCTAGTCTCTCCTCAAGGTCTACGTACGGGCGCGTATTATTTTGACGCACGACCGGCTTCGAGTTGCTCGGTTGTTGTTGAGCATTAGCGACGACGATCGCTTTTCCCTTCCCTTTGTCATTTCGGGAGTCCGGCTTTGGAAGAGGAGGTTTATGGCCCATCTGATCCATCTGTGCTAGCTTGTCAATCAAGGCCTGGAAGGTAGTCGGCTTGAAAAACATCATAAACTGCGAGATGGTTGCTTGTGGATCGAGGGTTCCCACAAACATACCCACTGCGGAAGCTTCTTCAATGCGCTGCTCGCACTTCGACCATAAGTTCCGCCATCGTATAGCGTACTGAACCCACGTCTCGCCTGGCTTTACCCTGGCGTTAATCAGTGCCGTCATCGGGGTACGTTCACTGGCGCTTGCAAAACGCTGAGTAAACAACAGCTCCATTTCCGCGAAGGTTTTGATAGAGTCGTTCGGGAGCTCAGAGTACCACTCAAACGCCGTATCCGATAAACTTCCAACAAACTGGCGAAGTAAAAGCTTGTCATCACCACCGGTGTTGCCGCAGAGTGCCCTGAACTGGGCAACATGTTGGTGAGGATTGCCCGTCCCCTTGTAGACATGGAACTTGGGAATTGTGTAACCGGGTGGGTACTTGATTTGATCGTACCAACTTGGATATGGCCGTCCTGTTTTTACAACCTGGCCAGCTACTTCGGTCGCATGATGAACCCGTATTTGTTGGGCGATGTACTCGTCCAAATCAGCTTTGGAGATTGCATCCCCTTTAGCCGTCGACAGAGCTGGTGGAGGATTTGATGTCTCTCCCCTATCATCTCCAAGGACGATCGGGGGCTCTTCGGTCGGAGGATCTTGCTGTATCATCATCCCTATCATGTCTTGGAAGAGGAGGCCCATACGCTGTATGTTGGCTGCTTGTTCAGCAGCCTCTTTGTCCTTCTTCTCCAATATCCGACGAAGGAATGCGGCGTCGGTTTCTTCCTCTTGGCGTTCATCCGAGGACGTTTCAGGGTTTTCTTTTGGCCCTGTAAGTGCGGCCATAGCGTTCATCATTTCTTGGAGCTTCTGCTGCTGCTCCTGAGCCTTGGTCACTGACCTCGTGAGCGGTCTATGACCTGTTGATATGCGGCTATCCTCCTTTCCCGATGCCACATAAACTGTATGAACTATCATGCCCCCGGACTTAGGGCGTTTAGGCTCACCACCTTTGGCATTTGCCGCGGGCGCGGGGGTTTTCTCCGGCTTTCTTCTTTTGTGGGCCGTTGAAGTGGAGGGGGCCGTTGCAGTGGGCATCTTAGTGATTGTTGTCCTCTGTTGTTTAATAGGACGGTCCTTTTCTTTTTGCACCTTCGCCTTCTTCTGTTGACGAGAATAACCTGGGTCAATCACGGAGTCTTGAACCCTACGCCAAACCTTGTATATTTTTTAGGACAGCCGTTGAGGGGGCTGTTCTTGCTTCATTTCCGGAACTCTCTCCGCAGGTGGAGGAGATCTTTTCAGTGTAGCGGTTGGAGAGTTCTTACGTACCCTCCTCAGCAGTTCAAAGCTGTTCCCAGTTAGAACAGCAGCGTTGACTTCCACCTCTGGAGCTGGTGGAGTTAGCCCTGAGGGGGAGTTGCCCCCTGCCTTCCTCACTCGTCGCCAATGGCGACGTCGAGCATGACGAGCCGTTGGGACTGGCTCGGAGATAGAGACAGCTTTTTTTTGCCCCCTGTCTGAGTGAGGCGTCGCTGGTGTTAACCTCTCAAAGACTGAGGTTGTCCTTTGAGGGATGATATTTAACCTGTCGAAGACAGATCCTCGGGCAGGGGCAGGAGCAGGAATCGTCAGTCTTGAAAAGACTGACTCTTTGACAGGGGAAGCCGCCTTGACGACTTCTGGAGCAGCAGTTATTGCTTTCCTTGGGACAGCCAATTTAGAGTTCTGATTTAGCCTGGTGAAAACAGAGGCTGTCGGTTTGGTAGTGGGCGACCCGTTGACAGGGGTCGTCGTAGCAGTGAGCCGGTCGAAGACCGACTTCTTGTTCACTTCCGGTGCAGGTATTGGCTCAGAGAAGCTTGTAGGTGGGATCATGGTCCCGAAGAACAGGCCAGTGGTGGCTTGGGTCACCTGGTCTACCGGCAGAGCGAGGAAGGAAGCCGCTTGGGGCCCATATGCTACACCTCCTGGTGAGCTGGAGCGTCCGTTGCAGTGGCATTTCGAGCAGTTGGTGCAGTTAAATGCCATTGAATCTTGAGTTCTGCGCCAGGCAAAAGACCAAATCTTAGTAACTTGAAATCCAAAGGCAACCGTTAACAAACCGCGATTGGTTCGTGAAGACGACACACGAAGTGTGGAGTGGAAAGAGGAAAAGGTCCTACCGGGCGTGCCAGAATCTGTTCCCCTCCGAAAGACGACGACGACGTTAGGACGTCTTGCCTGAGATTCGGGGCAGATGCTATATGGTTTTACCCGTCCACCTCTCCGAAGATGCCAAGTTGATTTATGGCACCGTGTATCGGAGGTTTAGACGGATGCGGCCGATGTAGCAGATTTCGTCAGATTTCCCTCGCTAGAGGGGGTTTTGATTGCGGGGACGCTCTTCCCTGCAGGCGCAAGCCCCTGCAATTAATTACGCTACCGCATCGCGGCAGCAACTTTCTCCTTCTCCAGAATTTCACTTCGTGTCATGTGTGTTTGTTTTGTTTGTGGTTGCCCGTGGATTGTATACGGAGACTGAATAATGCCGTCGCCCGTAGGACATGGATTAGTCCAAATCCGCATTTACTTAGATTTGGGTTTGGTGTTTTTAGTTTAAGGATACGTTAGCCGTATTGAGGCTAAGATCAACTTAAACGTTCGTTAAGAATACGTTAGTCTGATTTGAGACTAAGATCAACTTAACGTGGTGATCCATTTAATATATGGCTGTCGGGACTCATCACCTCTCTGACGTCGTTGAAGGATTACAACGATAGGTGTCAGAGGAGTTCAGAGATGTACCCTTGAACCAAAGTCGATTTGGAGTTTTATAGTCTGTTTGAATGTTTAAGGATACGTTAGCCGTGTTTGGGGCTAAGATCAACTTAAACGAGATCGTTTAGATCCGACAAAAGAGCATTTGGAGGCTCTATTGTTCCAGTTTAGGGACGTAGTGGTCCGTGTTCCAGTTTAGGGACATGGGGGTCCATTGCCAGTTTAGGGACGTGGTGGTCCGTATTCCAGTTTAGGGACATGGTGGTCCGTCATTAGTTTAAGGACATTTCGGTCCATCGCCAGTTTAGGGACGTGGTGGTCCATCATTAGTTTAAGGACATTTCGGTCCATCGCCAGTTTAGGGACATGGAGGTCCATCATTAATTTAGGGACGTCTCGGTCCGATATTAGTTTAGGGACGTCTCGGTCCGATATTAGTTTAAGGAGGTTTCGGTCCAATATTAGTTTAAGGACGTTTCGGTCCACGAGTTTAAGGACCCCGCAGTCCGTGTTCATGTGTGGTCGTTGGGACCCGTCACCTCTCTGACGTCGTTGAAGGATTACAACGATGGGTGTCGGAGGAGTTCGGAGATGTACTCTCGAACCGGAGGTAAATTGATTTTTAAGAGAGCGGCTGTGCTCAGTCAATTTAATTTGAGGACTTACGGCCATGATTGGGCTAAGTCCAGTTGAAAAATATTCAACATTTTTATTTGTTTTTGGCCTAATAGGCTTTTGCTAGGGCTTGGCCTCTTTTTAATAATGCATAGCATTATTTATTTTGTCAGGGCTGTGCCCATTTATAGATGATGCAGAGCATCAGTCTTGTTTGGGCTCTGCCCTGTTTATTGCATTTTCAATTTTTGTTTGGGCTCTGCCCTTTTTATAAATGATGCAGAGCATCAATATTGTTTGGGCTCTGCCCCTTTTCATTGCATTGCAATTTAATTTGGCCTACTAGTCCCCTCTGATTTGGGCCTGGCCCTTCAGTAAAAAAAATGCATTGCATTTGTCAGGCGCTTTGCGCCAATCACTGAGCGCAGGCGCTTGTGGTGAGGACACGTGTCATGCTCTGGTGAGCGCAAGCGCAACAGCGCAGTGCGCTGCGCTGTTGCGCTGCTGACACGTGGCGCGCTCTGGTGAGTTGCGCCAATCTCAGAGAGCAATGCTCTATCTTAAAGCGCATAGCGCAAGTAGTTCAGATGCTGACACGTGGCGTTCTCCCAAGAGCGCAGCAGCGCAGTTTGGAAGTGCAAAGCACTAAGAATCTTTTAGATTCAAGAACAGAAGTGCAAAACACTATTTGATTTCTTGATCTAATTTATATCAAAGAAAAGATAAGTTTTCTTGTTTTTCTTATCTCAAAGAATCAAAGGTTCATAAAAGTGCAAAGCACTATTTTATTATTATTATTTTTTTTTTATTAAAGATCATTGATCTTATTTTTAGATCTATGATCTGTTCATGAGAGAACTTTCTCTTTCTTCTAAAGGTTTTTACCTTTTTGTTCTTGAGGAATTCTTCAGAGTTCTCTTTCCCTTCTTTTTTTTAGAAAATATTGATGCCTTTGAATTGAGGCCTAGGGTCCTTTTTATAGTGCTCATAAATTAGTTAAATTTGTTAAAGAGACTTTTCTCTGAGTGATTTGGGGAATTTTCCCCACCGTTGGATCTTTGATCCAAGGGCTTCTGTTTTACAGAAGAAAATCTTTTTGTTTTAACAAGAACAGAAAAGATTTCTTTAGAATTTTAATTCTGTTTGGCGCAAATGCCCCAGTGCGTGACACGTGTCGCACAGCGCACAGCGTAGCGCAACTGCGCTGACACGTGTCGCGCAGCGCAACTGCGCTGACACATGTCACACAGCGCAAAGCGCAGCGCAACTGCGCTAGCGCATCTACGCTGACACGTGTCGCGCAGCGCACATCGAAGCGCAACTGCGCTAGCGCATCTGCGCTGACACGTATCGCGCAGCGCAGTGCTTGCGCAACTGAAGCGTTGCTTCCTTTAATTTTAGTTTAAATAGAGCTTTGCTCTGATTGGGTGCGCCTTTTTGGGCGCTGTGCTGACGTATCAGTGCCTGACATGTGGCGCGTTGCGCCCGAGATTTGAAGCGTTGCTTCGAAATTTTGAATTTTGAATTTCAACAGAGCTTTGCTCTGATTAGGGGAACACCTACATCTATCGCCTGAACCAGGAAAACCCTCTGTATGGGACTCTAAAGACTCGACAATACGCTGGCAGTGGGTTTAACCATAAGCACGTCAGTGACACTAGCTGTACGTAACGGCTACCCAGGTACTTATCGAAAGGGTGGTCGACAATTAAGTACGTCCTTACCCTACTGAGCCTGAATGTGACAATCTCCGTACAGTCCGGTCTCTTCGTCAAAAAATATCGCATATCGGGTCTAGCGGGTGGAAAACGTCAGACCCCTACTAACCCGATAAGTCGTGTCTGAGTCAAGATCATCACCAACTGAGATACTACTAATCAACCATCAGTAAATCCTATACACCGTGATCACGGATTTCTAGTGATAGCTGACTGAACGCAGCACGACATCGACTCCTAATACCAGGAGAGACGAATCCCTGACAATCGACTACTGCCTCCATGTGGCTCGGATTGTACCCAACTAAAACCTGTTTGCACGACTCCTTTAAGCCGTGGTAGGGTAGTAATCAAAGTACAATGGGAGCTCACACGAGACAAATGATGATTTCAGGTCAAATGACTAACCTGTATTCATGCCACCTGCCACGCTCCGCTTTCCAGTATACGGGTAGAGGGGCGACGAGGCCGCTACGTATTTACTGTGAAGTAAATACGCAAAGCGTATCTAAACAATATAAATATAAATGCACAAGAGACAAGATATAATAAAAACAACTTTATTTATTCACATTCTTTTTACAATACATGGAAAAGTAAATACAACTGAATAAAAGCAATGCCTAAACAGTGGCATAACAGAAATGAAAAGTACTGAAATGAAAATGTGTACAATGAAGCTAGAGCTCTGGGTCGTAAGCAAGATGATCCAAGTCCTCACTAGTAAGCTCGATCTCCTGAGTGTCCAGATCTCCTGACAACATTCCAAAGAAGAAAGAGAAGGAATGTCGTCAGCGAACAATTGCTCGGTAAGTCCCAAATGTAAAGGGGAAGATAGAATAGACAGAGAGAAAAAGTAGCTTTTAAAGTTGTATTATTTGGTTAACGTTGTTGTTTGTAGTTTGGTACAGAAAGATACCAGTGTATACGAGAGGAGTCTCTATATGCTAGAGACTAGGGCAAATGGAAGTACAAGGAACCGTTATGCCACGGTACAACAGCAACGGAATATAGATTAGGTGTCTTAATCTTGCAGCCTCGTGCCACTTCTAACACCTTCCGTACCAATCTACCCCTTAAACCCCGTGAAGTATTGTATTGTATTGTTTGTGTTGTTTTGTAAATTGTATTGTCTTGTATAGATGGATGACTTGCCGAAACCATGATATCAGTAAATGGATGTAACTGGAGAATCATGTAAATGGAAGTATATTCATGGTTCGGTTCGGTCAATATAGATTGAATATATGTATTCATGGATTCATGTTGAATTGTAATATTGTAAATTGTACTTGAATCATATTCAAGTCGGATTATTAATAAGACTCGGTCTGAGTCAGACAATTAGAAAATAAATTAAAGTTCTGATTGTTTTGATGTTATCGGTAACCACTGCACATGGGCGGCAGGATTTATGTCTTTTTCAAAGAATATTACCGTGTTGATAATACCGTTATTAAGTTGTCTACCTTAGATAGGCAAGCACCCATATCTCCGGCTCCCTGAAGCTTAAGAGACTGGTCCCGCTTAAACCTATATTTATTAGGGTCCTTAGGGTAATTTATAAAACTTGAAGGGGTTTTATATAAAAATAATTTGTATACTTTTCAAAATACACCCCAAGTATTTATTTATCGTCTTTAGAGTTTTCATAGTTGTAGATTTTATATTTGTGACATTTCTAGTGAATAAACCTATTTTTCGTAATACATGGTATTTAATTGTAATATTGAATTTGTATAGAATTCATGGTATTTTAATGTAAAGTGATTCTTGTAATTTTAGAAAAAAGTTGGAATATTTATATTATCACAAAATAGATATTTTAATGATATATATATATATATTTATATAAAAATAATTTTAATATATATTATATTTCTAGAAATCTCATTTTCTTAAGATATTCGTATTTTAAATCTTCGAGACCGAATACTCCTTGCGGAGGTCTGAATCTCGCACTACTAAGCCCAGGTATGTGCGATAATCCGCACTATATCAGTCGGGTTCCCCAAAGTGGGTTGTAGCGGCGCTTTGTAAAGATTTATAATAAATACGAATTCTTATAGAAACGGTTTTAATAGTTAGGGGTATTTATATGTAGAGTTTCATTTTTCCCGTATTCTATGTTCCCGAAAGGTATTATGCTATGTTGCATATGACTGTGTGAGGAGGTAGGTCATTACCTCGTGATCTACTTAAAGGTATAACAAGATTTTGATGTTTTGAAGACGAAACTAACTACATGGTATTTTAGTGAAAAAGTACGATAACAATTGAAATAGAAATCTTTTGATATGGAACTGGTTCAATATGACTTGTTAATGTTTAATAGTTAACATGTAATGGTTTAGTATGATTGTATTTAAGAAAAGGTTGAATTTTTAGGAAGAACCGAATCGGAAATCGGATTAACTCCGATTCCGTCGGGTTTTATTAAAAGAAGTTTAAGACTAGAGAATAGAAGAGGGAGGTGGGACTTACGGGTTTTCAGATTAGAGGAGAGGATGAGGGAACGGTAGAAGGCGTCGGTGCGTCGTTTCGTCGCCGGGAGCTCCTAGGGTCGTCGTCGGAAAATCGCCGAAGTTTCGCCCCTTTGCTAACTTCAATTGCATACTAAACTTCTAGAGATTTTCTTGAGAGTTTTGATCAGAATTTTGGAGTGAGGGGGTGTGTCTAGTGGTT
The DNA here is from genome assembly GCA_030015575.1 of Agapanthus africanus. Lineage (NCBI taxonomy): Eukaryota > Viridiplantae > Streptophyta > Magnoliopsida > Asparagales > Amaryllidaceae > Agapanthus > Agapanthus africanus. Next base: position 819,697,140 of record JASDDO010000019.1, on the reverse strand, counting down.
GTATTTATAGGGTAAGGCTAGGGTTTAGGGTAGGTGAAAGGGTGAATTGAAAATTGTATTAAAATGTATTAAAAATATATTAAAATGGAGTAAATAGGTTTTTAAAGGCGCTCTGTTACTGATCCAGGAAATTAAGTGTGCATGAGTACTGGGGAGTCCAAAAGACAGAACTTTGGTGTTGACGACTCGGCGGTCCTGCCGAGTCCGGCCGGCGGCGGCGGCCCGAGTCAGCCGAGTCCGGTGATCCTCGGGTTCCTCGTCGTCTCATCTACCCCTGGGCCATTTAGTTTTACAGGTGTAGTGGGGTTTTACTGGTTTAACACGTGTAGACTCTTGGAATTCTAAAAATATTAAAATAAAACAATATTAAAAATAATATGGGGTATGGGATTTGAACTCTGGTGGCTTGGTTCAGCAGTGCAAGGTCTTATCAATGAGCTACAAGCTCTTTCTTGCTAATAAAAAGCAAAACAAACTTATATCTTGTGCTCAGGAAAAATACCCCTTTCTGTATTTTCTGAAAAATTTGTACAGAAAGTTGTACAGGAAATTTAGGGTTGTTACACCACCTGAGAACTTCCATCTGACGATACATATAATACCATCTAGAAGTTCTCGGCGAGTCCGTCTAGTGTACTCACCTCTATTGAGCATCTGTATACTATCTTAGGTGTCACAACATAATGGCTTGTGAGACCGGCCACCGCCCCTCGTCGGGGTCTAGAAACATATACACTAGTCTACTCTGGAATATCGTTGCCCAGTCTCGATACTCCCACAACTAAGGACATTTAAGAATGTGCTTATGGACAACCCATCTCCCACATATATGATCGCCATCATAATGCCGGTCGTCAAACAACAATCCTACGGGCTTCATCAACGATGAAGATAAACCATATATGCTATTCGCTGATGATATTGTTCTAGTAAATAAGACGAAAGCAGGGGTTAATGCCAAATTGGAATTATGGAGGCAAATATTGGAATCTCAGGGATTCAGATTGAGCAGGTCCAAGACATCATATATGCATTGCAAATTTAGTAACCAGAGAAGTCAAAACCATATTGGTATAACATTGGAAGGGCAAGAGATATCACCGAACGACCAGTTTAGATATCTAGGTTCCATCATCCAAAAGAATGGGGAGATCGATAGTGATAAAGGATCCAAGCTGGTTGATTGAAATGGAGGAGTGCAACAGGGATTTTTTGTGATCGTAACTTTCCGTTAAAATTAAAAGGGAAGTTTTATCGGAGCGCTATTCGGCCTGCCTTATTATATGGTACAGAATACTGGGCTCCTAAGAAGCATATACACAGAAGATGCACGTAGCGGAGATGCGCATGCTTCGTTGGATGTGCGGTAACACTAGAAAAGATAAGGTGCGAAATGAGGATATTCATGCAAAAGTTGGTGTAGCACCTGTGGAGGAGAAGATGCGGGAAAACCGGCTAAGATGGTTTGGTCATGTGCGACGCAGACCTATGGAAGCACCGGTTCGACGAATAGATACTCCCCGTATGGGCAATGGAAAAAGGGCAAAAGGGAGACCGAAGAAAACATGGCTGGAGATGATACGAAACGATATGATTGCCAGAGGACTCAATAAAAGTATATTGTTCGATAGGAGTGAGTGGAGGCGGAGGATTCATGTGCTGGACCTGGCGTGATTCTCATGTTGGTTCATGTAGCCTACCCCATATGTTTGGGATAAAAGGCTCAGTTGTTGTTGTTGTATACTATCATCTCGAATATGTCATACTTGTATAGCTCCTCACTCAATTATCATAATCGCCTACTTGCAATCATAATAATTGCCTTGAGGGCACTATATCCAACACTTTCGAAGCATCAAGACCAGACGTCTGAAGCTCCACCTTCAGATGTCTGGGAACGCTCTGTTGTTTTGAAGACTCGTGGGTAGACATCTGCACTTCCTTCATCAGACGTCTGCGTTATCATGGGCCGGATATTTGTTAGTTGGGAAATTAGTTATTTAAATCTATCTTTACTAATACTATATATAATGTGGTATTTTGTAACCCTAGATGAGATAGCTTTTGCGATATTTTGAAAGAACCCTTTTGTTATTTATGAGAGCTAGGGTTTTGAGGGATTTGTAATCTGTCCACCGGTCTTGTACTCCTCCATAAGCTTCGTCTTCGCCTTCACCTTTTGGTTAGTATTTTTATTTTCTATTTGCGTGTGGTTTGTTTTGTGGTTTCTCCTCTATCGTTTGCATATCTTCGTGATCGTCTTGCCGCAACAACAACATTATCAGTACAAAGAAACCTAAATACTATTTTTCTAAATTTTCGGCACCGTCTGTCTTGAATATTGCTTAAAACACGAGTACTCCAGGTTCTATATAGCTTGGGCACTTTTTTGCCCATGTATCCAATAATTGCAGTGTTTCGTAAATAGAAGATTGTACCACTTAAAGTCAATGGAAAATAAATATAAAAGATCACAGAAGGAATTGATGTTCCATTGCTTTATACCATTAAAATCAAGATGGCGTAAATCGACTATGTAAGCTGTATATAGGGATTATTGTCTCTACAGCATGTAGTAGCTTTAGCATCTTCTGTTCAAAGTTGATACCTATTTGTATATTTGTATTTATATTCATACTTATTTAAGGAAAAAGGGGGCCTACTGCCTTGCTAGAGACATGATAATATTCTATTAAATTAAATAATCATATTATTTAAAGTGACAGGACATCAATTAAATATAGCATTTGTTTCTATCTCATATCATTTTATATTTAATATGAGCTTTCTCATAAGATGCATTTTACGCTTAGAGGTAAAATATATTCTAGGTGCCGGTCATGCCGTGTATATACATGTCTCATTGATTATAAACCCTACTAAATTCGATCCTTAGGTTGCTCTGGGATTCCTATATATTTATCTTCCTTGTCCGTAAGTACTGCATCTAATATTCAGAATGCTTCTGTCTATAGTGACTATTTTGACGGCAATATACTTATATTATTTCATATGCTAAAGAACATGCGAATGCTAACAACTTCTTTAAGAGTTCATAACAAAATTGTATTTTTTTAAGAATTAAGTAGGTCAACATCAGGGGCTAGATATCCCCTCAAATCCTTCACTTAAACTTATTATAAAAATAAAATCAATAAAAATAGGGCTTTTTTCTTTTAAAAAAAAAAACAAAAAAAGCCCTTTACTAAAATATCCCTCATACATCGATATTTACTTAAAAAAAACCTTCATGCATTTAAATTGCACTAAAAAAGCCCGCGCTGGTTTTCAGCAGAAGTTACCGTTCGGTTAGAAAGATGGAACCGGAGCTTGTGTTTGAGCTGTTCTCTTATTTTCTACGTATTTAAGTGGATATTTCTCCAATAAAAAAATTCACAGTTAGAAAATTGGAATTTAACGCAACTAAAGAATTGGGCTCCTTTCAAATAAGATTGTTTACGAACTCAAATCTTGCATTTGAAGGGACAACAACACTCGATAAGCACGCTGCTGGAGTAGGCTGAGAAAAACGAGCCGGTTTTCATGATCAATTTAGAAGATCTTTGATCGAAACCTTAATGCTGATTTGGAGAGAAATTTAGGAATTTTAGGAAAAGAGGGATTGGGAAGATTTTAAAACCCTAAATGATACTCACCGAAAAATTCTATTTTTCATCTGTCGCGAGGCTTTTTAGTGCGATTTAAATTCATCGGACGCTCGCCCCGCAATAATGAACATACAAATGAATCTGAACTGTACATCTAACATTGCACACAAGGTTATCCATCAAGACAATCCTGTTAGTTATATGTATGCCCTAGAGGCCATCACTGTACATGAGATGTACATTGTAGTGGATGCTTGGACATATATAGGGAGGACTTTCTTGCTCGACATGATAGTATGCTATCTGGTTACTCTTTATCTTAACATGTACACTGATTGTCTCTCTGTTACATGTTGGTAAAGCCCCTAGGATGCGTACTTGACTACCTAGATTATGATGGAGATCGTACTAGTGGGACAAAGGTAGTCTATGAGTACATCCTTTAATGTCCCTAGTCGTGGGTGTATCGAGACGGGACACCGATATACCAGAGTAGACTAGCGTATACCTTCTCGACCCATGTAGATGGGCGATGGATGATCCCATATCCATTGGTGTTTGACATCAGAGATGATATACGTGTGATCAGTAGAGACTGGGTACACTGGACGGACTCGCCGAGAACTCCCAGATGGTATTATACCTCACGTCAGATGGCAGTTCTCTGGTGACACTGATACAGGTTAGTCTGTCGACCCGAGATCGTCATAGAGTTTTGTGTGATTCCCACTGTGCTTTGATTTCTACCTTACCACGTTCATGAGAACGTGAAAAACGGTGGTTTTTGGGTACAGTCCCGAGTCACATGGAGGAAATGAACGATAGGAGGGGATTCGTCTCTCCCGGTATTGGGGGTTGATATTGCGCTGTGCTCGATTGGCTATAACAGGAAAGTCCCTGGCCATGGCTGATTCAGAGATTTACTGGTAAGTGTTATCAGTAGTTTCTCGACCCATTATGAGCCTCATATCGGCACGACTTATCGAGTTACTGGGGTCTGACGTTTACCACCACTAGACGAGATATGCAACATATCAGACGAAGAGACCGGACTGTACGGTAAGTGTTACTGATTGGATTCGCAGGAGTATGGGCAGGCTTGCTTGTTGATCTTCTGATCGCTCAATACCCGGATGGCCGTTACGTTTAGCACGCCTCTTGCGGCTTGTGGGTGTTTGATATGATCATCACCTATTGCCGGCGTATTAACGAGTCTTTAGAGTCCTACACAGAGGTTTCCTGGCTTTGGCGAAATGGAGTAGGAGCATATATAAGATATGTGCGGGACCGAGATTAATACGAGTATGTGATACCGTATTCTATTCTCGCGATTTGTATCATCGGTCGGTTATATGCGATATACCCCGGGTTATCGAATCAAGTGTTGATTCGATAGATTGATACACATGATATTAGTCGGTTATATGAGATATGACCGGATCATTAAATCAAGTGTTGATTTAATGATTTAATGTATAATTATATATTTGATATATTACTTTACATTAACTAGTACTGGCTCACTTAAGTTTTCTTTTCTCACTTGATTTTGTGCACATGATATATATGCGATATATATTAATGCACAACTATTGTGTCATGATTGATGCCACATGCAACATGGGTGTATGAGACTTACACCATGGTTATAATAATGATAAGGTTTTTATTTATTTACGTAATTCACAAATTATTGGAAATTGTCACATGCTTGGAAGCTTGGAGAAGCTTGTAGCATCTTTGACTTGGTCCACTAGTTTTGTTTTATCTGTAGATATTTATTAACCTAACCATTATTGTAACCCATGGTTTATTCTCTACATGAGTTAGTATATGACACTAACTCACCCATGGTTGCTATTCTCACCTCATTAGTTCATTCTCTTTCTCTATCTTCATCTTCTTCATCCTTGAGATAAATCTCTCTAGCTTTTGAAATGGTGAGAAAATAATATGAGAAAAAGAAATCTGAAGAGAGCCCACTTGCTACTTCATCATCCTACACACTTGCTTGGGTAGTTTAGGGTGTTTGCTTCACCAATTTCACAATTAGTGAAGAGATAGCATGAGCTTGAGTCTCCTCAACGTAGATCATCTTCGGTCTCAAAGATTTCGAGCAAGCTTGTTCATTTCTCCGGGAGGACCCATACTAGAGTTCGGGAGATCGATACTCGCAGCGAAGGGACTACTACACGGAGCTTTAAAAGTGAAGGACCGGTCTACAAAGGTTGTATTCCTCATTCACTTAGTGTAATGGTAGATTACATGTTAAATTGTCTAGTTACTCTAGCTTGATCCTGGCTCAGGATTGATTAGAACCTTAGTTTTTTTTTAATTTGGCATGGTAGTTGCTGTGAAAACCCAGTAGGGTGCTAAGGAATCCCAACAATGGTATTAGAGCCGGGCTAGAGTATTAGACGATGTGTGCTAGATTACGAAACCAAAACATCTCCGAAACGTGAAACATCGAGACCCGGTTTCTGTCGTTTTTAAAATGACCCCTTAAAATTATTTAAACAAGTGCAGAATGTTTTATGAGATACAACATGAACACAGAAGGAATTCGAGGCATGTTGCTCGAAAAATGGCCGGCGACTTTGGTGAAAATTCCGGTGAGCTCGGGTCCTTTAGGGGATTTTGGCCTCGAATTTCTATTGTGTTCCAGTGACTTGATTTTGATGTTTCAGGTGTTGTTTGTTTTTGCTAATTTTGCATGTGATGTAATCTTACACTATAAACAATTCGGAGTGTTTCGTATTCGTAGTTTAACATTGCTTTTGGGTTTTCACAAGTTGTCTAGGCGAAATTAAAAAGTTCGATCGAATGTCAAAAACCCATTTTTCCAAGTTTAACGTATTCAAAAAAACATGCAAGTAATTCTGTGGACCCTCTAGAAGAATGAAACCCTAACTCGACTTTTTGGATCGCGGAACTGCGGTCATACCCTAGGGTTTGCCGCAGTTCCGTGCCGACATGAGTGAGGCTTGGGTTTGCCCTTCTAGGGTTGGTCCATAGATACTGTGGTATGTTCGGGGTATTATTAAAACTGTGCTCAAGTGTTGAGCTGTCGGGAAATTGTGGGATTTTGATTAATCGATCGAAAAGTTTAACGTCGTCCGGATATGATGGGATGAGATACAATAATTGGAATCTATCTAGTTGCATGCAAGTTTAACATTTCAGCCTCGGACGGAATCGGGAATCTTGTTGAATTACCCGACTTCCTTTGAAAAGTGTTTTCATGGTTGAGGCCTAAATGTAAAATTTGCATTGTAAGGCATGAAATCCAGAATATGTGATATTCCGGGTTTATGATTTCTAAGGGCAGTGCGGATTCCAATTGTTGTAGTTTTTCACTTTCTTTTCTGCGACCGTAAGTGTAATATGTCGTGTATCGCCGGTTTCGTTGCTATATGTCAACGATAATTGGGATACGCATATTTACTTACGTTGATGACATGTGATGTTATGTGTTACTGGGATATGTTATATTGGATCGTCGTGTTTGAATAGCCGGGTTTTTTTATGTGAGATGGGAGTTTTTCATTTTCATTCATCTAAAATTCAATGTATGTAATATTCTTTTATTGGGGCACTTCCGGGTTGAGGATGATGTCACCATTGTATATTATTTACTTTTCCGCATTAGGATAGACCCAAGGAGGGAAGCACAAGTAACCGGGTTCTAGAGTCCAGTGGGAGACCATCTCGAGGCGTCGAGTCCGAGTCTCCTAACTCTAGAATTGGTAGGGTTGCTTGCCGCTCTAGTAGGGGTCAAGGGATGTGGGTTTGGCTATCATCACGACCGTGGAATCCGTGTTTTATACGGGCTTAATATAAAACCCGAAAATCCTAGTATATCCAATATTTCATATGTTGTTTTCTGCTGCGATATCTGTGATGTGATCATTTGATATATTAAGATAGATGTTGTATATAATTTATATGATATATTATATAGACGTTGTTTATGTTTTACACCCGCGCTGGCCCTACCCCGCTCTGCCGTTAGTTACCTAACCTAACGGTGTATGACGGGACATCGAGGCGAATGCGGATGGCATAACCGTACGTTGTATTTATCTGTGATGTTTAGGTAACTTAATATGATGTGATTTCATTAATGAGATTAATGAAAGAAAAGAAACCTAAAGATATTGTAGAAACTTGTTTTAAAAACTGGTAGCTCTAGTTCTTGCTTTGCATAGAGGTATTCCTTGTAGAATATCCAGCACCTTATTCGATAAGGAAAGAGCCGAGATCCCTTCACCGGGAGTGGCCTCTTTAGCGAAACTAGAAGATACTACAAATTTGGTTTGTCTTTTAATTGCTTTTATAGTTTTTGCTTTGCATAGTGGTATTTGTGAAATATCCTGCACCTTATTCGATAAGAAAAGAGCCGAGATCCCTTCACCGGGAGTGACCTCTTTAGCAAAACTAGTAAAAATCTCAAAAACACTCCCTTTCAAAATCACTTGATTCTACAATGATATCAAGTTCATTACGCAAAAGGTTTTCTTAAACACCTGTCGTAGCCTTCCGTCATTTCAGATAAGTACTTCATAGTATTCGTGCTACGTTTGTTGACCCCCGTCAAGGCATAGTGTGCGGTAGCTATTTATGCTTATCTGCAAAAGCATATGATGCGATTGAGTTAGGGTAGTCGTGCGACCTTGTTGACCTCCGTCAAGGGTCGTGCGGATGGGTTTAATTCAATCATGAAATGTTCGGGTTGAACTTGACTAGTAGCCTATGGTTTGTTGACCTCCATCAATGTCATAGGATGCTAGGGGCAAAATATTATCGGGAATTTCAAGTGTTGAAATTTGCAATGAGATTGCATACCTTTTATGAGATAGTTGGATCACTGCGAGTAAGAGTTACTCCTGGGAGAGTTTTGAACATTACAATTACCCGATCAAGTAGGTGTCTAGAAAGGTGTCAACGGGGTTACGCTCCTGGGAAAATGAGCTTTATTTTAATTAGGTTCATGCGAAAGCACGGGGAACCTCCCTCAAAGTACCGGCACTGGCCTGGCTGAAAGATTGGCGAAATTGTAGGGTGTAATTAATCCCGGCTAGTCTTTCCTTTTAGGGTTTGGAAGAAGATTTGATAAAAACAATGGGAGCAATCCTGATTAGATAAAATAATAACCAATCTAATATTGCAAGAGCATACGCTAAGTGTTTTCTTCTCTCTCTCTCCACGTAGCGGCCATGTCACGCCTTAATCAAGATAATAATATGGATGTATTGACCGAACCGGCTTGTTATACTGTGCTGGGGAACGTTGGTCCCGCTCCAACTTATAATTGTTATAAGACCGAGCAGGAAATAGGGGATTACCAGGATTCCCGTGCCGCCCAAACGAAGAAAATGCGTGATGATGCATCTTCTTCGGGTGTGTTCATTACAAAGAACAGTTTCTCAGTGTACTCTACGTCCTGGGTATGAGATACCGTATTCTATTCTCGCGATTTGTATCATCGGTCGGTTATATGCGATATAGCCGGGTTATCGAATCAAGTGTTGATTCGATAGACACATGATATTAGTCGGTTATATGAGATATGACCGGATCATTAAACCAAGTGTTGATTTAATGTATAATTATATATTTGATATATTACTTTACATTAACTAGTATTGGCTCACTTAAGTTTTCTTTTCTCACTTGATTTTGTGCACATGATATATATGTGATATATATTAATGCACAACTATTGTGTCATACTTGATGCCACATGCAACATGGGTGTATGAGACTTACACCATGGTTATAATAATGATAAGGTTTTTATTTATTTAGGTTATTCACAAATCAGTGGAAATTGTCACATGCTTGGAAGTTTGGAGAAGCTTGTAGCATCTTTGACTTAGTCCACTAGTTTTGTTTTACTTGTAGATATTTACCATTATTGTAACCCATGGTTTATTCTCTACATGAGTTAGTGTATGACACTAACTCACCCATGGTTGCTATTCTTACCTCATCAGTTCATTCTCTTTCTCTCTCTTCATCTTCTTCATCCTTGAGATAAAGCTCTCTAGCTTTTTGAAATGGTGAGAAATAATATGAGAAAAAGAAATCTAAAGAGAGCTCACTTCCTGCTTCATCATCCTACACACTTGCTTGGGTAGTTTAGAGTGTTTGCTTCACTAATTTCACAATTAGTGAAGAGCTAGCATGAGCTTAAGTCTTCTCGACGTAGATCATCTTCAGCCTCGAAGACTTTGAGAAAGCTTGTTCATTTCTCCGGGAGAACCCATACTAGAGTTCGGGAGATCGATACTCGCAGCGAAGGGGCTACTACACGGAGGTTTAGAAGTGAAGAATCGGTCTACAAAGCTTGTATTCCTCATTCACTTAGTGTAATAGTAGATTACATGTTAAATTGTCTAGTTACTCTAGCTTGATCCTGGTTTAGGATTGATTAGCACCTTAATTTTTTTATAAAATTTGGTATGGTAGTTGCTGTGAAAACCCAGTAGGGTGCTAAGGAATCCCAACAAATCCATCTATAATATCAATGCAACACAAAACATCAACGTGAATATCATGTTCGTAGACCCGTCTGATTGTACATATAGCAACCGGTCAGATTATACCGCGCTATGAAATTCACGGTCGTAGAAGCTAACATATGTACTGAAAACTACGGATTCAAAATTTCAATCGATTAAAACTTGCCGCATTGGCCCCAAGTACAAACCAGTACTCAAACAAATCTGGGCCAAAACCAAATATCCCAAAAATCACATTTCCATATTCTAGAGCACCAGAAGAAATTTGGGGCACAACGGCCCAAGGTTGACCGCGGAACCGCGGCCAAATGCCATGTAAGGCGGCGGTTCCGCGGCCAAACTTTGGGTTCATGTGCTCCAATTTCTTTGTGGCTTCTAGTATTGCCTGCACATAATTTTAAGGTAATCTGAATAATTTTTTGAACAACATTAAAATTCGAACAGCAAACATAGTTTTGGAAATGCGATTCGGAAAAATTCGTCGATCGAAACTCTAAATAAGTGCAAACTAGCTAGTTAAGGTTTATGAAGTGGTTTTGATACAATGTTGGGATCCGGTGCCCGCGCCGCGGAAACCGCGGCCGAGATGGAAGCGAAAACAAAAATTTACGCCAGCACCGAACATCCGTAAAACCCAGGATTCGATCCATAGACCTAAACTAGCTAACTATAAGTGCAAAGGGTTGAGAAACTACAAGTTTTGTCGCGTGCCCACCTAATTGTGCAAGACCCCTCCAAGCTTGTAGCTGCCGGGATCGCGCTTGAAGATCGACCACCCTGGCCGAAGACGATCCACCCGAGAGAAACCGGAGGAGCCTCTAACCGATGATCGAAACTCGCTAGGTGTGGATGGTCGGTGATGTAGAAATTTTTCACTAAAAAGTTTCTCTCATGAACCATGCTAAAAAAGAGAGCAAGAAGAAAGAGAAGAGGTTTGCTCTCATGAAGCATGAACTCACAAGATAAAAGAATCATCATCATCCAACAAAATGAAAAGAGAATGGCTACATAAATAATACAACCATGAAGCAATAGTGCACCAATAATGCACATCACAATCCAAGCCATTCCTCATCACCATGCTTCATTAAACCCCATTTTCCACCTCATTTCCTTATTTGATTTTCCAAATGAAAATCAAGTATGAGGTGTTTTTCTTCTAGAAATATTCTCGTATAAATACATAATACTTCACCTGGTATATATATCGCTAAATATATGCGTATCCGTATAAAAATACGGATAGCACCAAAGAGAGAAAATGAATAGTGAATAATAATACTAAAATATATGTATCAAAATACACATATAAATTATTAAATCAAAACCTGATTTAATAATCCGGTTTAATCCTAAGTCGGCTAGTATTATCAACCGCCCAATTAAAGTCCGTGTATCACGTACACGTATTTAATCGGATCCCCTGCATGTACCAACATACAGCTCCTACATCTATCGCCTGAACCGGGAAAACCCTCTATGTGGGACTCTAAAGAGTCGGCAATACGCTGATAGTGGGTTTAGCCACAAGCATGTCAATGGCACTAGCTGTACGTAACGGCTACGCGGGTACTTATCGAAAGGGTGGTCGACAATCAAGTACGTTCTTACCCTATTGAGCCTGAATGTGACAATCTCCGTACAGTCCGGTATTTTCGTCAAAGAGTATCGCATATCGGGATTAGAGGGTGGAAAACGTCAAACCCCTACAAACTCGATAAGCCGTGTCTGAGTCAAGCTCATCACCAACTGAGATACTACTGATCAACCAGTAAATCTCATCCACCGTGGCCACGGATTTCTAGTGATTGCTGACTTAACACAGCGCGACATCGACTCCTTATACCAGGAGAGACGAATCCCTGACAATCGAACACTACCTCCATGTGGCTCGGGATTGTATCCAACTAAAACCTGTTTGCACGACTCCTTTGGGCCGTGGTAGGGTAGTAATCAAAGTACAGTGGGAACTCACACAAGACAAATGACGATTTCAGGTCAAATGACTAACCTATACTCATGCCACCTGAGAACTTCGATCTGACGATAAATATAATACCATCTTGAAGTTCTTGGTGAGTCCGTCCAGTGTACTCATCTCCAGTGAGCACTTGTATACTATCTTAGGTGTCACAACACCAATGACTTGTGACATCGGCCACCGCCTCTCGTCGCGGTCTAGAAACATATACACTAGCCTACTCCGGAATATTGATGCCCAATCTCAATACTCTCATAACTAAGGACATTTAAGGATGTGCTTATGGACAACCTGGCTCCTACATATATGATCGCCATCATAATGCTGGTCGTCAAGCAACAATCCTACGGGCTTCATCAATGATGAAGATAAACCAGATAACATACTATCATTTCGAGTAAGACTGTCATACCTGTATAGATCCTTTCTCAATTATCATAATTGTCTACTTGCAATCATAATAATTGCTTTGAGGGCACTATATCCAACACTTTCGAAGCCTCAAGACCAGACGTCTGAAGTTCAGACGTCTGGAAACGCTATGTTGTTTTGAAGACTCGTGGGTAGACGTCTGCACTTCCTTCATCAGGCATCCGCGCCATCATGGGCCGGATATTTGTTAGTTGGGAAATTAGTTATTTAAATATATCTTTTCTAATACTATATATAATGTAGTATTTTGTAACCCTAGATATTTTGAAAGAACCCTTTTGTTATTTATAAGAGATAGGGTTTTGAGGGATTTGTAATCCGTCCACCGGTATTGTACTCCTCCATATTTGGTGATTAATAAAAGCTTCGTCTTCGCCTTTTGGTTAGTACTTTTATTTTCTATTTGCGTGTGGTTTGTTTTGTGGTTTCTTCTCTATCGTTTGCATATCTTCGTGATCGTCTTGCCGCAATAACATTATTAATACAAAGAAACCTATATACTATTTTTCTAAATTTTCGGCACCCTCTATGTTGAATATTGCTTAAAACACGAGTACTCCAGATTCTATATAGCTTGGGCACTTATTTGCCCATTTGTCCAATAATTGCAGTGTTTCGTAAATAGAAGATTGTACCACTTAAAGTCAATGGAAAATAAATATAAAAATCACAGAAGGAATTGATGTTCCATTGCTTTATACCATTAAAATCAAGATGGAACTATTACAGGGATTATTGTCTATACAACATGTAGTAGCTTTAGCATCTTTTGTTCAAAGTTGATACCTATTTGTATATTTGTATTTATATTCGTACTTATTTAAGGAAAAAGGGGGCCTACTGCTTTGCTAGAGTCTTGATAATATTCTATTAAATTAAATAATCATATTATTCAAAGTGACAGGACATCTATTAAATATAGTATTTGTTTCTATCTCATATCATTTTATATTTAATATGAGCTTTCTGATAAGATGCATTCTACTCGTACAGGTAAAATATATTCTACTCGTGCAATTTATATGTACATGTCTCATTGAATATAAGCCCTACGAAATTCGATCCTTAGGTTGCTCTAGGATTCCCATATATTTCTCTTCCTTTTCCGTAAGTACAGCATCTAATATACGGAATACTTCTGTTCTATAGTGACTATTTTGACGGCAATATGTTTATATTATTTCAGATGCTAAAGAACATGCCCGTGGAGTTCGAATGCTAACAACTTCCTTAAGAGCTCCCGACAAAATTGCATTTTTTCAAGAATTAAGTAAGTCAACATCAGGGGCTAGATATCCCCTCAAATACGTCACTTAAACTTATTATAAAAATAAAATCAATAAAAAAAATAGGGCTTTTTTCTTAAAAAGAAAAAGGAAAAAAGCTCTTTACTAAGGACCCTCATACTTCATATTTACTTAAAAATTCCTTAATGCATTTAAATTGCACTAAAAAGCCCCCGCACTAGTTTTTCAGCAAAAGTTACCGTTCGGTTAGGAAGATGGAACCGGAGCTTGTGTTTGAGCTGTTCTCTTATTTTCTACATATTTAGATGGATATTTCTCCAATAAAAAAATTCACAGTTAGAAAATTGGAATTTAACGCAACTAAAGAATTGAGCTCCTTTCAAATAAAATTGCCCACGAACTCAAATCTTGCATTTGAAGGGACGACCACACCCAATAAGCACGCTGCAGGAGTAGGCTGAGAAAAACGATCCGGTTTTCATGATCAATTTAGGAGATGTTTGATCGAAACCCTGATGCTAATTCGGAGAGAAATTTAGGAATTTTAGGAAAAGAAGGGTTGGGAAGATTTTAAAACCCTAAACGATACTCACCGAAAAATTCTATTCTTCACCTGTCGGGAGGCTTTTTAGTGCAATTTAAATGTATGGAAAGTCTTTTAAGTAAAAATTAAGTATGGATGGGATATTTAGTAATTAGCGAAGTATGAGAAGTACTTTTGGTTAAAACCCCTAAAAAAAATAAATAGATAATTTATCTTGCATAAACTTGCATTGCTTTTCATTACCTCTCTGAAGCTAATTATTATTTGTTGATCAAGTCTCTTTCTGCGTGCATCGCCGATTCAATTTAGTAATGCAATAATTGATTACTGAAGAAGACCAAGTCAACCAATCAAGAACATAAATCAGGAAGTGACTATCATATTTTTCTGCAGCCGCAAGAGCCCAGAGGTTTCTATGCATATACGTGTACTATCAAACACTAAAGATATAAAATAAAATAAAAAATTTAATGGAATATAGTTATATTTTTGTGCTAGTTTGGTGGTTAATACTTATATAAACGCACAAGAAGATATATATATCTTTGTTTGTTGCTTTGATGGAAAACATTATTATATTATAAATAACATTGGATATGACACCCACAAAGAATTAAACCAATGAACTTCTATTTTGAAAAGAAAAGTTTTACTATAATGTCATGCTCATCTAATTTTATATTTTGTATGTTAAAAGTTTCTGATGGTGTAAGAAAGTCGACCTTATATAATTTTACCTAGTATTTTGACGTGCAACTTGTTTTTACTGTGTATCTCTTAAATTTTATATGTTCTTACGTTAAACCAACTGCCTTCATCTTTCGTAAAAAGAGATCATGTGCAAAACACATAACTTTGTGTTAATAAATACTCCCAACAATCCAAACAATTTTAAGAATTAGTTTCATCCATTTACAATTTCTTAAGCTAACCAAAGCTTTGGTTATTGAAGGATTAAATTATGATGTGTCTGTATATAATGGGAAAGGCTAATTTACTCACAGGCCATAACCAGCTTAGTTATGTCTTATGAATAATTACTTTATTTGCCACTCATGTATGAATAAAGGAAGGGTATTTTTGTCATCTACAAGAAGAGAATGATTGATAATCTTTCTAATTAATTAAGGAATTGATTAAAACAAAGAGAGAGAAAATCTCATTGGATTTTTATAAGATTTTCTATTTTCTCTATCTCCCTGTAAATGAGAAAAAAATATATATTTTTTATCCATATCGTGAGGAGCAAATTCGTGATTATCCACGTAATGTACTGGGGGTAAATTAAAATTCCCCTTACATAATTAGTATGTTTATGTTAAAGTTCTACCTCCACGCCCACAACAGCTGGTAATAAATAAATAAAATATGAAAGAATGGTTATTGAAAAGTAAAACGCTTGGGCATCATTTGACAAAAAGGTTTAGGTTTCGAAATCATTATTCTTGTGGTTTTGAGGATAGACTCCAAATATTATAACCGTGATTTGTTTGACAATCAAAATAGAGTTTCTCAAACTGTACTTTCAAAAAATTTTGAGAACTTTGAAACCTCATTTTCTTAAACCCCAAAGACGGGATATTCCTAAAGTTTCAAGCCAATTTCTTTCTCAAAAGCTATTTTTAAATAGAAGTTTGGTTAGAAGGCCAAGTTGCCAAATGACTCTAAATTTTGGAGGATCCTATTTTTACAGAACAACGGTTTGCATATATGCAAAAACCATACTTTTAAACTAGGGATGCTAAACGAGCTGAACTCGAGCGAGCTGGGGTCGGCTTGTTTAGTATTGGTTCGGCTTGAGTTTGATCCCGAGCTAAAACATTAGGCTCATGTTCATTTTTTTAACGAGCCAAGATCTTAACGAGCTAACAAGCCCTTATCGAGCTGATATTTGAAACTCATTTTTTATGATTTTGCGCTCAATTTCTTCGAATTGGAGCTCGATATTTTTGATTTGTAGAGATTTTCTTATAGGACTTCCAAAAAGAACCGTTGTTTGAGGAGGTTTAAAATTTTCTTTTGAAGGTTTCATAGTTAGGGGTAAAGACCTCGAGTTTGAGGTTGAGAAAAGGAGCTCAAGTTTTCTTTAAGTCGAAAACATGAACTTCTCGTCTGGTATGAGGAGAGAGGAGTAAAAATAAAAAATTATGTATATAATATGTGATGTTGGATTGGGTATTCGGTAATATTAGGTTATTGTGTATGAGTTTAATATTTAAAATATATATTATAAATGAACCGAACCCGAGCTGTTAACGAATGAGCCAGGTTCAGCTCGAGTTCGACTCGTTTACCTAACGAACTAGGATTTTGGCTCAAGTTCAGTTCATTAACAAACATACAAAACTTGGACGGACCTTTATTGAGCCGAATCCGAGTCAAACCCGAGCCAGCTCGGATCGATTAGCACCCCTGCTTTAAACCAAAGGGTTTGGAAAAACCTTGGTGCATACAAGGCCGTAAAATTGCAATTAGCCCAATTATAATCTAACTTCCTTTTTATGCTAAAACACATTAAAACAAAGGGCTTTTCTACAAAAGCGCCGACCAAAAAGCATGGTCGAATCCGCTCCACTCTCTCTCTCTCTCTCTCTCTAAGAATTCAAGCAAGAGTAGTAATTACTTTTCAATTTTGGGAACGCGCTTTCGTCCCTATTTAATTTGTTACGTCAACCAATAAAAATCCCATATTTTCTTATTCCTCCTTCAACTCTTCAATCAATCGATGGAAAGATACTTTTGAGGCTTCGATCTCCGTTTCGCTCACCGCTGGATCAACGAAAGCGGCCCCTCACCATTTCCCTCTCTCCTTCGTCTCTGCCCTCTTCTCTTTTACAGGCACCAACCTCTTTTGATCGAGCTGAATCCGTTGAATTTTGGGTTATTTAGGGGGAATCCTCAATTGGGCACCTCTTTATTTTGAGATTGATTCGTAAAGGTGAGAGCTTTATTGTTTTTAGGCCAAAATCAGTAGAGGTGCGTGAATTTAGGGTTGGGGGGCTATGGAATCGAGAAATGAAGTGAAAGATGTGGGTTTGGGAGCAAGAGAAGGGGGATTTAGATCTAAATTGAGGGGTTTTGGGAGCTTTGGGAGTAGTTTTGGTGGTAAAGATATGCTCTTTAGAGCAGATAAGATTGATCTGAAGAGCTTGGATGTTCAGCTAGAGAATCAGCTGAACAAAGTGTATAACAAAGGGAAGGGTGCTAGTATTGAGAGGCCCAAAGAGGAATGGGAGATTGATTTGTCGAAGCTCGAGATTCGATACGAGGTGGCTCGAGGGACTTATGGTACTGTTTATAGAGGCACTTATGATGGCCAAGATGTTGCAGGTATTATAGTTGATTCCTTTTACTTGGTACTAGCTGTCTACCTATAGGTGCATTATGTTGCTTTTGGATGTGATTACATATAATTTCATGTTTAAAGTTTGATATCATATTTATTTTTCTCATCAATTATGAATGTTTGAGATATTTACTTACAATGAATGAGCAACGAGAATTCCTAAATGCACGGTGCTTATAATGACATTGATATCCGTCGTATGATTGAGTCCGCTGCTTTAATTTGACGTTTATAGTCTCAAGCACAATGAATTGAGCAAAGTTTTTGTATCATTTTTTGGTGTGCATAGAACTTTAGATTGCTAATGGTATCCAATGTCACTAGCATTTTGGATTTCTGATTAATGATTTATTTGTGTGAGTACTAAGGAAAGTACGAAATGTGTTGGATTCAGGATGATTAGTTTGATGCGTTAACAAAGTCCATGAAAGGTTTGCTAAAGTAATCTTTATCATATTAATGTTACGGTTCATCTTCATAACTTCCCCTTATCAAATTCTTCTTTCTATTTCCTTGTCCTGGAAGATTTCTGTTCTCTTTTATTGCTTCTGTTTCCTTCTAACCTTCTTTTGTCCTTTTTTCCTTTAGTAAAACCACTGCACTGGTAAGAAGAGAATGGTTTTGCCATAGTGAAGTAACATAATAGCCAAGGAAGTTTAGGATCTGTGAGCAATATCTGCTTATATGATGCATCGATGCATGTTACCCATGGAAAGATTATTTTTGGGACTGAAAAAGTTACCTAGCAAGGGGGAATATTGGCTAGATTACAACAATAGTAGAGATGGATAGTCTCATAATTTATGTGCTCCTGAATTTTACCTCTGATAGAGCTACCCATGCGATAGTGAAATCACAAACTAAAGATTTTTAACTGCTGCTTTTCTTTGAGAGGAACTGCAGCTTTGGATTCGAAGGGATTAAAAACTTTCCAGAAATACATTTAGACAGAGATTGCAAGATAGATATAGATGCCAACATAATAATTTTAGTGCTTTTCACTAGAGGTTAATAGAGCATATCATCTCATGTTCGAGCATTTAAGCGATAGACTGCCACATATGTGCCTTACCTCTTAGTTTTTATGTTGTTAAGTTCTACGTTTAAATTAACTTTAGGCAGAACAAGATATCTTTAGTGAATCATATTCCTGGATTTTGTGTGACTTCATTAGGCTTGTGGAATCAAAAAATTCTGTATACATTTTGGCAGTGTTACAGATTGCGCTAGCCAGCTGGATTGCAGAGGCGTCACTTAGCGCCTAAGCAGGTTTGCTATTTTAAAGATATATTAATATATGCATAAAACCAGCAAAAAGTACATGAATAATCAAGTACAATTATGAAGATTACAACAATATGAAAATACAGTATCGAGAAATAAATTGAGCATGCATGCCATTGAGTGCTTATCATCTAAAACTTAGTAAATATACATTAAATTGGTTGGATAACATTGGACCTGCCTATTTTGATGAAAACCAGGCCGAGTTGGAAGTGCAAACAGTTTCTATGAGGAGAGAGAAAGGGGAGCACTTTCAACAAGAAGAGAGAAGTTTAGTATGTAACTTCAGTTTCGACTCGCATGATTCCATATTGTATTGCCGACCTGCTTAAAATCTGAGCTAGCCTTTCTAATTATTGCTTCCACATATGCAGCGGCCTAGAATGCTTTTTAAAACATCGGATTTTGGAGATGTCTGTGAAACTTGCTATTAAGTAGTCGTTTAAGATGGATGACTCTATACATGATTATATAGGCTGTTTGGCCCCTGTTCACCCTAAAAGGACCATACTTTCCTCAGTTCTCTCTCATTTAGATAGATCAAATGCTAAATGTTAATTATAGTTAATTCTGCTCATGTTTTGCAAAAGGGAGAAAATATTTTCCATACCTAAATTATCCATCCATGAAAACAAACTTCTAAAAAAATCACCAGTCTCTTGTTTTGCAAAAGTGAATGGACGCCAATGGCGCACATATAGGACCTATGCAATCGAAAGAGTTTGTTAAAAATAATCTTGTAAAACGAAGATACCGATCCCTACTCTTCTATAATAAGTTTACCCATTTACATTTAATATTCTACCTCACCCATTAACACACTAGAGATCCATTCTTACGTGTTCTACACATGCAAAAACTCGCCTCCTAAACCAGAATTCCTCGTTAGATTTTCAAAAGACAAACCAAATTCTAGCCCCCAGCTTACCATCTTTAGGACCTAGTCCATTCATTCATTCATTCTTTCTTTCTTCTGGAAAAACTTAAAAACATATTGGCAATCATATTAAGCCTACCAATGAATTAGATAAATTCTTGCTGGAAAGGATAAGACCAGACGAATTGGATGCATCATTAATTTAATGATAAGATCGGAACCATTTCTAATATTCTAGGTGTTTCCTTTTATCGAGAGAAGTCGGATGTATTTGCTTATGAAGATCTGTTTCGCCAGGTTCTTTTAATGAGTTTTGGTAAGCTAAGAGTATGAACAAATTTTTACCCAAAAAAAGAGTATGAACACATGGAATAATCATGTAAGGAGTCTTTTTTATATTTTAAAACCTAGTAACTTTTTGCTAGTATTTTGCATAGATTCCTATCTGTTGGTCTATCTATTTATGGACGTAACACACACCTATGGTAAGTATTATACATTAATACTAACACCCACCCACGCCCACCTATGGCAAGTATTACACACACACACACACACACACCTATGGTAAGTATTATACATTAATACTAACACCCACCCACACCCACCTATGGTAAGTATTATACATTAATACTAACCATATTCTTTGTTCACATAACTATGGTAAGTATTATACATTAATACTAACCGTATTCTTTGTTCCTCCGCACAAATGAATACACATGACTTAATATATGCATCTTATTTATGTTTTCCACTTTATTAGTGTGGCCCACAACATCCTTTGTTCGCCATACACATCTGCATTCTTAAATCTTGCTTACTAAACATTTATGGAATTTTTTGCTCTATTTGCAAACTAAGTCATTCTACTTTATGTATTGAGATGAACTTATTTTATCCACTATAAACTACTGCTATCATGCAATGCATTGATTTGTACTTTCTATATCTGGATTTTATTAGATTATGATTGACGGGGATGTGATTTCAAGTGGCACTTTTGTATATTTTGTCTTGGAAATGAACTCAATTCCCTATCGCAAATGATTCCATCTTCCATCTTGGTTTATCATCTTTTCAGATCTTTGGGGAAATTCAAGGCTTTGCTCCCCAATTTGTTCTCATTGTGCTACCTCCTAATTTAAGAGTTTTTGCATGTTATTAAACAACCGACGTGTCTACCTCATCATCATCATCATTTAAGCCTTTTCCCATCCAAATAGGGTCGGCTATGAAGCAAAGCTAGTAATAATTGACATATAGAACTGGCTGTTGACCTGACTTTAATCATCTCCAAATAAGTACCAAATTTTCTAGTTCAAAAAACTATGATGAGGGAGGGGCTCGTCATAGTGCTAGATGACCATTTGCCCTCCTCCAAACTCTCATAGACGGTGGAAAATCCTAAAAGGAGAAAAGATGATATATTACTATATGGAATTATGTTCAACTCTAAGGCAAAACCGACGTGTCTACCTGATAAAAAAAATTGTCCAGACTTGGAATCTTTTGTTGTTCCATCCTTATAAACTTACTAGATCCTGAGCAGGCATATAACCTCATAAACATTATAGTGTTGTTCCCTAAGTCTTTTCTCGCTCCTTGTGTCTGATTGTCCTATTATATTATTTCATGGTGACCTGAGATTCCTGGGACATAATCTTGAGACATATCTAACATGCACTTCTTTGACCTTCCCTTTTCTTATTATTGCCCGTTCTCCTTGGCACATTGATGCAATATTATTCCGAATAAAAGGATTGATACTATCCCTTTGGTAAAAGGATTAGCAGTCTCGCATGATGTCAGTTCCTTTTATTATATGAAGTTTGTATGAAGTTTTTACCTTCGCCCTGCTTTCTATCTTTTTAACACCATGCAACAATAAAACACCGTTATCCCAAACTTTTTGGGATCATACCATGTCTTATGCCGAACGCATCCCTCCTCTATCTTTGCTTTTGGGAGTTGGGACATGCTTTTGGGGACAGATAACTAAAGAATAAAAGGGAAAAATCTGGCAAAATAATGGGAGGTGCACATTGTGTATTCCCAACCTACAATATTCCCATTAATGTATTTTAAATGCAATGAAGAAATTAAACTGTGTTGCTTTCACAGAACGTGGCAGTCACGGAACAAAAGGTAAGAAAGTAGAAGGAAGGGAGGGGAGGATGTAGTGGGACTTATTTCTTTCCATATTCACTGTCCTGGAATAGTTGGTAGATTTTCTCTTGGTTTTTGTCTCTCACTTTCTTTCAGTACCCAATAGGAAGGAAAATAATTTAGTTCAGTTTAATAAAGTTGGATCTTTTTGTATACTGTGACTTCGATACCGATTTCACAGTTGTTACGTGTAATAATCATAATATGGTAAATTATTATTTAACTGACTGCACAAACTTTTTCTCGGCTGCAAAAGATTGCATTATATATATACCCCCACCCCCCCTCTTGAATATAGTGAAGCTATTGGATTGGGGAGAGGATGGTCTTGCTACAGATGCTGAAACTGCTGCTCTTCGGTCATCTTTTCAGCAGGAGGTTGCTGTCTGGCATAAGCTTGATCATCCAAATGTTACCAAGGTATATATAAAGTATAAACTGTGAGCATTTTTAAATTACCTCATAATATTTCTTCAGACTTTTAAGGCCTCTGCTGCCTCTGCCTGCATCAAAACATCTAATATATAATGCGTGGTTGAAGGATATGATTTTATATCCTAACATACCCCCACAGGTTGCCTCACTCTTATTTTGCTTGGAAACCTAGACCTTTTTTGCACATTGGTATTTTAAACTTCATTGCTTACTTTACTCCCAGTGGGATTGTAATCTGGATTGTTTAGTTGGTATCATTTACGAAATTTCTGCCACTGCACCAAAACTCCAAAGCTATTATGACAGTTTGAGGGATAAATTTTTATTTTCTTACGAGGCTAGATTACACTAAAACGCCCTTAATTATCACTATTTTCCAACTAAATCACCTAGAGTTTTTTTTAATTACAACGAACTCCCTTCTTCTTTAGTTTAAGGAATTTATTTTACTAAATTACCCTTAAATGTAAGCTCTTCTAGGGAGCTTAGTGTAATTTAAAAAAAAAAACGTTTAAGATAGCTTAGCGAAAAACAACGATAGTAAAGGGTGTGTAAGTGTCATATAGCCATTCTTGCAATACGAAAGTTCAGGATCTCTAGTTTTTATGTGCTTATTGGATATAGCATTAGCCTCACGATGTTATGTTGGTTTGTAATTGGATTCTAGCGTTTCACTATTCTTCTATAAATCTTTATTACCTTGTGCATTTTGGTCATAATGATGAAGTAATAGTTTACATATATCATTATTACAGTTTGTCGGCGCATCAATGGGAACTTCAGATCTTAAGATTCCAGCAAAGCATCCGACAAGCGATGGCCAGAACCACCTTCCAGCTCGAGCATGTTGTGTGGTTGTCGAATATGTTTCTGGGGGAACGTTGAAGAAATATTTGATAAAGAATCGACGAAAAAAACTTACCTATAAGAATGTAATTCAGTTGGCATTGGATTTAGCCAGAGGGTTAGTGATACTCTACTTTATTTAAAGGCCAATTTACAAGTAAAATACCCTTAACTAACTCGGTTTATCACCAAAATGTCTTAATTTTTTGTTACGGTCACCCTTCAACGTTTGTTTTAAGGGATATTTTTTGAGATACCCTTAAATTTAGAACTTGGAGGGAGTTTAAATTTTTGATTAACTGATTACCTTAAATTTAGAGGTTGAAGGGATTTTAGTGAAAAAGAACAATTTTTAACGTTATTCTAGTGTAATTCGGCCTTAATTAAATAGAAAATAGTTATGACAGAGAATGCTATAATTTAGTGTTTTTCTCATGTTGTAGATTGAGTTATCTTCATTCAAGAAAAATTGTTCATCGGGATGTCAAGACAGAAAACATGCTGCTTGATTATCCTAATAGAACCCTGAAGATTGCTGACTTTGGAGTTGCTCGTGTTGAGGCTCAAAATCCCAAAGATATGACCGGCGAAACTGGCACCCTTGGATACATGGCTCCTGAGGTAATTATATTTTGAATATGCTAAATTTCACTAAACCACCCTTGAAGAGTGTTTTTCACTAATATACCTTCAAAGACTTTTTTTAAAACTGTAAACTCTGTTAAGGGATTTTTTTTCCTGAAGTATTTTGAATGTTGCATTTTAAGGGAGCTGACCGTAATCAAAGCAATTAAGGTAGTCAACAGATAAACGCCATAGATAAGGGCAGCGTAGTGAAATTTAACTTTATTTATCTCTTCTAAGAAGATCTCATAGACTCATATGATTCCCCAACACACCAAAAATAAAAGGATAAAAAGGGGGAAAATTTACAGGATGTTTGGACTTCTGAAATGAAAAATGTATCATTTTTGTAGAAACTAAGCTACATAGTCATTGTTCTAGTCCCAAGCTCCATAGTCATTGTTGGCTGCTAACAACTTTTGTTGCAGGAATTGATTTCCAATGTGATTCTGTCCTTTGGTTTGGTTCCAAAGGTTTAGGATTTTGAACTGGGAGCTATGATTATATTTTTCAAATATGTAAAATTTGTTAGCGTGGCATGTTTTTTATTTTTTTTAGAAGAGGGATGCTACATTTTGTAGCGGCAACCTATTTCGCTGCATCAGTGTTTTGCTCCACTTTGTAGCTCAATTTCCAAATCCCATCAAACTTGTGCAGCATGTTATTTCATCATAATCTTCCAACACAATAAAGTGATTTCTCCATCGCATAATGTGTTTAATGATATCTAACGACGACTTGTTGTAATCAGGTCCTTGATGGTAAACCTTACAATAGAAAGTGTGACGTGTACAGCTTTGGTATTTGCTTATGGGAGGTTTATTGCTGTGACATGCCATACCCGGATCTTAGCTTCGCTGATGTATCTTCTGCTGTTGTCCGTCAGGTTGATTATTAAAGCTTTTTCTCACATTAATTTTTAAAACCTCGTTTGCATTTGGAGTTGAATTAGGATAACTTCAATATCTGGAGAGTTTTGTAATGTAACCTCAAAGCAAGGTTTAAAATCTCGGTGTCGGATGGTCGCTTTTGGGGAACTGGCAATTTCCGCTGTATAGGCCAGATTGGATCGGAATATTGAATTTATATCGTTTGAGTAAAATAATTATTTATGAATTAGGATTTTTTTTATAAATAAACATTTAAAAGCAAATATAAACAATTTGTCGAATTCTTTTGTAATTAATGATATCTAAACTCTTATCACTTATGTCCCGTAAAACCCAATAATCCATAGTAAACCCATCAAACTATTAATGAATCCATCAACCCCTTAGTAAACTCACTAATCATTAATTAACTTAATATGGAAAACCCCATTATAAAATGGTACACGCAATATTACTTTATCGAATGGTATCGGTCTTCGAACTCGGACGATCATGTTTTGGATCGGAATTGGTCATCTCGGATAAGGATCGACCGAGATTTAAGATCATGTTTCAAAGTCCTTACTTTGTCTGGCTTTGATTTTGGAGTCGGATACACGGGCAACAACATCAAATCTTTTCGGTTTTCAATAAACACCATTGAACTTAGAAAGTCACAACTAAAACCGCTAATCTTTCGTGATTACACTCTTAACACCATTTTGTCGTTAAACAGAATAAGGTGATTTTTATCAAATTGTCCACAAGGGTCTTTTGGAGTTTTATGAGTCACATGAGAGGAACATGTCAACTTGATTAACATTTTGTGGTTTATTCTAGTTTTTCCAAGTTTATTTGTGTTATGAAAACTGTAAAAGTTTTGTAAGTTAACAATAGATATAACGAGGTTATCTCAGAATCATGACCTTTAAACTTGCTGAAATCTTGATCTTCGGTTTTATTGACATTTTATGTAATTATTTTGGCAGAATCTAAGACCTGACATGCCAAGATGTTGCCCCAGCGCTCTTGCAAACATCATGCGAAGATGTTGGGATGCGAATCCAGAGAAGAGACCTGACATGGACGAGGTCGTGAAGCTTCTAGAAGCAATCGACACGGACAAAGGACGCGGCATGATTCCTGAGGATGAGAAAGGTATGTGCTGCCCATTCTTCGGAAAGCGCGGACGGTAATTCCCATAATCGGGTTTCGAATCCATGGACCTAATCGCCTTCTCTGCGATACAAGTGCTTGTCTTCCCATTTTTGGCTTGTTTTCGAATTTGTCGGTCATTGAGCTTCATTTATTTGTGCCGCCTTCAGGCTAACATTGCATTCTTTTTGGCATCATTTGTGATCATTTTTGGGTTCTAAACTTATTGCATCGTTGGTGGGAATACCATTGTCCTTGTAAATGATTTTAACTTGTTATATATTTGTCAATAAAGTTTGTCTGGTGTTGTTACTCTTCAACCTTGGAAAAATGAAGAGTAGTAATAAGCTTAAAGGATGAAATCAAAATTAATCATTACAAGTTTGTGATTCTTTTGCTTGTGTTTTTGACTATAAAAGGGAATGAGAAACTTGATGCTCAGAATATATTTCTGGAATAAATTGAGTTGGCTCTGAGAGTTGTGCAAAGAGAATAGCATCCCAAGCACAAAAGCTTCAACTTTATTGCAAATGTCCACTGAGGTCTCCTGAAGTTATGGAAGTTGAGATTTTGATTCTCCAGCAGCAGAGAGCTGGGACTGGACTTCCATTCAGGAATGATTCTCTCTTGGAGAGGCTGGCTCTGCCCAACTTAAACCACACAGGGCCAACCCTCCTAGTTTACCTTTGCCGTGTGCTGTGTAGCGCAGAGCGGCGTTATGGTATATTGCAGCACCGTCAACCTAATATAATATATTAGTTTAATATATTAGTTAGGAACGTTAAAAAGGTAAGAGAGCATAAGTTGCACAAGGTATTCCCACATGTTGATTATTATTTTCTATTTATGATAATACACCATAAGCTGATGCAAATAGAATTTAAACTTTAGCTCTTTATCACTGTTCTACGGTGGCACTCGCTTCATCCCCGTCAACTATATCACTCTTTGCTTCTATCATTCTATTTCTCCTCTGTTTTGTAGGTTGCACAACCAAAGGATAAGAATGAGATATGGGCCTACACATCAACCTCGTATTCCACCGAATCCTATCCTTCTCCATTATCTTTCTCATTATGTAATCCACGTGTATTAATAATCATTATAATCTTGTGTGTGCAAACATGTATAATACAAAAACCATCAATGAAAGTTAAATATTTAAATTCATGTATTTAAGTAGTGTAAACGACAAATTAATTTTTAGGTAAATTGACACAATGATACATCATCTTCATTATTATGTCATTTATTGAGCAGCTAATATCAATTGCAGAGAATTGAGAGGTTTGTATTATATTGCACGAGACCCGGTTACCAATAACACTTCCTTTTCTAGGGAGAATGCGTGCGAGGTTCAAATCCAAGGAAAGTAAATGAGAACAACTTAACTTTTTTGGCACAAATTCATGGTCTCTTCAATGCACGAGCGTTGTGTGTGTGTCCTTGGCCCACGGCTCAGTTCAAAAAAAATAAAAAAATTGAAAGCATTCTGTTTGCTTTCCTTCATTTCTTTGTCGAGATGCTATTCACTGCCTAAAATGACATCAATCAGTAGCTATCACTGTTATTTTTTGTTGAGATTCATTGTACCTGCTCCTATTATATATTATCAATGCTCAAATCATATATACAGGAATGGTGCTATATAAAAAAGTTAACTTTTCTCTAGCTTGGAAACAAATGTATCAGGACTATTTTGGTAAGAATTTTTAGCGGCCAAATTCCACAAATGTATCCATCTATTTTTAAGTTTTTTGCGTACCATAAACTAATTTAATTACAAACAATTACCATAAACTATCACCTCCTATTGCAGTTAATATCACATTTTCTTCTGTCTGCAGATGCTATATTTAAGTGCCACGTCATCAATATTTGACTTGTTTTTTCCATTTTATCCTTGTGTTCTCACTCAACCCCTAAAATTTCGAAAGGTATAATGGTCCATTAAGGTACATTAGTTATCGTTGTATCGTAGTTATCTTAAAAAAAATAGTTCATGGCACCTATCTCTAGTTATTAAAAATTCACGGTATCAATCACAAAAAAGTAAAAGTTGATGGGGACATTTGTGCAATTTAGCCATTCTTAGGTGATAGATTAGAGTGAGCTTTTGTAAGGCTGATATGATCTTTAATTTCGCAAAAAAAAAAAAGAATGAGGATTTTAATATGTTTGTAAATTGAGTTAAAAAAAAAAAAAAGAATGAGGATTTTAATATGTTTGTAAATTGAGTTAACTAATTTTATTTTCCTTTTTCTCTTCTTACATTGTAGTTACTTATATGTGGAGACGAATTTAAGAAGAAATATATGATTGGATTTTTTGAAAATTAAAGATCAAACTGGGATATATTCAGAGAAGAATTAAGATATGGAATTGAAAAGAAGGATATCCATATACCATGAATACCTTATTCAAAGTAACAAAAGAAAGAATTAAACACATAAAGAAGGCAATTTCCTTTAAATAGCCCAAATCCTACACGAGTCTTACTAAGACTTACTCCATTGCAATCAAATATAATAATCTAGAAGGAAATATTATTGTGGGTCTGGTCCTATGTACAAAGTTGGATAAAAAAATTTATCTAACAAATCAGGACTGTTTAACGTTAACCGTTTCTTTAAGAAGCGGTTAAAAACTAACGGTCCTTATTTCATCGGTACTTAAAGTAGCGGTTAATATCAAAAGATATTTTATCCAGCAAATCCAAAACGTGCAAATTTAACCGTTATTTAAAGAAGATGTTAAGATCCAACGGGTCATATTTAACCGCCTCTTAAAGTAGCGGTTGAAAATGAATATCAAACCGTTGCTTAAGTAGTTTTATTTTTAACGGTTGAGAAATATACCACCTTTCAATTTTCGAGCTAAGAGATCGCCAGAGCACTTTGCTTCTTCCTCAATGAAGTTTTTTTAAGTGATCTGTCGATTTTGAAATCCTAGCTTCCGTCAGAGCACATGTAACACCCTAGTTCGTTATACTATGCTTGATTTAATTAATTTATATATTGGGTGGTTATTCTTGATCTATTGTTGTTTTGGGTATGAATAGTATAATCGGTATCTGTATTTGCAACCGACCCGACCCGCTTGCTGGAAATCCGTCTTGATTCTTATTTATAATTTATCCCGACTAGTTATGAGAATCCGTGCACTTTCATGTTGTATATCCTGTTCACCTGTATTATATCTGGCATCTGCATTTTTTTAATAATACAAATATAATCAAATAAAAATATTTTAAAAATATCTAGCATGACATGTATCATACCCTAACCCTGTTGTAGCATCCGTACATCGTGTTCTCGTCCCGTTCAGTGAAACAAACTCGTTTGGATAGCTACGTGCATGCTACGTGTATCCGTTCTTGGGGGCATACATTTTCGTTACCTGGTTATCATATTTTGGTTTTGGTTGTGATGATGCTCGATATCGGTGATCTCCCAGATCATGACACGTGTCAGATGACGTGTCCCAAAGCTCATAAGAAAGGACCTACAGTGGCCGACCAGGCGACTCCTGTGCCCGTCCCACAAACAAACGCTGGCTCGCTTTCGAGCCCCCTGCACAATTGGCCTCCTCGGCCTCCCAGCTCGTCTCCGGGCTACCGCAAAACCAAGATACCTCGGTTCTCCCTCCCGTCCGCGAGCTCTCCCGCCGAGGTCATCTTCCTCGGTCTCATCGACCGATCAACAGCACCGCTCATAGGGGCAACCGCCATCCCGCGAATCTCGCCATGCGCGAGATATCCGCCGGCCACATCCCACGTTCCACGCCATCACGATTCCCCATTAACGAGCCTGTCTCGCCATTAATGGGAGATCCCGCTCATCACGCGGACGTGACGTCGGGAGCGTAATGGCCGGCGTGATTCTTACGCCTGCCCTGCCTGCTACCACCGCTATATAAACCCCTTCTTCAGACGGTTCAAGTAAGCCATTTTTACTCCACTAAGCCGTTACTCTGCTCAGATTTCCTCTCTAACTTGACCGTCGGAGGGTCCTCGGTGGTACAACCATCCCAGGACTTCCTTGCAGGTAGCTCGGCAACAACAACCTCAAACCCACTGAGATCCACACGCTTCAGGAGCCTGCCTCCAGATCCAATCTCAGCCATCCATCGCCGCCGTCAGCAGATCAACGGAAGGTAACATCTTGGCATGATCCAGGTCACGTCAGCTGGCGCCGCCTGTGGGAAAACCTTGATTCCACAAAAACAAAAGTTCATCTTCCGATCTCAATCTAATGGCGAGTGACCATCATGACGATCTAAGCACTAGCCGCCGTCTCCCCCTCAATGGAGGCGCGGACGAACTTCCTCCGTCGAATGCCATCAACGCCCTTACCGGCCAGATAGACCGACCCGCGTCCGTCATGGAGGTGCTCATCCGTGTCCAAACGGCAAGGCAAGATCCCCAGACCGCCGGTCCCCCCCGCGGGACCGGGACCCCTACAGGGGGAGAGAAGACTCCGCATGCGTCGGCACTACCGACCACCGCCTCGCTACTTCTCACGGCCGTAGATCTCCCGGGCCAATACCTTCTGCGACCCGCTGGGCGCCCCACAGTTCAACACCGAGGTCCATTACCAGAGCGCCTCACCCCGAGCCTCTTCGTGACCCTTTCCCTCCCGTGGAGATGTCGGTCGGCTCGCCTGTTCCCAGGCATGACTAATACCCCCTCCCTCGACGGGGTCGCGCGGATGGGACTCGCCACGGCGGCACGAAGAATACCTCGCCGGGGGATCTGAGGAACCTCATTGAGAGGAACCGGGGCCGCGTCCAGACGCAGGTCTCCAACAGCAAAGGCCGGGGATTAGAATGTGCCGAATCGTCGGGATACCACGGCCGACTCGCTGCCCTCGAGAAGAAGTGTAACGTCTTCAAAATAATAAAATATGATTTTTGGGAAATTTTATAATTTAATATTATTTTAATGAATATTTTAATATTCTGGTATAATTAAATACAGATAAATGGTGAAAAATTATGGAAAATTCTAAAATAAGGTATTATAAGGAATTGCCTCGTTTTCTGTGCATGCCCCCATTTCCTCTAGTTTTGACCCTGAGTATGTCTAGTTTTGACTGATTCCATCTAGGGTGAAATCTGGGTTGATTTTCCTATGTTGGTGTATAATTTGGGACTTGTTTTAGCATGGATTTTGGTATTTGGTGATTCATTCCTGTCGGGTGGCGTTTGGACGTCAACGACAAGTGGATTTTGATTGTGTTTACATGCGAGTCGATGGGTTTTTACCTATGCGGGTAGCATGTGCCATTTTGGTTTCCAATGTGATTTTCATGTGCTTTAGCATTGTGATATACTTGTAGGTACCCCGCGTGATGTTGAGGCAAAGGAGGTGAAGATAGCGACATCGGCTTTGGCACACGAGAAGCAAGGTGAGTAGATTTATATCTACGGGAAGAAGTCGGGTGGATGGCGTATAGCACCCCCGCAGTCCGTGGTGATG
The DNA here is from genome assembly GCA_030015575.1 of Agapanthus africanus. Classification (NCBI taxonomy): domain Eukaryota; kingdom Viridiplantae; phylum Streptophyta; class Magnoliopsida; order Asparagales; family Amaryllidaceae; genus Agapanthus; species Agapanthus africanus. The sequence continues at coordinate 819,665,720 of JASDDO010000019.1, read as the reverse complement.
TATACGAATACGTATACACACGAATATTTATTATGTGTTGTTTAGGGTTATTGATGGTGATAATGATATTTTGATGATAAGAATATATTGGTTTAGTATAGTGCGAACCCTAGAGTAGTGGTTGCACTCACACATACATTTACACACATACTTGCATTCATTCTTTCATTTATTAGAGTGCATATGATGGTGCGTATATCTACACATGGGTATGGGACTATGTGTTTATATACGAGATTTGAGGATGATACGTGGTTTGAGATGATACTTGATGTGAGGCCGTGAGATCGGCGATGTGACATAGTTTGCCTTTGAGGTGCGATATGATAGTTTTAGCGGGCCTTTGGACATGTGCTTTACCCGCATTCATATTTTATAGATGGTGTCGATTTGTACTAGACTTACAGTAGTATCCCAGATTGTGTGATCTGATAATAAGTGATACCTGATATGTGATGAGATAGTGTGATATTGACCCCTACCCAGCTATTGGGATGCCGTACGACGATTTACCGTACGAGCCGATATTGATGATAGATCCGCACTCATGACTCGAGGATATCATACGATATGTTATTGAGGCGAGATCACCGACTATCATATCTATATTTATATATTGACTCAGATTAGGTGGTTTCATACCCCTCCTGTCTAGATTATTTAGTAGACATTAGACTAGACCGAGTCATACCTATTTCAAAACTAACGAATCAGGGATATTTTAAAGATAAGCAGAAGGGTTATACGGATATTTTCAAATGATGCATCTTTTCTTAAAACACCGTAGCCCTTACTTTACCAAAAGCCCTGATTCGTCTTATTTCAAAAGGCAAGGTTGCATGACATATCTATTGGGGCAGGTTCTGTACTTTTGCGTTGATCATTCGTTTCCGCATATTCCTGCTATTTGCATTGCATCGCTTGTATTGTTGTGACATTCAGTCATGCTGCTAGGACACCAGCACCATTATCGATGATGTATATGTTCCACGTACACTTGTTGCCGGCTCACACACTCATCATCGATAATTGCCATGTCACTACACTATAGTACTATTGCATTCATGATATGATTCTGGCATGGCATATTGTACACTTATACCTGTACACATATATAGATGATTCTAGCTTGATTGGGGATTTGGGAACCGCAAGATACTCTTTAAAAACAGATTCCTTTTAAAAGAGCGGTCTCCCTCGACATGTGCACATTATTATTCCATGTTGCATGACTTACTGATATGCTTGCATTACTGTTACATGCCGCATACATCATGCTTTGACTGTACGCATTGAGATATGTTGTTTCTATGATATTTCTGGATTTGGGAACCGAGGGTATTTCAAAAGAGAATATGTCATTTCTTTAAAAACCCGGTTACCCTTGATATGATATTTCAGTGCGTCCACCATGTGTTTTCTCGGTGCTGAGAGCGATATGTGTAACCCGAATCGAGGCGTGGATGAGCCGATTGCGGGTACATGGTGGACCCGGTATGGTTCCCCTCGGCAAGATGATCGATGAGCTTTGCCGATTGAGCCTGGAGGCGGGCGAGTACCTACCGGTGATTGGTTGGACCTGGCGGTTATCCGGAGGATACCGACCAGAGTCGATAGATGTTTTGGGCATACTGCCGGGGCCGAGGGCCGATACCGCAGACAGAGCCCGCGGGCCGATCCGGACTGACGGAGCCCGATATATGAGGATTTACGTGCCGATGCTGGGCACAGTTTTCATGATGTTTTCGGGTGTCGATGCTGGGCACCCTGGTTCCATGATTTTGATGTGTCGCGAGGGACACGGGTGGTTATATCCTCATATTATTTCCCATGCACATGATTCATGATATTTACATGCATGGTGGTTATTGTCAGTGGGTGACGAGTGGACGGGATCCACGAGTGTGCAGATTTGATTACATTGGTTATACCTCATATTCATGACATGCTATTACCTGAGGCACTAGCACGAGCACTTGGCACTACACTCATGTATAGAGATTACATTGCCAGTTTAGCATGCTTCAGCTTTATTCATATTGAGGTTTATTTATATCTGATCGTATTGACCTAGGATGGGTCATGCATTCGATCTCTGCTTGTAGATATTTTCTATTAACGAGTTGGCAACTCACCCCCGTTGTGCCCCAGTCCTTGCAGGTTTTTGCCGTACAGATTCCATAGCGGCATTTCTGGCACACTGCTTCCTTATGGGTGACTTGTTTGGATAGGTGGGATCTTTTGTATCAGAACCGCCATTGTTCATGTATTTTTATTGTATCTAGAATTGTCCATCAACCAAAACTTGTAGTTTGTTTCAGACTTAGAAATCAGTGTTGTATTGTTTCGACCTTAGAGTCGCGCTTGTAGTATTGCGGTTTTCTGGCTGTTTTTGAGTTTCTTTTCAGTTTTGATCCTCGCCCCTTGGCGTTGTATATTATTATTGCTTGCGTGGTTGTGACCGTCGATTGACGAAGAGCTAGCTCCCGCTTGGGGATGCCTTTTATCATGTCATATATATTATTCTTGTTGTACCCCGTTCGGGGCCAGTTTTTACAAAGGAAACTCTGCCGAAATTTTCAGGAAAAATTACACATTTTAAAAAAATTCATATTCGGCTTAGTTATTTAAAAACTTGATTTTCAAACATGTTTTCTTTACCTCTTAAAACTAATTTTCCCTATTTACTCCTTAAATGGTTTTAGATTTCTGGGCTTTTGGCTTACTTGGATCAGATGGAGTCCTATAGACTTCATATGGTTCGAGGGCCAGTCACGTGCTCTTTCGGGTCGTGACAAGAAGATCGAAGATATATGTCGGGAAGGTCACCACTTGAGAGACGGGGCTAAGTACGCCGCCGACTCGCTCACCAAGCCATTCACCGAGGAGCTGCTCGCCGTCCACGTCTCCTCCCGCAACAAGCCCCTAAAGGTCTCTCTCTTCGACGGTAAATCTGACCCGAAGGACCATTTGGATGCGTTCGCCTCGGGAATGAGCTTCCAAGATAACTCTGACACCGCCCAATGCCGATCTTTCCCGGCCACTCTCATCCGCTCCGGACGAGACTGGTTCCGAGGACTCGAGTCATGCTCGATCTCAACTTTCGACGAGTTGGCCACCCAATTCCTCGGCCATTTCGTCAGGAAAAGACGGCAAAAATGCACAATTGACCATCTTTTCATGATCAAGAGCGGGGACAAAGAGACGTTCAAGGCATACGTCACATGCTTCTACTACGCCCTTCTCGAGGTCCCAGAACATAAGGACGATACGGTCATCATAGCCCTGAGGTCTGGTCTTAGGCACAAGGAGTGGTTACGCTCATTTGCATTAGCGCAACCTAAGACCATAGACGAGGTAAAGGCCTGGATCGAGCGCGAGGTCCAGCTCGAATCCGAGGTGAACGCAAATCTCCCCCGGGCGGAGCAAACCGACCAAAAGAAAAGGGCAAGGGAAGAGAGAAGGGGACCTCAGCGGTCAAAGCCCTATCTCCCGAAGTTTCAGGAGTACACCCCGCTCAACGTCTCCCAGACAGTGCTACTAGATGAGGCTAAGGGCGAGGGGTTCTTCAAGCTCCCCCCGATCTCGCGAATGGCCTCAAAGCGAACCTGGGGCCCCTACTACGATTTCCACAGGTCGTTAGGCCACTCCACGGAGAGCTGTAAGCAGCTCCAAGACTACATCGAGGAGCTCATCCGTTCGGGACACCTCGCGGCGTACTTGAGGGACAAGCGGTAACTTGACCGCGAGCAGGAGCAGCTTCCCCCTCCCACCGAGCTGACCATCGGCTAAATCATGGTCATGTCAGCAGATGATACGTCTGGTACCCACGAAGCTCAGTACCCTATGCCGGGCATAGAGGCCAGCAGACATTTGAGGGGCTCAAGCTGCACGAATAAGAACATCTACTAGCATGTATTTCCTTTTAAAGCAATGTACACCTTTCTTGAGATCTTTTTGTTTATATGATAAAAGGGATCAATAAAGCATTGCAATGAAAGAAAAAGAATCTTGTTCATTCAAAGGATACTATAGGCTCATCAGCCATACATCGAAAAAGAAAAATTACAATAGCGGGGGAAAGGGGTGCAAAGAACACTGCTCGTGGTACTCTGAGGATATCTCCGCCAGCCGAGCCCTCGCGACATCTAACCTCTGCCCTCGATGCCTCCCGCGAACGTCGGCATCATGCCCTAATTGGTAGCACTCAAGGATGAGCGCCACCGAGCGGTTTAGCCGACTTGCAGAGATCAGGCCGAAGCGCCTCAGAAACCTTAGCTTGCCAACGGCCTCATCTTTCAGCTGTTCGGACAAGGGGTTGTAGAGCCCCGGCAACGCCTTCCAGATAGAATACATCAGCAGTTGAAGTAGGGGGGAGCGCCAGGGGAGCAATCGGCCAAAATGATCCTCGATGCGGCCTATCACCAACTGCAGTGTGTCCTCAGTACAGTACTGATCGTAGAGGTACACGTTCTCGAAGTTTATGATCTCGGGGATGGTGAAAGGGAAGTCCTTCATTCTTAAGTTTCGGGTGTGAGGAAGGGAGTAATCAGCGCTCCCTCCGTTTAACAGCCCACAACGCCCTCGGAGTTCAACGATTGCTCATTTCACCCGCAACTGTGCTGCCATGCGGCAGACATCGGGCCGCTCGATGCGAAATCGAAACGACACTACTCCAGCGCTTCACGTTCTCTACGCGATCATGACATGTGTCGCCAGCGACTGTCCCTCTTCCCGGTACTCACCCCAGGGAGGACGGACGGAACCTCGCACAAGAGGCAACTGAGCAACTTCACTGCTCGGTCCCTCCTTAGCAGGCTTCCCACGGCCCCTTCAGTGCTAAGGATCGAAGACCTCGCTAAGAGGCAGCCGAGAAGCTACCCTGCTCGGCTATCCCTGGCTGGTAGCTCCCTACTCTACAATGCCAGGGATCAAAGCCCTCGCCAAGAGGCAACTGAGCATCATCACTGCTCGGTCCATCCTTAGCAGGGCTTCCACGGTCCCTCCAGCGCTAAGGATCGAAGCCCTCCCCAATAGGCAGCCGAGCGGCTACCCTGCTCGACTATCCCTGGCTGGTAGCTCCCTATCCCACAACACCAGGGATCAAAGCCCTCGCCAAGAGGCAACTGAGTAGCTTCACTGCTCGGTCCATCCTTAGCAGGCCTCCCACGGCCCCTCCGGCGCTAAGGATCGAAGCCCTCACTAAGAGGCAGCCGAGCGGCTACCCTGCTCGGCTATCCCTGGCTGGTAGCTCCCCTATCCCACAATGCCAGGGATCAAAGCCCTCACCAAGAGGCAATCGATCAGCTTCACTGCTCGATCCATCCTTAGCAGGCTCGGTCCATCCTTAGCGGCCCTCCCACGGCCCCTCCAGCGCCAAGGATCGAAGCCCTCACCAAGAGGCAGCCGAGCGGCTACCCTGCTCGGCTATCCCTGGCTGGTAGCTCCCTACCCCACAACGCCAGGGATCAAAGCCCTCGCTAAGAGGCATTTGAGCAGCTTCACTGCTCGGTCCATCCTTGGCAGGCCTCCCACGGCCCCTCTATCGCCAAGGATCTAAGCCCTCACTAAGAGGCAGCCGAGCGGCTACCTCGCTCGGCTATCCCTGGCTGGTAGCTCCCCTAACCCACAACGCCAGGGAACAAATCCCTCACTAAAAGGCAGCCGAGCGGCTACCCTGCTCGGCTATCCCTGGATGGTAGCTCCTCTACCCCACAACGCCAGGGATCAAAGCCTTCACCAAGAGGAAGCCGAGCGGCTACACTGCTCGGCTATCTCTGATTGGTAGCTACCTACCCTACAATGCCAGGGATCGAAGCCCTCGCCAAGAAGCACCGGGCAGCAACCCTGCCCGGCCATCCTTAAGGATCAAAGCCCTTGTCAGGAGGCACCGGGCAGCAACCCTGCTCGGATCGTCCTTAGTAGGCCTCTTACGACCCCTCCCGCGCTAAGGATCAAAAGCCCTCGCAAGAGGCAACCGGGCCCGCACTTGCTCGGTTATCCCTGGCTGGTAGCTCCCTACCCCAACACACCAGGGATCAAAGCCCTCGCCATCAAAAGCCCTCGCAAGAGGCAACCGGGCCCGCCCTTGCTCAGTTATCCCTAGCTGGTAGCTCCCTACCCCAACACACCAGGGATCAAAGCCCTCGCCAAGAGGCACCGAACAACTACCCTGCTCGGCCCCTTCCTTAGTAGGCCCCTTATGGCCCCTCCCACGCTAAGGATCAAAAGTCCTCGCATGAGGCAACCGGGCCCGCCCTTGCTCGGTTATCCCTGGCTGGTAGCTCCCTACCCCAACACACCAGGGATCAAAGCCCTTGCCAAGAGGCATCGAGCAGTTACCTTGCTCGGCCCCATCCTTAGTAGGCCCCTTACGGCCCCCCCGCGCTAAGGATCAAAAGCCCTCGCATGAGGCAACCGGGCCCGCCCTTGCTTGGTTATCCCTGGCTGGTAGCTCCCTGCCCCAATACACCAGGGATCAAAGCCCTCGCCAAAAGGCACAGAGCAGCTACCCTGCTCGACCCCGTCCTTAGTAGGCCCCTTACAGCCCCTCCCGTGCTAAGGATTTTAGCCCTCGCCAAGAGGCAACTGAGCAGCTTCACTGCTAGGTCTATCCCTAGCAGGCCTTGTACGACCCTTACAACGCCAGGGATCGAAACCCTCGCCTAAAGGCACCGGGCAGCCACCCTGCCCGGTCCATCCTTAGCATGCCTCTCCGAGCCATCTATGCTAAGGAACATGACCTCACCACGAGGCATCCGGTCTATCTACGTCTGAGCAATCTCCACCTCGACTTCGGGGCCATGGAGATACCGTCTTCCCGCCGGTCTTTTCACACTTGGCAAGTGAACGGATTCAACTCGACGCGTAATCGCTAGACGAAGAATCGACATAACACGAAGGCAGTACTATGAAAATACAAGTGTTTAACCGACAAAGGAAAATACGCGTGCAAATACGACTGCAAAAAGTTTTTATTCATAAAGCCAAAAATCTTTACAAGGGTATTGTGGGCTCCCCAGCCTTATCAAATTACCCGGAGGCTTACAAAAGAGAGGGGAGGAAAAGCCAAAAGTTCGAGCTGCAAGCCCGCCTAGGCCTCACCCCCTTCATCACCGTCGGCCGGAGGCATGACCACCGAAAGTGGGACCCAAGCACGGAGCTCACCAACGGCAAACTCTGGAAACTGCTCCTTGACGACATCAAGAGCTTTGTTCCATGTAATGGCGGAGGCCTCGCCGAGGTCGACGTAAAACTGGTCCGACCCCTTGTAATCAGTCACCGCCTTCCTAACCTGAATCTCGGCAACCTCCACCACTTGAAGCGCCGCCTCGGCATCCCGCCTGCTGGCATCCCTCACCCTCTTCATGGCTGCAAAGCGATCGGCCAGTTCTATCAACTTCGCCTCGACGACTCGGTGGGACTCACTTAGGCGATGATAGGACTCCCGGCACTTCGAGACGGCGAGCTCCGCGGCGGCCGATCGGGCTTCCGGGATAGCTGTCCTTTCCTTCTACAGATGCAGCTTAAGTCGCAGATCCTCGGCCTCCGAAGAAGACTCGCCCGTCGGTCTCATAGCGTAGATATCCCCCTCGGCCTCCATGCGAGTAACAAGGGCACAACGCTGAAGGACCTGACGAGAAACAACTGAGAGACTTAGAGATACCCGAACTAAAGAAAGGGCGCTCAAAACAACACATGAGCGAGTACATACCTGCACCGCCTCCTGAGCTATAGCCGCCATTTGGGCCCTCAAGGTTCCCCGCGGAATCTTGCCCCCGGCCGACTCTTCCATACCAGCAAGCAGGCCAGCAGCAACGGAAAGCCCAGACGGGACCACGAAATGAACGTCCCCCTCCTGCACAGGAATTCCCTCAGGAATCTCCGATGGTGGTGCGCGAGAGACTGTCCTCTTCCTCTTAAGAGGAACCCTGCCTTCATCCTCTCCTGCATCCCTCGTCTGGGGCTCGGGAGCCCATGGACGCCTTTGGCCGCCACCGGGACAATCATCGGGAGCTTGTGACGAGTCAGACGACCCCACCGCCGGCGGCACATTTGGTGCGGGGCTCGGGTCAGCCGGAGGCGCGGCCGCACCGCGAGACAGAGCACCGAGGGCACCAAGAGCCCTGTATCGATCCATCCATTTGTCCTGCCAAGGGGAAAGGCAGACTCAACTCAAAAGGAGAAGAAGCATGAGAAAGAAAGGAAGACATCTAACCCGATGGAAAGAAATCCTCGGAAACGCAGAGATCCGACCTAAAGAGGAGAGCGCCGAGCTAACAAGGCTCAGAACGAGGAAAATATGAAGAGATATGGGCCCTGAAGTGGACCCCACCTCTATTTATAGCTGCCGGCGTCCTCATCCAACGGCGACAGTCAACTCCCGCCAAAACTTCTCCTCGCATTCGACGGCCACGATCGCTCCACTTGTCGCACGCGCATTGGCCGTATCCCATCAGACGCCAGAGGTCTGTGGCCCGTTGCGTCAGCTAACCAACGCCCGACACGCGGACTGTCGCTTCAGCGGAAGCACGCGCGATCCGGTGCACCCTCTTTAAAGCAGAGATCGCACCCCTGATTCGCCGGCGTCATCCAGAAAATACAACAGATTGCCCAGGAACACGCCCCGACGATATCTTCGAAAGCAGCTCACCTCGGGTGACCCGGCAGACCACTCTCGACCCGACCTGTCAGCTGGTCGGGATGAGAGTAGGGGGCTAATGATGATGCTCGATATCGGTGATCTCCTAAATCATGACACGTGGCAGATGACGTGTCCCAAAGCTCACAAGAAAGGACCTACAATGGCAGACCAGGCCACTCCTGTGCCCATCCCATAAACAAACGCTGGCTCACCTCTGTCATGCCCCGCTTCCCAAAATACGGAATATGAGGGGTTGACAACGCCAGCCATGCTCCTACGGTCAAGGAAATATCCTGCCGTAGTCACACTTTGGCTTCTAGCTTTACGTGGTAATCAGTAATCAATGCACAGGTAGTGAGAAATGCAGTCACTAAATCAAAACAAATACCAAAGAACTAACCAGATGGAGATCAAGAGAGTATAGCTCTAGGTCGCTGATCAAGATGTCCTCAATGTCCTCGGGGTACGTCAGGTCCTGGCCCAAGCTAGATCCACTTCTCACTCTGAGCATGCATACTCAGGTCGTCAGAGAGACACGATAGCAATATATGTATATAGATACAAATGGGAACTCGTGCAATAATAATGAATATGAAACCGTAATCATGGAATTATGACGTGAACATGAAGTAGCCAATGCAGGTAGCTAATAGATCAGGTAAACAGTAAAGCAGTAAACAGTATGGCAGGTATGTTGAATCAGTAAGCAATGCATATCAATGTCACTAATCCTATCAGTCTCTAAGTCTCACTGTACTGGTCGCTAAGCCTATCGTCAGTCCAAGTGTGAGAGTCAACCACTCGTGAGTATCCCCCACCCAAGGGTAGGACCCAAGGACAAGGGAACAAGGGCCCGAGTCGCTCGCTAATAATCAGTAATATCCTCATATATCTCCAGAATCGCTGTATGTGCCGGCATGGGACTCCCGATATTCTGTTGAACTCACATTCAAACTATCCCACATCCCATGGTCTACATCAAACGCCAACCATAAACTCAAATACTCGTCGGTCCATGATAAGTCTACGTGAGAACTGGAGACAGGATCTCCATCAAGCATGTCTCGACTGATACCCAAGATAAATGGACAGTGTTTGGTGTCTTACCTATGACACCCATACAAGTGCTTCCATAATCGTCCCATACCAATTATAGTCACACTTATACACATCCCATAGACGTCGACAATGCAATAAATCAATAGGGTCCACTGATTGTGTACAAGTACGTGTCACTTTCACTTATCCATTCATACTTACACACTAACGTACATGCCACAATCAAACACTAATACCTAACACTAGGTAATGCACATGATCACTAGGTTACCAATGCAATGACATCTACATAATGTGATGAGAATACAATAATTAAGGCATGATTAAGATATCATCAGTCGGCGTCCTACCACTTGCATAATTTATCATAAATCATACATGGAAAATTTAGCGAAACAATAAAAAGGGGGTAAGTAGTATGTTTAATTATCTATCCATAAAAATTAGTTTCACGTTAATCGGGTTTCAGGATCGCTAGATATGGCCATTTCAATTTAAGTGTTCATGGCTGGAAATCCGGTTTCAGAATCGGAAGTCTATTTCGTAACACATTTTAATCCCAGTTGGGATCGCAATTAGGCGATGCTATTGTTGAATAATATTTAGGGTTATCAGTTAGGTTTCCACCGCAATTGACAGATCAGCAATATACTATATCGACAGGGATTTATGGACAGTTATGTTCGATGTGTAAAATCTACCTCTGCAAAATTCAGCAAAACGTATCGACATTATAAAATGAGTTAAAAATATCAAACAGTTGAGGAATCCAGTGAGACCAGTGGGTTAAGAAATATAACTCAATTTTCTACGTAACGATATAGGGTTCCGTGCGTTCTCATATTTGAAATGGAATAAAACGGGGTTTAGAAACAGGGGTTAACTGGGATTTCCGTTGTGGACTGCAGTCCAGAATCGTAATCGTCCGCAATTATCTCTACCACAATTTTTTAAAATTCAGTGATCGACTATATAATACAGTAGTTTAAACAGTTAGCTTCGATAAGAGCCATCGAACGCTAAAATCCGGTTTGTACACAATTAATTATAAATTTCACGGGTTAGCATGTACGAAAGTTTTCAGGTTTTACGATAGAATTTGGGACATTATTTTACGTGAGCAAATGACATCGTATTGTAACCAAAGTCTGAAGGGACATTCATTATACTCGGGCCATCACAGGTTATTTGTTGTCGTCAATTTAACGGGGCCTCCCATCCGGGTTTTGCATCGAACACTTGAATTATAACGATTCATATGAAAGTATATGCGGAAATGATTTGTAACATGAATTGTAATATATAAGAGTAGCATGAAGCAAGTATTAAACTTGCATGAAGACGTTTCAATGACGGTACTGCAGCGGCAACGGCACGATCGCATCACGAACGCAGCATAGGTTTAGCCTTGACGGATCTTGCTTCTTGGCCTCGATGGCTCGGTGGTGCGACGGGCGTGCGCTGGCGTTGCGATGGACAGCGTGTTGATGACGATGACGGCTTAAGGGATCGAGACCACAGATTTGATGACGACGCCGCTGATCAGAGAAGCGGGAACTGCGATAGACGTAAGTGTTCGACGAAATGCCGGGGGCTCGACTGCGGCGGCTAGGGATGCAGTGAGGCGGCATCGGTGGTGGGTGTTGCGCAGGGCTCGGCCACGACGGAAGGGTCTCCGTGATGCCTGCAAAGGGGAGGCCGGCGGTTGTGGTCCAGGTGGCCGATAGTGAGCTCGGGTGAGCCCGGTGATGTTGGGAAAGATAGTGGTTGGTCCTGGGGAAGTCCGGGGTGTAGAAAGTGGGGCGAGGGGGCTCGAGGGAGGTGGTCGGAGCTCCGGTGATGAGGGGACAACGAGGGTGCTCGGGGAAGGAGGTAGGGAAGCTCGGGAAGACGATAGGTTCCGGTGTGCAGGTGAGGGGGTACGATGCTGGAGGAGAGGAAGGTGGCGATGGCTCACGGGAGGAGGAAGGGAATGCAGAGGTCGATGGTGAGGTGGAAGAGACGAGGAGGATGGTCGGAGGCTCTTCAGCGACGATGGAGTTGGAGTCGGGTTAGTGAAGAGAGGGAGAGGAAGATGGTGTGTTGAGCTCAGTAGCGAGGAGGTGCTCGGGTTGGTGAAGGTGGTGGGAGTTGGTCGTCGTCGTCGTCGTGGGGCTCAGTGGGATGTACCGGCGGCGCGATGGGTTTTGCAGGGGAGAGTTGGGGTGAGCGGGAGAGTATGGGAGATGAGGGAGCGGGAGAACGAGAGTGAGGGGGGGGGAGGAGAGAGTTAGAGAGACGAGGTGGAGAAGGCTGCGCGGGCGCGCGCGGTCGTGGTCTCGAGGAGCCGGAACGTAGGGTTCGTGGCGACTGGGCGACGTGGGAATGCAAAGAGGAGAGCGGAAAATGAAACGAAGTGGGGAAGAGGATGGAGTGCTAACGGGTCGGGTAGAGGGGACGGGCCGGGCTCGGGTTAGGAAGGAAAAGAAATGGGGGCTTGGGCCGGAAATAAAAGGAAAACTAAAGGGAAAGGGGAGGGGTGTGATGGGCTCGGGGAAAATGAGAAAAGGAAAAGGGAAATAATAAAAGAGAAGAGGAGTGAGAGTTTGGGTTGGGTAGGAAAGGAAAATAAAAAGGGAAAATATAAAAAGGGATTTAAATAGTAGGATTAGTTTTAGGTTAGGAGTATAATAAAATTAGTTTAACTAAAAATTATACACACATACATATTTAGATCGGAATAAATCTGGATTAAATTTAGGAAAAATATACGGGAAATTTGTAGGAAATTTGGGAAAGTATCTGAAGATGTTATTTATTAAAATACGCTAATTATTTATAGGGAATGAGTATTACAACCTCCGAGCCCCCTGCACAATTGGCTTCCTCGGCCTCCCAGCTCGTCTCCGGGCTACCGCAGAACCAAGATACCTCGGCTCTACCGCTCGTCCGCGAGCTCTCCTGCCGAGGTCATCTTCCTCGGTCTCATCGAATGATCAACAGCACCGCTCACAGGCGCAACCGCGATCCCGTGAATCTCGCCATGCGCGAGATATCCGCCGTCCACATCCCACGTTCTACGCCATCACGATCTTCCATTAATGAGCCTGTCTCGCCATTAATAGGAGATCCCGCTGATCACGCGGGCATGACGTTGGGAGCGTAACGACCGGCGTGATTCTCGCGCCTGCCCTGCCTGCTGCCACCGCTATATAAACCCCTTCTTCAGACGGTTCAAGTAAGCCATTTTTACTTCACTAAGCTATTACTCTGCTCGGATTTCCTCTCTAACTCAACCGCCGGAGGGTCCTCGGTGGTACAGCCACCCTGGGACTTCCTTGCAGGTAGCTCAGCAGCAACGACCTCAAACCCACTAAGATCCACACGCTTCAGGAGCCTGCCTCCAGATCCAATCTCAGCCATCCATCGCCGCCGTGAGCAGATCAACGGATGGTAACATCTTGGCGTGATCCAGGTCGCGTTAGGTTGACACGCATATTATCCATATTTTCAAACCATAATTTTAGACCCGACCCGGGCGTGTTTTGGACTATTTTTGCATTAGCCAAAATCTCAAATATATCTAATATTATATTATACTGTTAAAATATATTCGTTATATTTTTACGTTTTAAATATTTTAAAAGATTTTAGAATCCTAACCTAATAACCTATTAAGATCTACAGCTCTCTCTTATATAAATATACACATATAATTTTCCTATCCTATTTTTACCCCACGTACTTTCTTCTATCTCTTCTCTATATATTCATTCCCCCACGATCCCGTCATCCCTCACCCACTATTCTCACATCCCTCTTATCTATTCTCACCTCCTTCTCCCCATTCTCGCTTTCCCGCTTCCAAGCTCGAGCCCACGCCCGTGCATCACGCTCGCCGCCGGCATCCCCATCTCCCCGACTCCCTCCGACCTCGCCTTCACCACCTCACCTTCCTCTCTTTCCCCGATGCCTCTCCCCTCTCTAACCCATAGCCCCGACCTCGCCTGCCTTCGCCGCCGCCCATCCTAGCCTCGTCGTCGCCTCTCCCCGATCATCTCCCTTTCCTCTCTCCATCCCCGAGCTCATAGCCCCGACAAACCCATCTCTCTGTCGCAACCCACCGAACCACCAACCCATCGCCTTCACCGCCGGTGAGCCCTTGTTGACACCATCCCCTTCACCCAACCTCACCATCCCCTCGTCCTCGTCATCCTCATCTCTATCACCTCACATTTCTCTCCCCTCTCTCCAACCCCGACGAACCGCAACCCCATAACCTACACCAGATGCCTGCACTATCTTCACCACCGCCGATCACCTCGACGGCCTCACCCGTCACAACCACCTCCCTCTCCTCCCCCGACCTCCTTACATCACCACCAACTTCATCCTCGATGAGAACCCTTTCCCCAGCAACCCTGCACCCACGACCGCAAGCCACTGCACATGCCGTCGACGGTGTTGGGGTCAAAATTTTCACCCCTAGTTGACCAAGTCAAAGTCAAGGTCAACCCCAAGCCAAGTGGACCCAAGCCCAGATCAAGTGGGCTCATGCTCGAGTCGAGCCCGAACATGAAGCGGCCGGCCTCCCCCATGCTGAAATAAAAAAATCATGTAATAAATAATTTTGATGTAATTTTTTATACATGAATGGGCATAAAGCCAAATTTTTGTAAAGCCCATGGCTTATATGCAAAAAGAAATGGCACATGAGCTATGGGATGGGCAAAATGCCATTTTGTAAAGCCCAAAAGGCTACATGTAAATATGTAAGCCTATATAAGGCAACATGATGAAAATATCTAATATACTTCTCATTCCCCCCCCAAATCTAGGGTTTGTGCCTCTTTCCCCTTTCTGAAGGTTCTAAACCTTCTTCTTTCTTTTGAATTAAATCAAGAGTTTTACTCTTCCTTTTCCAAAACTAAATAGTTTTTCACCACAAAACCTACAAAGGAGAGCTTAGATCTCCCATCAGATCTCAAAAAGAAGAGATTTTTAAAATCTCGCATCTCTTGATCTTCAAGATCCTGCCAACGGAGGAGGAAGAAGGAGACCCATCTCCGAAAACTCCATTTTTTGGAAGACCCAGGGCTCCAAAGAAGAACCCCCTTCATCAGCTTCAAAACATCCTAAGAGTTTAACTCCTCATATACACACACACAAAAAAATAAAAAATAAAATAATAAGTGCTCCTTTCTGGGAGTACAACTCCCATTGCAGGGACCAAGTCTCTTTTGCCGCCCTTTCGCTCAAAGCGCTAGCGCCTAAAGTGCTAGCGTCCGAGCGCCCACGTGCTGACACGTGGAGCGCTAGCGCCCTTGCGCTCAAAGCGCTAGCGCCAAAGCACCCACGTGCTGACACGTGGGGCGCTAGCGCTCAAAGCGCTAGCGTCCTTGTGCTCAGAGCGCTAGTGCCCGAGCGCCCATGTGCTGACACGTGGGGCGCTAGCGCTCAAAACGCTAGTGTCCTTGCGCTCAGAGCGCTAGCGCCCGAGCGCCCACGTGCTGACACGTGGGGCGCTAGCGCTCTTGCGCTCAGAGCGCCTATGTGCCTGGCACGTGGGGCGCTAGCGCCCTTGCGCTCAAAGTGTTAGCATCCAAAGCGCTGGCGCTTTTTCTTACGCATCCTTTGGATGTCCTTTCCCTTTATATATATATATATGTATATATACTTATACACACACACATACTACACACTAAAAATACCATCCCCGTTAAAAAAAATTCTAACAGGGCGCTGCCCCGTACCCCGCAAGGGGGCTGCTAGCCCCCTTAACCCCCTGCCCGCTATCCGGGCAGCGGGACCCCCGTAAAAACTCTGCGGGGCCCCCGATATATCCAAAACCCCTTCAAAACACAACACTGCACATTGAGTTCGCATGACCAGTTTAACCCGTCAATCGGAGGTTCCCTCGCTCCAAAGGTGAGGGGTAATTAACGGCATCTAATGTAAATCCATGTCACGCACCCCACGAGCTCGCGGGGAGGCGGAATATATGAAAAACAATTATCAAAGCTTCGTAACACGGACTTGAGCACGCGGATCGGTTCTAAACCATTACTAGCAAACTACGAGAGGTTTAACTACTCTGATTCGAACTTATACCTCACGTTACTTGTCCTTCGGGTCTTCATCGCTGTCCTCCACACCTCGTAGGCTCTATGGAACATGGGCGCCTCAACGGTGTTTACCCCAATCAGAGCAAAGCTCTGTTCAAATTCCAAGGTGGGAAAAGAAGCAATGCTTCTGTTTTCCTCCAATCAGAGCAAAGCTCTGTCTTGAAAATTAAAGTTAAAATAAATGAAGCAACGCTTCAAATTCTCTGCACTGCGCGCAACACGCCACGTGTCAGGTGCAGATACATCAGCACAGCGCCTAAAGCAGCGCACCCAATCAGAGCAAAGATCTATTTAAAGCAAAATTAAAGGAAGCAACGCTTCAGTTGCGCAAAGCACTGCGCTGCGCGACACGTGTCAGCGCAGATGCGCTAGCGCAGTTGCGCCGCGCAGTTGCGCCGCGCAGTTGCGCCGCGCTTTGCGCCGCGCGACACGTGTCGGCGCAGATGCGCCGCGCTTTGCGCCGCGCGACATGCGTCAGCGCAGATGCGCCGCGCGACACGTGTCACGCTCTGGAGCATTTGCGCCAAACAGAATTAAAATTCTAAAGAAATCTTTCTGTTCTTGTTAAAACAAGAAGATTTTCTTCTGTAAAACAGAAGCCCTTGGATCAAAGATCCAACGGTGGGGAAAATTCCCCAAATCACTCAGGGAAAGATCTCTTTAACAAATTTAACTAATTTATGGGCACTATAAAAAGGACCCTAGACCTCAATTCAAAGGGAGGAACATTTTGTGAGAAATCAAAAATTTCAAACAGAGAGAACTCTGAAGAAATTTCAAGAAGAAGAAAGGTAAAAAGATCTTTTAGATAGAAAAATTTATTCTAATAGATCATTGATCTAAGAACAAGATCAATGATCTTTAATAAAAATCAAAATAAAAATAGTGCTTTGCACTTATGAACCATTGGTTCTCTAAGATTAAGAGAAACAAGAAAAACTTGTTTTCTTTGATCTAAATTAGATCAAGAAATCAAACAGTGCTTTGCACTTTTTCATGAACCATTGGTTCTAAAAAAGATTATCAAATTATAGTGCCTTGTACTTACAAACTGTGCTGTTGCGCTCCTGGATTGGCGCAAGCCACCAGAGAGCGCCACGTGTCAGCATCTGAACCATCTGCGCTATGCGCTTTTGAAATAGAGCCTTGCTATCTGGAATTGGCGCAACTCACCAGAACGCGCCACGTGTTAGCAGCGTAAGCACAGCGCATTGGCGCAGCGCACTGCGCTTGCGTGATACGTGTCGTCACCACAAGCATTTGCGCTCTCTGATTGGCGCAAAACGCCTGACAAATGCAATGCATTTCCTAAAGGGCCAGGCCCAAATCAAAAAGACCTAGTAGGCCTAATTAAATTGCAGTGCAATAAAAAGAGCAGAGCCCAAACAAAATAGGTGCTCTGCATCATTTATAAAAGGGTAGAGCCCAAACAAAACAAAAATAATGTAGTGTATTATTTAAAAAGGGGCAAAGCCCTAGCATAGGCCTAATAGGCCAAAGACAAATAAAAATGTTGAACATTCAACTGGACTTAGCCCAGTCATGGCCATAAGTCCTTAAATTAAATTGACTGAGCACGGCTGCTCCCTAAATCAATTTACCTCCGGTTCGAGGGTACATCTCCGAACTCCTCTGAAACCTGTCGTTGTAATCCTTCAACGACGTCAGAGAGGTGACGGGTCCCGACGACCACATATGAATACGGACTGCGGGGTCCTTAAACTCGTGGACCGAAACGTCCTTAAACTAATATTGGACCGAAACGTCCTTAAACTAATGACGGACTACTACGTCCCTAAACTGGAACAATAGAGCCTCCAAATGCTCTTTTGTCGGATCTAAACGATCCCGTTTAAGTTGATCTTAGCCTCAAATATGGCTAACGTATCCTTAAACCTTCAAACAGACTTTAGTCCCAAATTGGACTATAAGACCCCCAATCAACTTTGGTTCAAGGGTACAACTCCGAACTCCTCTGACACATGTCGTTGTAATCCTTCAACGTCGTCAGAGAGGTGACGGGTCCCGACGACCATATATTAAATGGACCACCATATCCCTAAACTGGAAATAGATCTAGACGATCCCGTTAAGTAGATCTTAGTCTGGAAATTAGACTAACGTATCGTTAACAAACGTTTAAGTTGATCTTAGCCTCAAATATGGCTAACGTATTCTTAAACCAAAACCCAAAACCCAAATCTAAGAAAGTACGGATTTGGACTAATCCACGTCCTACGGGCGACGAAATAAATAGTCTCCGTATACAATCCACGGGCAACCACAAACAAAACAAACACACACGACACGAAGTGAAATTCTGGAGAAGGAGAAAGTTGTTACCGTGATGCGGTAGCGTAATTAACTGCAGGGGTTTGCGCCTGCAGGGAAGAGCGTCCCCACAATCAAAAACCCCTCAAGCGAGTGGGAATCTGACGAAGTCTGCTACATCGGCCGCATCCGTCTAAACCTCCGATACACGGTACCATAAATCAACTTGGCATCTTCGAAGAGGTGGACGGATAAAACCAAATAACATCTGCCCCGAACCTCTGGCAGGACGTCCTAATGTCTTGGCCGCCGTTCGGAGGGGAACAGATTCTGGCACGCCCGGTGGGACCTTTTCCTCTTTCCACTCCACACTTCGTGTGTCGTGTTCGCGAACAAATCGCGGTTTGCTGTGTTTGTCCATGGATTCGAGGCACTAAGATTTGGTGTCTTGCTCCGTGCAGAAAACAGAAGATCAATGGCTTCGAACTGCACTACCTGCAACTGCAACTCTCGCTCCGTCCTTACTAGAGGAGTGACTTATGGGCCCCAAGCGGTCTCCTTTTTCAAGATGCCAGTGAAGCAAGCAACTCAGACCATCACTGGGCTGTTCTTTGGGACCATGCTCCCACCGATGAGCTTCAATGCCCCCAATGACGTTGCAAGAAGCCCCAAAGAAGTCTGTCTTTGATCGAATTACTACTGCCGCGGTCCCTCTCAACGGGTCGCCCAACTCCACTGCCTCAGTTTTTAACAGGCTAGGTCAGAGCTCCAACGGGCCCATGAAAAAGCCAGCAATACCAGAAGATGTTATCCCGAAGCAGATAGCTATCCCTACTCCAGTTTCAGGCGAGATCACCAAGGTTGCTTCCCCTGCTCAGAAGTCTGCTTTTGACAGGTTGACCGTCTTCATTCAACGGACGTCGGTCTTTAAAAGACTGATACCAGCAGATTCTGACCTATACAGGGGGTATGAGGAGGTCACCCCCGCGGCTCAATCAATTTCACCTGCACGACATGCTCGACGTCGCCACTGGCGTCGAGTGAGGAAGGCTGAGGGCAACTCCCTCTCTGGGATAACTCCACCAGCTCCAACGGTGAGGATCAATGCTGCTGTTCCAACCGGGAACAGCTTTGAATTGTTGAACACAGTGCGCAGAAATTCTCCTACCGCGATGTTAAAAAGAACTCCTTCACCTGTGGAGAATACTCCAGAGAAGAAGCTAGAACAGACCCCTCAACGGCTGTCCTCTAAAATTTACAAAGTCTGGCGACAGGTCCAAGTGTCGGTGATTAATGAAAACTATCTCCGCCGACAGGAAAAGATGAAGGTGCAGCAGGAGAAGGATTACTCCATCAAGCCACAGAAAGCGACAGCTACTCGGGTGCCCACCGCAACGGCCCCCTCATCTCCAATCCCTCAAAGGAAAAGGAGGCCTCAAAGAGCCCCTGTGAACATGGCGAAGCGTAAAAGAGCTGAACTCAAATGTCCCAGGTCTGGGGGCATGGTGGTGCACACTGTTTATATGGCTTCCGGAAAGGAGGAAAGCCGTGCTTCTGCGGGCCACCGACCGCTTACCCTATCCATGACAAAAGCCCAAGTGCAGCAACAGAAGCTTCAGGAAATGATGACTGTGATGGCTGCACTTACCGAACCGAAAGAAAGTTCGGAAGTATCATCAGAGCAGCGTCATGAACAAGAAACTGACGCTGACTATCTACGCAGAGTCCTCGAAAAGAAGGACAAAGAAGCCGAAGAGTAAGCAGCTAACATAAAACAGATGGCGCTCCTCTTCCAAGATATGGTAGGGATGATGTTACAGTCGGACCCTCCAGCTGAAGACCCTCCGATCATTGTTGGAGACGACAGAGGGGAGACACCTAATCCTCCTCTAGCTCTATCAACAGCTGAGGAGGAAACAATCTCCAAAGCTGACCTAGACAAATATATAGCTCAGCAGATCCGGGTTCATCAGGCGCCTGAAGCAGCCGGTCAGGTCGTAAGAACCGGACGACCCTATCCAAGCTGGTACGATAAGATCAAATACCCGCCAGGCTATACAATACCAAAATTCCATATGTATAAGGGGACGGGCAATCCCCACCAGCATGTTGCCCAGTTCATGGCACTATGCGGCAACTCTGGAGGCGATGACAAACTGTTGCTTCGCCAATTCGTCGGCAGCTTAGCAGAAACAGCCTTTGAATGGTATTCGGAGCTACCTAACGACTCTGTTAAAACATTTGCGGAGATAGAGCTACTGTTTACACAAAGATTCGCGAGTGCTAGTGGACGCACCCCGATAACAGCACTGATAAATGCCAGGATAAGGCCAGGCGAAACGTGGGTCCAATATGTAACAAGATGGCGGAACCTATGGTCGAAAGGCGAACAACGCATAGAAGAGGCACCTGCGATAGGCATGTTCATGGGCACTCTTGATCCGCAAACGACCATCTCGCAATTCATGATGTTCTTCAGGCCGACCACCTTCCAGGCATTGATCGACAAATTAGCCCAAATGGACCAGATGGGCCACGAACCGTCTCCTCCAAAACCGGACTCTCGAAATAAGAAAGGAAAAGGGAAAGCGACTGTCATTGCCAATGCTCAACAACAGCCGAGCAACTCAAAGCCGGTCGTTCGCCAAAATAACGCGCATCCGCGCCCGTCCCTTGAGGAGAGACTAGGACGTCCTTATTCGTTTCTTCAGAATAAAACGAGAAGACTGTTCGAACTGGCAGTACACAACAGACTCATCAATCTGCCGAATCCAAAACGTCCATCACAGCCAGGCGATCTCAATAATCCCGATTACTGCCCCTACCGCCAAACGGTAAGTCACCCGATCGAGAATTGTTTCGTCTTCAAGGGATGGATCGAGGATCAGTACCTACAAGGCAAGTTTGCGCTGTCTGAAAAATGGAAGGTAAACCCACCACAGCCGCATACTCCAAAGAAGACGGACACGCCGAGGGCAACTTGTCATGCGATCTCTCACTCATTGGCGGATAATAAAGAGGCTCCTTGCACCGAGAAACCGAGGGCGGACCCTGAACCAGAAATTCCGCGGCCATCAGACGAGTTGATCGATGCCTTCCTGAATGAGATTCGTCTGAAAGTTAAAGCCGATCAAGAGCGTGAGATGGCCATACTGGAAGGAGCCAAACGCCGACTACTAGACCAAAGAGTCGAAGCACTTCCATCAAATCAAAAGCCACCCGCCGCGGATAAAAACAAATTCAAGACGAGGAAAAGGTTCGCTAAAGCCCTGTCAGCAGGAATGAAGCTACCGCCTTCTGAAGAGAACACTCTCGGTGGAGTAGAGATGCATCCTAACTTCTGCTTATATCATCAGAAGATCATACATCCTACCGAAGACTGCGAATCCTTTAACTGTTGGTGGCAAGGGTATGTCGCTCAAAAGCAACACTTTGATAGGACAAAATGTGAAGCTCGTAGACGTCGATAAAATGCGATAGATGAGCGCAAAAGAGCCGCCGATGATTGTCATATAGCCGACTCTAAGGGATAGCAAATTATCACCTTTGGAAGCGACTCTGACAAAAAAGCTACCCCCAACCCTTCTCTCGGGGAATCTATTTCAAAAATAAAGGAATTGAGAAGCTGCGAGAAAGTTCAACCATGTAATCGCACGCTATTCGGAAAAAATGTCGGCCCCGTAAACAAAGGATCGAGCAAAAAGGATAAAGGAAAGGGGAAAATGACCCTCATCGCCAACACTCAACAACAATCGAGTGGCTCTAGACCGGTTGTTTGCCGAAACAACAAGCGGCAACCCCTCCAGGAAAAGTTGAAACTTCCTTACTCGTTTCCGCAAGATAAAACAAAGGGACTGTTCGAGCTGGCAGTACGTTACAGAATCATCAATCTGCCGAGTCCAAAACGTCCGTTACGGCCAGGAGATGTTAACGCTCTCAATTATTGCCCTTACCACCAAACGGTAGGTCATCTAATCGAGGATTGCTACGTCTTCAAGAACTGGGTTGAAGACCAATACCAACAGGGCAAGTTCGCGTTGTCCGAAAACTGGAAGGTGAACTCTCCACAACCGCATGCTCCGAGAAAGATGGATACGCCGGGGGCATCATGTTCAGTCGTAGAGAAAGCCCCATAGACCGAAAAGTCAATAAACTAAATATTCGCCTCAAGTACGGCAACACTGGACCGAAACGTCCTTAAACTAATAACGGACCGAAACGTCCTTAAATTAATAATGGACCGCAATGTCCTAAAACTTCCAAACGACCGAAACGTCTTTAAACTACTACCGCAGTATCCTTAGGCTGACGAGATGAATAAAAATAAAAGAAAAATAAAAAAAATAATATAAATATAATAAAAAAATAATAAAAACGGTATGTCCATAAGCAAAATGGGCACGGATGAAAACCCGAAAGGGCTCCGTGAGTAAAAACAGCAAGGCTACCAGCGAGTGTTTGTGAAAACCTGAAAGGGCGCAACCTCGTTAGAAAAAATAAGAAGAATAAAAAGAATAAAAAACGGTATGTCCATAAGCAAAATGGGCACGGATGAAAACCCGAAAGGGCTCCGTGAGTAAAAACAGCAGGACTACCGGCGAGCGTTTGTGAAAACCCGAAAAGGCGCAACCTCGTTAGAAGACACTTGCAGGGTCCTCTCGACCTTGTAAGGAGAAAACACCCGCGTGAGATTCTTACGACTCACAAGGGAGCAACACACTTAGGGATCCTCACGATTCCTAGGGAGAAATTACATTTGCGAGATCCTCACGACTCGTAAGGAGAACTCTCTTATGGGACCCTCACGGCTCATAAGATTTGAAAGTCTTAAGTTACAGAAACCTAAACCCGTGCTTAAGCAACCCCCACAATTTTCGATATTGCCCTACAAGCGGCTCAATACTGACCCTTCTATACAATCCACGGGCGCGAATAAACATTTCCCTAACCAAGTCCCACCCGTGACTAGGGATATGTCCATACGGTGAACAACCCTTGTAAGTCCTCTCGACTTATAAGGAGAAAACCCTTTTGTAAGATCCTTACGACTTACAGAGGAACATGTACTTAGGAATCCTCACGATTCCTAAGGAGAAAACACACCTACGAGATCCTCACGACTCGCAGGGAGAAATACCTTTGTGAGACCCTTACGGCTCATGAAGTCAAAAGCCTTAGTTGACAGAATCCTAACCCTGTCTACTAAGCCACCTTTGTTCGACATCGACAGTGGCAAATGATGATTCGCTCCTGGCAGTATCCCAGTTGTAGCGATGCTGATGCCTAAATCGGTATCAAATTCCAAGCCCTTTCATGGCAAATGATGATTCGCTCCTGGCAATATCCCAGTTGTAGCGATACTGATGCCTAAATCGGTATCAAATTCCAAGTCCTTTCATGGCAAATGATGATTCGCTCCTGGCAATATCCCAGTTGTAGCGATGCTGATGCCTAAATCGGTATCAAATTCCAAGTCCTTTCATGGCAAATGATGATTCGCTCCTGGCAATATTCCAGTCGTAGCGATGCTGATGCTAAGATTGGCATCAGGTTCCAAGTTCCACACTGGCGATAAAAAAAAATCAGCGAGCCGAAAATGCATATGAAATAGCCGAAATGATGGGGCAACTTGCAATAAAAAGCAGCAAGTAAAAATGTATGCATGAAAAATAGCCGAAATGATTGGGCAACTCGCAATAAAAAGCAGCGAGTAAAAAAAAAAATAGCCGAAATGATTGGGCACCGCGAAAAATAGCCGAAATGATTGGGCAATCGCGACCTTTGCGATATAAAAGCTGAAATGATAGAGCATCGCGGAAATAAAACAAAAAAAAATGATGATGATAAAACTTTTGCCCTACAGTTGAGATCACATCGATCCCTGTATATAATACAAGGGCGCAAACAAAGAAGGAATCACATCTTCCCTCCCCAGGCTCCATAAAAAAGCGAAGCCAAATCTCGACGGTTCATAGACAACCTAGAGACAATCTCGACATTCGTCGCAATACTGCAGACACAATGTCAACAAACGGAGCAAAAGGAAGATCCCTAGGTTCAGGGTCTTGACGTCAACAACCGACCTCAGAGTCGCAATGAAATGGAGCCACGGCATAGTCCCTAGTTCCAAATCTTAACGGCAATATCTACGGCCTAAGAATCAACAAAGGCATTCCTTCGCAGTCCAGCAGGATGCAGACGCAACGCCAACGAAAGACCTTACGGTCGAAACAAAGCGAAGCGACGGCAAAATCCCAGCTTCATCTCAACAATCGTCTCGATACAGCAGACGAGATGTTAACAACGGCGTTCCTTCGCAGTCCATCAAGATGCAGATACAACGCTTACGAAAGACCCCATGGTCAAACAAGCGGAATAACGGAAAAATCCTAGCTCCACCTCAGCATTCGTCTCGATACAGCAGACGAAATGTCAACAACAGTGTCCTTCCTTCGACAGGATTCGGACACACTAAAGCAAACGAAGCGAAGGCCAAATTCCTAGCTTCAAGGTCTTAACGGCGAGTCATATAAAGCCTGAAAGACAACTGGAGATTGTCTCACGCCAGTGTGGAATGGTCACCACCTTGACGTTCGTCTCAACACAGCAGATGCAACATCATCAAACAAACGGAGTAACGGCAAAATCCCAGCTCCACCATGACATTCGTCTCGATACAGCAGACAAGCTGTCACCCCAGCGTTCTTCCTCCAGTAGGGATTAGACATGACAATCAAACAAACGGAGCCACGGCAAAATTCCAGCTCCACCTCGGCATTCGTCTCGATACAGCAGACAAGATGTCACCCCAGCGTTCTTCCTCCAGTAGGGATTAGACTCGACAATCAAACAAACGGAGCCACGGAAAAATTCCAGCTCCACCTCGGCATTCGTCTCGATACAGCAGATGAGATGTCAACCCCAGTGTTCTCCCT
This sequence comes from Agapanthus africanus, assembly GCA_030015575.1. NCBI lineage: Eukaryota > Viridiplantae > Streptophyta > Magnoliopsida > Asparagales > Amaryllidaceae > Agapanthus > Agapanthus africanus. The sequence goes on along the minus strand of JASDDO010000019.1, from coordinate 819,640,707 downwards.
CAAGTAGGGATTAGACGCGACAATCAAACAAATGGAGCCACGGAAAAATTCTAGCTCCACCTCGGCATTCGTCTCGATACAGCAGATGAGATGTCACCCCGGCGTTCTTCCTCCAGTAGGGATTAGACGCGACAATCAAATAAACGGAGCCACGGCAAAATTCCAGCTCCACCCCGACGTTCGTTTCGATACAGAAGACGAGTTGTCACCCCAGCATTCTCCCTCCAGCAGGATTCAGACGCGACAATCAAATAAACGGAGCCACAGCAAAATCCCTAGTTCCAAACCTCAACGGTTCATCAGCGACTTAAAGACAACCGCGACATTCGTCTCGATACAGCAGACACGATGCCGGCAAAACGAAGCAAAGGCCAAATTCCTAGCTTCAGGGTCTTGACGGCAACTCACATAAAACCTGAAAGACTATTGGAGATCATCCCACACCAACGCGGAGTGGTTATGACTCATCGGGGCTCGCCAAAATGAGCCTAACCTCAAGTAAAAAGCGGCACGGCAAATTCCTAACGCTTGCTCTTCCGACGGTCAAACTGCCTAGGAAGATTGCTTGAAGACGTCTTGTCCAGCCCCCGTAGGGATCAGAGACACGGCAGTCGCAGGGCTACTTGAACAGCACGATTGCCTATCGAGGAATATATCAGCTTATGCGACGGTACGATGGCCAAAACCCTAAGTAGTATAGACCATAATGGACTTCTGTCGTAAAGAGCAGAGGTTAAATGCGGCGTTAGGATGTTCTTGCGAGAAACGCTCGATTCGTCTCGACTTGTGAAGAAATTGATGTCTTTGCGAGAAATTCTTGAGGCGGCTCGACTCGTGATATAAAGCCTTAGGCAGTGGGCATAAAAGAATCCTGTTTCCTAAGCACTGGGACCCTGCAAGTTGGCCCAAAACGGTTTCTTGCATACTATCCACGGGTCTCACTCTCTAAAGTCGAATCTTGACAAGGAGGGAAACAACCGCTTACGGGTCCTCTCGACTCGTAAGAGGGAAAAAATTCTCTTATAGGATCCTTACGACTTGTAAGAGAAAACATACTTAAGGATCCTCACGATTCCTAAGGAAAAAATCCACCTACGAGATCCTCTCGATCCGCAGGGAGAAAAGTCTCTATGAGATCCTCACGGCTCATAGAGTTGAAAAGTCTTAGGCAGCAGACCTGAACCTGCGGCCTAAGCCATCGCTAGCTCTTGAAGAAATTGAGATGCTTACTCTATTATCTGTCAACCATGTTCACTAAGGTAATATGCGGATAATAAAAGAAAGAAGAAAGCGACAGAAAGAACATCTGATTGGCGTTTAATTAACCACTCGAGACACATCTGTTCATGTGTGTGCAAAAGACTCAGAATGAGGAAAGAGACAAGCTGAAATAAAATTTTTCATTCATGTTTCAAAAAGGTTCTTACAATCATAAAGACATAAATAACAACATTATTAAAATGTCTACAATGGTATAACCTCAGACCCAGGACATGGATTGAGGAACTCGAAAGTAACCCTATCTAAGACTTTCCAAACCTGGTGAACCATCCTAGTGTGCTTTCTTTCGCGAGTACAAGCGTCGGGGTCCTCCCTGATGTCCTCCTCCCTCCAATAAGCAACAAGTATGGCGGACTGTTGAAAGGCCTGGTGCAAGAGATCGACAAGATTGTCTTGACGTCTTTTTGAGATTAAGTTTATCAGGTACACCGAATGCACCTTATCCTCGGCGGCATCCAACGCCCTAAGCGGCACGCCGGAACAGAACAGGGGAAGCGCTTCCCAGATGGCTCCCACGATAAGCTTCAGGAGGGAGGAACGTCGGGGAAGCAGTTGACCATTATATGCGTCAAAGCGGCTCATGATCTCGGCACACTCCGCGTTCGTGAATTCTCGATTTTGGGAACGGCCGAGCCGGCGAATGTCCCCGTAAGAGATGATTTCATTAAGATCGTACATGTGGGCGTCCATTGCTCCTACAAGAGGAATTTAACAGAATTAGCAGACAGACTGATTAAGTGAATTCTTATTAAAAACAGGCACAGGAAGTTAAACTCCTCAAGAGCAATGCTCTGCAAACAGGAGTGACACCCATCAAATTCAGTAATGAGAGGAATTTAAAGAAATTCCCTGAGAACGCTGAGAGCCTTGATATGAAAAGATGATAAAATCCATCAAAGATAAAACCCTATTTTTAATCTTCATTATTCATGATCAAACTCTAAAGAGTTCTTCGCAGAAGATTAAAATTCTACTTGTATCAAGAAAGCAGAGCTTTGATTCATGGGCTAAGAAGTCCCGAGAAAAAATCATGATCTAAGGCGAGCAAAGCTCTATTAATAAAACCCTAAAGCTCTGAAGTTCTGAGAAATGAGAAGTCTTGAGGATGGTGACCAGCTATTGAGGACCAAGGGTCCTATTTATAGGCGCTCGGCGCCCCTTCAACTCCTGAGTTGCCGCAACGGTTGGAATTCTGTCACCGTTGCGCTCACGTTTTGGAGCCACGTAAGTGCAACGGCGGAGGGCATTTGTTTACCCCAATCAGAGCAAAGCTCTGTTCAAATTCCAAGGTGGGAAAAGAAGCAATGCTTTTGTTTTCCTCCAATCAGAGCAAAGCTCTGTCTTGAAAATTAAAGTTAAAATAAATGAAGCAACGCTTCAAATTCTTTGCGCTGCGCGCAACGCGCCACGTGTCAGGCGCAGATACATCAGCGCAGCGCCCAAAGCAGCGCACCCAATCAGAGCAAAGCTCTATTTAAAGCAAAATTAAAGGAAGCAACGCTTCAGTTGCGCAAAGCACTGCGCTGCACGACATGTGTCAGCGCAGATGCGCTGCGCTTTGCGCTGCGCGACACGTGTCAGCGCAGTTGCGCTGCGTTGTGCGCTGCGTGACACGTGTCACGCTCTGGAGCATTTGCGCCAAACAGAATTAAAATTCTAAAGAAATCTTTCTGTTATTGTTAAAACAAGAAGATTTTCTTCTGTAAAACAGAAGCCCTTGGATCAAAGATCCAACGGTGGGGAAAATTCCCCAAATCACTCAGGGAAAGATCTCTTTAACAAATTTAACTAATTTATGGGCACTATAAAAAGGACCCTAGACCTCAATTCAAAGGGAGGAACATTTTGTGAGAAATCAAAAATTTCAAACAGAGAGAACTCTGAAGAAATTTCAAGAAGAAGAAAGGTAAAAAGATCTTTTTAGATAGAAAAATTTCTTCTAATAGATCATTGATCTAAGAACAAGATCAATGATCTTTAATAAAAAATAAAATAAAAATAGTGCTTTGCACTTATGAACCATTGGTTCTCTAAGATCAAGAGAAACAAGAAAAACTTATTTTCTTTGATCTAAATTAGATCAAGAAATCAAACAGTGCTTTGCACTTTTTCATGAACCATTGGTTCTAAAAAAGATTCTCAAATTATAGTGCCTTGCACTTGCAAACTGCGCTGTTGCGCTCCTGGATTAGCGCAAGCCACCAGAGAGCGCCACGTGTCAGCATCTGAACCATCTGCGCTATGCGCTTTTGAAATAGAGCCTTGCTCTCTGGAATTGGCGCAACTCACCAGAGCGCGCCACGTGTCAGCAGCGCAAGCGCAGCGCATTGGCACAGCGCACTGCGCTTGCATGACACGTGTCGTCGCCACAAGCATTTGCGCTCTCTGATTGGCGCAAAGCGCCTGACAAATGCAATGCATTTCCTAAAGGGCCAGGCCCAAATCAAAAAGATCTAGTAGGCCTAATTAAATTCTTGTGCAATAAAAAGGGCAGAGCCCAAACAAAATAGGTGCTCTGTATCATTTATAAAAGGGTAGAGCCCAAAAAAAAACAAAAATAATGCAGTGCATTATTTAAAAAGGGGCAAAGCCCTAGCACAGGACTAATAGGCCAAAGACAAATAAAAATGTTGAACATTCAACTGGACTTAGCCCAGTCATGGCCATAAGTCCTCAAATTAAATTGACTGAGCACGGCTGCTCCCTAAATCAATTTACCTCCGGTTCGAGGGTACATCTCCGAACTCCTCTGACACCTGTCGTTGTAATCCTTCAACGATGTCAGAGAGGTGACGGGTCTCGACGACCACATATGAATACGGACTGCGGGGTCCTTAAACTCGTGGACCGAAACGTCCTTAAACTAATATTGGACTGAAACGTCCTTAAACTAATGACGGACCACTACGTCCCTAAACTGGAACAATAGAGCCTCCAAATGCTCTTTTGTCGGATCTAAACGATCCCGTTTAAGTTGATCTTAGCCTCAAATATGGCTAACGTATCCTTAAACCTTCAAACAGACTTTAGTCCCAAATTGGACTATAAGACCCCCAATTAACTTTAGTTCAAGGGTACATCTCCGAACTCCTCTGACACATGTCGTTGTAATCCTTCAACGTCGTCAGAGAGGTGATAGGTCCCGACGGCCATATATTAAATGGACCACCATGTCCCTAAATTGGAAATGGATCTAGACGATCCCGTTAAGTAGATCTTAGTCTGGAAATTAGACTAACGTATCCTTAACAAACGTTTAAGTTGATCTTAGCCTCAAATATAGCTAACGTATCCTTAAACCAAAACCCAAATCTAAGAAAGTACGGATTTGGACTAATCCACATCCTACGGGCGACGAAATAAATAGTCTCCGTATACAATCCACGGGCAGCCACAAACAAAACAAACACACACGACACGAAGTGAAATTCTGGAGAAGGAGAAAGTTGTTACCGCGATGCGGTAGCGTAATTAACTGCAGGGGCTTGCGCCTACAGGGAAGAGCGTCCTCACAATCAAAAACCCCTCAAGCGAGGGGGAATCTGACGAAGTCTGCTACATCGGCGGCATCCGTCTAAACCTCCGATACACGGTACCATAAATCAACTTGGCATCTTCGGAGAGGTGGACGGATAAAACCAAATAGCATCTGCCCCGAACCTCTGGCAGGACGTCCTAATGTCTTGGCCGCCGTTCGGAGGGGAACAAACGGCCTCCTCGAGTCAAAGACGATCCACCCGAGAGTCTATAGTCCGAGCTCCTATCTTGAATCTGCGATAACTATGGCTTCTAGATCGCTAATCTAGAAGTCCTAGAGGGTGTAGAGCAATTAGATGGATTACTTAGTCACTTAAACCCTAGGATTCTCAACTCATGAGAGCTATTAGGGTTTGAGGAAGAAGATGAAGACTTGAGGAGAGAGAAAGCTTTTGTGATAATGATATGAATAATAACTCATGATAGAATAAGATCAAGCATACAAATATCTTTTTGATAAATATTTAGAAATATCTTGTAAGCTTCATTTAATCCTAATGGTGAATCACCCCATGATTTATTAAGCATTTAATGAAAACTTACAACTCATCTCTCCACCTCATTTGTGTTTAATCCAAAAAGAAATAAAAACAAATGAGTCATCTTCTTCTAGAAGCTTCCCGACAAATTACGAGACTGCCCCTCCCATCCGTATTTCCGAAGAACACGGATAATCTTTGACTGAATAAATCCATCTATATAATACTAGAATCTGGCTTAAACCAAACCCCGCTAGTATTATCTGCCCGATCATAATACGTGCACAAGTATACTAAGTCATCGCGGCCCTGCCGTAAAACTATACGGCCTCTACACCTTTTGCCCGGTGCAGGGAAACTCTCTGTGTGGGACTCTAAAGACTCGACACTATGCTGGCAGTGGGTTTAACCATAGGCCGCAAGCAGTACTAGCTGTACGTAACGGTCCCCAGGTAGATGTCGATAAGAAGGACGATGAGGAAACCCATCCGAACTCCTACTGAGCCTGATGTGACAATCTCCGTACAGTCCGGTCTGTTAGTCTAGGACTATTGCATATCGGGCCTACGGGGGCGGTAAACGTCAGACCCCTAACAGCGGTATAAGTCGTGTCGGAGTGAAGTCCATTACACCTTGAGAAACTACTGGAAGCTTACCAGTAAATCTCGTTTGCTCTGGCCTGGGACTTTGCGTAATGGCTCTCCATACACAGCGCGATATCAACCCCCAATACCGGGAGAGACGAATCCTGTCTAACCGCCACTGCCTCCAAGTGCTTCGGGACTGCACCCAACTACTACCTGTTTGCACGACTCCTTTGAGCCGTGGTAGGATAGTAATCTAAGTACAGTGGGAACACACCCGAGGCGAAGTAGCAGTGTCAAGTCGACAGACTAAGCTGTACTCATGTCACCTAGGAACTGCTATCTGACGATGGGTATAAAACCAACCTGCAGTTCCCGGCGAATCCTGTCCGGTGTACTGTTCATATCATAATATTGCAATTTATATTCCCCAATTCTTATTCGTTTTATAATTAAACAGGTGCTTTTGACGCATGTCTGCTGCATGTTACAGGATACAGGTTCTTGGAGCGAATACAGTGAAAAAGACAAAAACGATACAAAAGAGTGACTTTTGACCAACAAGTAGAAGGATCCTAGTCAAGCCTGGATGAAGAACAGTGCAAGGTCCAAAATGTCAAGGCAAACGGTTAAAAGATCACTACATGTTTTTCACTGAAAGATCTGGAGAAGAATAAGAAGCCAAACAGAGAAATGAGATGAAGAAATAACAAGCCCAGATAACCACAAATAAGCCCAGAAAAAATGGTTCAATGATCTGGCTAAAGGGCCGCGGAACCGCGGCCCAAGGCCCACATTTTCCGCGGTTCCGCGGCCAGTTAAAGCACGTGTCGGTGCAAAATTGCTGTGTCGGTGCGTCGGTGCGGATGTTTGGATTTTTCATGGGCAAATCTGTAATTGCATATGTGTGAATCCCGTAACCCTAAAATTCCCCTGTTTACTTATAAATTGTAATCGAAAGATTGTAAAGGCGATGCCTCTTTTCATTTCACAAATTCAGATCTGTTCTGCATTATAGTTTGGAGGGAGCCATCAATAAAAATTAGTAAGTTAATTTTATTTCTTCGCTTTAATTCTTTTTAATTTAGAATGTCTTTTGATCCCCTAATGAGCGAGTAATCTTCTCACTAGTTAGGGTTAGCCTTAGGGAAAGGTTTGAGAGATGAGATCTCTCACCCCTTTCATGCCATTCACACCTAAGAATTAGAACTCCATGCATGCACGCACACACCGCTTCCTACGGCACCTTATCCCTCGAGGTAATGGTGACACCGTAGTATAAAGGACCGGTTGCGCGTGTTTTCCATGGAGGTTAGGGTAAGGATCGATAAAGGAAGGACAAGAATTTAGAGGAAGAAACATCTTTCCAAAACATTCTAATCCACTTCATTGATAATTACCATAACATCTAATAGATCTAAAATAAGGCATTGAAAGCGGTGAGGAAACCTTTAATCTCCCAACTTCCCCTAAGCCTAACCCTTGCAAGACTTTAATTTAGATTAATTTATTTATCGATAGATCTAGTTTTTTTTAGATTTAATAAATCAATCCAAACAACATTTGGAATCAACTCGTAAAAACACATTAAGAAAATTACACATCTCTGTGGATCGACCCGTACTCACCGGCTAGATGCATAGCGACGCCGTTTCTGATTACGGTTAATATATCTTTGCACAAATCAAATGGCGCCGTTGCCGGGGATGGCGTAAAATTTCTTTTGTGTGATTTCGGGTTGATATAAATTTTAAAAAATTATAAAAATCTGAAAATAAAAAAAAAATTAAAAAAAAAAATTTATCAATTTTTATCTGTTTGAAAGGTGTATCTTTTGAATCTTGCAGGAACAGCGAAGAATCGCGGATCTGAAAATTTACAGAGGGCAAATCAGGAAAAATCACATCAGAACAGAGGAGAATTGGAGAACAGGAGCCACACAATTTTTTCCAGACGCTGATCTCCTCTTTCCGCCGCGTTTCCGCCGCATAAGGGGGCCCCACACCGTGGTTCCGCCGCGTCTTGGCCACGTCAGCTCCTCAATTTTACATGGTTTGATCTCTCCTTCTCCCCTCTGCAATCTCCATATATCTTTCTGTAAAAACTTTCTGCAGGGTTTCTTTGCGCTAAAAATCTTCTCTCCCTTTCTAAATAACAGATTTTCTGCAGGTTTCTTTGCGCCGCGCCTAAAAAATTGATTGCAAGTGAATTTAATGTTTTGCATAATTTAATTGGACTTTAAGGGGCTAATTGACCAAACTCAGATTGGGTGGGGATTTCATCACCCTTCCCAGGACCCCAGAAAACACTTAAAGCATTTGCATTGACCACAATTAATTAAAAAAAATACTAGACTCAGCCCTAAGGACATCGAGCTCAATAGGAAAAGGACTAGTATAGGCATCGGCCGTTTATCCTAACCTGACTTTGCGGTGTCTAGGCAAGTGTGTCTAGACTAGTAGTTATTAATTAGGCCCACTGTTGTGGTTCCTTCCCACTTACCTGGCACTTACCTGGCCGCAAGTGTCGGTGAAGAGGCGGTTTGAGGTCCTATTTCTAGCCCTAGTTAGGAGCTGTCTAGCAGACCTAGGTGACCCTAGATCTAGGCCTGAATGTGCATGTGTGGTTGATACATTTGTGTCACAAGTCCCTTTTCAAAAACCTCTTTGCAAAACTCTCACATAAATAAAAAAAAAAGAAAAATCTTTTCAAAACTTGCAACTTGTCGCTAAAGAAATCTTGCACCTCGCTTACACCACTTCTTCTCATTGACGCTATCTTACCTCCACATTCTGTTTTTTCTTTTTTCTGACTACACTACTCCTTTAGTGTATGTCACTTTGGACTAGGGATACTAACGCCCGATTAGTCCGTGTTTCGTTGGTACCGACCGACGAACCTTTCGACACCGAAGTCGAAATTCCCTCCATTTCCTTACCTCCACCTTCAAATTCTTCATTCGAAGGTATGTCGGGATTCAACCCCAACGATACCTTACCGACGGGAATGATTCCACCTCCGTTAGGTGTGAATAACCCGAATCTTCCGTCTGTTGTAGCGCCCGCACGAGTTGCGCTCCAGGATCTCTTCTACCCCGTCCGCACTTCTTTACCTACCTGTCTTTCACCCCCACCGGCAAATGGGGACAATTTTGAAATAAAACCACATTTCATCAATACGCTGCCAAAATTTCATGGTTTGGAATCTGAAGATGCATATATCTTTATCAATAAATTCCAAAATGTGTGCGCTATGATGAAAACGACCCAATTAAGTGATGACGCTATAAGGCTAAGGGTCATTTCTTTCACCTTATGTGACCTAGCCGAGAAGTGGCTATACAGCACCGCATCACATTCCATTAGAAATTGGGACGAGTTTGTGAGAGATTTTCTGAAAAAGTTCTATCCTCATCACAAAACTGCTAGAATCCGTAACGAGATTATATAATTTTCACAGCTTCCTTCCGAACCATTTTGGAAGTGCTTCGAGAGATTTAAAGACCTACTCGTTCAATGCTCTCATCATGGGATCGAAAGTTGGCAACTTTGCCAAACATTATACGAGGGATTGAACTTGGCAACGAAGCAGTTGCTAGAAACCATATGTCAAGGTCATTTTCTCTCCAAGTCTAGCGATGAAGCGTGGCAGTTTCTTGAGGATCTTAGTGAGCAAACAATTCAGTGGGAGAGTACCAAGACCACATCATCTTCTTCTGTTGGTCAATCTAGGGCAGGCATACATCAAGTAGATATGTCGATTGCTATGAAGGCCGAGATGGCCGCACTTATGAAAAAGCTAGAAGCCATTGAGACCAAAATCTCATCGCCTTCTCCTGCCCCTGTTATGCCTCCACGAACTGTTTGTGCTTGTTGTGCGGATCCATCACATCTAACCGAAGAGTGTCCTTATAATGCATCTATTCAAGGACAGGATCAAGTCAATGCTGCATTTCAGCAACGACAAAGAAACGATCCGTACTCTTCGACATACAATCCGGGGTGGAGGAGTCATCCAAATTTCGCTTGGAACCAAAATCAACAATTCCAAGGGAATAACAATTTTCAAAGACCTCCTCCTCTACAACAACAACAAGCACCTTCACAAACTCAAAACCAGCAACCTTTCCAACAACAACCTTATACAAATCAAACGAACAATTTGGTTCAACCAAATGATGATAAGGTTATCTCGCTAGAAAAAAGTCTAGATGCATTTCTCAAGCAATCTACAGAATCCGCAGCAAGATTTGAAAATTATGTTCGGTCTTTGATGCATAACAATGCTTCACACGATCAAAGTATCAAATCTATTGAGGCACAAATTGCACAATTAACTGCTGCGTTGAGCGAGAGAGAAAAGGGAAAGCTTTCATCTCAACCATTGCCAAATCCTGGTCACACACAAAACGCATATCACAATCACAATGTAAATGCGGTGACCACGTTGAGATCCGGAAGAGTGTTGCAAAATAATGTGGGTATTAGTGATGACATCCCCGCCGGTGGTTCTTCTTCTTCTCCAACGTCATCTTCCCCTTCTTCATTTTCTTCACCTTCTTCTTCACCTTTTTCTTTAGAGCCCATTCTCCACCCTTCACACGGCTCTACTTCTTCTAACTCGAACGGACCCATTTCTCACAACACGAACACATCTACACGGGGTACCATTCCTACTCCACATTCTACTCCACAGACATTTGACTCAACAAATCTTCAAAATGCTCCATTTCCAAACAGGTTGAGTCCCAATAAACTAACTGCACAAATGGAGAAGATTGTGGAGTTATTTAAGCAGGTTAGCATAAATATACCTCTCTTGGATGCAATCCAACAAGTCCCTTCATACGCGAAAATCTTAAAGGGCTTATGCACCTCGAAGAGAAAGTCATCTCAAGTACCTAAGAAAGTGCTAGTGGCTAGTGAAGTGAGCAATGCTATTAACCACCCTCAAACTTTACCCCAAAAACGAAAGAACCCCGGCTGTCCTACGATTTCAATCACAATTGGGGATAAAAAAATTAATCGAGCACTTTTAGATCTTGGGTTTAGTGTTAACCTGCTTCCCTACTCCGTGTACGAACAATTAGGGGTTGGAGAGTTGAAACCCACTCGTTGTACTCTCCAAATGGCTGATCGATCAATCACCCATCCAAGGGGTGAGCTAGAGGATGTGTTGATCAAAGTTGGGGAGTTCATATTCTCCGTTGATTTTATTGTTATGGATACACAACTTGTTGCTAACCCAAGAAACCAAATTCCGGTGATTCTCGGTCGACCATTTTTGGCCACTTCCAATGCTGTGATAAACTGTCGCAATGGCTCCATGACTCTATCCTTCGGGAAGACGTCTAATGAGTTCAATATTTATAAGATGGGAAGTCTGCCCCCCGTGCCTAAAACTAGTACACGAGAAGTTTGCTCTATTCACGAAATCACGCAGGAGGACTGCGAGCTTGAAAGATTTCTATTTGATAAAAACAGTTTTGACGCCACTAGTGCGTCCCTCCTTGAGCCTACCACCGTTCACACAACCGATATTGATTATGAATGTTTCACTTTTTCGGATGATGACGACTCACAACCCGAATATGAGTCTTTTGAATTTTTGGATGAGTTAGTTGAACCATCCGAATCGGTTGTTTGCAGTGATTTCGAACCTGTGTTGGAGTCCTTTGAGTTCGAGGTAGATTCCGCAATGATCGTTTCGCCTCCGAAACTCGAACTCATGTCCTTACCGCCTCACCTTAAATATACTTACATAGGTGAGAATGAGACTTTTCCCATTATAATATCAGCCTCTCTAGCCTTCGAGCAAGAGAACGCTATTTTAAAGGTCTTACAAGATAGGCGGCAAGTTTTCGGTTGGACTATGGCGGATATCGAGGAGATCAGTTCCCTTATAATTGAATATCATATGCAATTGATGGATGATGCCAAGTCAATAGAGGACCCACAGAAACATTTTGGGGGGATTGTGGTGAGTCAACCTTCTCCTTTAGAAGTTGAACCACCCCCATTTCTTTTAAGCTACGAGAATGCCAATATTCCACTGATTGCTGATCATTCACATTCTCGTTTTGATGCATCACCACCTCCTGTATATTCACCTCCACACCTTCCATACCACCACTTCTATCTTCCCCAATTCTTTTTGGATCGCCACAACTTATTCTTCCACCAACCAATACTCTTTACTGATAAATTTTTCAACTGGTTAGTGTTGACGTTTGGTCTATGCAAAGTTTTGCAGTAATGTCTAACATAGTTTAAATGAAGTTTGGGGGAGGGCCTTTTTGTATATATATTTTTTTTCTTAACAATAAAAAATTATAAATAAATAAACAGGGAAGTGCCGGTATTTTGACCCTCTTAGTTTAGTATGACAGTGAGGACACTGTCAAGTTCAAGTTTGGGGGTATGCTCGGTACGTCTTCTTCCTTCGCATTCATTTGTACATATTTTTGCATTTGCATACTTATTTTAAAAACCCATAAAAATTTGAAAAATTTCAAAAATTATAAAAATTATCGTATTCAATTTTGGCTTATTTGACTAGAGTTTGACAGATAGGTTAACTAGCTAGGAGCAACTAGATCTTAGACTTAGTGAATTAAAAACCCTAAAAATAACATTCCTCAAAGTTTAACGGTAGAAAGTATATGCCTTGTAGTTTATTTAGAAATAGGCAAATTTTGGGTTCCCTTCTTGGGCTAAGTCAAAATGAGGGAAGAGTATTGATGTTTTTATTAGAGTATAAGTTTGAAAAAATAGTTCCTAGCTTAAGTCTAGATTCTGAAAACGTATACCCTATAAATTGCACAATCACGTACCTTGAAACTTGGAATAATAGAAGAGACCTTGAAATGCTCTTGTCTAAAAGTCCTTAGTACAATGAAAATAAAAGGAAAAAAAAGTGAATAAAGAAAAAAAAATGGACACTGGTTTTTGTGATTACTTAAGGCTGTAAAAAAAATAGGAAAATATTTTGCGAGGGTGCTTCATCACCTAGTGCCTTAGACCAACTGGTTTGGGAGTCACTACTAAAGCCTTGGGTGTTGTAAAACTAGGATGTACGCTTAAAGTGCTAACGCATCTTGTAATCGGTTGTTGGTACCTCAAGAAGTATTAACGGTCGCATGAAGGATGTGTAAGCAAATTTCACTAATTAATAAGTGCTTTGGACAATGAACGAGAGTACGATTGCTTGATTTGAATTTCCAAGTATAGGGGTGATCTATACACACACGTAGGGGTATGTAATTGGAGTTTAGATGAGAGAAAGGAATAAAGAATAGAACTTGTATCTTTAGTAGAGTTGATAGAAATTCCTAAGTGGAGATGGAACCCTAGAAGGAAAACTTAAGAAATGCCGAATGCTAAGTAAGTCTATAGGATCAATATAATCTTAAGTTAGATGATGAGGAAGTGTGAAGAATGTGGGTGGATAATTTACGGGTCGACGATAATAGAATTCCTTGTTAAAAAACCTAATTGGAGAACAAAAGTCAATGGGCCAAGTTGATAGGATTTTGTGGGTGCAATCCGCTGAAAACCCTCAGGAGACAACACTCCTCCTACTAGGGACACCTAGAGATTTAACGGCTTGTTGCACGTGCTCAGTGCAATCGCGTTTCCCTGCGAAAGTGTGGTTAGGATTTTAGTGAATAAAATAATAAGTTTGCTCGAGGACGAGCAAAAGATAAGTTTGGGGGTATTTGTTCATATTATAATATTGCAATTTATATTCCCCAATTTTTATTCGTTTTATAATTAAACAGGTGCTTTTGACGCATGTCTGCTGCATGTTACAGGATACAGGTTCTTGGAGCGAATACAGTGAAAAAGACAAAAACGATACAAAAGAGTGACTTTTGACCAACAAGTAGAAGGGTCCTAGTCAAGCCTAGATGAAGAACAGTGCAAGGTCCAAAATGTCAAGGCAAACGGTTAAAAGATCGCTACATGTTTTTCACTGAAAGATCTGGAGAAGAATAAGAAGCCAAATAGAGAAATGAGATGAAGAAATAACAAGCCTAGATAACCACAAATAAGCCCAGAAAAAATGGTTCAATGATCTGACCAAAGGGACGCGGAACCGCGGCCCAAGGCCCACATTTGCCGCGGTTCCGCGGCCAGTTAAAGCACGTGTCGGTGCAAAATTGCTGTGTCGGTGCGTCGGTGCGGATGTTTGGATTTTTCATGGGCAAATCTGTAATTGCATATGTGCGAATCCCGTAACCCTAAAATTCCCCTGTTTACTTATAAATTGTAATCGAAAGATTGTAAAGGCGATGCCTCTTTTCATTTCACAAATTCAGATCTGTTCTGCATTATAGTTTGGAGGGAGCCATCAATAAAAATTAGTAAGTTAATTTTATTTCTTCGCTTTAATTCTTTTTAATTTAGAATGTCTTTTGATCCCCTAATGAGCGAGTAATCTCCTCGCTCGTTAGGGTTAGCCTTAGAGAAAGGTTTGAGAGATGAGATCTCTCACCCCTTTCATGCCATTCATACCTAAGAATTAGAACTCTATGCATGCACGCACACACCGCTCCCTACGACATCTTATCCCTCGAGGTAATGGTGACACCGTAGTATAAAGGACCGGTTGCGCGTGTTTTCCATGGAGGTTAGGGTAAGGATCGATAAAGGAAGGACAAGAATCTAGAGGAAGAAACATCTTCCCAAAAGATTCTAATCCACTTCATTGATAATTACCATAACATCTAATAGATCTAAAATAAGGCATTGAAAGCGGTGAGGAAACCTTTAATCTCCCAACTTCCCCTAAACCTAACCCTAGCAAGACTTTAATTTAGATTAATTTAGTTTATCGATAGATCTAGTTTTTTTAGATTTAATAAATCAATCCAAACAACATTTGGAATCAACTCGTAAAAACACATTAAGAAAATTACACATCTCTGTGGATCGACCCGTACTCACCGGCTAGCTGCATAGCGACGCCGTTTCTGATTACGGTTAATATATATTTGCACAAATCATGTACCCGTAACCTAACGAGCACGTGTATACTATCTCCAGTACGACGTACTGATGGCTGTGGGACAGACCATCTCCCTATACTGGGATGAGAAGCGTATACACCAGTCTACTTCGGAGTATCGATGCCTTGTCTCGATAATCCTACGACCAGGGACCAGTATAGGATGTTGCTTATAGACTACCCAGCCCCCACTAGTGTGACTGCCATCACAACGTTGGTAATCAAGTAAAGATCCTAAGGGCTTTACTAATATGTACAAGCGATACGTTAAAAGAAACATATGCACATATTAAAGTAGACACAAACCAAGTAGCATACTACCATTTTTAGCAAGACTGTCAATACAATTGTGAATATCCCAAGGTTCCATTAAGTAATATACAAACTAGTATGATACAGTAATGGCCTCTAGGGCATAAACACTAACAATCTCCCACTTGCACTAGGGCCATGTACTGGCATATCGCTGACCTATCATCTCGAATAGCTTCTCGAACTGCGTCTGAGGAATGGCCTTTGTGAATGGATCAGCAGTGTTATTCTCCGTATCTACTCTCTTTACCTCGATCTCCCGGCGATCTACGATCTCCCTGATCAGGTGATACCGCCTTAAGATGTGTCTGGACTTCTGATGGGACCTGGGTTCCTTCGCTAAATCTATAGCGCCGTTGTTGTCGCAATACAGAGGTATTGGATCAACACTGGTAGGAACCACCTGAAGTTCTGTGAGGAACTTCTTCATCCAGACAACTTCTTTTGCGGCATCGCAAGCAGCTATGTACTCCGCTTCCATCGTTGAGTCAGCAACGGTGTCCTGCTTGGAACTCTTCCAACAGACCGCCCCTCCATTGAGGGTAAAGACATAACCCGATATGGACTTGGAGTCATCCTTGTCACTCTGGAAGCTGGAGTCGGCAAAGGCCTCGATCTGGAGGTCTTTTCCGTCATACACCAAGAACATCTCCTTAGTCCTCCTCAGGCACTTGAGAATGTTCTTTACTGCTATCCAGTGCTTCTCCCCTGGGTTTGCCTGATACCAGCTTACAACGCTCAATGAGTATGCTACATCTGGTCTGGTACATAACATCACATACATTATAGAGCCTACCGCAGAAGCGTAGGGTATAATCGACATGCGATCCCTTTCCAAATCAGTCTTGGGAGACATCTCTTTGGAGAGGTTGATTCCGTGACAAGCCGGCAGGTTACCGCGCTTAGAATCTTCCATACTGAATCTTTTCAATATGGTGTCTATGTACCTGGACTGCAAAAGTCCCAACATCCTCTTTGATCTATCACGATAGATCTGGATCCCCAGAATGTAGGTGGCATCACCCAGGTCTTTCATGGAGAACTTCTGTGACAAGAATATTTTGACCGAATGTAGCATAGGAATATCATTTCCTATTAGGAGAATATCATCCACGTACAAGACGAGGAATACAACAGCTCTCCCTACAATCTTACTGTATATGCATGGTTCATTTGGATTTTTGATAAAGTCGAATTCTTTGACAGTATCATCAAAACAGATGTTCCAACTCTGCGATGCCTGCTTTAGTCCATAAATGGACTTAAGCAACTTGCACACTTTACCGCTTCTCCCACTCTGAATGAATCCCTCTGGCTGATCAATATAGACGCACTCTTCCAAATTACCATTTAGAAAGGCCGTCTTACGTCCATCTGCCAGATCTCATAATCGTGGAAGGCAGCAATGGCAAGAAGGACCCGAATGGATTTGAGCATAGCCACTGGAGAAAAGGTTTCGTCATAGTCCAAGCCAGGTCTTTGACGAAAACCCTTTGCAACAAGTCTAGCCTTATAGGTTTCAACCTGTCCATCTACACCAATCTTCTTTCTGAAGATCCATTTGCATCCTACAGGTTTTACCCCATCTGGAGCAATGTCCAAAGTCCATACTTTGTTAGTGTACATGGACTCCATTTCGGTCCGCATTGCATCCAGCCATTTTACCGAGTCGCCACTCTGAATGGCTTGCTGGAAGCTAGTAGGGTCATCATTATCAATGATGCAATCTTCTCGATCCCTACTTATGAGAAAACCGTAGTATCTCTCGGGCGGATAAGACTGCCTACTACTTCTGCAGATAGGCGCTGGTATGTCCCTTTCTTCTGAAACTTCTGGTTCTACCATACTTTCAGTAACAACTTGTGGTTATGGAATTTCTTCCAGTTCTATTGCGCTCCCACTCTTCTGATTTTCTAAAAATTGAGCTTCCAAGAAGTGGGCATGACGAGAAACAAAAACCTTTTGTTCCTATGCGTAATAGAAATAATACCCCTTGGAGTTCTTTGGATATCTCACAAATTTACACTGTACTGAGCGTGCCTCGAGCTTGTCCGGATGCTGCTTTTTTACAAAAGCTGGACATCCCCATGTCTTCAGGTACTGAAGATAGGGTTTCTTCCCACTCCACATCTGATATGGTATGGTAGGCACAGTCTTGGTTGGAACCTTGTTCAAAAGATATACAGCTGATTCTAGTGCATAACCCCAGAAAGATCATGGTAACTCAGCCTTACTCATCATGGAACGAACCATGTCCAATAGGGTTCGATTCCGCCTTTCCGATACATCGTTGTGTTGTGGTGTGTATGGAGGAGTAAGCTGAGAGAGAATTCCATTCTCTTTTAAATAACCTAGGAACTCGGTACTTAAGTATTCACCACCTCGATCAGATCTCAGTGTCTTGATACTTTTGCTTGTTTGGTTTTCCACTTCATTCTTGTATTCTTGGAATTTCTCAAAGGCCTCGGATTTATGCTTCATCAAGAAGATATGTCCATACCTAGAGAAATCATCCATAAAAGTAATGAAGTAGGAATAACCACCTCGCGCATATGTAGACATTGGACTACACACATCGCTGTGTATGAGTCCCAAGAGCTCGCTCGCTCTTACTCCGTGTCCAGTAAACGGAGTCTTTGTCATCTTTTCCATGAGAAAGATTCACAAGTAGCATAAGATTGATATTCGAACGGATTCAAATATCCTTCTCTATGTAACTTAGTCGACCGTCTTTCATTGATGTGACCTAGTCTACAATGCCATAAGAAAGCCTGATTTATTTCCGGAGACTTTCTTTTAAGTGTGTTCTGGACATTGAAAACCTGAGCTTGATTCAATATGTATATATCGTCATCTAATGTACCGGACCCAATCAGAACTTAATTTAGGTGGATGTGAGCTACATCTCTTACGAATGTAAAATCATATCCCTCTCTCGAAAGTGAGGACACTGATATGATATTACAAGTCAAACTAGGTACATACAAATAGTTACGTAGAATCAATATCTGCCCACTTGTCAAACCTAGGCGATATTCTCCCACGGATTCAGCGTCCATGCTTATTCCGTTCGCAACTCTGAGAGACAAATCACCTACCCTGATAACTTTACGGTTTCTCAAAGCATGTAATGAATTACAGATATGAGATCCTGCTCCGGTATCTAGTCCCAAGAAAGTAGAGTTAATTGACAAACAGTTCTCAATTACATACACACTCGAGGCCGGAGCCACAACATGCTTCGAATCCTGGCTACTGGCTTCCAAATCCCTGCAATCCTTCTGCCAATGCCCGTTCCCATAACAATAGGAATATCCCTCCTTACTTACACCAAGTCCCGAAACTTTTACTCTTCCATTTCCTTCTACTTTACTAACACCATATATCGGCTTTGTGGAGGTCTTCTTCTTTTCACTCTTTGCTTTCGCCCTGGATGCAGAAGAAGAAGGTCCCCTATTAAGCAGAGCGGGTGTCTCCCTGGTTTCTTTCAGGGTGTAAGTGGAGGGTAGGGACTGTGGAAATAAGTCAGTATATGACTTGTTTCCCAACGTGGTCTCCAGGTCCGTGAGCTCATCAATATAGCTGGTCATCGTAAGGACGTCGTCCCCTACAGATGATCCGATAGCCAATCTCGCTTGAAATAATTCGTTCGAGGTCTCATATCTTGCGATATGAGATTGCTCTCCATATAAATCTTTGTTATGGAGAAAGATGGAAACTAAGTCCATCTTCTCATGCTGCTTCTGGTATACATCATCAACTGAAACTAACACGAGGCACTTGGCATTCGCACTATCCTTTTCCTTTGTCTGACGGATATCCATATCCGCGATGGTGGAAACTGGACCTGGGACTGTGGGGGCTTGAGTAGTAATAGGGTGGTCCAGCTTGTCATAGGCAATGGACATCTGGACAGACCTTTGCCAATCATAAAAGTCAGATTCAGTCATTTTGTTATCTAGATGTAACCTAGTCATGGTCACAAGGTCGCTGCAATGAGAGAGAGAGGGAACACTTTAGCATGGTGCTCTTGCAAGTTTAGAGTGGTTTTAATTTATCTAAACTGGATGGCTCCCACTGTTTCTCGAATTCTTCTTCAAACCATAAAAGAAGAATTAGCCAGGGCTGATCTCACCGTACAATACTTGCTTAACCGTTCAGCCAGGCTAGTGTCAGTACTTCGAGGGAGGTTTTACGACGCTTTCGCGAAGTTCCTTAATTAAATAACCGCTTTTCTCTGGAGGCTTAGCCCCGCTGACACTGTTCTAGACACCTACTTGGTTTATAGCATTGATCGTTAAGTGACGAATCTCCTGATGAGTAGCGGATACTCACAGTAGGATCGGGATCCAAATATCATCGTGTGATAATCCTGAAGGAATACTACCAACGTTATCAGACTCCAAATGGTATGCAACACCAGCAAGTTTCAGTTTCTTTAGAAACTCCCGATGTGGATTTTTGCCCCATGCTCTTATGACCTTGAAGAAGGTCAACAAATCATAAGTCACATGTCAAGTTCTGCCCATCATTATCCCTGTTAATTTGAACCCACCCGTACACACCCTTGACGAAGGCCAACAAGGTAGTACGACTGTCCCAAACCAGCGCATCTATCTATGCCACATATGAATACCCCAGCAGCTACCAAACACTATGCCTTGACGAAGGCCAACAAATATAGCTTGAATACTACTGACCATCCATATGAAATGACGGAGGGCTATGACTGGTTTTGGCGAAACCGTGAACGTAGTGAACTTGATATAATCGAAGGAACCTGATAGCTTTTTAAAAGGAGTGGTTAAAGCTCCGCAATTAAAAATTCTGCTCTTTTAAAATAACCGAGTGGTTTTTTTAAAATTTGTTCCAACGATCCAACTTTGGTTTGTTTTCTTTGCATTATTATAATGCGTCCCATCAATTAACCTATCATTGTAGAAAACAACGTAAATACAACGTCCTCTCATGCCATCCGCATTCGCCACTGGGTCCCGTCATTCACCCGTTAGGTTACTTAACCAACGACAGAGCGGGGGCTGGGCTAGCGCGGATGCAAAACATAAGCAATGCCTACTAGATATCATATATAGATATTGTACATTCGTCAGACGCAATAATAGGCATTCCAGATCACAGATGAACATTATTGGATATATAAGCAATCCGCGTTTCCTTTGAGCCTGCAACGAAAGACGGATTACACAGTTGTGATGAATAGCCATTACCCCACCCTAGACCCCTACGGGTACGGCAAACTACCCGCCAAGTACCCGAAGTGAAGCGGTATCCCTTAACAACGTGAGTAGGCCACTAAACACTTCAAAGTGCCCGGTAGTTTGTGCACCCCACCTTGGGTCTATCCTAGAAGTATAAAACAGTAAATGAAATAATACAACGGTGGCTACAACCTCAACCCGGATGTGCCCCGCAAAAGAATATTACATCATATTACAATTTACATCGAATGAAAGAATATAAAAACTCATCTCAAACCTCGGCTAATCATCACAACGATCCAATGAAGTTCATATACACAAACCAGTAAAAACCATTACAGAAATGTGCAACCCCCTGCTAACCGACATACTAGAAATTAGGGGAGGTTTACGAACACATTAAACAACACAGATTATACTTGATTAGCAAATAGCTTAGAATTTCGATCGGCAACCTTTTTCTGTCTCTACCCTAAATGCAAGCCAGCATTGAAATAACCTGGGCAGAAACAAAATATATAGAAGAACAGAACACCCAAAACTAAGAGTTACTGTGTAAATACGAGTCAACTCGGAATGGACTCGGCCGCGGCGGATTGCACTAATCCGCCGCGCTTCCGCGGCAGTCTAATCGAGTTAGCTCCTCATATTTCTCCAGTATTCTTAGAATTCCCTGCTGTGAATTTTCATACCTCTGAAATAATTTTTCTGACAGGTTTAAAATCGACAGAAACTTGAGGGGTCCGGGGTTAAGTTTTCGTGTTTTTCCGACGATCGAAGTTCTAATAAGTTGCTAACGAGCTAGTAAAGGTTTAGTAGGCTTTGATACCACTGTAAGTCCATATCACGCACCCCACGAGCTCGTGGGGAGGCGGAATATATGAAAAACAATTATCAAAGCTTCGTAACACGGACATGAGCACACGGATCGGTTCTAAACCATTACTAGCAAACTACAAGAGGTTTAACTAATCTGATTCGAAGTTATACCTCACGTTACTTGTCCTTCGGGTCTTCATCGCTGTCCTCCACACCTCGTAGGCTCTATGGAACATGGGCGCCTCAACGGCCTCTTCGAGTCAAAGACGATCCACCCGAGAGTCTATAGTCCGAGCTCCTATCTCGAATCTGAGATAACTACGGCTTCTAGATCGCTAATCTAGAAGTCCTAGAGGGTGTAGAGTATTTAGATGAATTACTTAGTCACTTAAACCCTAGGATTCTCAACTCACGAGAGCTATTAGGGTTTGAGGAAGAAGATGAAGACTTGAGGAGAGAGAAAGCTTTTGTGATAATGATATGAATAATAACTCATGATAGAATAATATCAAGCATACAAATATCTCTTTGATAAATATCTAGAAATATCTTATAAGCTTCATTTAATCCTAATGGTGAATCACCCCATGAGTTATTAAGCATTTAATGAAAACTTACAACTCATCTCTCCACCTCATTTGTGTTTAATCCAAAAAGAAATAAAAACAAATGAGTCATCTTTTTCTAGAAGCTTCCCGACAAATTACGAGACTGCCCCTCCCATCCGTATTTCCGAAAAACACGGATAATCTTTGACCGAATAAATCCATCTATATAATACTAGAATCTGGCTTAAACCAAAGCCCGCTAGTATTATCTGTCCGATCATAATACGTGCACAAGTGTACGTAAGTGATCGCGGCCCTGCCGTAAAACCATACGGCCTCTACACCTTTTGCCCGGTGCAGGGAAACTCTCTGTGTGGGACTTTAAAGACTCGACACTACGCTGGCAGTGGGTTTAACCACAGGCCACAAGCGGTACTAGCTGTACGTAACGGTCCCCAGGTAGATGTCGATAAGAAGGACGATGAGGAAACCCATCCGAACTCCTACTGAGCCTGATGCGACAATCTCCATACAGTCCGGTCTGTTCGTCTAGGACTATCGCATATCGGGCCTAGGGGGCCGGTAAACGTCAGACCCCTAATAGCGGTATAAGTCTTGTCGGAGTGAAGCCCATTACACCTTGAGAAACTACTGGAAGCCTACCAGTAAATCTCGTTTGCCCTGGCCAGGGACTTTGCGTAATGGCTCTCCATACACAGCGCGATATCAACCCCCAATACCGGGAGAGACGAATCCTGTCTAACCGCCACTGCCTCCAAGTGCTTCGGGACTGCACCCAACTACTACCTGTTTGCATGACTCCTTTGAGCCGTGGTAGGGTAGTAATCTAAGTACAGTGGGAACACACCCGAGGCGAAGTAGCAGTGTCAAGTCGACGGACTAAGATGTACTCATGTCACCTGGGAACTTCTATCTGACGATGGGTATAAAACCAACTTGCAGTTCCCGGCGAGTCCTGTCCGGTGTACCCGTAACCTAACGAGCACCTGTATACTATCTCCAGTACGACGTACTGATGACTGTGGGACAGACCATCTCCCTATACTGGGATGAGAAGCGTATACACTAGTCTACTCCGGAGTATCGATGCCCTGTCTCGATAATCTTACGACCAGAGACCAGTATAGGATGTTGCTTATAGACTACCCAGCCCCAACTAGTATGACTGCCATCACAACGCTGGTAATCAAGCAAAGATCTTAAGGGCTCTACTAATCTGTATAAGCGATACGTTAAAAGAAACATATGCACATATTAAAGTAGACACAAACCAAGTAGTATACTACCATTTTTGGCAAGACTGTCAATACAACTGTGAATATCCCTAGCTTCCATTAAGTAATATACAAACTAGTATGATACAATAATGGCCTCTAGGGCATAAACACTAACAGCTTAGTCCGCGACTGCCGGAGATTCGGATCCCCACAATCAATAAACCCCAGCCTACCCTAGGCAGGGGGAATCTGTAGCGCACCTGACAAGCACGCGCGTATTCCCATCTCAATGGGGTTACAATAAACATCCTACAGATTCTGGCACGCCCGGTGGGACCAATCTCTCCTTCCATATTTCGGGTTAAGCTTTCATGCGAACTCAATTAATATGCATATCAATTGCCTGTGCTAAAATCATGATTTTTTGTGCAGGTTAATGTTCTCTGATTGCAATCTTCGAACGCAGCAAAGATGTCTCCAAGGATCAGCTCAGCTCTCGACAAAACTCGCATCTCCTACACGATGAAGATGGATGCCAGGATGGTCCTCCCGGCCAGTCTTAGGCGACAATGGGAAGAGTCGCTGCTACCATTCGGCTCTATTCTGTTCGTGTCAGCTAGCGCCATCCCAGCTCCTCAAGCCTCAGTGACAGACAAACCGGTCTCGAAAGGCAAGAGGCCAAATGTGGTGGTCTCGAAGGCGCCCTAACTCAAACACAAGTTGGTGTTTGAACGACTCTCCTTGGCCCCAGCTGGGGACAAGGCCATCAACACCAACAAAACAACAAGGCCTCTCGAGCAAGCTCCGGTGGTGCCCCTGACAACTGCTCGATCGGGTGTCTTCTCTAAGCTCCCCGCTAATCGACTCATGGTGGCTTCCCAGGAAATGGATGCCCGCTAAGCCCTTATAATTGAGAAGCTAAGGCAGAAAAGGTTCAGATATAGAGCCAACAAAAGGGCTAGGGCTCCTGCTAGGCTGAACCTCGTGAGGTTCGAAGAACAGGATCACCCCGCCAAAGATGAGGAAATGGCTGGATATGTGGTCCACACTGTCTATATGGTGGGCACGCGCAGCAAGAGCAAGAACGGGGCCACCACATTTCAAATCCAATCTGGCTTGAATGTGGTTGCCGCTTCCCAAGAACAGCCGCCTCCGCTGGGTGATGAAAACCCTCTCGATGAGGATGGTAGGAAGAAAGACCCTTCGGTCTATGAGGAGTCGGGCTCAGAAAGCGAAGATGAGCCAATCTTCCGTCCCAAGAATGCAGAGCAGCAACTTCTCCAAGAGCTCCGAAAACAGCTCAGAAGTAAAGATAAGGAGATGGACAAACTTTACTCCAAAATTGACGACTTGACGAATGTTGTCTTGCAGCTCATCGCCCGACTTGCCTCTCAGCCGCTCAATCAAGCACAGGGCTCTGCTCATGAATCGGGAAATGGTGTCCCAAAGCATCCGACGCCTATTCCCTCATATCCAAAAGTGGGCGAACCGCATGAAAATCAGTCGCATCCTATCTCGGGAAATGTCTTGGCTACCGATGACAGCAGCCCGCTAACTCAAGATCAAATCATGGATTTGGTTGCCAGCAAAGTCAAAACACTGGTAGCCGAAGCTGAAGCGCGAAAAGATGTTAGCAGTAGCGGGAGACCATATCCTGCTCAATATGATCTGGTATAATTTCCTAGCGGCTATGTCATCCCTAAATTCGGAAGATTCGATGGGACGGGAAATGCGAATCAGCACATCGCCCACTTCAAAGCCTCTTGCGGGAATACTGGGGGCAACGATGCGCTTCTCCTCCGCCAGTTCGTTAATAGCTTGACCGATGTTGCTTTCGACTGGTACGCGAGCATACCGGATGACTCCGTTACTACTTTCGTCCAAATGGAATCTTTGTTTCGACAAAGGTTCATGAGCGTCAGCGATAAGATCACCATTGCCGAGCTCGTAAGGACCAAGCCCAAGAACAACGAAAGCAGCACGGATTTTATAACCCGATGGCGCAATCTCTCCGTTAAATGTGAACCACCGATAGAGCATGACCAATCTGTCAGTCTCCTTGTCGGAAATCTCAACAATTGGATGGCCCCGTTTCTATGCACCGCAGATCTCAAAACATTCCAAGAGCTGACAAGGAAAGTTCAGATGCTGGAGCGCTCAAAGCAGGAGTCCTCTTCAGATTCCCAAAATAATAATAGGTCCTGGAGGAACCGAAAGGACGATAATCGCAAAGGCGGAAATTCCGACGATTCGGAATCTTTTAACACTTCGGCTAACCGAAATAAGCAAGGGATGAGCGGGCCCAATGCTAACCAGCATCGGAAGCCAGTGTTCGGAGAGGGAGGAGAATCTCCACCGAAAGAGAAGCTAGATAAGGTCTATTCCTTCAGAAGGGAAAAAATTCGTAAAATATTCAAAAACTCCCCGAGGAACGGTCTACAACTGCCAGAGTCAAAAAGACCGCAGGAAGCGAATATGACCGACGACCCTAAATACCGCCCCTATCATAGAGTGATAGGTCATGCCATTGAGGACTGCTTCGTCTTCAAAGATTGGGTCGAAAATCAATACAAGGCAGGAGAGATAGAACTGTCTAAAGGCGTGTTAATAAACAATCCAGCCGCGACCGCCAATTTCATACAAACGGAGACCGAAGTTCTTCGTTAAACTGATTCTCTTAGATATCTGCCTTTCTCTGAAAACAATCGACCACCACGTCATTAAACTGGGAACAGATGACCACCACGTCGTTAAACTGGGAACAATCGACCTCTAAGTCATTAAACTGGGAATGTAAATATATATATATATATATGTAAATAAACAAAAAATGTGTAAATAAAAGAAAAATAAAGAAAAGCCAAAATGATGGGGCAACCGTGAATAAATAGCCGAAATGATAGGGTAATCGCGACCTTCGCGATAAGAAAAGCTTAAATGATAGAGCAATTGCGGTTAAAAAAAATCTCAAATGGCGAATGATGAGTCATTCCTGGTACCATATTCCAGTGCGGCGATGCAGACGCCAACCAAAATCCAATTTCCCAAAATTCTCCCAGCCCTACGTTTAGTCCCCAAATTGACTACCGTATACAATCCACGGGCTCAAATAATTCTCATCATACCCATGCCCCACCATAATCACCAGTTACGCGGCTGGTCTCCGCCCTTGGAATTATGCGCCATTGGGAAGACCCACTCATGTGTCCTCACGATGCATGAGGAGAACAAACCTTCGTGGGATCCTTACGACTCACAAAGGAAAAACACACTTAGGGGTCCTTACGACTCCTAAGGAGAAAATGCACCTATGGGATCCTTACGACTCGTAGGGAGAAAATACTTTTATGGGACCCTTACGGCCCATAAATTGAAAAGCTTTAGGTGATAGGGATCTAAACCTGTCTCCTAAGCCATCGCTCCTTAATCCCAAGTGGCGAATGATGAGTCGCTCCTGGTACCATATTCCAGTGCAGCGATACAGACGCCAACCAAATTCCAAATCCCATACCCAAGCGGTGAATGATGAGTCGCTCCTGGTACCATATTCCAGTGCAGCGACGCAGACGCCAACCAAATTCCAAATTCCAATCCCTAAATGGCGAATGATGAGTCGCTCCTGGTACCATATTCCAGTGCAGCGATGCAGACGCCAACCAAATTCCAAATCCCATACCCCAACGGCGAATGACGAGTCGCTCCTGGTACCATATTCCAGTGCAGCGATGCAGACGCCGACAAAGTCCCGAAATTTTTCTGGCCCTACGGTCTGGATCATATATCCTGCAAAAACGTATACAATCCACAGGCGTAAAACAATCCCAATCCTTCCTAAGTCCTACCGGTGAGACCACATTCAAAGTCCCACCGGTGGTGAAGATTAAAAAAAAAGGGTATGTCCACAAGTAAAATGGGCACGGATGAAAACCCGAAAGGGCCTCATGAGTAAAAACAGCAGGACTGCCGGCAAGTTTGTGAAAACCCGAAAGGGCGCAAATTCGTAAAAAAGAGATGAAATGTACTCACAAAGTCCTCTCGACTTTGTGAGGAGAAAATTTCCGCGTGAGATCCTTACGACTCACAAAGGAGCAACACACTTAGGAGTCCCCACGACTTCTAAGGAGAAAATACACCTACGGGATCCTTACGACCCGTAGGGAGAAAATGCTTTGTGAGACCCTTACGGCTCACAAAATTGAAAAGTCTTAGGTGATAGGGACCTAAAACCTGTCTCCTAAGCCATCGCTTCCTGATAAACAAGCGCAAATGATGATTCGCTCCTGGTACCATATTCCAGTGTAGTGATATTGATGCCAAGCAAAAACCAATTCCCAAATCCTCCTGGGGCAAATGATGAGTTGCTCCTGGCATTATTCCAGTGTAGCAATGCAGATGCCGACAAAAAAAATCCCTAAATCCTCTCATGGCAAATGATGATTCGCTCCTGGTACCATATTCCAGTGCAGCGATGCTGATGCCAACCTAAATCAAATCAAACCAACAACTTCTGCGGCGGAATCATGCTCCGTCCCAGAATTTACCCCGTGTCGAAATCATGCTTCGCCTCGGGATATCTACCTTCCCTGCCGGAATTATGCTCCGTCTTGGAATCAAATCAACCAACCAGCTCTGCGTCGGAATCATACTTCGTCTCAGAGTGTACCCCATGTCGAAATCAAGCTTCGCCTTGGTGTATCTGCCTTCCCTGTCGGAATTATGCTTCGCCTCGGAATCAAATCAACCAACCAGCTCTGCGTCGGAGTCATGCTCCGTCTCAGAGTGTACCCCGCGTCGAAATCAAGCCTCGCCTTGGTGTATCTGTCTTCCCTGTCGGAATTATGCTTCGGTTCGGAATCAACCAACGACCTCCTCGTCGGAATTATGCTCCGCCTCGGAATCTATTCAACCAGCAAGCTCTGTGTCGGAATCATGCTTCGTCTCAGAATGTGCACCCCGTGTCGAAATCATGCTTCGCCTCAGTGTATCTGCCTTCCTTGTCGAAATTATGCTTCGTCTCGGAATCAAGTCGGCCAACAAGCTCTGTGTCGGAATCATGCTCTATCTCAGAATGTACCCCGTGTCGAAATCATGCTTCGCCTCAGAGTATTTGCCTTCTCCGTTGGAATTATGATTTGCCTGGGAATCAAGCTCTGCATCGAAATTATTCTTCGGTAAGAATGTCTGCCGCTCTTCGGAATGATGCTCCGATCCCTCTGGAATGATGCTCCGCTCTTTGGAATGATGCTCCGATCCCCTGGAATCATGCTCCGCTCTTCGGAATGATGCTCCGATCCCTGGAATCATGCTCCGATCTTCGGAATGATGCTCTGATCCTTGGAATCATGCCTCTACTCTTCGGAATTATGCTTCGACTCTTCGGAATGATGCTCCGCAAATCGGAATGATACTCCGATCCCTGGGAATCATGCTCCCCGAAGGATACTCCTACCCTGGAATTATGCTCCGCGAATCAGAATGATACTCCGATCCTCAGGAATCATGCTACCCGAGATGATGCTCCGCCCCTGGAATGATGTTCCACCTCGAAGTCCAACTTCAAGCTCCATCAATTTCGTGCACAAAACTCATGCATGCGGTGTGCATTCATTGATGGGGGGTACTTTGTTGGGGTCAAAATTTGCACCCCTAGTTGACCAAGTCAAAGTCAAGATCAACCCTAAGCCAAGTGGGCCCAAGCCTAGATCAAGCGGGCTCATGCCCGAGTCGAGCCCGAACATGAAGCGGCCGGCCTCCCC
Source organism: Agapanthus africanus (assembly GCA_030015575.1). NCBI lineage: Eukaryota > Viridiplantae > Streptophyta > Magnoliopsida > Asparagales > Amaryllidaceae > Agapanthus > Agapanthus africanus. Next base: position 819,611,925 of record JASDDO010000019.1, on the reverse strand, counting down.
ATGCTGAAATAAAAAATCATGTAATAAATAATTTTGATGTAATTTTTTATACATGAATGGGCATAAAGCCAAATTTTTGTAAAGCCCATAGCTTATTTGCAAAAATAAATGGCATATGAGCCATGGGATGGGCAAAACGCCATTTTGTAAAGCCCAAGGGGCTACATGTAAATATGTAAGCCTATATAAGGCAACATGATGAAAATATCTAATATACTTCTCATTCCTCCCAAAAAAAACTAGGGTTTGTGCCTCTTTCTCCTTTCTGAAGGTTCTAAACCTTCTTCTTTCTTTTGAATTAAATCAAGAGTTTTACTCTTCCTTTTCCAAAACTAAATAGGTTTTCACCATAAAACCCACAAAAGGGAGCTTAGATCTCCCATCAGATCTAAAAAAGAAGAGATTTTTAAAATCTCACATCTCTTGATCTTCAAGATCCTGCCAACAGAGGAGGAAAAAGGAGGCCCATCTCCGAAAACCCTATTTTTGGGAAGACCCAGGGCTCCAAAGAAGAACCCCCTTCATCAGCTTCAAAACATCCTAGGAGTTTAACTCCTCATACACACACACACACACACACAAAATAATAAGTGCTCTTTTCTGGTAGTACAACTCCCATTGCAGGGACCAAGTCCCTTTTGCCGCCCTTGCGCTCAAAGCGCTAGCGCCCGAGCGCCCACATGCTGACACGTGGGGCGCTAGCGCCCTTGCACTCAGAGCGCTATCACCCGAGCGCCCACGTGCTGACACGTGGATGATCCAGCTAAGGTAAGGAACTTCGTGTCGCGGCTACTCCACTCCGCAGCGGTCTCTTGAACTGAACTTCGTTTCCTTCCCGCGCGCGAAGCGAATGGGTGTCGTGGGTCAGTTTCGGGGCGGGGGGCGGAGAGAGACAGACCATAAGAATGATTCATTTGGATCGACGAGCCATTTCGTGAATCAATGGAATGTCTGTCTATCCATATCTATTCTTTTAAGAGCGAGAAAAAGGTTTTGACAGCTCCATCGGAGAGCTACACTCAGCGAGTCCTTTCTTTTCACACGCACTTCGGCTGCCCTTCCGCAGAATTCATCCTAAACGATTCCCTGCCGTTTCACAAGCTGCATTCAAAGAAAGCAGGACCGTTCGACGATTCCCTGACACGTGGGGCGCTAGCGCTAGCGCTCTTGCCTCAGAGCGCTAATGCCCGAGCGCCTTTGCGCTCAAAGCGCTAGCATCCAAAGCGCTGGCGCTTTTTCCCACGCATCCTTTGGATGCCTTTTTTCTTTATATATATATATATATATGTATATATACATATACACACACACATACTCCACACTAAAAATACCTTCCCCGTTAAAAAAATTTCTAACAGGGCGCTGTCCCGCACCTCGCAAGGGGGCTGCTAGCCTCCATGACCCCCAGCCCGCTATCCGGGTAGCGAGACCCCCGTAAAAACTCTGCGGGCCCCCCGATATATCCAAAACCCCTTCAAAACACAACACTGCACGTTGAGTTCGCATGACCCGTTTAACCCGTCAATCGAAGGTTCCCTCGCTCCAAAGGCGAGGGGTAATTAACGGCAGCTTAGTCCGCGGCTGCCGGAGATTCGAATCCCCACAATCAATAAACCTGAGCCTACCCTAGGCAGGGGGAATCTGTAGCGCGCCTGACAAGCGCGCGCATATTCCTATCTCAATGGGGTGATGAAAAACACCCTACAGACGACCCATCGCCGACGTCACCCCCTCGTCACCTCTTCTGACCCAGAGCCAAAACCCAGAACACCAAACCCAGTCCCCTCTCTTTCTTCTTCTTCTTCTTCTTCTTCTTTTTTTTCTTTCTTGATTCATGTTTTCCAGTGATCGCCGGAGCCGTGCACGTCGCTGACGATCCGGGCGAGCCGATCGTCGTTCTCATCCAGCGTGGTCACGTTCGTGAGTAGCCAAGCCCAGTCCCGTACGCACGTGTGTGCATCGCGACATTTACCCGACGTCGGACGCAGCGTGCGCATCTCATGAGATCCGATCAGGCAAGTTTATCTTTCTACATGCTATGTTATTATTTTGCATCCATATGAATAAAAATATCATATGTTTACTGCATTGTGCATCCTATGTTACAGTTTTACAGTTTTACAATATCCGTTCACATCCGTATAGCTTATTATATATCTAGTCTCATGCAATTTTATCTAGTTACAGGTTATGCAACGTATTTTACATCCATAGGTATAGAATTATTACATGTTCATTGTATTTCACATCCATGTTACAGTTTTACCGTTTTTCCGATATCCGTTCGTATCCATGTTATTGATTATATATCTAGTTGCATGCCATGTCATATTATATCATGTTACCGTTATGTTAGCACCCCATACTTGATAATGTGCATCATGCGTAGTCATGGAGTTGTAGATGTAATCCCTGATAGATATTTGTGCATCCGTGTTTTACTGTGCATCCGTACTTTTATCGTATATCCGTATTTACTACAGTTTTACTTTGAGCATCCGTGTGATATATATGCACCACATGACATGACCTAATACACTACTGCTTGACTTGTTACTTGATCCTGTTACTAATGCCGACAATCCTGACTTGTTGTCTCGACGGACATATCATGTTTTCTATTCAGACAAAACCTGTACCTGCTTGATCCTGTGTTGGCATTAGTTCCAGATTTATCAATACCTGACTTGAACACATAACCTTGGGGGTAAGGAAAAATTAATGATGAAACCTAACTTGTAACTCAACAGTTCGATACTTATACTGATCAGTTTTATGGGCTAGGCTAGCCCCGGGATGATGCTGTTGACATCATTCATCTGGATATGTTTCCTGTTTAATGCCTAGAGGCATGTCTCGGTTTCAGCCCGAGAATCTGGACCATGGTCCCGGGTATGCACGAGATACTATTGAGTCACATCGACGATTCCAATAAATTGATTTCACAAACTGTAGAATAGATAACCCAGTAGTTTAGTTCAGTTTACTCACCGCACGTCACATATACTTATACATTTCAATGTTCCATATCCGTGTTACTTGTTATACACATATTACTGTTCATATTCATGCCTGCATATTTGTTACCTCCTGGCTGTATTCTATTGTTTGATATTATGATGCACTGACGTCTGGGTTTTGCATGGTCTAGTTCCATTATCTCTTTTGTAGGCCGATCAGGAGTATTTCAGCCGATAGGCCGAGCAATGAGGATCATGTTAGTGTTTAGTTTAGTTTAGTTTTCTTTCAGCACTTTCATTTCTTGATATGAGCCCGTATTTGGTACGTACTTTCCAGATGTTACTGTTATTGGATTTATTGCTTTCGCATATTTATATTTCTTGACTCGTTTATTCTGGCAGATGGACATGTACTAGTTAGTTTTATATATTTTACTGTTCTTGATATCTTATAGACAGCCGTAATATGACTGTGGAGGGATGTTTCCTAACTACAGGTAGCATGGTTGGCTCTGTCACATGCCGATCTTAGCGCACTCCGGGAAGCGGGGCGTGACATGGTTTGTTTGGTATCAGAGATATAGGATTTAGGTTCATCGGGTTTGATTCTTTTGTAGTTGGGTATTGGACCCAAAACATGAATTCGAAAGCCCAAAATTAGGAGCATGTCCTGCCACATTGTTGTCGTGATCCTTGAATCTTATCTTTCTCTTGACCCTTGTCTTGACGATATGCAAATGACCTTGCATCTCGACTTGAAATCCTTTTGGTCCCTATTCTTTTGATTCTGATACTAGGATTTGGGCGACTTGAACGGAGTTATGTGATTGTAACTATGAACTGCAGCATGGTTACAATGCGGTACTCTATTTAAGTAACTTGGAGTCCTAGTCTTGATTCATTTCCTTGTTTTATGGTCGTTATATTACCTTGCTTCTCTCGGTTTCTTTGCTTACCGGTTTATATTTGAACCATGTTTACCATGCTTATCTTCTTCAGTTTCTTGGCTTCAGATGAAGTCGTTTCAGGTATCCTACTTGTTTATGATTTTCCTGCTTAGCTTTATACGATTCTGGTGCGTCCCAATGTGTTATGTCGTCCAAGTTTATTGCTGCACATTTGATTTCCTGCACGACTCTGTCTTGTTGTTGGGACATACACACTGGGAACGGAAAGATCATATCTAGTAGTGAGTGTAAGGATTGTTCAGTTGTTATCTGTGGACGGGAGTTATTTGCAGATTTCTTGGTGATCGTTACTGGCAGTTATGATGTTGTCTTGGGAATGGATTTTCTCGGCACTTTCCATGCTCACATTGATTGTAGGGTAAAGAAAGTGATTTTCCAGATTCCCGGATATACGGAGTTTGTTTTTGCTGGAGGCAGCAGTTCTGTTGGGCTAGTCGAGTTTGGCGTTAGGTCGACAAGCGCCGTTCTTTCGTCGATGGAAGTTATAAAGAGGAAGCGCCAACTGTAGTTCGAGAGTTCATGGACGTATTCGAAGACATCTCGGGTTTACCGCCAAAACGAGATGCGGAGTTCACGATTGATCTTGTTCCTGGTGCAGCGTTAATCTTAAAGGCGTATTATCCAATGGCACCAGTGGAGTTGGAAGAAGTAAAGAAGCAGGTTACCAAATTGCTAGAGAAGGGTTGGATTCGCAGCAGTAATTCACCTTGGGGAGCTCCAGTTCTTCTAGTCAAGAAGAAAGATGGCACAAGGAGGATGCGCATCGATTATCGAGAATTAAACCAGGTGACTATTAAGAACAAGTACCCGATCCCTCGTATCGGTGAATTATTCGAGCAAATCAGTGGTGCAAGGGTATTCTCAAAGCTGGATTTATGATCCGGATATCATCAAGTTCGAGTTAAATCAAAAGATATCTGCAAGACTGCGTTCCGAACTCGATATGAGCATTTCGAGTATTTAGTGATGCCATTCGGAGTCATGAATGCACCGGCGATATTCATGGACTTGTTGAGCCGAATCTTTCCACCGTTCTTAGACCAGTTTATAGTGGTGTTTATCGATGATATTCTGGTGTATTCAAGGAGCCAGGAAGAGCATGCCAAACATTTGAGAATCGAACTGCAAATATTGAGGGAAGAAAAGTTGTATGAGAAGATGGGCAAGTGCGAGTTTTGGCTCGAAGAAGTGAAGTTTTGGGGCATGTCGTATCCGGAGATGGAATCGCTGTTGATCTTGAGAAGATTATAGCAGTTCAAGATTGGCCGATTCCGAAGAACATAGCAGAGATCAGAAGTTTTCTTGGACTTGCCGGATACTACACAAGGTTCATGGAGAATTTTGCTCGATTGGCTGAGCCTTTGACCAAGCTTACACGGAAGGAAGTACCGTTCGTTTGGATGGATAGTTGTACTTTAGCTTTTGAGGCATTGAAGCAAAGGTTGACAACTGCTCCTATTCTGACTGTGCAAGACGGTTCCAGAGGGTTGGTTATTCACAGCGACGCATCTGGGAAAAGCTTGGGATGTGTTCTTATGCAGCATGAGAAGGTTATAGCTTATGCATTGAGACAGTTGAAGACTTATGAGAAGAATTACCCAACTCATGATTTGGAGCTTGCAGCAGTGATTTTCGCTTTGAAGATTTGGAGACACTACTTATTGGGCGAAAGAGTCGAAATATTCACCGATTACAAAAGCCTAAAATACGTGTTCACGCATAAAGAGCTCAACATGAGGCAGCATAGATGGTTGGAGCTGATGGCTGACTATGATCTTGATCTCAAGTACCATCCGGGGAAAGTTAATGTAGTGCCGGATACGCTTAGTCGGTTGCCAGTAATTCAGATGTTGACTACACAGAAGGAATTTATAGATGATTTTCGAAGATTCGAGTTAGAGATCGTGTTACTGCATTCTTCAGGACAGTTGATGCAGCTGCAAGTACAGTCGTCGTTGATCGATAATATTAAAGCAGCGCAGTCACAGGATCCAAGATTGTAGAAGTTTCGAGAACAGGTTGAAGCGGGACTTCGAACGGACTTGTTGATTCATGAGGATGGTTCGTTGCGTTATGGTAGACGTTTGTATGTGCCGAAAGGAGATATTCGTGAAGAAGTTTTGAAGGAGGCGCACAGTTCCGCATATTCTGTACATTCAGGAGGCACGAAGATGTACCGTGATCTACGACAGCATTTCTGGTGGGAAGGCATGAAAAGGGAGATTGCCCGCTTTGTAACGAAGTGCTTGGTGTGTCAACAAATTAAGGCTGAACATCAAAGAGTAGCTGGTTTATTGTAACCACTTCCGATTCCTCAGTGGAAGTGAGAACATATAACCATGGTTTCATGACAGCCTTACCACGGAGTCCAAAAGGCAACAATGCAATTTAGGTGGTTGTTGATCGATTGACCAAGGCAGCTCATTTCATACATTTTGAGTTGGTCAGTCAACGGAAGTGTTAGCAGAATGGTACATGCAGGAGATTGTGAGATTGCATGGAGTACCTGTGAGCATCGTCTCCGATCGTGATACCCGATTCTTATTGCACTTCTTGAGGAGTTTACAGGAAAGTTTGGGGATGCGATTGAAGTTTAGCACTGCTTATCATCCCCAGACAGATGGCCAGTCGGAGAGAATGATCCAAACTCTTGAAGATATGTTGAGAGCTTGCATGTTGGACTTCAAGGGTTCATGGGAGGATCATCTACACTTGGCGGAGGTCTCGTATAATAACAGCTTCCAGGCGACTATTCAGATGGCTCCATTCGAAGCATTGTATGGTCGTAAGTGTCGCTCACCCATATGTTGGGATGATATTGGAGAGCGAAGATTGTTGGGACAGGATCTTATCGTGCAAACAGTAGAGAAAGTTAATTCTATCCGGAATCATATGAAGGCAGCACAAGATCAGCAGAAGAGTTGGGCCGATACATCGAGAAGACCTCTATAGTTTGCTGTTGGTGATCTTGTATTCTTGAAGATATCACCGACTAGAGGGGTGATTCGTTTTGTTAGTCGAGGCAAGCTTAGCTCTCGATTCGTAGGGCCTTTCGATATCATCAAGCGTGTTGGAGAAGTTGCTTATCGACTGGTGTTACCATCATCTTTGATGAGTGTTCATGACGTATTTCATGTATCTCAACTCCGTAAGTATGTTCGAGATGAGACACACGTACTAGATCATTCGGAGCTGACAGTAAGGGAAGACTTGACCGATGAAGAACGACCGATGTCGATTGTTGATCGAAGAGAAAAAGTCCTTAAGAACAAGATTATCCCTCTCGTACTTGTTTCATGGGGGAATCGCTCGTACGGAGAATCAACTTGGGAATGAGAAGACGAGATTCGACAGAAGTTTCCACACCTCTTCTCATAAATTCATGTTTGTTTGTCTTTTCTTATTCTGAGAATTTCGAGGACGAAATTCTTTTTGTAATTGGGTATAATGTAACACCCTAGTTCGTTATACCATTCTTGATTTGATTAATTTATATATTGGGTGGTTATTCTTGATTTATTGTTGTTATGGGTACGAATAGTATAATCGGTATCTGTATTTGCAACCGACCCGACCCGCTTGTTGGAAACCCGTCTTGATTCTTGTTTATAATTTATCCCAACTAGTTATGAGAATCCGTGCACTTTCATGTTATATATCCTGTTCACTTGTATTATATCTGGCATCTGCATATTTTTAATAATACAAATATAATCAAATAAAAATATTTTAAAAATATCTAGCATGACATGTATCATACCCCTAATCCTGTTGTAGCATCCGTACATCGTGTTCTCGTCCCGTTCAGTGAAACAGACTCATTTGGATAGCTACGTGCATGCTACGTGTATCCGTTTTTGGGGGCATGCATTTTCGTTACCCAGTTATCATATTTTGGTTTTGATTGACACGCATATTATCTGTATTTTCAAACCATAATTTTAGACCCGATCCGGACGCATTTTGGACTATTTTTGCATTAGCTAAAATCACAAATATATCTAATATTATATTATACTGTTAAAATATATTTGTTATATTTTTACGTTTTAAATATTTTAAAAGATTTTAGAATCCTAACCTAATAACCTATTAAGATATACAGCTCTCTCTCTCTTATAAATATACACATATATAATTTTCCTATTCTATTTTTACCCCACGTACTCTCTTTTATCTCTTCTCTATATATTCATTCCCCCACGATCCCGTCACCCCTCACCCACTATTCTTACCTCCCTCTTCTCTATTCTCACCTCCTTCTCCCCGTTCTCGCTTTCCCGCCTTCGAGCTCGAGCCCACGCCCGTGCGTCACACTCACCGCCGGCATCCCCATCTCCCCGACTCCCTCCGACCTTGCCTTCACCACCTCACCTTCCTCTCTTTCCCTGACGCCTCTCCCCTCTTTAACCCATAGCCCCGACCTCGCCTGCCTTCGTCGCCGCCCATCCTAGCCTTGTCGTCGCCTCTCCCCGATCATCTCCCTCTCCTCTCTCCATCCCCGAGCTCACAACCTGACAAACCCATCTCCCTGTCGCAACCCACCGAACCACCAACCCATTGCCTTCACCACCGGTGACCCCTCGTTGACACCCTCTCCTTCACCCGACCTCGCCGTCCCCTCGTCCTCGTCATCCTCATCTCTATCACCTCACCTTTCTCTCCCCTCTCTCCAACCCCGATGAACCACAACCCCACAGCCCACACCCGACGCTTGCACCCATCTTCACCACCGCTGATCACCTCGTCGGCTTCACCCGTCACAACCACCTCCCTCTCCTACCCCGACCTCCTGACATCACCACCAACTTCATCCCTGACGAGAACCCTTTCTACCCACGACCACAAGTCACTGCCCTTGCCGTGGACCTTGCCGTCGATGGCCCATCACCGATGTCACCCCCTCACCACCTCTTCTGACCCAGAGCCAAAACCCAGAACACCTGACCCAGTCCCCTCCCTTTCTTCTTCTTCTTCTTCTTTTCTTTCTTTCTTGATTCATGTTTTTCGGTGATCGCCGGAGCCGTGCACGTCGCTGACGATCTGGGCGACTCGATCATTGTCCTCATCTAGTGTGGTCACGTTCGTGAGTAGCCAAGCTCAGTCTCGTACGCACGTGTGTGCATCACGACGTTTACCCGACGTTGGACGCAGCGTGTGCATCCCGTGAGATCCGATCAGGCAAGTTTATCTTGCTACATGCTATGTTATTATATTTGCATCCATATGAATAAAAATATCACATGTTTACTGCATTGTGCATCATATATTACAGTTTTACAGTTTTACAATATCCGTTCACATCCGTACAGCTTATTACATATCTAGTCTCATGCAATTTTATCTCGTTACAGATTATGCAACGTATTTTACATCCATAGGTATAGAATTATTACATGTTCATTGCATTTCACATCCATGTTACAGTTTTACCGTTTCTCCGATATTCGTTTGTATCCATGTTATTGATTATATATCTAGTTGCATGCCATGTCATATTATATCATGTTACCGTTATGTTAGCACCCCATGCTTGATAATGTGCATCATGCGTAGTCATGGAGTTGGAGATGTAATCCTTGATAGATATTTGTGCATCCATGTTTTACTGTGCATCCGTACTTTTATCGTATATCCGTATTTACTACAGTTTTACTTTGAGCATCCGTGTGATATATATGCACCACATGACATGACCTGATACACCACTGCTTGACCTGTTGCTTGATCCTGTTACTAATGCCGACAATCCTGACTTGATATCCCGACGGACATATCATGTTGTCTATTCAGACAAAACCTGTATCTGCTTGATCCTGTGTTGGCATTAGATCCAGATTTATCAATACCTGACTTGAACACATAACCTTGGGGATAAGGGGAAATCAATGATGAAACCTGACTTTTAACTCAACAGTTCAATGCTTATACTGATCAGTTTTACGGGCTAGGCCAGCCCCGGGATGCTGCTGCTGACATCATTCATCTGTACATATTTCTTGTTTAATGCCTAGCGGCATGTCTCGGTTTCAGCCCGAGAATCTAGACCGTGGTCCCGAGCATGCACGGGATACTATTGAGTTACATCGACGATTCCATTAAATTGATTTCACAAACAGTAGAATAGATAACCCAGTAGTTTAGTTCAGATTTTTCACCGCACGTCACATATACTTATACATTTCACTGTTCTATATCCGTGTTACTTGTTATACACATATTACTATTCATATTCTTGCCTGCATTTTTGTTACCTCCAGGCTGTATTCTATTGATATTATGACGCACTGACGTTTGGGTTTTGCATGGCCCAGTTCCATTATCTCTTTTGCAGGCCGATCAGGAGTATTTCAGCCGACAGGCCGAGCAGCGAGGATCATGTTAGTGTTTAGTTTAGTTTAGTTTTCTTTCAACACTTTCATTTCTTGATGTGAGCCCGTATTTAGGACGTACTTTCCAGATGTTACTGTTATTGGATTTATTGCTTCCACATATTTATATTTCTTGACTCGTTTATTCTGGCAGATGGACATGTACTAGTTAGTTTTATATATTTTACTGTTCTTGATATCTTATAGATAGCTGTAATGTGATCGTGGAGGGATGTTTCCTAGCCACAGGTAGCATGGTTGGCTCTGTCACGTGCCGATCTTAGTGCACTCCGGGAAGCGGGGCATGACAGCACGTCTAGCTCTTCCTCAACGAAGTTTTTCAAAGTGTTTGTGGTAAATTTTTTACTTCTAAATTTACATGTGCTAGCATGTCAATTAATATAACATATCAGTTGACTATCTCTGATCATGAAGAAGAAAAAGAAGATGAATGATTAGCATTGAAAATAGACGAAGATGAATGATTGAAAAAACCTATTATTCCTATCGACATAGTAACTCTTGAAGGAAAAAATGTTGTGTTTATATCCTCAAGTAGTGGAAGCAGATGTACAAATGTTTCATTTCCTAAATTTGAGTTTATATCATCAACTAGTGGAAACAAATGTAAGATTGTTCCGTCTCCCAAAGTTGAGTTTATCTCGCCAACGAGTGAAAGCAAATGAAAGAATGTGCCGTTTTCTAAAGTAAGTCCAAGAATAACGAGCGAGGTGTAATAAGTGATTTGGTAGAACCTGAAATTGACATGATATTCAATTTACTAGATGATGCTTATGAATATTATTTGGCTTATGCTCGAAACATGGGGTTTGCTATCAGAATTCGTTCTACTTGTCTTGCAGTTCGCAGTTTTGAACCTATCTCAAGACTATATGAATATAATAAAACCTCAATACCTAAACATTTCATGCCCGATGTAAAACGTAAAATATCTTTTTCGACGTTCCGGAGAAGTAATTTTATTGGATTGAAGTGCGAAGCTCGTATGTTCGTTGTTAAAAATAACGATCGATGGAAAGTAACTTCTTATAAGAGAGATCACAACTATCCATTTGTACGCAGTCAATGGTACAATACTTATCTTGTCACAAATGTATTTCCAAATTCGATAGAAGTCAAATCCGTAATTTGAAGGATAATGGTGTTGGTCCAAGCAAAACATATACGATATTAGGACAAGGTCATAGCGGGGTAGAGAATCTTGGTTGCGGGCTAAACGATGTAAAAAGTGAATTAAGTAAAACACGTTGGTATCAATATATGGACGTATCATATGCCCAAGCTACTTTAGCTTATTTGCAATTCATTCAAGTTGAGAAACTTAATTTTACTTACATAGTAAAACATGATGAAGAAAATCATATCGAAACCCTCTTATTCGTCGATACACGCTCAAAATCTTCCTATACAACTTTCGGTGATGCAATTACTTTTAACACCATGTATCGAAAGAACAAATATCAAATGCTTTTCGTCCCATTCACCGGTATTAATCATCATTATAGATCACAGATATTTGGTTTGGCATTAATGCGGAATGAGTCTGAAGAGTTTTTCACTTGGTTGTTTCAATAGTAGTTAACTACGATGAATAATAAGGCACCGCTATCTATAATCACCGATCAAGATTATGCTATGACAAATGCTATTGCCAAAATGGTTCCGAACACAAGAGCAAAACTCGTTCAATTCGCTTGACAAATGCTATTGGTCAGAAGTATCCGGAGAAATTGCTGAGTTTATATCATCAGGATACCGGGTTTTTAAACGACTTCAATTGTTACGTGCATAAAATTTGACAGTTGAGAAATTTGAAAATTAGTGGTCTGCGATAGATGTAAAGTACCAAGTTAGTGGGCATAAATGGCTTTCAATAATGTACGGTATACGGGAGAAATGGATACCGGCTTATACATCAAAATACTTTTCTGCAGGAATGCGAACAACCGGGCGTAGTGAGAGCATGAATGCTTATTTGATGCTTATCTTAATTGGAACACTGCATCTAAAGTGTTTGTTAAGAATATGAGAAGTGCGCCACGAATGCATTACGAGCATGAGAAAAAAAGGATTTTGATACGCTATACAAGAATCGTATGTGTGCAACAAATATACTATTGGAATTAGACACTTCCAAAGTTTACCCCAAAAACATTTTAAAAAATATTCAAGTAGATATGCTGATTAGTAAGAACTACTTCAGAGCATAGCTCTTTCAAATCTATTACTAGATTCACTTGTATGAATTCTTGCCATCCTTCTCAACAAATGCTTAGCTAGCTCCTTCAATATCGGTTACTGGATTCATTTCCATTTGTAATGATTACCGATACCTTTGGTGGATCCAGATATATCTTTCTTTAAGTTTTGAAACTTGACTTTTTATAACTAATTTGCTAGTCGTCTTTTTGCCGGTTCCTGTAGAAATTGCCGTATAAACCGTGCCATTTTTTTCATCTGGCATTTTAAATAATAGGACTCCAACTTTGTTTGTGTTTGATTAACTTTTCTAGTATGCCTTTTTTAGAGCAAAACTCGTTCAATTCGCTTATCGGGTTCATTTCCATTGCCTCGACTTCAGTTGAAGCAATGAAAATGAACCCAGTAACCGACATTGAACGAGCTTTGTTCTTAAAAAGTATATGAGAAATGTTAACCAAACACAAACAAAGATGACGTTCTTTCATTTAAAACGCTAGCTGAAGCGAATAGCACGTTTATATGGTGATTTCTAGAGGAACCGACAAAAAGACGGCTAACAAACTAGTTATAAAAAGACAAGCTTCAGAACTTAAAGAAAGTTATACCTGGTCTCTAAATATTAGGAAGCCAGAATGAGCGGTCTTCCACAGATACACCACAGTATCTAGATCATTCTTCGTGAAGGAGAAACGGTTATCAATACTATTTACATGCAACAAGACGAACCGTTTCATGTTTTTAATGTGAAGGACGTTCAATGTCGGTTGCTGGGTTTATTTCAGAAAGTCAGAATGAGAGCTTTATTGCTGAATGTGTCCTTTATAATTAATTGGTCCCGTGATACCGAACTTTTGCAGGAAACACATAGCAGAGATTAGAATGGGAAGGATGTTCAATGCCGGTTACTGGGTTCGGTTGAAACTGCAAAGAAACTCATAGCAAAGATTAGAAGGAGAAAGTTATCCATGAGAGTTGGTATACTTAAAAAAATGATGATGCTAGTCAAATTCTTGATCCAACAATGGGAATATTCCATAACAGTAAGTTCTTTCACCTCCAAGAAGAACTATACTTAGTAAAATTCTAATAACTTATGGATTTCGATGATCCATTTATTTAGTTTTGATGATAACTTAAACATGAATAGTTTTTTTAATGTCACTTACTTATCTTACTTATCATATCGACACTAAACTCGTATGCACTTGATATTTATCATGTATATCCTGTATCTTGTGTATATCAAGTAATATATCGATATCGACATGCTTTGCTAGTGTTATATCCTTTGATATCGATATTGTCATGACCCACCCCCAATACAGAGAGTATTATCCGCTCTGGCCAAAGCCGCACGGTTTTGTCCTTCAGGGCGAACTGGACCCGACCAGGGGCCACTTTCCAGGAGGTCACCCATCCCAGGACTTCCCTGGCCCGAGCACGCTTAACTACGGAGTTTTCAAACTCCTGTAGTGCCAGTTCACTTAAAATGCGCCTCTGTATTAAAGAGTGGTATCATTCCATTTATAGTACAGATCTGTCCTCTTTCAGAATGTATTCCAAAGATTCCTTATTGTTTTATAGTGGGTCCCCATGCTTATCTGGTATATATGGGTATACCGGATAATACCTGGGGTATTACATTCTCCCCTACTTAGAACAATGGTTCGTCCTCGAACCATAGACCTACTACTGAGGAACCAGCTCTGATACCATTCTGTCATGACCCACCCTCAATACAGAGAGTATTGTCCGCTCTGGCCGAAGCCGCACGGTTTTGTCCTTCAAGACGAACTGGACCCGACCAGGGGCCACTTCCCAAGAGGTCACCCATCCCAGGACTTCCTTGGACCGAGCACGCTTAACTACGGAGTTCTCAAACTCCTGTAGTGCCAGTTCACTTAAAAGGCGCCTCTGTATTAAAGAGTGGTATCATTCCATTTATAGTACAAATCTGTCCTCTTTCGGAATGTATTCCGAAAATTCCCCATTGTTTTATAGTGGGTCCCCATGCTTATCTGGTATATATGGGTATACCAGATAATACCATGGGTATTACAGATATATTATCCACATTCGTTGTTTTGATAATTCACAATATGAAAATACACACACACACATGTACTCATCTATCTTGGTTTTCACACACACATAGAGTATAACAATATCTCATGCTTTGAGTTTGTTTTATATCTTGATGTTGATATACTATTCATGTTTGTGATATCGAAATAATGAATGTTCATATACTCGTATTTATATATTGTTTATTTCATAACACTGTATATGATATGCTCTGTTGTTTGAGATTGCATTTCAGGATATCGGATATCTCACGACACAAGCGTAGAAAGGAGGATGGAGTAAATTGATCTTAACCGATATATCTAATGGAGATTGGAGGATACGGACGAGTGCTTCACAATTTGCATATTCAAGATTCATGATACTAAGTAGCCAAAGTTCAAGGGATTCAAGAGTTCAAGCTACGAATAGCCAAGAAGGTAGAAACCAAGTCCAAATTTGAAGCGCCAAAGATCGAAGTCTAAGCGAAATTCATTTGAAGATCAAATATCGATTTCAAGACGCAAGTGAGTGGAATGGCGTGTTCGAGTTTGAACTGTCAAGTTTCGAAGCCAATTGAAGATCAATCGACCAACGCAAGTTTAAGCGAAGCGCCAAAGTTTCAAGAGCTCGAGTCGAGACGACGAAAATTCAAGATTTTGAAGAAATGCGATATCGACATAGGAATCATTGTAAGTACTCGGTCGATTATAGTTTATATCAATTAGAGCTCTTGAACACTCAGACACGAATGCAAAAAGGTTTTACAAATATCGGGTTTTCGAGTTTAAAGTTTTCTTATTCTTTCAAAACCCAAACTGCTATTTTTGTGCTTAGCCAGACGTCTGCCTCATTGAAATTCAGACGCCTGTGCGCTGTTGATATCTGATATTTCAGATAAGTTTTCAATATTGAGACGAGACAAACGTCTGAAGGTTAATGGATTAGACACTGATGAAGGTTTTCTAAATGGCATTTTTAAACTTCAGACGTCTGCCCATTTGAACTTCAGACGTCTGGTTTTGGCTCTATGATTCGCAGTAAGGAACACAGATGTCTGCAGCTCATCGTGGCAGACGTCTGATATTAAGTTTTTGCCAAAACGTTTTCTAATTCATACGTCTGCCTATTTGAATTTTAGACGTCTGCAGTTAAGATTTTTAAAAAAAAATATAGTCGTTGGGTTACTTTTTCTAAAAGGCCAGACGTTTGCCTCGATGTTCTTCCGACGTCTGCCGTGAGCGTTTTCTACTGACTTTGACCCATAACAACTAGTTTTCTTTAGGGGCTATAAAAAGGTTTTGTGTTGTTATTTTGAAGCCTAATCACTTAGAGATTTCAGTTGCCTATATTCTAAAGTGATCTTCAAAAAAAATATCTTATCTCTTGTGAGAGTTTAAAAGAGTTTTCAATTTACTATCCAAATTCACTCTCACACATAAAATCAAGAGCTTTCATTTGATTATCCATACTTGTAAGAGTATTGGAGAGAGAGAGAGAGGGAGCGCTTTGAGATGAACTCCTTTGAGAGTATTGTGCTTCATTGTGAACCATCTTCATGTCTTTATGTGAGGATCTTTAAGTGCAAAGGTTCCTTTATAAGAGAGAAGAGTGAGAGATTTGAATTTCTTTCTTTATGTGAGGACCGAGACATTATCGGTGCCTTTGTAAGAGAGGAGTGCAAGTGCTTGCAGAGAGAGAGAGTCACTCATGTGTCGAGTTACGTGTTGTTGCAGGTGCACAATGTGGTTGTCTCATCGGAGACACGATTAAGTGGAACGGGCTTGTACGCTTAAAGAAAGTGGACTAGGGTATTTCCTAAACCACTCTAAAAACCTTGCGCGTTTGCGATTGATTGTGTTTGCAATTTCTTACTCTCTAGTTTTAGTTTCATAACTTAGAAATTGTTCAATTGCATGTTTGTTCCTTATATGCTCTTTTTGCTAATTAGTCATACTTGATATTGCTCTTGCTTGCTATTTGTTTAGATTGTCATAATTATAGCTTGCTTAGCCACTTATCATATTGATATATCTTTTGCTAAGCTATTCAATTGTGTTCTCTTTTAGCAAGTGTAGTATAATTTATTAATTTGGGTATATAGTTAGCATAGTCCAATTCACCCCCTTTTAGGACTATTTGTGTTTGCTTCCATGCTTTTTCAGTTTGTATCAGAACTTGGTGCTCTTCTTGTTTGGCTTAACATCTTAGAGTAGATCCTATCTACCATCGTGTTCTTATCATGATGAACCATCTATTCATAACTCTCCATATTTTGATGGTTCAAAATTTGATGTTTGGAAAATTATGATGCAATACTTTTTAGAGTTTCTTGGTAGGAGTATGTGGTTAATTATTGATCATGAGTATTCTATTCCATTTATTGCTAAATCTAAATAGAGTACTCATGAAAAATATTCCTTTGTTTTGGACATTAAAGCTATTAAAATTTTGTATTGTGCTTTAAATATCGATATTCTTAACAATGCTTTCTTTTCCAAGACGGTTCATGATTTGTGGTGCTTATTGGAGAAAATATATAGAGAGCAAGCCGTATGCAAAGAAAGGGCCAATGCCGAGAGAATGACTCAAATAGCGACTTTGGAGGCATATCAACAAAATTTGAATCAAAACGGACGATCTAACTCTATGGAGTCGGATAAAGGGTGTTCCCGCCAAAATTTTTGGCCCAGAGCTTGTTGTTCCCTGATAAAACTAAAGGGAAACCCCACATGTTAAACACGTGCGCTACCACATGTAAAGCATGTTGGTGTCACTTCGGTTAGGATTAAATCCTATGTTGGTTCTGCAGCGCCTCACGTGACATCCATATGAGCGCTAGCGCCTGCTGTTCTGCAGCGCATCACGAGATATCCACGTGAGCGTTAAGCCTGCTGCTCCGCAGCGCCTCACGAGATATCCACGTGAGGTGCTATAAACCAATGTCTCACGTGCAAAGCACGTGGGTGTTTTTTTGATAAAATTGAATTCTATGTAAAATTAAATTATATTAGGGAGAAAATATCTCTCTGATCTTTCTAAATAGGAAAGATATTCTCTGTTAAACAGAGAGCCGATGGATCAAAAATCCAATGGTCATCAAAGGTTAGAATTAAATTATATATTTCCCTGATTTTTCTCAAACTAGAAAGATTTTCTCTGTTAATCAGAGAGCTGATGGATCTAAGATCTAACGATGATTATAAAATCACCAATCGATTATCTGATAGAATAAAATTCTATCTTAGAAAAATATTCTCTTAATTTTATTAAAATAAATAAGAAATCTTCTCTGTAAAACAGAGAGCCTTTGGATTAAAAGTCCACCGGTGAATAAAATTCACCGGTTGATCTAAAAGATCAATTTGATTGATTATGAAATCAATCATGATCTCTCAATGAGAAATTTTCTCAACAAATTGATTCTTTTCCTTCTCTTATAAATATGAGCATAGAGATGAAAAGAAAAAAAAGGAGGAGGGTTTCGATATAAAAAAAGAGGAGACCCCTCATAAACTTCTGTAAAAAATACAGAAGGCTTTCCAAATGCTTCCACAAAAAAAAATAGAGAATTTAATTCTCAATAAAAGAAGAAGATCTTTCTCCTCTAAACCCTAGGCAAAGAAAACACAGATATCAAAATATCTCCTTTACCTATCTAAGGGTTTAACCCTTCTCAAGAACTTAGTTTTTTCTCTGGATCTGAGATCCACAAGACAAATCTCCCACAAGTAGAGAATTTAATTCTCATCGGGAAGATCTTGTCTTTTAGAATCAAACATTCAGAGAAGAAAAAAATTGAAAAGAAATAAAATGGAGTTCATAATACTCCAGAAACTTAGTTCATTCAAATCAAGAACTTAGTTCTTTAAGAACCCGATCCAAGATCCTCAAAATAGTGATCTTAGTGATCGTTAATGGTCAAAATACCATTAACAGAGGTTTAACCTCTCTAAAAACATGAACAGGAAAATATGGATAAAAGAACATGGAGAATATGGAGTCTATAATACTCCAGGAACTTAGTTCCTTCAAATCAAGAACTTAGTTCTTAAAGAACTTAATCCCAGATTCTCAAAATAGTGATCTTGGTGATCGTTAATGGTCAAAATACTAATAATAGTGGTTTACATTTTCTAAAAAACATCAATAAAGATTAAATCTCCAAAAATATGGCGCCTCACATGAAACACATGCAAGTGCTCAGAAGAAGCCAAGTCTGGATGCCTCACGTGAAACACACGTGAGTGCCCAAAGATCAGCGCCTCACGTGAAACCCATGTGAGCGCCAGAGAAAACTTGTGCTTAGCACTATTCCAGCGTCTTATGTGAAACACACGCGAGCGCTGTATGTCTCAGTGCTTAGCACTGCTGGGTAGTACAGAAACCCAATTTTAGCCCAAATTGGCTAAGTTTCTTGAAGTTAAACCTTTTTGATTTTAAATCAAGCGAGCCCATATGTTCGTGATTTCCAAACCGATCTTTGTCTCAAACATGACTAATAATATCTTATCGATGATATCCAAAATGATATTCATCCCATATCTTTTAAGATAATTTTAGTCGCAAAAATGACTAACGATTGTTAGGTCCACCATGGCCTCTTCCCTCAAATATGGGATTTGGTGCAAGGCTACATCTCTTCACACCTCTGATATATGCCGTTATAATTTCTCAACGTCTTTAGAGAGGTGGCGGGTCCCGACAACCAATAGCAACTCCTCGTCCCAAGTTGATGAAAGACATGAAACTTGATCAAGATAGCGAATGATACATCCCACATTTGTGCACTTCCATATTGATACGCATCCCATATAGATGCAAGTCTTATATTGAGCCTCGGCTATATACATATACATATATGTATATCTTTGAAGGAAACATATATGCCTTCAAATTGGATCGCATCCCAAATTCGGCGCATCCCTTGTCACCATCGTTCACTTCGCCATGTAACAAATACACATGCACACAAGATGAATAAAGGACCAAAATGTCCTTAAACTAATATTCGCCCCAAACACGACGATAATGGACCAGGATGTCCTTAAACTAATATAATTGGGCCCATATGCTCATTTGTTTATAAGTTGATCTTAGTCTCAAATATGACTAACGATCTTTAAATCAAACCCAAATATCTCATGAATTGATGTACCTTATTTATATGAGATCTGCGTCCTAAGTTCATTCCCATTGGTAAACCAAGCTACTAACTTGGATCCCGTGAAGCAAATCCTTGAAGGGCAGAGCTTTTGGTTTTTTCATGTTGTCAAACAGTTGAACAATGAAAATAGATGGCGAGTGCCTGATCGAATTGATCAGGTCGTGTAGGAACACAAACCTAAATCTAAGATATACGGATTTGGACTAATCTGCGCCCTACGGACGACGATATAAACTAGTCTCCATATACAATCTATGAGAAACCAAAATAAAACAAACACAATACGACACGAAGTGAACTACTGGAGCAGAAGAAAGTTGTTATCACAATGCGATAACGTAATTAAATGCAGGGGCTTGCGCCTGCAGGGAAGAGCGTCCCCACAATCAAAACCCCTCATAAATGAGAGGGAATCTGATGAAGTCTGCTACATCGGTCATATCTATCCAGACCTCCGATATACGGTGCCATAAATCAACTTGGTATCTTCGGAGAGATGGATGGATATGCCCAAATAGCATCCGCCTCCAAATTCTGGTAAGACGATCCATCCCAGTTCGTCTCTGTTTTTGGCGGTAAACAAGGGGTATCTTGATCTTGACGTCGTAAATAATCCATTTTTCGATCATCATATACTTATCCATGATCAATTGTTAGTTTCTTTTAATACTATGCATTTTAGTTTCAATTTGATGGCTTATAGAAATGATTTGTTAAATGAGCAAATTTCTTCTTTCATTGATGAGAAAAATGATTTGATTTCATTTTGGAATTCCTTTGAGATTTTGAACAAAAGTTTGATTGCCAAATGTAGTGCTTTAACTTCCACTTATGATTCTCAAACCGATTTAATTAATAGGTTAGAAATTAAGAAGAATGAGCTACTTTCAAAACTTGATTTGCAATGCATTACCATTGATGTTTTGAAAGTAGAAAACGAAAATTTGTTTTAACTTGCAATATTTTGAGAAAGGAAAAGGATGCTATGATTTCAAGTTTTAAATACGATATTGATTTGTTGAAATCTTCTATTGATTCTCATGATGCATTAGTTTATGATTTTTCGTCTCTTAGGAAAGAAAACGAGAACTTGCTTTTATCTTACGAAATCTTGAGAAAAGAAAACATCGATTTGATTTGAAGTTCTAAAAGTGGGATTGATATTTTGAAATCATTTATTTTATCTCAAGAATCGCTTGTTTTGGAAAATATTTCTCTCAAAGAGAAAAATGAGATTTTGAGTTCTTCTCTTGTTAAGCTTTCAAGTGTTGATTTTGAAAGTCTACCCTAGCACCACCATGAGATTTTAATAGCATCAACCATGCCAAATTTAAAATTTTTTGGGTGCTAAGCTAGACTAACCAAGATCTTAACTAGAATATTAGAGTTTCCTATGATGATATCATAAAACTAAAGAGAAGGAAAGAGCATACAGCCTTTGATGACCGTGTCCTTCTCTTCTAAAGCTCCGGGTTATAGCCCACGCGACTCCACCAGGCTCCTCTTCGAGTTTGAACGAGCCTCCTTCGTGATCTTCACGCCGAAGACGATCCACCCGAAGTTCCTCTAGCTCAAGCTACATCTTCACTAATCTATCTTTAGTGAAGGCAACCCATTACACTTAATTGCTAATCAAGTGTAGGATGGTGAAGTAGGGGTGTTGGTTTACTCACTAATTGGTTCAAAACACCATGGTTCATATCACATGTGAGGGGTTGGAGTTTTGAGGCATGAAGAAGAGGAAGAAGAAGATTAGAGCAAGCTAGAGAGCAACTCAAGAAAAATAACACAAGTGAAGAATGAAGTGAGTATGGCTAACCCCTTGACCCTCACCTTATTCATGTATGGAGTAAATTGCAATATAAAATCGCAACCATGCTTGAATAGCGAGTCAAGAGTAATAAACAAATAATAAATCCCATACCTCACCATTCCTCCTCATTTTCCACCTCTTTTTCTATTTTCCAAAAATAGAAATTCATGCCATGCATCATATAAATATATATATATATATATATATATATCAAATATATATATTAATACATATATGAAAATATTAAGTGAGCTAATAATATTAGTTAAGATATACTTATAATATATATCACACTATTAAATCAACACTTGATTTAATAATCCGGTTATATCACATATAACTGACTAATATCATTTATCTGTATACCACATTATCAAATCAACACTTGATTCGATAATCCGGTTATATCACATATAACCTGACTGACATCAGATAATTGCCAGATTACAACGGTATCACATACTCGTATTTAATAAGGCCTCCGCACATATCATCATATGTAACCTACTTCGTTTCGTTTGAACCAAGAAACTTCTGTGTGGGAATCTAAAAACTCGTCAATATGCCAGCAGTAGGTGATGATCACATCAGTCACCCACAAGACGTCAGTGGTACTAGCTGGACGTAACGGCTACCTAGGTATTGAGCAATATGAAGATCAACAAGCAAGTTTGTCCATACTCTCCATGAAGCCTATCAGTAATACTACTGTACAGTCCGGCCTCTTCGTCTGATATGTCGCATATTGAGTCTAGGGATGGTAACGTCAGACCCCAGTAACTTGATAAGTCATGCCGATGTATAGCTCATAACGGTTCGAGAAACTACTGGTAACTCTTACTAGTAAATCTCATAAGCAGCCCTGGCCAGGGACTTTCAGTTATAGAGAATCGAGCATAGCGCAACATCAACTCCCAATACCGGGAGAGACGAGACCCCTCCTATCGCTCATTGCCTCCATGTGACTCAGGACTGTACCCAAAATCCACCTGTTTGCACGATTCCTTTGAGCCGTCGTAGGGAGGAAATTAAAGCACAGTGGGAGCCATACAAGACTCTATGACGATCTCGGGTCTACAGACTAATATGTACCAGTGTCACCAAAGAACTGCTATCCGACGATAGGTATACTACCAACTAGGAGTTCTCGGTGAGTCCTGTTCGGTGTACCCATTCTCTAATGAGCACATGTGTACAATCTTTGATGTAAAACACCAATGGCTATGAGATCAACCATCGCCCCCATACAGGGTTAAGAAACGTATATACTAGTCTACTCTGGAATATCGATGCCCTGTCTTGATATTCCCTTGACTAGGAACAATTAAAGGATGTGCTTGCAGACTATCCAGGTCCCAATAGTATGATCTGCATCATAGTCCTGGAAGTCAAACACATATCCTAAGGGCTATATCAACATGTAAGAGAAAGATAATATAAGAATACCAGTCAACATGTTAAGATAAAGAGTAACCAGATAGCATACTATCATGTCGTGTAAGAAAGTCCTATATATATATGTCCAAGCATCCACTATAATATACATCAATGTACAATAATGGCCTCTAAGGCATACATATTCCTAACAATCTCCCACTTGCACTAAGGCCATGTGTTGTAGTTTCTCATACCCAACATCCCAAAAAGTCTCTCAAACTGCGTCTGGGGGAGGGCCTTTGTGAGTGGATCCGCTACGTTGTCCTTTGTGTCAACTCCCCTGACCTCGATCTCCCGGTGATCTATTATCTCCCTGATCAGGTGATACTTCCTAAGAATATGTCTGGATCGCTGATGGGACCGGGGTCACAGCTCCATTGTTATCACAATACACAGGTATTGGTTGCTCAATGGATGGAACCACACAAAGTTCAGCGGTGAACTTCTTCATCTAGAAAATCTCTTTAGTAGCATCGTTGGCAGCAATGTATTCAGCCTCCATCGTCGAGTATGCTACGGTATCTTACTTGGAACTCTTCCAACATACCGTCCCTCTATTGAGGGTAAAGACAAAACCCGATATCGACTTACTGTCGTCCTTATCACTCTGGAAGCTCAAATCGGTAAAGTGCTCTACCTGGAGTTCACCGTTACCATACACCAAGAATATTTCTTTAGTCCTTCTCAAGTACTTAAGAATGTTCTTCACAGCTGTCTAGTGGTTTGCCCCAGGATCTGATTGATACCTACTTACTACACCGAGTGTGTATGCTACATCCAGTCTAGTACATAACATCGCATACATGATAGAGCCTACTGCCGAAGTATAGGGTATCCCTTGCATGCGAGTCCTCTCCAAATCAGTCTTGGGAGACATCTCTTTGGAGAGAGTGATCCCTAAGCAAGCGGGTAAATTACCACACTTGGAATCTTCCATACTAAACCTCTTTAGTATGGTGTCTATGTATCTGGATTGGGACAATCCCAATATCCGTTTAGATCTATCTCTATAGATCTTAATCCTCAGGATATATGAGGCATCACCTAGATCTTTCATGGAGAACTTGTGTGATAAGAAGAGCTTGACCGAGTGTAGCATAGGAACATCGTTTCTTATCAAGAGTATGTCATCCACGTACAATACGAGAAAGACAACCTTACTCTCTACAACTTTCTTGTATATACATAGTTCATCTATGATCAGTCGAAAATATTGCATTTTTAACACATCAATTTCCCTACTATTTGCAATCATCTAAAGGTGTTCGGTATGAATATAGCACATATTAGCAATTTGTCTGTAAAATATCAAATAACATGTGTTATACATTATAATCGGCATTTTGAAATGAAAATTGAGTGTTTATTATTGCACGCATGATCTTTATATATCGCAACAATTGTCTCGAGATTTTGTGCAGGAAATTCCAGGTAAAAGAACCGGAAGTACTAAAAGTGCTGATAAAAATACGCCAAGTCCAAGACTTGTGGTCTGGCAGTGAACAAGAAAGTATAAAAATATTCCAGACATCAGAAAAGTGCCACAAAGCCAACATAAGAATTGCCGTGGAAAATTCAGGCACAGATCATCTAACATGGCCACGGGGGCGCGGCCGAGTCAGGCGATCCGTCGTGGATCCGCGGCCGCGTTGATTCAGAGGGGGCCGAATGCTATCTCAGATCTCTCCTTTCAAATGGCAAACTTCTTCTAGACACTTTGGTCTCCAGAGATCTCCAGAAGCTTCTCTTCTAACCGCCAAGCTTCTTGTGCAAGCTAGATACCTACCAAGCTTCTCAAGTAAGCTAGCTAACTACCTTAATCTAGAAGCTTCCTTCATAACTACCAAGCTTACAAGGGAAGCTAAACCTAGCTTAGCTTCTTAAGGAAGCTAATCTTAGCTTCTTAAGGAAGCTAGGGGAAGCTAAAGGAGAGGACTATAAAAAGAGACCCAAGGGCATCATTACAAGGTTGTTGAAAATTGAGCTAAAATTCCGCAAGTTGAGTGACACAACTTGCAACTCAAAACCCTAGCCCGAATCCAATTCCAAAACCAAATCAAGATTCATCGAGTACCAAATCAAGCAAGATCTCAACAAGCCTTTTTGAAGCAACGCCGATCTTCATCCGAGCAAGTGATCCACGACCATCCGCGAATCAAGAAGACGATGCGAAGCTAGTTCGACGATCGAGTTCTCTCCTCAATTCTTGTAGTCTTTGACTGAATTGTAACGAAACGTTGAATAATAAAAGGTGAAAATTCTTGATCTTTCTTTTCTTTATACTTGAGCATTATGAAGAGTTCTCAATTCTTGATTGTTTTCTTTTTCATGATGTTTGAGTGAAAACTTCGCTCGTGGAGGAATCGAGAAAATAGATAGATGATGATGATTAAATTCTTGAACGACTCTTAAATCTTATGAGTTTTGTAAACTTTAGGAAATTGAATCATCGACAATCTAGTTTCTAGAGAGATGCTTTCTTGAATGTTTTCGCTCTAAATTAGAGATCAACGATCGATGATTGAATTTCCTAGGGGCTAGAATTTGAATGCTAATCAACGAGAGGACAAGGGATGATGATGGGGAAACCCTAGTTTCTTCAAGAGATCCCTAAACCTCGTTGATCATCATCGATCTAGCAAAAAATCTTCAATAGATAAGAATTTGTAATCATAATTCTTCATCATCACTATCGATTGGATCGATTCCTACGAGCCTCTTTGGAAATCTTGATAATTCAAACAATTTGGGAACAATTCTTGATTCTTGATTTTAGATCTTTACTTTCTTTAAGTTTCTTGAAACTAAAAATTTCATAAATCTTGAATCAATTTTCTTTTATCTTTTAATTTTCAACTCAACTAAAACAATTACGAATAAATCACACTTTCCCTGTGGACGATCCGCACTCGCTAACGAACCTACAATTGATACCGTTATTGATTGCGGTTTACAAATTTCTTTGGTTGTGATCTTTACACTTTTCTAAACAAGACATCGAAATCGATTACCAATCAATCTACATTTTTGATAAAGTCAAACTCTTTAACAGCTTCATCGAAACAGATGTTCCAGCTCCACGATACTTGATTTAATCCGTATATTGATTTAAGCAGCTTGCACATGCTCCCGCTGCTCCCACTATCTACGAAGCCCTCTGGCTGTGTCATGTACATGCTCTCTTCTAAATCACTATTTAGAAAAGTGGTCTTGACGTCCATTTGCCAGATTTCATATTCATGGTATGCGGCAATGGTAAGTAGAATCCTGATGGACTTAAGCATGGTAACAGAAGAAAAGGTCTCATCATAATCGACAACTGGTCGTTAACGAAAACCTTTTACTACAAGTCTAGCTTTGAAAGTCTTAACTTTTCCATCTACACTAATTTTCTTCTTAAAGATCCACTTGCTCCCGATGGGTTTTACCCCTTCAGGAGCAACTTCCAAAGTCTATACTTTGTTGGTGTACATGGATTCCATCTCGGATCGCATAGCATCCAGCCATTTCACAGAGTCTCCACTTGTGATGGCCTGCTCAAAACTAGTTGGGTCATCATCTTCCATAATGCAATCCTCGCTCCCACCGTCTACGAGAAAACTGTAGTATCTCTTAGGTGGATGAGGAACCCTATTAGATCCGCGGAGTGGCTGAGATTCGTTGGGGACTATTGAATCCTCCGGTTCCACCAAATTATCTGTTATTGTTTGTATACCTGGAACCTCTTACAGTTCTACCTCACCACCACTAATTTCTTTTACAAGAAATTCCTTTTCTAAAAAGGTGGCATATTGAGCAACAAACACCTTTTGTTCCTCAGTGTGGTAGAAGATATGCCCTCGCGAATATTTGGGATATCCTACAAACTTGCACAGAACTGACCTTACCTCGAGCTTGTCCGGATTTTGCTTTTTGACATAGGCTGGACAACCCCATATCTTAATGAAGTCTCTTCCCTTCCCATATCTCATACGGAGTGGTAGGCACTGATTTGGTCGGAATTCTATTCAATAGGTATGCAGCTGTTTCAAGTGCATAACCCCAAAAAGAAATCGGTAACTCAACAGTACTCATCATAGGGCACACCATATCTAATAAGGTGCGATTCCTCCGTTCCGATACACCGTTGTGCTGTGGTGTATATGGAGGAGTAAGCTGAGTGAGAATCCCATTCTCTTTTAAATAATCATGGAATTCAGTGTTCAAGTACTCTCCTTCCTGATCAGATCGAAGGATTTTAATAATTTTACCCGTTTGATTCTCGACTTCGCACTTATATTCCTTGAATTTCTCAAAACCCTCAGACTTGTGTCTCATCAGGAACACATGTCCGAATTTGAGAGATCATCGGTGAATTTAATAAAGTATGAGGAACCATTTCTGGCATGTGTAGACATAGGACCGCATACATCACTATGTATCAGTCCCAAGAGTTCAGTAGCTCTTTCTCTGTGTCCAGTAAATGGAGTTTTGGTCATTTTACCTTTGAGACATGACTCGCAGGTTTCATAAGATGTAAATTCGAATGAACTCAAAAATCCATCTTTATGCAACTTAGCTAGTCGTGTTGTATTGATATGACCTAGTCTACAATGCCACAAGAAAGCTTCGTTCATTTCTGAACTCTTCTTCTTGTATGTGTTCTGTACGTTTAGAACTGTAGTTTGATTTAGAATGTATATACCGTTACACAACATACCAAACCCAATCAACACTTGATTTAGAAAAATGTTCATAACATTATCCTCCAATGTGAAATTATATCCTTCTTTAGTTAGCGAAGAAACCGATATAATATTGCACATCATCTTTGGTACGTAGTAACAGTTGTTCAGAATCAATGTATTACCAGTTGGTAACACTAGGTGATATTCGCCAACTGCTTTGGATGCAACAACTGCTCCATTCACTACTGTTAGAGACTTATCATCATTTCCCAGTTCTCTACCTCTTTTTAGCCCATATAACAAATTACATATGTGGGATCCTGATTCGGTATCCAATACCTAGGATGTAGAGTATACTAAGAAATAGTTCTCGGTAACAAACACACCCGAAGAAGATGCATCAGTATGATCCTTCTTCGTTCGGGTGGCATGAGAATCTTGATTTTCCCCTATTCTTTGCTCAGACTTATGATAGTCATAAGATGGAGCGGAACCTAGCCCAGTATAATAAGCGGGTTCGGTCAATACATCCATATTATTATCTTGATTAAGACGTGTCATTGGTCGCTACCTAGAGAGAGAGAGAAGGAAACACATTAGCATGTGCTCTTTGCAAGATTAGATTGGCTATTATCTTATCTAATCAGGATGACTCCCACTGTTTTTTATCAAATCTTCCTTCAAACCATAAAAGGTAAGATTAGCCGGGATTAATTACATTCTACAAGTTCCTAACCGGTCAGCCAGGCCAGTGTCGGTACTCCAAGGGAGGTTCCCCGTGCTTTCACACGGACCTAATTAAAATAAACCTCATTTTCCTAGAAACATAACCCCGTTGACACCTTTCTATACACCTACTGGATCAGCTAATTGTAAAGTGCAAAACTCCTCCAAGAGCAACTCTTACTCGCAGTAGGTATCGGGATCCAACTATCTTATAGAAGGTATGCAATCTCATTGAAAATTTCAACACTTGAAATTCCCGATAATGGTTTTTACCCCTAGCTTCCTATGACCTTGACGGAGGTCAACAAATCATAGGTCGCTAGTCAAGTTCAACCTGTTCATTTCTTGATTGAATTAAACTCACCCGCACGACCCTTGATGGAGGTCAACAAGGCCATATGACTACCCTAATCCAATTGCACATGTGGCAGATAAGCACTAATCAGCTACCACACACTACGCCTTGACGGAGGTCAACAAACGCAGCACGAATACTAAATAATACTTATCTGAAATAATGGAGGGCTACGGCTGGTTTTTAAGAAAACCTTTAACGTAATGAATTTGATATCATTGTAGAATCCAGTGATTTTGAAAAGGAGTGGTTTAAGCTCCACTTTTAAAATCAAGTAGTTTTCAAAAACAAACCGAATAGCTTTTACTAGCTTTTGCTAAAGAGGTCACTCCTGGTGAAGGGATCTCGGCTCTTTCCTCATCGAATGAGGTGCTGGATATCCATCAAGGAATACCACTGTTCAAAGCAAGAACTACAGAAGCTATGATGATAAACCGAGTGGGTTGTAGTATTTGCTAGTTTTTCTAATGAGGTCACTCCCAATGAAGGGATCTCGGCTCTTTCCTCATCGAATGAGGTGCTGGATATTCATCAAGGAATACCACTATGCAAAACAAGAACTAGAGCCACCTTTTTGAAAAATCTTGATTCTACAACATCTTTAGGTTTCTTTTCTTTCATTAATCTCATTAACGAAATCCCATCATTTAATGTTTCCTAAACATCACTGAAAAAACCGAAAATAGAATGTACGCTTATGCTATCGGCATTCGCTACTGGGCCCCGTCATGCACCGTTAGGTTACTTAACTAATGGTAGAGCGGGGGCTGGACTAGCGCGGGTGCAAAACATAAGCAACGTTTATTATATATCATATATATAATATAATATTCATCTTACGCAGTTATATGATCACATTACAGAACCAAGCAGCAGAAGCAACATATGAAATATTGGATATACTAGGAGGTCCGTGTTTTAAATTCAGCCAATAATATAAAACACGGATTCCACAGTCATGATGAATAGCCAAACCCACATCTCTAGACCCCTACGAGAACGGCAAGTAACCCTACCAATTCTAGAGTTAGGAGACTCGGTCTCGACTCCTCGAGATGATCTCCCACTGGACTCTAGAACCCGGTCACTTATGCTCCCCGCCTTGGGTCTATCCTAATGCGGAAAAGTAAATAATATACATCAATGGTGATATCATCCTCAACCCGAAAGTGCCCCAATAAAAGAATATTACATACAGATTTTACATGAATGAAAATAAAAACTCTCATCTCACATAAAACCCCCGACTATTCATCCATGACGATCCATTAAACATATCACCAGCAACACATAACATCTCATATCATCAACGTAAATAAATACGCATATCCCGAATTTCATTGACATATAGCAACGAGATCAGGATACCCCATATATTACACTTACGGTCGCAAAAAAGAAATTGAAAAACTACAATAATTAGAATCCGTATATCTTTAGACACCATAAACCCAGAATATCTCATATTCCAGATTTCATGCCTAACTTATAAATCTTGCATTTTAGTCTCAAATTGAAAACTCTTTTCAATAAGCTGTCGGATAATTCAACAAGATTCCTGACTAAGTGACCGTGTACTAAACGCAATTGCGACGAAGTTTTGATCCGAATCAAAACTACGTGGCAATCGATCAAATGAGATTAAACGGCTAGATTTACAATATTCTAACTAGTTTTCACAAAACTAATTATTCCGGATTCTAACAATTGTATCACATATCATCAAGATCTATACGACGCTAAACATTTTGATCGATTTGACAAACACCCATAAATTCTAGAGAGCTCAACAATTTGAGAATCATTAAAAATACCCAAAGGGTGCATGATGACAAAATGGAGCAGCAGGAGAAAGATGACACCACAAGGCCATTAACTAGCCGCGGAACCGCGACCAAACATGGGGTTTGGCCGCGCTTCCGCAGTGGTTTCTTAGACTTGGGTCCTTAAATTTCTACTGGCTCCATAAAAAACCCTCAACGATTTTTTGGATATTTTTAATCACGAAAATTTCAACGTTTGAAAAATTCGACAGAAACTTCAAAAAATCCGTGTTTTTTAAAACTGATCGAACACTTTAACATCAAAAAGACCTATCTAAATTTTCTAGCTTGGCTTTGATACCATGAAAGCCTACCCTAGCATTACCATGAGATTTTAGTAGTATCAACCATGCCAAATATAAAAATTTTCGGGTGCTAAGCTAGACTAACCAAGATCTTAACTAGAATATTAGGGTTTCCTATGATGATATCAAAAAACTAAAGAGAAGGAAAGAGCATACAACCTTTGATGACCGTGTCATTCTCTTCTAAAGCTCCGGGTTGTAGTCCACGCGACTCCACTAGGCTCCTCTTCAAGTTTGAACGAGCATCCTCCGTGATCTTCGCGCCGAAGACGATCCACCCGAAGCCCCTCTAGCTCAAGCTACCTCTTTACTAAACTATCTTTAGTGAAGGCAACACATTATACTTGATTGCTAATCAAGTGTAGGATGGTGAAATAGAGGTGTTGGTTTACTCACTAATTGGTTCAAAACTCCATGGTTCACATCACATGTGAGGGGTTAGAGTTTTGAGGCATGAACAAGAGGAAGAAGAAGATGAGAGCAAGCTAGAGAGCAACTCAAGAAAAATAACACAAGTGAAGAATGAAGTGAGTATGGATACCCTCTTGACCCTCACCTCATTCAAGCATGGAGTAAATTGTAATATAAAATTGCAACCATGCTTGAATAGTGAGTCAAGAGTAACAAACAAATAATAAAGCCCATACCTCACCATTCCTCCTCATTTTCCACCTCTTTTTCTATTTTCCAAAAATAGAAATTCATGCCATGCATCATATATATATATATATCAAATATATATATATATATTAATACATATATAAAAATATTAAGTGAGCTAATAATATTAGTTAAGATATAATTATATCAAATATAATATATATCACATTATTAAATCAACACTTGATTTAATAATCCGGTTATATTACATATAACCAACTAATATCATTTATCTGTATATCACATTATCAAATCAACACTTGATTCGATAATCCGATTATATCACATATAACCTGACCGACATCAGATAACTGCCAGATTACAATACGGTATCACATACTCGTATTTAATAAGGCCTCCGCACATATCATCATATATGCCCTACTTCGTTTCGCTTGAACCAGGAAACTTCTGTGTGGGACTCTAAAGATTCGTCAATACGCTAGCATTAGGTGATGATCACATCAGTCACCCACAAGCCGTCAGCGGTACTAGCTGGACGTAACGTCTACTCAGGTATTGAGCGATATGAAGATCAACAAGCAAGTTTGTCCATACTCTCCATGAAGCCTATCAGTAACACTACCGTACAGTCCGGTCTTTTCTTCTGATATGTCGCATATCGAGTTTAGGGGTGGTAACGTCAGACCCCAGTAACTTGATAAGTCATGCCGATGTATGGCTCATAACGGTTTGAGAAACTACTGGTAACTCTTACCAGTAAATCTCATCAGCAGTCCTGGCCAGGGACTTTCAGTTATAGCCAATCGAGCATAGCGAAACATCAACTCCTAATACCGGGAGAGACAAAATCCCTCCTATCGCTCATTGCCTCCATGTGACTTGGGACTGTACCTAAAATCCACCTGTTTGCACGACTCCTTTGAGCCGTGGTAGGGAGGAAATCAAAGCACAGTGGGAGCCATACAAGACTCTATGACGATCTCGGCTTTACAGACTAACCTGTACCAGTGTCACCAGAGAACTGCTATCTGACGATAGGTATACTACCAACTAGGAGTTCTCGGTGAGTTCTGTTCGGTGTACCCTTTCTCTAATGAGCTCCTGTATACAATCTTTGATGTCAAACACCAATGGCTATGGGATCAACTATGACCCCATGAAGGGTCAAGAAACGTACACACTAGTCTACTCTGGAATATCGATGCCCTGTCTCGATATTCTCTCGACTAGGAACAATTAAAGGATGTGCTTGTAGACTATACAGGTCCTAGTAGTATGATCTGCATCATAGTCCTGGAAGTCAAGCACATATCCTAAGGGCTTTATCAATATGTAAGAGAAAGACAATATAAGAATACCAGTCAACATGTTAAGATAAAGAGTAACCAATACTATCATGTCACGTAAGAAAGTCCTCTATATATATGTCCAAGCATCCACTATAATATACATCAATATTCCTAACAGATTCTTTACATGGCAAGAAGAAGAAATTTTTAAAGCGAAGAGAAATTGGCTTTAAAAATACTTTGAATTTTCAAAAACCCTCTCGTCTAGGCGTGTCAAACGTGCTTCGATTTCAACTACATCGTATGCTCATACTCATGCATATTTGTATAGATTTAGTTTGGGACAATCGTTTAAGAAGCATGCACATCATTTGCTTGCTTTATCTCATGTGTGTTTTGACACTTCTTGGACTACCATACTCGCATACACTCACATTTGCAATTTTTGTGGTGCACATCATCATTTGGCATTTTCATGTAGCTTAAAGAAAAACATGCTAACTTGGTTTGGGTTCCTAAAGCTAACCCAATTGGATTCAAGAAGACTTGGATACAGAAATCCCCATTCATACCTTATTTTGTAGGCATGGACCAAATGACAACTTAGGGATTTGGAAGCGTGATGAGCAAGAGCATCTCAATGGAAAATTTGCTTGGCTCATCAATTTGTGGGGTATCGTATTTCTTGCAATACTTGCGTAGAATATCGCCTATTCATTTAAGCTTAATGTAGATATTATAATTGCATATGTTTTGTTTATATACCCCTTGTGATGCATATATGCTTATCTTGTCTATTTTGTTGTGCTTGTTCATATATGAGATGCCATGCATAAGATATTTCAATTGGTATTTACAAATTGGTATCATTCTTTTGCTCATATGTGAACTCTTGTGCTCATTTGGTTTTAAACTTGAGCACAATATGATTTGAAAACTAGATTTAGATTTTCATATTTTTTAGTTTTCTTACCATAAACCACTCTTACTTATTTAAAATATATTTTTAATCTTATAAGTGAGAGTTCATATCCATATAGCTTTAAATTGTTTAAATCTTTTTCATATGCATATATTTTGGCACATATTTTAACTTGAACAATTTTCAATTGGTATCTTTGATTTGTACCTTGTTGATGTGTGTTTATATTTAAACTTGCCTAATTGTTACACACACTTCTTACATGAGTAGAATTATTCATTGATATTGAATTCTTAGCTCATCTTACCAAATGGATTCTGCAACCCTTTTAGAGGACTCACTTGTGGATCTTGTTAATTACAACGAGTCCTACGGGTATAGAGGAGAGAGTTAAAGACCCTTCATCAGATAGTCGATACTTAAGACGAGAAAGTTACTCATACTTTCACTCACATACGGTTCTCAATTATTTCCAATTGGTATCATATTGTTTTCAATTGGTATCTTTTTCTATGTGAGTTGATTGCACATTTGTACCTTTCATTGGTATCATCTTGATTATATGTGCGTATTTTTTGATCTGTTCATGAGTTAGTTTCATTAAATTCTATCACTTGTATTCCATTATATTTTATGTTTGAGCTCTAATGGTTTGGTAATCAAGTGATTATGAGATAAGACTCATGAATCGATTCCTTGGCCTTTCAACTTTGGGAGATTCAAGCGATTGGAATATGTAAGTGTTGCGCTATTGAGGTATAATATTTCGTATTTAGATTCCCAATCTCGTGTTGTGCATCTTTTAAATCATATTATTGTTTTAATTACACGCACACACTTAGTACATGCGTAATACAATTATGATTTTCATTGTTATCCTATGGTCGTACGACATGTATTCCAACTCATACTTTTCAAAACTTTTTTTGTTGGGGTCAAAAATTACACCCCGGTTGACCAAGTTAAAGTCAAATTCAACCCCAAACCAAGTGGTCCCAAACCCGAACCCAAGTTCAAGCAAGTGGGCCTATGCCCAGGTTGAGCCTAAGTATGAAGAGGCCGGCCCCCATGCCAAAAGAATAATTGTTGAAGTATAAATAGGCTTATTGTAAGTTTTATGAATAAATGTAATAAAATGGGCAACAAACCCAAATTATGTAAAAACCCATGACTTATGTGTAAAAGAAATAAAGCACATAGCATGGAAAATGCACATGCACCATTTTGAAAAGTCTAAGGGGCCATATGTAAAATATAAAGCCTATATAAGGTATCATGATGAATGATAACAAAAAAAAAGATTCTTCCCATATCAATCTAGGGTTGTGCCTCCTTCAAGGTTCAAAGCCTCATCCTCCTTTTTTTTGAATTAAATCAAGAGTTTAACTCTTATTTTCTCAAAAGAAAATAGTTTTCCACCATAAAACCTTTAAAAGGGAGTCCATATATCCCATCAAATATCTAGAAGGGGAGATTTTAAGTCTCACTACCCTTCTCCAAGATCCAAAAAAAGAGAAGGAAGAAGAAGACCCATCTCTAAAAAAAAAAACCCCACCTTAGGGTGGATTCAAGACTCAAAGAGAAGAAATGGGTCCTTTCTCATCACCCAAGACATAGGTCTTGAAGTTTCAAGAGATCCTTTTTTTGGTTTTCTTTTTAAATAAAATTCTTGTAGGAGTTTAATTCCAAAATAAGATCTCTTGGGAGTTTAACTCCAAATAAAATAGTTTTAGGAGTTCAACTACAAAATAAAATCTTTTGAGAGTTTTACTCCAAATAAAATTGTTTTAGGAGTTTAACTCCATCAAAATCCTCTTGGAGTTCAACTCTATTCAAAATTATTTTGGGAGTTTAACTCCCAAGCAAGATCTTTTGGGAGTTTAACTCCAAATAAAATCTTTTGGAAGTTCAAATCCATTTAAATTCTCTTGGGAGTTCAACTCCATTTAAAATATTTTGGAGTTTAACTCCATATAAGGTATTTTTCGGAAGTTTAACCCCAAAACAAAATTTTTGGGAGTTTAACTCCATATCCGAGGGCTTATCCCCCTTTCCGGTCCGCGCTCGTGTTCCGTTGGCATGTGCTCCACAGGCCTCTCCGCTTCCTCTACTGAGGGGTTCCCTTCCACATGTGAGGGGGAGGCACCCACTTAGTGGGAGCCCCTGCTCCCCTTCATGTGAGCTCCCTACTCCCCTACAAAGTGGGAGCTCCCCACTCCCCTCATGTGAGGGGGAGGCTCCTACTTAGTGGAAACCCCTGCTCCCTCTCACGTGAGGAGGGGGAGGCTCTTACTAAGTGGGAGCTCCCCACTCCCCTTCATGTGAGGGGGAGGCTCCTACTTAGTGGGAGCCCTTCCTCTCTCTCACGTGAGCGGGAGGAGGGCTTTCCCCTTTTTTTTAATTAAAATTAAAATAAATAAAATAATAAATAAAAATAATATATAAAATAAAGCTTTTTTAAAAAAATGTTTCTTTGAATAAAAATGTTCCCTTATAAAAAGGGGAGAGAAAAGAAATAGGGAGAAAAGAATTCCCACAGCTTGGACTCACATGTTAAACATGTGAGCGCTCATATGCAAAACATATAAACGCTGAAAACAGATAACCAAAAGGGACAAACTGGTCTCACGTGTTAAACACATGAGCACTTATATGCAAAAGCATATAAGTGCTGCGCATAAACAACCAAGAGATGCCAAACTAGACTCACGTGTTAAACGCGTGAGCGTTCATATGCAAAGCATATGAGCGCTAAAGAAAACAAGGTAAAACCCACACTAGGGTCACGTGTTAAACACGTGAGAACACCTTCCTATATAGAATTAAATTCTAAAATAGAAAGATATTCTCTGTTAAATAGAGAACCGTTAGATTAAAAATTCAATGGTGATTAAAAATCATCAAATAATAGAATTAAATTCTATTGGGGAAAAATATCTCCCTGATCTTTTTAAATAAAAAAAATCTTCTCTGTTAAATAGAGCAGTTGGATCAAAAATCCAATGGTGATTAAAATCATCAAATGATAGAATTAAATTCTATTTTTAGGAAAATACTTCTCTTGATCTTTCTAAAAGAGAAAGATATTCTCTGTTAAACAGAGAGTTGTTAGATCAAAAATCTAATGGGAAAATATTCCCCTAATCATTCCAAATGAGAAAGATATACTCTAGACCCTTGGATTAAAAATCCAATGGTAAATCACCATTTGACAAAATTAAATTCTGTATATGGGAAAATATTTCTCTAATCTTGTTAAAAATAAGAATATATATATATTTTGTGAAAAAAAATCACTGGATTAAAAATCCAACAGTGGATAAAATCCTCTAAATAATCTTTGAGGAAATTAAATCAATTGATATCTCTCAAATAAGAGATTTTCTCAAAACTGATTAACAATCTGCCTCCTCTATAAAAAGAACATGAGACTTTAGGAAGAGGGAGGAAGGAGAGAGAACCCCCATAAGTTTCTGCAAATAAAAAGATAGAAAATATAACCGAGAATTCAATTCTTTTTCGAAGAAGATCTCCTTGCTCTTTCAAACCCTAGGTAAAAAGAAAAGGTAGAGATAAAATGTATCTCCTTTGCCTAGCATAAAGAAAACGAGGGTTTAACCCTTAATAAAAAGAACTTAGTTTTGCCTCTAATCTGAGATTTGCAAAGCAAATATCCCCACAAGTTAAGAATTTAATTCTCATCGGGAAGATTTTGTTCTTCAAAACTCAAAATCTTGGAGATCTTCTTTGGAAAATAGGGTTTAACAGATCAGAGGACATATGTTCTAGGAATTTAATTCCTTTGGAAAATAGGGTTTAACCCTACACACAATAAGAACTTAGTTCTTAAAGAAAACTTGATCTCAGATCTTCAAAATAAAAATCTTGATGATCATCAATGGTCAAAACGCTATTAACAGAAGTTTAAATTCTTTTTAAAAAGATAAAATAGAGAGTAAATCTCTAAAGGACTCAGCACCTCACGTGTTTCACATGTGACCTCCCAAGAATATAAACTGGGTGCCTCACGTGCTTCACATGTGAGCACCAAAGAATATAAACTTAGCGTCTCACGTGTTTCACACGTGAGCGCACAAGAATATAAACTCAATGCCTTACGTGAAACACACGTGAGCGCCCACCAATACAAAACGTTCGGCGCCTCATGTGTTTCTCACGTGGGCGCTCAAAATAAAAGACTCACCCCCTCACGTGAGCACCATACCAAATGCTTATCACTCTATATTCAGTCAAAATGACTAAGTGTTTAGCACTGATTGGGCAGCACCCATGTCTCAGCGCCTCACGTGCTCCCCATGTGAGCGCAATACTAAGTGCTTAACACTCTAAATTCAGTCAAAATGACTAAGTGCTCAGCACTAATTGGGCAGCGCTCATATCTGAGTGCCTCATGAGCTTCCCATGTAAGCGCCAGAGCTACAATAAGTGCTTAGCACCTCTGAATAAAACAAAAAGGAAAGACCGAGTAGACCAAGCTCAAATTGGCTAAGTCTCTAAAATTTCTTGCAGCTGAGCCCAAATGCTCTGTTGTTGGATCTCAACTAAAATTTGACGATCTTTAAAATATTGCTAAGTTGATTTTAGTCTCAAATAAGACTAATGTATCCTTAGTTAAAATAAACTGAGCCAAAATGCTCATATGTTTAAGTTGATCTTAATCTTAAAATAGATTAACGGTTCTTAAATGAAACAAAATATTTTTTGAACTAAAGGAACATACAACCTAAGTTCAAAACCAAATCTAAAATATACGGATTTGGACTAATCCGCGCCTTACAGGCGATGACATAAATTAGTCTCCGTATACAATCCACGGGCAACTAAAACAAACAAAATAACACACGACACGAAGTGAACTACTGGAGAAAGAGAAAGTGGTTATCCCAATGTGTTAACGTAATTAACTGCAGGGGCTTACGCCTGTAGGGAAAAGTGTCCCCACAATCAAAAACCCCTCACAAATGAGGGGGAATCTGATAAAGTCTGCCACAACAGTCGCATCTATCCAAACCTTCGACATACGGTGCCATAAATCAACTTGGTATCTTCGAAGAGGTGGATGGATATGTCCAAATAGTATCTGCCCCCAAATTCAGGCTAGACGTTCCAATGTCTCAGTTCGGTTTTCGGCGGTAAATAGATTCTGGCACACCCGGTGGGACCTTTTCCTCTTTCCACTCTACACTTCGCATGTCGTGTTTCGCGAACAAAATCGCGGTTCGCTATGGTTGTCCTTGGATTTGAGGTACTAAAATTTGGTGTCTTGTTCTTGTGCAGAAAAATCAATGGCTTCCCACCACACCTCATGCAACAACAACTCTTGCTCCACCCCAACTGGAGGAGTGACCTATTGGCCCAACGCAATATCCATTTTCTTAATGCCGGTAGGGCAGGTTACATAAGCCACTACCGGACTATTCTTCGGGACCATGTTTCCGCCTGTGAACTTTGGTGCCTCAACGCCACAAGGAGAAGCTCCCCGAAAGTCGGTATTCGATCGGCTAGAAACCACGACGGCTACTATCAGCAAGCCGTCAAATCCTAAAATCTCAGTCTTCAACAGGCTGAGCAAGAGATCAAGCAGGCCCATAAATAAACCTATGATACCAGAGGGAGCTATCCCAAAACGGCCAGCCCTCCCTACTCCTGCTATGGGTGGAGTTGATAAAAGTACTTCCCTTCCAAGATGGTTGGTCTTTGAAAGATTGGCCAACCCCGTTCCAATTCCAACAAGGACGTCGATCTTCAATAGGTTGACACAAACCCAAATCCCTGAGCAATGCAAGGGGTAAGACAGAGACGCCTCCAAAATCAAGGCAATTCCCATTCTAAGGCATGCTCGATGTCGCTACTATCGCTGAGTGAGAGAAGCTGGGGCAACTCCCCCTCTGGGCTTACCCCACCAGCTCATGTGGTGGATATCAACGCCGCTGTTCCAACTAGGAACGGCTTTGATCGGCTCAGAAGGGTGCGCAAGAACTCTCCAACGGCGGTACTGAAGAAATCACCTTCGCCAGCAGAGGTTCCCATGCAGCGACAGCCGGAGCAACATCACCAACGTCTCTCATCGCAAATATATAGGGTCTGGCGAAATGTCCAAGACTCTGTGATTGACAAAAATTACTCTTGTCAACCTAAGAAATCTTAAGGCCGACAAGGAAAAGACCGCTCCTCCACCATGCAATGTGGGGCCGTTCCTAAATAGGTGCCTGTCACAATGGCTCCTTCAGATTTGACCTCTTATAAAAGAACGAGGCCAGAGAAAATTCTACCGCCCGTGGTAAATTCCAAAGGCGATGGATCTAAGCGCCCCAAGTCTGGGGGTATAACCGTATATACGGTCTATATGGCTAGCGGTAAAAAAGAAAGCATCGCTTCGGTGAGTCACCGACTGCAAACTCGCGAAGGCTCAGGAGCAGCAGAAAAAGCTCTAAGAAATGCTAACCAAAATGGCAGTGCTTACCGGATAAAAAGAAGGTCCGGACAAAGAAGATGAACAACACTAAGTGCAAGAGACCGATACAGAGTTCTTGCGAAGAGTTCTGGAAAGAAAAGAAAAATAAGCTGCAGAGCAAGCTGCTAACATTAAGCAAATGGCCCTCCTATTATAAGATACGGTGGGAATGATGATACAACCGGAACCCCCAGCCGAAGATCCGCCAATGTTATTGAGGATGATAGAGGGGAAATATCAAACCCTCTTCTGGCCTTGTCAGTAGCCAAGGAAGAAACTATCTCTATGGCGGCTCTGGATGACTACATCGCTCAGCAAATAAAAGCTCACCAAGCCAGCGAAGCCGTAAGCCAACTCTTCAGAACTGGGCGACTATATCCAGTCTGGTATGACCAAATCAAGTACCCGTCAGGATATAAAATAACTAAGTTCCATGTCTATAAAGGAACGAGTAATCCTCATCAGCATGTCATATATTTCAGAGCACTATGCAGCAATACTGGAGGCGACGACAAACTGTTGCTTCACCAATTTGTCGGAAGCTTGTCACAGACAGATTTTGAGTGGTACTCGGAGCTCCCAAATGACTCTGTGAAAACCTTCACTATAATGGAACTACTGTTCATGCAGTGGTTCTCCAGCATGAGCTAACACACTCCGAACACGACATTAATCAACGCCAGGGTAAAACCGGGAGAAACTTGGGTCCAATACGCTATCTTGTGGCAGAACCTATGGTCTAAGTATGAATAGCGCATTGAAGAGTCTCTATCCGTAGAAATGTTCATCGGGACCTTCGATCCTCAATCGACTGTGTCCCAGTTCATGACATTCTTCAAACCCACCACCTTCTAAGCACTGATAGACAAGCTGGCCCAAATGGATCAGATGGGTCATAGGCCTTCCTTCTCAAACAAGGACCCTCGAAATAACAAGGGTAAAGGGAATTCGGCCTTCATTACCAATACACAACAATAATCGAGTGGTCCAAAGCTGGTTACTCGCCAAAACAACGCGCGTCCGTGCCCGTCCTTGAAAGAAAGGCTAGGACGTGCTTACTCGTTTCCCCGCGACAAGACGAGAAGACCGTTTGAACTGGCGATGCATAATAATTTCATCACATTGCCAGACCCATGGTGTACAACGCAACCCGACGACGTCAACAACCTTAATTACTGCTCGTACCATAGAATAGTGAGTCACCCAATCGAGAATTGTTACATCTTCAAAAATTGGGTTGAAGACCAATACTAGTAGGGAAAGTTCACGTTGTCTGATAACTGGAGGGTAAACCCGCCACAAAATCATGCTCCCAAAAAGGTGGACACATAGGGGGCATCATACTCGATTGTGGAGGAAGCTCTGTGGGAAGTAGCTCTTTCAGCAAAAACTAAAAGAATGCTGAAGGATCTTCAGGCATGTCTGGAAATTAGGTGGCAAAGCCCAATTGAATGAGAAATTATTGAAAGGATGCTGAAACCACGTCCCACACCGAAAACTGGTGACAAAGGAAAAAGCCCCTAAGTCAAGAAGAAGAAGACCAAGAAGCCTGTGCAGCCTGCCGAATATAACGACAAGCGCACAGATCTACAAAAGTATATAGGCGCGCTGGAGGAGTATAACCAGAAGGCACGAACACTAGTCACGCTCGAAGAAGTCCTTAAGCCTATTCTTGAGGGTGAAGACAGTGACAATGATGAGGAAAATGACTCATTAGAAGAAATTGAAGACCATGTAGCAAGTTGCCACATAGTTTCCTATTCGTTGTTATATGGCGAAGAAGCTCACTCAGTGTTAGAAAACGACGTAGAGGAACCGGGGGCAGCATCAGCGCTAAAATCCCCGAAACTGTTAGAAGAAGACCCAATTGAGAGGCTGTTAAACGAAACCTTTCAAAAAAACAAAGTTGACAAAAAACATGAGATAGCCATATATGAAAAGGCTATGCGTCAGCATCTGAATAAGGAAGCTGCAGTGAGGAAGAGTCGTAAATGTTAGTGATATATGCCCTAGAGGCCATTAATGATAGTACTGGATTGTATATTACATTTTGGAAGCTTGGGATATACATGGATATAATAACAGTCTTGCTCAAAATGGTAGTATGCTACTTGGTTTAATTCTATCTCAATATATGTATATATTTCTTTTAGTAAATTGCTAATATATATTGATAGAGCCCTTAGGATTTTTACTTGACTACCAGCATTATGATGGCAGTCACACTAGTGGGGGCTGGGTAGTCTATAAGCACATCCTTATACTGGCCCCCAGTCGTAGGATTATCGAAACAGGGCATCGATTCTCCAGAGTGGACTAGTGTATACGCTTCTCATCCCAGCAGGGGAGATAGCCTGTTCCACATCCATTGGTATGTCGTACCGGAGATAGTATACAGATGTTCATTGGGTTATGAGTTACACTGGACGAACTCGCAGGGGAACTGCTGGTTGGTATTATACCTATCATCAGTTATCAGTTCTCGAGTGGCATGAGTACAGGTTAGTCCGCTGACTTGACATCACTATTTGTCTCGAGTGTGTTCCTATTGTACTTAGATCACTACCCTACCACGACTCAAATGAGTCGTGCAAATAGGTAGTAGTTGGGTGCAGTCCCGAAGCACTGGGAGGCAGTAGTGGTTAGATAGGATTCGTCTCTCCCAGTATTGGGGGTTGATTTCGCGTTATGTTCAGAAAGCCATTACACAAAGTCCCTGGCCAGGGCAAGC
Organism: Agapanthus africanus; assembly: GCA_030015575.1. Lineage (NCBI taxonomy): Eukaryota > Viridiplantae > Streptophyta > Magnoliopsida > Asparagales > Amaryllidaceae > Agapanthus > Agapanthus africanus. The sequence goes on along the minus strand of JASDDO010000019.1, from coordinate 819,569,005 downwards.
GATATTTACCGGTAGGTACTCCAGTAGTTTCTCAAGGTGTTTTAGGCTCTACTTCGGCATGACTTATTGCGCTATTAGGGGTCTGACGTTTACCACACCCCCTAGGTCCGATATGCGTTACTCTTAGATGAACATACCAGACTGTACGGAGATTTTCACAGATAGGCTCAGTAGGAGTTCAGGTGAGTTTGCTCATCGGCCTTCTTATCGACAGATACCTGGGCAGTCGTTACGTGTAGCTAGTACCGCTGACGAACTTATGGTTAAACCCACTGCCAGCGTACTGTCAAGTCTTTAGAGCCCACACAGAGGGTTTCCCTGCTTCGGGCGAAATGATATAGAGGCCGTATGGTTTTATTGCAGGGTTCCGATCATATATGTGTATTGGCTGCACGTATGTTATTTGGACGGATAATACTAGCGGGCTTTGGTTTAAACCGGATTCTAGTATTATATTATTGGATTATTATAATCTCATTATATTCGTATTTTTCGGAATACGAATACGGGTATGTATATACGGTGAGGGCATTCTTGTAATTTCACAAGAGATGTTTCTAGAAGGGGACACCTCATTATTTGGTTTATCTATTTTTGGAAATAGATTAATGAGGTGGAAATTGGATATATTTGTGGCATGGGGTGAAGCATGGCCCATTACAATTGTTTATTGGTTTGTGTTTACTATTGAAGCATGGTTGCTATTTTCAATTGAAAATAATCCATGCTTCATGTGAGATAATAAGTGAGCCATCCTTCACTTGCCATAACCTTAGTTCATTTGCTCATTTGTTTTCTCTCTCCAATTTTTCTCTCCTTCTTCCTCAAGACCTAAAACCTTCATATGTGTTGTGAGCCATTAGGTCCTTTGAGATTTGATACTCCATTAAACACTTTACATATTCTAAGCTACCTAGCTTAGCAAACTAGGTATCTTAGTTACCACGGCCTAGAGGTTGGAGCTTGAGGTATATACTCTTGGGTCGATCATCTTCGACACGAGGAGGCTGACGATCAAGCGCGATCCGAATCTTCAAGGAGCTTAAGAAGAGGAGGAGAAGAAGACCCGAAGGACAAAGAACAAGGAGGTATAAAAACTTTTACCGAGTAGTTAAACCTCCTAGTAGATTTAGCTAGTTAAGGTTTCCGTAAAAATTTTGGAGTTTAGGGCGGTGTTGCAAAGTAAGAAAACCGTTTTTGTAAATTCCTTATCCCCACGAACCGACGGGGTCCGCGATATCAACTTACAGTGGTATCAGAGCCTACTAAACCTTAACTAGCTTATTAGCTAGTGATTAGAACTTCAATCGACGAAAAATTGCCCGAAATCAAATTTCCATCATATGCTTGTTGTCGTTTTTTTTAAAACTGTTTAAAAAATTATTTCAGTGACCTTAAAAATACATGCAGGCATTTCTAAGATCTAGAAAAAAATCTGAGCACTTAACTCCTCAACTTTGAGGCGGAACCGCCGCCGAGTTGTGGACGAGTTACTCCTAATTTTTTCTGTGGTTTTGGATCTTTGAATTATGATTTTTGGTATATTTGGTTTTTACCTAGATTGTTTGTGTACCGGTTTGTGCATGGGGTAAACACGGATAAGTATTATCAATCGAAATTTTAAGTTCTTGGCTAATCGGTGTTTTTGTGTTTATATATGTATTGCTAAACGTCTGCTAATCACTATATGTCGATTAGTGGGGTTTGCACACATCTATATTGTGGTAGTTTGTGTATATGAAGTATTGGATCGTCATGGATGAATAGCCGGGGATGTGAGAAGAGTATTTTCTTTTCTTTCATTCATGTAAATTTATAAATTGATGAAATATTATTTTTGCGGGGCACATCCGTGTTGAGGTTGTAGCCACCGTTGTATTATTTCATTTACTTTTTCTTGCACCTAAGATAGACCCAAGGTGGGGTGCACAAATTACCGGGTTCTTATAGTGCCGAGTGGCCTACTCATTTTATTGAGGGGGATTGCTTCACTTCGGCAATTTAGCGGGTAGTTTGCCGCACCCATAGGGGTCTACGGTAGGGTTTGGCTATTCATCATGACCATGAAATCCGTCTTTCGTTCTAGGCTAAAACGAAACATGGAATTTCTAGTATATCCAATATATTCATCTGTGATCTAGAATGCCTATTATTGCATGAGACGAATGGATATATATATATATTGTATATAATAAACGTTGCTTATGTTTTGCACCCGCGCTAGTTCAGCCCCCGCTTTGCTGTTAATTAAGTAACCCAACGGTGCATGACGGGGCCCCGTGACGAATGAGGATGGCGTGAGCGTACATTGTATTTTCGTTTCTTTTCTGGAATGATAGGGTTAAATGATGGGACCGCATTAATATTGATTAATGCAAGAAAAATAAACCAAAGTTTAAATGGTTGGAACAATTTCAAAACTACTCGGATTTCTTGAAAAACAACTTTTAAATGCGGAGTCTAAACCACTCCTTTTAAAAATTATCATAGTTCCTTCGACTATATCAAGTTCATCATGTTCACGGTTTCGCCAAAACCATCCGTAGCCCCCTGTCATTTCAGATGGGTATTCAGTAATATTCAAGCCATGTATTTTGACCTTCGCCAACGCATAGTGATTAGTAGCTGCTGAGTATTCATCTGTAGCATAGATAGATGCATTGATTTGGGATAGTCGTACAGCTATTTTGGACTTCGTTAAGGGTTTGTACGGATGGGTTCAAATTAACCTGGATAATAACAGGTAGAACTTGACTTACGTTTTATGATATATTGGCCTTCGTCAAGGTCATAAGCGCCTGGGGCAAAAATCCTCATCGGGAGTTCAAAGAAAAATGAAACTTGCTAGTGTTGCATACCATTTGGAGTGTGATGATTTTGGTAGGATTCCTTTAAGATTATCACATGATGATATTTGGATCCCGATCCTACTGTGAGTATCCTCTACTCTTCAGGAGATTTTTTCACTAAACAATCAACGCTATAAACAAAGTAGGTACCTAGAACGGTGTTAGAGGGGCTATGCCTCCAGGGAAAAGAGGTTATGTAATTAAGAAACTTCGTGAAAACGTTGGAAAACCTCTCTCGAAGTACCAACACTAGCCTAGCCGAAAGGTTAAGCAAGAATTGTAGGGTGAGATTAATCCTGACTAATTCTTCTTTTATGGTTTGAAGGAGAATTCGAGAAATAGTGGGAGCCATCATGTTTAGATAAACTAATAACCAATCTAAATTTGCAAGAGTATCATGCTGAGCGTTTCTTCTCTCTCTCCTAATTGCAGCGACCAAAATGACTGGACTTAAGTTACTGCTAGATAAAAATAAATTGACTGGGCCAAACCATAAAGATTGGCTAAGGAATGTCCAGATGACCATTACCTATGACATGCTGGTGTTGGGTTATGCCAGTGCCCTGGCCATCAATCCGTGGCTGTTTACAGAACAAATTTTTTTAAAACTGGCGCTAGAACAACCCTAAAATACAGATCGAACCATAAACCTAAAGCTAGAAAACTTAAAAGGAGTTAGAATGGTTATACCGAATGATTCATGTACTTCGGTCTTTAACTATCTTCCCAAGCTCCTAGTGGCCACCATGATCAAGCTTGATCTCCGGTCTCCCTCCATCGAAGATGATCCACCTGAGGATATGTAGTTCGAGCTCCAACCTCATAGTCAAGGTAACTAGGGTATCTAGTTCGCTAAACTAGATAGCCTAGAGGATGTAGAGTCTAGTGATGGGTTAGCTTGTCTCATGACACCCTGGGTTTTTCAACATATGAGACATTTATAGTGAAGGTAGAAGAAGCAAGAGGAGATGAGAGCGTGTGAAGAAAAAACCCACTCAAGAAAATGGCCAAGTGTTGTGAGCTCAAGAATTATCATGAAGCATACAAAAAAATATCTCACAACACAAACCAAATATCAAGCATGCCACAATAGTAATCATGAGTCACCCCATGTGTCACTACATGAGTTACCAAGAGAACCGTGCTTCATAAATGCATTTAACAGCTCATCCTCCACCTCATTAACCATTTAATCCTAAATGGTTAAAAGTAAATGAGGTGGCATCTTCTAAAAGCAACTTGTAATAAATTACAAGAATACCCGTCATCCGTATATACATACTCGTATCCGTATTCTGAAAAATATGAATACAAAGAGACGAAAATAATCCAACAATATATTACTAGAATCCGGCTTAAACCAAAGCCCACTAGTATTATCCGTCCGAATCATGATACGTGCACAAGTGCACGTATATGATCGAACCCTGCCGTAATAACCATACGACCTCTACACTGTTTCGCCCGAAGCAGGGAAACCCTCTGTGTGGGACTACAATACGCTGGCAGTGGGTTTAACCACAAGCACATCAGCGGCACTAGCTGTACGTAATGGTTACCCAGGTATTGAGCTAAAGGAAGGCCGACGAGCAAACTCATTCGAACCCCTACTGAGCCTGTCCGTGACAATATCTGTACAGTCCGGTCCGTTCGTCTAAGAGTATCGTATATCGAGTCTAGGGGGTGGATAAAGTCCGACCCCTAATAACGGGATATTTCTTGTTGGTATGAAGCTCATCACCACCTGAGAAACTACTGATCCAAATCAGTAATTCTCGTCTAACTTGGCCAAGGATTTCTAGTGATGGCTACCCATGCACTACGAGACATCAACCCCCAATACCGGGATAGATGAATCCCCGACGATCCGCTCACTGCCTCCATGTGGCTCGGGACTGTACCCAACTAAAACCTGTTTGCATGACTCTTTTGAGCCGTGGTAGGGTAGTAATCAAAGCACAGTAGGAACTCACACAAGACAAATGATGATCTCAGGTTGATAGACTAACCTGTACACATGTCACCTGGGAACTGCTATCTGACAATAAGTATAATACCAACAAGCATGTTCCCGGCGAGTCCGTCCAGTGTACTCATAACCTAATGAGCACCTGTATACTATCTTAAGTGACAAACTGACACCAATGGCTTGTGAGACCAGGCCACCGCCCCTTGTCGGGGTCTCGATAAATATACACTAGTCTATTCTGGAGTATCGATGCCCAGTCTCGATACTCCTACGACTAGGGACATTTAAGGATGTGCTTATAGACCACCCAGCTCCCACATATATGATCGCCATCATAATGCTGGTAGTCAAGCAAGAATCTTATGGGTTCTATCAATATGTAATAGTGATCTGTAATACCATATAATGCATGTACATGATGATAAAGACAAACCAGATAGCATACTATCATCTCGAGTAAGACTTTTCTATCCATATAGGTCCTCCCTTAATCATCATAATCACCTGCCTGTGATTACAATAATTGCCTTGAGGGCACTATAGCTAACAATCTCCCACTTGCACTTAAGGCTAATTATTGCGATGTCGCATACTCACAGCCCGTGTGATACCGAACACCTAACTTCTCTACTAATCAGTTTCACAAAGCCCGTTTGTGAAACTATTGCGTTCGAGAAATAGCCTCAGTGAGTGGATCTGCTCCAATGTTTCTTTCTTTATCTCTCTATATCTCAACTTCGCAGAGAAAGACTATTTCCCGAAATGAGCAATACCGGTCTTAGAATTTGTCTGGATATCTGATGGGACCCAATTCACGAATGAACTCCAAATTCAACAAACTTCTTAGACTGTATCGTCCACTGAATTTAATCAGTGTCCTGCGCCATACCTTCCACAGTATGCGCTTGTACCACTTGTCCAACATACTGCCCCTCAAGAAGAGGGAAAACTATAACTCTGACAGCCACTCTGTCATCCAGGTCACCTTGGAAGCCTAAAATGATAACCGCCTCCTGAAGGAGGTTGCCGTTACCATATAGCAAGAACATCCACTTATGTTCATAACTGCTTCCCAACGTTTCTCCAGGATTGGATTAATATATATGCTTATTGCAGCTAGTGCAGAAGCAATATCTGGTGTTGTACTTGACATCTCATGATTGACTTAATTGCCTAAGCAAGTGATATGCCAATCATGCAAATCCCTCTCTTCATCAGTCTAGAAGACATCTCTTTAGAGATGGTGACTCCATCACCTGCGGGTACACTACCACACCAGGAGTCGTCCATTCTAAAACACTTTAGAATAGTGTCAAAGTACCCAAATTGGGACACTTCCTAAATCTAGATCTAAAACCATAGATCTAGTGACCAGTATTCCTGATATTTTATCCATATCCTATGTGAAGAAACACCTTATGATAACCACAGTATAACCGATCGTAGTATAGGAAGATCTCTTCCTATCAAGTGCATGTCATCCAAATACCAGGACATCACTCCCTACTACTTTCTTACCGGATCTATCTCTTAATCTGACGAAGTCAAACTCTATGACTATCACATCAAAAATAGATAATCTATCTTTGCTATACTTACTTTAGTCTATAAATAGACATAAGCTACTTGCCCACTATACTTCTGCTGCTCCCACTGACTACAATAACTCTCTGGCAGAGTCATATATTCGTGTACTTCTAAAGCTAGTTTAGAACGACGTTATACTCATCCTCCTGCCAGACCTCATAGCCTAGAACAGTAGCACTGGCAAGTATGGGTAATTAAAAACCCCCTATCACCGTCTTTGAGGAGACCGAAGTACCTCTCGGGTGCTTGAGGTTACCCACAAAATCTGCGGAGTGGCTAATGGATTGTCGAAACCAATTAAATCCTCAGATTTTACTAAATTTTCAGTAATCGTTTGTGGTTCTGGAATCACTTCCAGTTCTACCATACCCCCATTAATGTTTTCGGAAAAGAATCCATTTTACTAAAACAGTGGCGAGTCAAGAACAATATAACTATTGATCTTCCAGATGGTAGAATGTTAACCCTCGTCAATACCCGGGATAACCCACAAACTGCCATTACTGAAACGTGCCTTGAGTTTATCCAGATTCTGGTTTTAAGCATAAGCCGAAAAAATCCATATACCTTAACATCGTTAAGATATGAATCCATTCTATATGCACTATAGAAACAAAGACACTAATTTAATTGGAACTAGATTCAAAAATCATGCAACTGTTTCCAGAGCATATTAACTAAATGGAAGGAGGCCAAGCAAGATTACTCATCAAGTAGCGTACCCACGGATGAGTAACCTGAAAGAGAAGCAAGTTCTCAAAACCATTACTTACGATGGAATACCTAACACAAGTATCTACATCTTCAATCATATTGAAGAATCTTGATACTTACAACATATGGTTCTCTACTTTATTCTTATACCTATAACTTCTCAAAATTTGGACCTTGTATTTCATCAAAATACTTGTCTAAAATTAAAGAAGTCATAAGTAAACAGAATATGATACGAGTACCAACCCCTTTGTCCTAACGGATATCGGACAACATACAATACTTTGTATAAGTCCTTTGAGTTTTATAACTCTAACCCTGTGCGTCATAGGTTGAAAACTGTACTATGGTTAAGAATAATTACATTGTTGTTGAATGCATCTTACCTAACCATCAACTGATATAGGTAAATGTCATAAACATAATTTCAAAAAGTTATATCTCACTTTATAAATTAAACGTACAGATATATCAGTTTGAAATTGGTGCATAACGACGGATATTCAAAACCAAATATTTGCCATTAGGAAAAACTTAGGCGATTTCCTAAAATATCACCAATTACAAAGAATTCTGATATAGATTGAGGATCTTATCATCCAATTCCTAATATCTTACTCCCACTCAGCATCTGTAACGCCATACAGATGTGAGAATCAAATCTGGTAAATACATACTCTGGAGTCAGAATCTAATTGGGAAAATAGTTTTCAATTAATACGGCATAATAAAACTGAAACATGAAAATGATTCGAAAGGATATTCGAGTATTTCTAATAATGCCTTTTCCACTATCCAGATTCATGACAGTAACCGTATACTTCCTTACCCTCACTCCAATCCCTTTATATGTCTTTACTTATTACCTTCTGTACACCACACTTAGGCTAAATGGTTTTCTTCCTTCCCTACCCTTTGGCACCAGCCTAAGGTTTGGAAGAAGACTATCCAATAAGTATAATAGGTGTACTCTCTTAATGCTAGGAGCTCTCGCAACCTGAGAGAAGATAAAGAGAAAAGACAACTGAATAATCCTATTCTATTTCTCTAGAACCAGAAACCATCCTCGAACTGGAACAAGTTCCTTCGAGTTCATATGTAACTATACGATGGAATATCCAAGAAATATGGATTTTCGTAGTGATAAGGAATGTTCTGGAGAAATGCAAAGATGATATAGGAGTTGCAGGGGTATACGCGGTTTTGTCGAGAATGATAGTAGCCGCAATTTTCTTTGCCCTTAATCTATCCCTTTATATGTCTTTACTTATTACCTTCTGTACACCACATTCAGACTAACTGGTTTTCTTCCTTCCCTACCTTTCGGCACCGGCCTAAGGTTTGGAAGAAGACTATCCAATAAGCGTGATAGGTGTACTCTCTTAATACCAGGAGCTTTCGCAACCTGAAAGAAGGTAAAGGGAAAAGACAACCGAATAATCCTATTTAATTTCTCCAAAACCAGAATCCATCCTCGAACTGGAACAAGTTCCTTCGAGTTCGTATGTAACCATATGATGGAATATCCTAAAAATGTGGATCTTCTTAGTGATACGGGGTGTTCTGGAGAAATGCAAAGGGGATATAAGAGTGACAAGGGTATATGCGACTAAATGACAATCCAAAAGCCAACGTGTTTTAAGAAAGTTCGGTTAACTTGGTTAATGAGTTTTAGTCTATGGTCAGGCCATGGTCCCTGCCAAAGAGAGAGAGAGAGAGAAAAGAAACACTCATCTTGCACTTTAACCTAGATCAGAATGGTTAATCGCTTTATCTAATCAGGATGGCTCCCACTGTTTCCTCAAATTCTCCTTCAAACTCTAAAAGGAGAATTAGTCGGGATCATCTAAAATCACCCGAGAAGTAACACCTACTAATCAGTGGGAATCGGGATCCAACTATTATCGCATAATAACTTGATGGAAGCCACTCAAGTCACCACACTCCTGAAGGTATGCACATGCCTGACAAGTTTTCTGTATGTTTGAAACTCCCGATGTGGTTTTTACCCCTAGGACAAGTGACCTTGACTAAAGATCAAAATGTTAAAAGATCCTAGTCAAGTTCTACCCGTCATTATCTTGATTGCATTAGACCCACCCATACGGGCCTTGACTTAAGATCAAAATGATCGCACGACTGTCCTAACTAATCGCATTATCATGCAACGGAAAATCATTACATAGCTACCGAACACTACGCCTCGCCTAAAGATTGAAATGCATAGCACAAATACTAAGCACTACCAATCCGAAATGACGGAGGGCTACAGCTGTTTTTTGGCGAAAAACCTTTAACGTAATGAACTTGATATCGTTGAAAGAACCGAGTGGTTTTACAAATATATAATGGCGAAAACTTTTGCTAAAGAGGCCACTCCCTATGAAGGGATCTTGGCTCTTTTCTCGTCGAATGAGGTGTAGGATATTCCTAATTGAATACCACGATGCAAAGCAAAAGAATCGACTATAGTGAAGTTATTACGATGACGCAAACTTTTGCTTAAGAGGTCACTCCCTATGAAGGGATCTCGGCTCTTGCCTCGTCGAATGAGGTGCTGGATATTCATAACCGAATACCACTGTGCAAAGCAAAAGGAAACGTCTGCAATGTCTTTTTTTTTTAAAACTTGGTTTCAACAAAACCATATGAGTTTGTTTTTTCTTGGATTGATCCGAATCAACGCAGTCCCATCAATTAAACATTTCACACCAGAAAAGAACGAAAATAAAATGTACGTATATGCCACCCGCATTCGCCACGGGGCCCCGTCATGCACTGTTAGGTTACTTAACTAACGGCAGAGCAGGGGCAGGACTAGCGCGGGTGCAAAACATATACAGCATCTACTATTATATATATAAATATATATAACATTCGTCCCAGGCATGATATAATCAACATCACAGAATCTCAGTAAGTAATACAGAGTGGTGGGTAATTTTGGAGCCTCGGGTTTCATTTGAGCCGCAAATGAGACCCGACGTTCCCGGTCATGTGGATATCCTGTGCAATGAAAACCTGGACCCCTTCGAACATGGAAGGTTACCCGCCAATCCCAGAAGTGAGGCAACCCTAATCAACAAAGTGAATGGGCCACCCAGCATTTTACGAAATCCGGTAACTTGAGCACCCCACCGTGGATCAACCTATACCCCCTACGAATGCGGCATATAGCCCGCTAATTCTAGAGTAAGACCCCCTCCGTCTCAACGCCATGAGATGCGGACCTGTTGCTCTCTAGAACCCGGCTATTCGAGCACTCCCCCACAGGGTAATCCTAGTACAGAAAATGAAAAAAAAATATGTACAAGGGTGACATTGACCTCAACCCGGTCGTGCCCCAAACAAATAATATACAAACTGGCAGAGTCGGCAGTCCACATGTCGAACGCTCACCCCGCAATATCAAATGTACAAATGAATCCGAACTGTACTACTACCATTGCACCGCAAGCTATCCACCATGACAATCCAACCACAATATCAGCACATTACAGAACATCAGCGTGAATATCACGTTCGCAAACCCGCCTAGTCGAACATATATCAACTAGTCCGGTTGTACCGCTCAAATGATATTCATGGTCGCAGATATATCACATGCACTGATAAACACACTTAAAATTTTGATCGACTAAACTTTTCCAAATTGGCCCCCAAATGCAAACCAACACTCAAACAAATTTGGGCCAAAACCATGTGTACCAAAAATCATATTTCCAAGTCATAGAGTGCCAGATGAAATTTGACACAGAACAACCACACAACCGCCGCGCAACCGCGGCCAATGGGCTTAGTATGCCATGGTTCCGCGACAAGTTTATGGGTTCAAGTGCCCAAATTTCGTCTGGTGCCCTATAAATGCCTGCACGTATTTTTAAGACCCTCTGAAAATTTTTTTGAACAAGTTTTAAAATCGACAGCGGGCATATCAACATGGAAAAACGATTCGGAAAAATTGGTCGATCGAGATTTGAACCTTGTGTAAACTAGCTAGTAGGGTTTATGGGGTGGCTCTGATACTATGTTGGGTTATGGCAGCGCCCTGGCCATCAATCCGTGGCCATTTGCAGAACAAATTTTTTTAAAACTGGCGCTAGAACAACCCTAAAATATGGATCGAATCATAAACCTAAAGCTAGAAAACTTAAAAGGAGTTAGAATGGTTATACTGAATGATCCGTGTCCTTCAGTCTTTAACCATCTTTCCAAGCTCCTAGTGGCCACCATGATCAAGCTTGATCTCCGATCACCCTTCATCGAAGATGATCCACCTGAGAATATGTAGTTCGAGCTCCAACCTCATAACTGAGGTAACTAGGGTACTTAGTTCGCTAAACTAGATAGCCAAGAGAATGTAGAGTCTAGTGATGGATTAGTTTATCTCATGACACCCTAGATTTCTCAACACATGAGACATTTAGGGCGTAGAAGAAGCAAGAGGAGATGAGAGTGTGTGAAGCAAAACCAACTTAAGAAATGGCTAAGTGTTGTGAGCTCAAGAATTATCATGAAGCATACAAAAAATATCTCACAACACAAACCAAATATCAAGCATGCCACAATAGTAACCATGAGTCATTCCATAAGTCACCCCATGAGTCACTACTTGAGTCACCAAGTGAACTATGCTTCATAAATGCATTTAACACTTCATCCTCCACCTCATTAACCATTTAATCCTAAATGGTTTAAACTAAATGAGGTGGCATCTTCTAGAAGCAACTTGTAATAAATTATAAGAATACCCTTCATCCATATATACATATCCGTATCCGTATTCCGAAAAATACGAATACAAAGAGACGAAAATATCCAACAATATAATACCAGAATCCGACTTAAACCAAAGCCTACTAATATTATCCGTCCGAATCATGATATGTGCACAAGTGCACGTATATGATCGAACCCTGTCGTAATAACCATACGGCCTCTACGTCGTTTCTCCCGAAGCAGGGAAACCCTCTGTATGGGACTCTAAAGACTCATCAATACGCTGGCAGTAGGTTTAACCATAAGCACGTTAGCGGCACTAGCTGTACGTAACAACTACCCAGGTATTGAGCGAAAGGAAGGCCGACGAGCAACCTCATCTGAACTCCTACTGAGCCTGTCCGTGACAATATCTGTACAGTCCGATCTGTTCGTCTAAGAGTATCGTATATTGAGTCTAGGGGGTGAATAAAGTCAGACCCCTAATAACGCGATATTTCATGTCGGTATGGATCCCATCACCACCTGATAAACTACCGATCCAAATCAGTAATTCTCGTCCACCTTGGCCAAGGATTTCTAGTGATGGCCACCCGTGCATCGTGCGACATCAACCCCCAATACCGGGAGAGACGAATCCCCGACGATCCGCTCACTGCCTCCATGTGGCCCGGGACTGAACCCAACTAAAACCTGCTTGCACGACTCCTTTGAACCGTGGTAGGGTAGTAATCAAAGTATAGTAGGAACTCACACGAGACAAATGACGATCTCAGGTCGACAGACTAACCTGTACACATGTCACCTAGGAACTGCTATCTGACAATAGGTATAATACCAACTAGCATGTTCCCGGCGAGTCCTTCTAGTGTACACATAACCTAAGAGCACCTGTATACTATCTTAGGTGACAAACTGACACCAATGGCTTGTGAGACCTAGCCACCATCCCTCGTCGGGGTGTTGATAAGTATACATTAGTCTACTCTGGAGTATCGATACCCAATCTCGATACTCCCATGACTAGGGATATTTAAGGATGTGCTTATAGACCACTCAGCTCCTACGTATATGATCGCCATCATAATGCTGGTAGTCAAGTAAGAATCCTATGGGTTCTATCAACATGTAATAGTGATCTGTAATACCACATAATGCATGTACATGATGATAAAGACAAACCAGATAGTATACTATCATCTCGAGTAGTTCTGTTCTATCCATATAGGTGTTCCCCTCTGAAAGACGGCCTAGACTTTGCGTCTTGCCTGAGATTCGGGCCAGATGCTATGTGGTTTTATCCGTCTACCTCTCCGAAGATGCCAAGTTGATTTATGGCACCGTGTATCGGAGGTTTAGACGGATGCGGCCGATGTAGCAGACTTCGTCAGATTCCCCCTCAGGGTGAGCGGTTTTTTGATTGTGGGGACGCTCTTCCCTGCAGGCGCAAGCCCCTGCAGTTAATTACGCTACCGCATTGCGGTAACAACTTTCTCCTTCTCCAGAATTTCACTTCGTGTCATGTGTGTTTGTTTTATTTGTGGTTGCCCGTGGATTGTATACGGAGACTGAGTAATGCCGTCGCCCGTAGGACGTGGATTAGTCCAAATCCGTATTTACTTAGATTTGGGTTTGGTGTTTTTAGTTTAAGGATGCATTAGTCGAGTTGCGGCTAAGATCAACTTAAACGTTCGTCAAGGATACGTTAGTCCTGTTTTGGACTAAGATCAACTTGACGTGATGATCGATTTAATATCTGGCCATCGGGACTCGTCACCTCTCTAACGCCGTTGAAGGATTACAACGGCAGATGTCAAAGGAGTTCAGAGATGTACCCTGGAACCCAGGTTGATTTGGAGTTTTATGGTCTGTTTGAATGTTTAAGGATACGTTAGCCGTGTTTGGGGGCTAAGATCAACTTAAACGGGATCGTTTAGATCCGGCAAAAGAGCATTTGGAGGCTCTATTGTTCCAGTTTAGGGACATAGTGGTCCATGGGTAGTTTAGGGACGTCTCGGTCCGATATTAGTTTAGGGACGTCTCGGTCCGATATTAGTTTAAGGACGTCTCGGTCCGATATTAGTTTAAGGACGTCTCGGTCCGATATTGATATGTGGTTGTCGGGACCCGTCACCTCTCTGACGTCGTTGAAGGATTACAACGACATGTGTCAGAGGAGTTCAGAGATGTACCCTTGAACCCGTAGTAAATTGATTTAAGAGAGCAATCTTGCTCGGTCAATTTAATTTAAGGACTTATGGCCAAAATTGGGCTAAGTCCAGTTTCAACATTTTTTGTCTTTGGCCTGTGCTAGGGATTTACCCCTTTTTAGTAATGCACTGCATTATTCTTGTTTTGGTTGGGCTTTGCCCTTTTATAAATGATGCAGAGCATCTATTTTTTTTGTTTGGGCTTTGGCCCCCCTTTTAAAATGCATAGCATTTTTTATTAGGCCTGTTAGGCCTTTTAATTGGACTCTGTCCCTTTTCTTTAATAATGCAGAGCATTAAATACTCTGACAGTGCCCCACGTGGCTTGTCAGGCGCTTTGCGCTAAGTAATGAGCGCAAACTCATATGGTGGTGACACGTGTCGCGCTCTGGTGAGCGCAAGCGCAATAGCGCAATGCGCTGCGCTGTTGCGCTGCTGACACGTGGCGCGCTCTGGTGAGTTGCGCCAATTCCAGAGAGCAAAGCTCTATTTCAAGAGCGCGTAGCGCAAGTGGTTCTATAGCTGACACGTGGTGCTCTCTTAAGAGCGTAACAGCGCAGTTTGTAAGTGCAGAGCACTAAGAATCTTTTAGATTCAAGAACAGAAGTGCAAAGCATTATTTAATTTCTTGATCTAAATTAGATCAAAGAAAAATAAATTTTTCTTTTTTGTTTCAAGAACCAGAGGTTCATAAAAGTGCAAAGCACTATTTTTTTTATTTTGTTGTTTTCTTGTTTTTTAAAGAACCAGTGGTTCAAAAAGAAGTGCAAAGCACTGTTATGTGAAAACATTGATCTGGTTTTTAGATCAATGATTTATTTAAAAGAGATTTCTTCTCTCTCGTGAAGGTTTTTTACCTCTTTCTTGAAATTTTCTCAGAGTTCTCTCTGTTTGAAGCTCTTGACTTTTTTCAAGAAATGTTGATGCCTTTGAATTGAGGCCTAGGGTCCTTTTTATAGTGCCCATAAATTAGTTAAATTTGTTAAAGAGATCCTTCTCTGAGTGATTTGGGGAATTTTCCCCACCGTTGGATCTTTGATCCAAGGGCTTCTGCTTTGCAGAAGAAAATCTTCTTGTTTTAATAAGAACAGAAAAGATTTCTTAGAAATTTAATTCTGTTTGGCGCAGATGCCCCAGCGCGTGACACGTGTCGCGCAGCGCAACTGCGCTGACACGTGTCGCGCAGCGCAAAGAGCAGCGCAACTGCGCTGACACGTGTCGCGCAGCGCAAAGCGCAGCGCAACTGCGCTAGCGCATCTGCGCTGACACGTGTCGCGCAGCGCAACTGCGCTAGCGCTTCTGCGCTGACACGTGTCGCGCAGCGCAGTGCTTGCGCAGCTGAAGCGTTGCTTCATTTAAATAGAGCTTTGCTCTGATTGGGCGCGCCTTCTTGGGCGCTGCGCTGACGTATCAGCGCTTGACATGTGGCGCGTTGCGCCCGAAATTTGAAGCGTTGCTTCAAAATTTTGAATTTTGAATTTCAACAGAGCTTTGCTTTGATTGGGCGAAACAAATGCCCTCCACCATTGCGCTCACGTGGCACACACGTGAGTGCAGCGGTGGTAAACTCCTGATCGTTGGATTAAGGGGTGAGCTCAAGGGGCGCAAGCGCCTTATAAATAGGGCCTCTGGCCCTTAGAAATTTTTTTACCGTTTTAAGATTTTTGATTTCAACAGAGCTTTGCTCTTTCCTAAGAACTCCAGAGCTTTGCTCCTTCCCCAAGTTAGAAACTTTAGGTAAAAATTAACTTAAATCAAATTAATTTAAATTAATCTTAATCCAAAGAGTTTTGCTCTCACAGATCTTTTGATCTAAAGAAATCCCCATTGGGGTTTCATAAACAGAGCTCTGCTCTCACAATTTATAGATCTACAGGGATCTCGTTCATGGGTTTTAACCCATGAACAGAGCTTTGCTCATAGATCTAAAAAAAACAGCTCTTTTAGATTTGAATTTTTTTTTTTATAATTTTTTTATGAATCTTTCAAGATTCCAAAAATTTTCTGATGGACTTTTTCCATTATTACCACAGAGCCAGGCTCTTTTAAGGAATCTTATTTCCCTGGGACCAGAGTTTGACAAGTGTCACTCTGTGACAGAGCTTTGCTCTGAAAGAGGAGATTTTCTCCTTGTCTCTAGGGATTCTTTATTAATGGGAATGTTTTATTGGGGACCAACTGACAATCTCATCCAATGATGAGTTTGTCTTATTAACTGACGTATTGTCATCCAAATTTTGTGGGTCCCTTTTTAGTCTCCTGCTCACTGCACCGCTGTGTGGTGTAATTAATTAATTTTAATTTAATTTAATTAATGCATTTTCTTTTTTAAACGCCAAACGTTGGAATTACAACACTAACGGCTAAATTGTTCTTTTGCAGCGATCATGTCTCTAGACACTTCATTCCCATTCGTCCCCTCGGAGGAGGGATTTCCCGAGGCGCCCTTGGATCGTGAAGTCCTGGCCATGATTAAGGAGTACGACCCGGAATACAAGAGTCTCCATCTTTGGGGGTCGTGGTACAATCAGATCATCATGGGCCGACGGAGGTTCACATGCGCAGTGCCGTCAGAACCCATAATGGCGATTCATTATGCCAGCCCACCCCCGGTGCAGTACGCCGTGGAGATGGTTGATTGGACATCAAAGGGCTTTCTACATCCCTCCATAGATGCGATTCCGGTTCAGCGTCCCATGGTTTTGGATATCCTGGGGCGCCGCATCTGTCAAGGCGAGGCGCGACCTTGGGGGCAATCATATAACATCGGTTTGATCCCCCGCCACCCAATCGGCTATCTGCCGTGGGCCCGGTATATCCTGTCGACGAAGAAGTCGCAGTTGATAAGATTAGGATTGTATACCGCAGTCTACGTCTCTCTCTTCCAGTATCCCACGCTTCCTACCTGGTGGTTCAAGGCCTTCCTGGAGCAGTGGAACATTCCTATCCACACTTTCCTTGCCATGGATCGGGAAGTGTCAATTTCTTTGGAAGAGTTTACGGAGGTATCCGGTCTACCGGTCATGGGGGAACATTATGAGGAGTTGCTCCCGCCGGATGAGTACGTCTTTGGTGCTAAGCTGGTGATAAGGGGGCCCACGCCGGAGAACGCTGTTCAACATCAATTTCCAAGTCTGATCAAGGTGTTGAACATCTATGAGGCCCTTTTCATTGAGCGTGGGAGCCGCGGAGTTAATTTTGAGGATTTCATTGCTCGGTTCCTTCATCCAAACGTCCTCTCGGCGGAAGCTGCCAAGTTTGCCAACCTTGAGGACTCTTTTGGTTTAGGTTTGGATAATCTGCCAGCGAAAGACATAGACCGAAAGAACTTTTTTCTTCCTAACTCCCCAACCATGTCTTTTGTAGAAGTCGCAGCCCCCGAGATGGACGAGGAGGCCTTCTTTTTAGGATTTCTTGGGCTTTGGCTGAGTTGGTTTGCGCTCCCAATGCACTCTCACCGCATGCGGCCCTCTGTTTTTTACCCGGCCCACCGAATGACTATCGGGGTAAAGGTGGCCGTTGGGATCGCCGGTTTGGCGCACTTATATCATGGCCTCAGTCGAGCAGCGGATGCTAACGAGCCTGGGGTGTTGCACGTGGTCTTCCTGATGCACTACTTTATGTCGTGGCTCGAGCTACATACAGCGGGTGTCTTCGGCATGCATAAAAGGCCCCCGTTCTACGAAAGGTGCCGTTTTCCTCGCATTCTACAGTTGATCGGCGCATCAATTGTAAATCCATCGCCACGAGATGCCAGGTGTTTACTCCTTCGCTCCCACACCGTTGGAACCGGTGTGTCTTTCATTGACAAGGTGTTGACTATTGGAAAAACGTCAACCACTGCAGTGCGGCCATTGCAAGACACTTTCAAGGATGGATCTTCAGTTTTAACGGCCCGGGAGACTCTTCACCTATATTCCATCAGACCGGGCTTCTTGGTGTTTAGGCAGGACGGGGCAGCGATCTTCATGAGATATAACCCCCATCGTTTTGCCTAACAGCTGAGTTATAATCAAGGGGTACCGCTGGAGGCTTTTTTATCGGAAGCTGCCGCGACTGAAGAAGGGATGGAGAGAGCGCTGCATCACTTCATGCGTCTAAACACGGGCTCTCACTTCTTTATCAGTGAGCCGGCTTGCGCCCCCCGACTTCTTAGGGTATACACAGAATGGTACAGTCATTCGACGGGAGCGGTCATAAAGGAGGAAAGGCGGTTGCTGATCGACCGTAAGGGTGCACCTCCAGGTAGCGATCGCAACACTCCTCTGGTGCCAAGGACCCCGGTAACCCCCCTTTAAAAAATGCCAAAGCCGGACCCTCGCGTGCATAAAGTCCTCCACGTGAGTTGCCGCTCCCTGATATCACAGATGCACCTCCCGCACCCTGTGCTCTAGTGGAGACAGTGGTTGTACCCTCGCCGGAGTCTGGCATGGGTGCGGACATCGGGACCTGTCGTCCCAAAGTGGCTGCTAAACGGAAGTCGATCCCCCGTGAGCCTAGGGTCGGAGGGCAAAAGAAAAAGAAGTCGCTCTTCGCTGCGGACGTTGTGTTCGGTCAGGAACCCTATGCTCCCTATGCCGAGGGTCTGCTCGAATATGGGACTAACGCAGGATTAGTGATGCCGCCACCGGACGATACAGACTTGGAGGCTGCTCTCAAAGCTTCAGCATGGTTGGCGAGGCGTGACGTGTGGTTAGCTAAGCTTGCGCAATCAGGTAACTACTAGTCGCCTTTCTTTATTGCAATATATCCTCTCCATTGCCTTTGACTAACGCTTTTCTTTCCTTTCTTTCAACAGGCATCACTGATGAAGAAGCCATTGCCGCTTCTCTGAAGACTTTCCAGGAGGAGAAACGTCTTAGAGCATCTATGGGCCTTAGTAAGTTTCGACTCATCAAGTTTTCATTTTCCTTGTGTTATGATAGATCTAACCTTTCCCTTCTAATCACAGGAACCTCAATGCCGTTCCCTCCAAGTGACGTAGATGTTCTACCAGCTGCCGATGTTCCTGCTTCCTCTGGGCCACCGCAGGAGGTTCGTCTTGAAGAGCCGATGAGAGATGCCTTAAAGGCTCTGGAGGCCTCCCTGAACGAGGATGACGACGCCTTGAAGGAGGCGTCGCAAAGGTCCATTGTGACAGCCCGGGATGAAAGGAAGCGGCTGAGGCGTGAGGCGAAGGCACGCAGGGCTGCCTTGGCTATGGGAGCGGGTCCCAGCACTGCCCCTCGTGCTGATACTCCATCTGAAGAGGCCCCTTGTCGCCCTATCCACTGCCCGCAGAGAGGTGGCGCGCGCAGTTCGGAGCGCAAACGGTAAATCCGCTTCAGGTAATGTTTCTCTCAGATTTATTTTGTTATAAGGATTTTAATGTCGTTGGTCCTTATATCTCTTATCTTGCAGGGCCAAGTCCGATCGAGGGGGAGGCGGAAACCGTTGATCCCAAAGAAACAGAGGAGGCGGTACCTGCCGAACTCGAGCCGACGGTGGGCAACGTCGTTGTGGTTTTGGAGCTTGAGGTGGAGGTCGAGGGGCCTACCGTCGAGAAGGTCATTGATGCCGAACCTGAAGTGGTGGCAGATGATATGATCATTATAACTGAGTCCAGGGTGGTGGCGGATGAGGCGATCGAGGCCGACGATCTCATGGTGATGGTAGACGATACGACTGCGACTACTGAACCTGAGAGAGTAGTGGGCGAGGTGGCCATGATTCCCGAGGACGAGCCAACCGCTCCTTCTATGGAATCTAGCAATACTCCAGTCATAGCCCTCCCCGTCTATGGTCCTCCGCCGTCTCCGGGTCTCGCGAGCACCACAACGGTTCCCATTGAGTCGGGTGATGAGGCCACGGGCGGTGGTCTCATGTCAGTAGAGGAGGGAATCACCTCCGTTTCAGCCGGAAGCTCATCAGGTAAATCCCAAGTTGCTATCTTTTTTATCTTACAATACTTTCTGACAAATTCGCATTTGTTGTAACGCAGGTGCAGCCAGTGCTGATGCTCCACTGCTTGAAGGAGCGCCTTCAACAACTGCTTTGGCGGTGGTCACCTCTCAACCCTCTCTCATACCATCTAAGATGTTGGAAGGTATGGGTTTGCAATTTATTAATCCTATACTTCAGACATATAATTTGTGTACTAAAGTCATATTGCTGTGTCTCTTCAGGAGTGCTCTTTGATCATGTATATCAGATGTTGCTCCCACACTTTTCTTTCCCATCCGAACTCGCTTCTTCCTCTGGTGGCGTTGGTGAGTATGATTTCCATTGACATCTTTCTTTATTTTTTATTGATGGAATTACTTCTAACCTCTTTTTCTTATCTCAACTGCAGTGCTACAGATTGAAGGAGGGGATAAAAGATTAGCTGCGCCACCGGCCCTTCCGACCTTGCCACCTGTCTCAACTGGTACAGCGACCATCACATTGGTAACTTTCCTCTCTTTATTTTCTGTACTGTTATCTGATCGTATCCTGTTTCTTTTCAGCTGTCGTTCCGGCCTCGGCGCCCTTCAAGCCTCGTATTACAATGCCGGCGGGTCCTTATCTGAGGAGTCTGTCTTCAAAAGGCGCCGCGAATAGTCTGCGCATGTTGAGTGACTACGTCGAGGAACTCGACGTTGAAACTCCTACATCTGCCGCAGACTTCGCTATGGTAGTTAACCCGATGCTAGCAATACTCATGAACTTTCATGATGAGGGCGTCATCGCATCCTGGGTTACCATTGTAGGGAGATCGAGGGTCGTCTATATCAGTTGGAGTCGCTGCGTCCCGCTCCCGAGACCTTGGCTGCCAGTAATCAAAGAATAGCGTGGATTGAGCAGAGCGCTCCTTACTTCCGCCATCTCGAACAAGAAGTCTTTTCAAGGCGTAAGGAGCGTGGTGAGACTTCGAGCAAGTCTGCCCAACTGCATGCTCGAGTGGAGGCCAACGCCGCACGGCTGAAGGTTGTCTTTGAGGGCCTTCTGCAATGTCTTTCTGAAGGGTTATCATTGAGGCAACAACTTGACGTTGTCGAGCGATATGCACCCAGCCAGGAAGCAGCCCAGAAGGAGGCGGAGGAGCAACTTTCATCCTTCTTGCAGCAGCGGGCCCAGGTAGAGGCGGAGGTGGCTGCGGTTGTCACTCAGGAGGAAGCGCTGAAGGAAGCGCGAGAGCAGCTTGTGAATTTATTAAAGACACTTCCTCCTCAGTAGCTATCCATCCTTGTATCGTTTGTGCTCGTAGATAAAAGAATATATATATATATATATATATATATATATTTTATTCTTTGACATAATGTATCCTGTATCCAATCAAGTTTATGCATAAAAGATACACCTTTTTTGTAATGTGTCATTTTCTCCGTCTTTTCTTTCTTTCATTATCAGCATGCCACCTTAGTAACCATGGTTGACGGATAATTAGAACGAGTATCCTGACTTTCTTAAGAAATAGTGATGGCTTAGGCCGCAGGTTCAGATCTGCTGCCTAAGACTTTTCAACTCTATAAGCCGTGAGGGTTTCATAGAGACTTTTCTCCCTACGGATCGAGAGGATCTCGTAGGTGGGTTTTCTCCTTAGGAATCGTGAGGATTCCTAAGTGTGGTTTTCTCTTATAAGTCGTAAGGATCCTATAAGAGAATTTTTCCCTCTTACGAGTCGAGAGGACCCACAAGCGGTTGTTTCCCTCCTCGTCGAAATTCGACTTTGGAGAGTGAGACCCGTGAATAGTATGCAAGAGACCATTTTGGATTGACTTGCAGGGTCCCATGGTTCAGGAAGCAAGTTTTTTTTTAGTCCCTGTTGCCTGAGGCTTCATTTGCATGTTGAGACGAATCGGGAATTTCCCGCGGAGACACTAGTTTCTCTGCGAGCCGACGCGAATCAGGAGGCTCTCGTCAAGGAGTGTTTGTATCCGTGAGTCGAGGAGTTTGCTAGGGATTATTTATTTCCCAAGCGCCAAGGATTATTTGTTTCCTTGGGGTTTGAAACGAGTCGAGGATTCCCCACGGAGGCACTGGTGGCTCTGCGAGTCGACGCGTATCAGGAGGCTCTCGTCAAGGAGTGTTTGTATCCGTGAGTCGAGGAGTTTGCTAGGGATTATTTGTTTCCCAAGCGCCAAGGATTATTTGTTTCCTTGGGGTTTGAAACGAGTCGAGGATTCCCCACGGAGGCACTGGTGGCTCTGCGAGTCGACGCGTATCAGGAGGCTCTCGTCAAGGAGTGTTTGTATCCGTGAGTCGAGGAGTTTGCTAGGGATTATTTGTTTCACAAGCGCCAAGGATTATTTGTTTCCTTGGGGTTTGAAACGAGTCGAGGATTTCCCACGGAGGCACTGGTGGCTCTGCGAGTCGACGCGAATCAGGAGGCTCTCGTCAAGGAGTGTTTGTATCCGTGAGTCGAGGAGTGGCTCTGCGAGTCGACGCGAATCAGGAGGCTCTCGTCAAGGAGTGTTTGTATCCGTGAGTCGAGGAGTTTGCTAGGGATTATTTGTTTCCCAATCGCCAAGGATTATTTGTTTCCTTGGGGTTTGAAACGAGTCGAGAATTCCCCACGGAGGCACTGGTGGCTCTGCGAGTCAATGCGTATCAGGAGGCTCTCATCAACGAGTGTTTGTATCCGTGAGTCGAGGAGTTTGCTAGGGATTATTTGTTTCCCAAGCGCCAAGGATTATTTGTTTCCTTGGGGTTTGAAACGAGTCGAGGATTTCCTATGGAAGCACTGGTGGCTCTGCGAGTCGACGCGAATCAGGAGGCTCTCGTCAAGAAGTGTTTGTATCCGTGAGTCGAGGAGTTTGCTGAAGATAATGGTTTCTTCGGAGTTGGACTGAACCGTCGAGATTTGGCTTTGTCTTCTGGTGAAGTCTGTTGGGAAAGTATGGTTCCTTCTTTGTTTACGCTCTTGGATTGTATACAGGGATCGATGTGATCTTAACTGTAGGGCCAAAGTTTTATCATTATTTTCATTTTTGTTTTGTTTTATTTCCGCGATGCTCTATCATTTCAGCTTTTATATCGCGAAGGTCGCGATTGCCCAATCATTTCGGCTATTTTTCGCGGTGCCCAATCATTCGGCTATTTATTTTATTTTCACTCGCTGCTTTTTATTGCGAGTTGCCCAATCATTTCGGCTATTTTGCATGCATACATTTTACTTGCTGTTTTTTATTGCAAGTCGCCCCATCATTTTGACTATTTTGCATGCATACATTTTTACTTGCTGCTTTTTATTGCAAGCTGCCCCATCATTTCGGCTATTTTGCATGCATACATTTTTACTTGTTGCTTTTTATTGCAAGTTGCCCCATCATTTCGGCTATTTCGTATGCATGTGCGGCCTACTGGCTTTTCGCCGTAAGCCGATTTCGGCATCAGCACCGCTACAACTGGGATATTACCAGGAGCGAATCATCATCTGCCTCTGTCGATGTCGAACAAAGGTGGCTTAGCGAACAGGGTTAAGGTCCTGTCGGCTAAGGCTTTTGGCTTCATGAGCCGTAAGGGTCTCACGATGGTATTTCTCCCTACAAGTCGTGAGGATCTCGTAGGTGTATTTTCTCCTTAGGACTCGTGAGGATTCCTAAGTGTTTGTTTCCTCTGTAAGTCGTAAGGATCCTACAGGAGGGTTTTCTCATCATAAATCGAGAGGATTTACAAGGGTTGTTTACCATGCGAACATATCCCCAGTCACGGATGAGACTTGGTTAGGGAAATGTTTATTCGCGCCCGTGGATTGTATACAAGGGTCAGTATTGAACCACTTGTAGGGCAATATCGGAAGTTGTGGGGGTTGCTTAAGCACAGGTTTAGGTCTTTGTAACTTAAGACTTTCAAATCTTATGAGCCGTGAGGGTCCCATAAGAGAGTTCTCCTTACGAGTCGTGAGGATCTCGCCAGTGTATTTTCTCCTTAGGAATCGTGGGGATCCCTGAGTGTATTGCTCCCTTGTGAGTCGTAAGGATCTCACGCGGGTGGTTTCTCCTTACAAGGTCGAGAGGACCCTATAAGTGTCTTTTAACGAGGTTGCGCCCTTTCGGGTTTTCACAAACACTCGCCGGCAGTCCTGCTGTTTTTACTCACGGAGCCCTTTCGGGTTTTCATCCGTGCCCATTTTGCTCATGGACATACCCTTTTTTTTATTCTTTCTATTTTTATATATATTTTTTTACGAGGACGCGCCCTTTCGGGTTTTCACGAACACTCGCCGGTAGCCCTGCTGTTTTTACTCACGGCGCCCTTTCGGGTTTTCATCCGTGCCCTTTTTTGCTTATGGACATACCGTTTTTATTTATTTATTTATTTTTAATTTTTTTTATATATTTTTTATCTTGTCAGCCTAAAGATGCTGCGGTAGTAGTTTGAAGACGTTTCGGTCTGCTATTAGTTTAAGCACGTTTCGGTCCGTCGTTAGTTTAAGGACGTTTCGGTCCGTCATGGAGAAGGCCGGCTACCTTTTATAAAGCTTGAGCTTAGGAAGATAGCGAGCGGATATAGTCGTCGTCATCTATCATTGACCTAGGCTGTGGCTCATTAAGCATAGTATTTCTTTAGGAAGCGACCGTTTATCGGCCTGAAAGGCCTTTCACCGTGCATGTCCATGAGTAGATAGGCCCCACCCTGGTAAACTTTATCTATGATGTACGGGCCTTCATAGTTTGGCTCGAATTTTCCCCGCTTGGCGCGATTGGGGATCATAGGCCTTTTGACCACTAGCACGAGTTCGCCTTGGCGGAATGTCCTCGGTCGGGTCAATCTTTCGTATGAGCGCGTCATCTTTGCTTTATAAGCTTCCAGATTTTGCTGCGCTATGAGCCGGGTTTCATCAAGGGCGTCAAGCTCCTCAAGCCGAAGGTGAGCATTTTCTTCGTCCGTCAGCTCGTAGTGGACTGCCACTCGTAGAGAGGGTAACTCTATCTCGAGGGGGAGTACTGCTTCTGTATCGAACACCAACGCGTACGGCGTTGTGTTCGTGGCCGTCTTGAATGTAGTTCGATATGCCCAAAGAGCTTCTTGCAGTCTTTCGTGCCAGTCTTTCTTATTTCGGGACACCGTTTTCTTTATGATTTTTGTCAAGGTCTTGTTGAAGGCTTCAGCTAGTCCGTTGGCTCGCGGATTATAAACCGAGGAATATCTCCAGTCTATATTATGCTGTTGCGCGAAGCGACTGATCTTGTGGCTTCTGTAAGCTGGCCCGTTATCGGAGATGATCCGTCGCGGAGTTCCAAACCGATATATGACATGCGTCTTGAAGAAATGGAGGATATTTTCCGTCTTCACCTCTCTTAACGGTACTGCTTCTGCCCATTTAGAGAAGTAGTCAGTCGTCGCCAGGATGAAACGATGTCCCCTAGACGATGCTGGTTCGATAGGGCCGACTATGTCAGTCCCCCACATTTTGAATGGCCAGCTAGCCACCGTTGGATGTAGTGGATTTGGATGCTGGTGGATGAAGTCCCCATGGATTTGACACGAGTGACACTGCTTCGCATATTCGAGGCAGTCTTGAATTATCGTGGGCCAGTAGTAGCCCATCCGTTTTATCTTCGACTTCATCTTTGGGCCCGCTTGGTGAGAATCGCAGAGTCCGTCATGAACTTCCTGGATGGCCCTTCTCGCTTCGTCCGGTCCTAAGCATCTCAGCCACAGAGAATCAAATAACCTCTTGTACAGTGTATCGTTGACGAAGGCGAAAGACAGAGCTCGTTTCATAAGCTGGTGTCTTGTGGATGCTTCTTCAGGCATTTGGTGGGACTTGAAGTAGTCTATAAAGACTTCCCTCCAATCCTCAACCTTTTCTCGTTCTTTTACTTGTAAGGTCATCTGCTCGCTCGCTCCCTTTTCTTCGGATGATTCCGGAGATATTTCTGTTGGGGCAAGCACCCGATGGCTTTGTACCACGATTCTTACGTCATCGAGGTTCTCGTCAGCCAGTTCTTTAGCAAGTTTGGCCAATGCGTCTGCTTTGCTATTTTCCGCGCGCGGTATGTTTTCCAAAGTGTAGGAAGGAATTTGGGTCAACAGTTGTTGCACCTTTTCGCCATACTTCACCAACTCCGGCTTGCACGTTTGGTAGTCGCCGTTTACTTGACTAACGACCAGTTGAGAATCCCCGTATATGAGGAGATTTTCAATTCCCATGTCGATGGCGATCTCGAGGCCTGCTATCAGAGCTTCGTATTCGGCTTCATTGTTTGTCTTCGGCTCTGTTAAGGAAAAAGCGAAGCGCATTATCCCACCTTATGGAGTCACGAAGATGAGGCCTACCCCCGATTTGATTATAGGGGTACTTTGTTTGCGCTTTTTCATGGAAGATGCTCCGTCGAAATAAAGCTCCCATCGGCTATTATCACCGTCGATCGCATCGAACGCATGTTCGTCCGGCAAATCGCAATTTAGAGGAGAATCGGCGGGTATGGGATGCTCAGCGAGGAAGTCGGCGATGGCCTGGCCTTTCACTGCCTTGAGAGGTTGATACGTTATCGAAAACTCCATCAAGAGTAGGGCCCATTTAGCGAGTCGTCCTGTTAGTATGGCCTTTGACATCAAGTATTTAAGGGGGTCCACCTTTGAAATGAGACGGACTTCATGCGCCAACGCATAGTGCCTGAGCTTTGTTATCGCAAAGATCAACGCCATGCAGTGTTTTTCAATGGGGGAGTAGTTGCTTTCTGCCCCCAGTAGAACTCGACTTAAGTAGTAGAGTGCTCTTTCTTTCCCTTGATCGTTCTCTTGTGCCCATAATGCGCCTAAAGAACCTTCGAGGGCGGTTGTATAAAGAATGAGAGGCTTTCCCTTAACCGGAGCAGCCAACACTGGAGGGTTTTGCAGGTACTGCTTGATCTCGTCTAGTGCGCTTTGGCACTTTTGATCCCAGACGAACGGGGTTCCCTTCTTCATCAGGTGGCTGTAAGGACGGCACTTTCCTGAAAGATTGGCTATAAATCGCCGTATGTATGCGAGCTTCCCTTGGAGAGATCGCAATTGTTTGATAGTTCTTGGCGGAGGCATTTCTATGATCGCTTTGATCTTTGACGGATCTATTTCGATACCTCGGTGTCGAACAATGAATCCCAGGAATTTGCCCGAGGAAACTCCGAATGCACACTTGAGCGGGTTCGTCTTCAAGTTGTATTGCCGAAGGCGTTGAAATACGGTCTTCAGATGCTCGAGATGTTCCTCATATGATTTGATTTTAATAATGAGGTCGTCGATATAGCATTCAACGATTTCGTGTATAAGGTCATCGAAGATCTTCGTCATGGCCCTTTGGTAGGTGGCACCGGCGTTCTTTAAACCGAATGGCATCACCTTATAACAAAATATTCCCAGAGGAGTCCTGAAGGCGGTGTGCTTCTGGTCTTCGGGATGCATCTTTATTTGATTATACCCTGATGAGCCGTCCATGAAGGAGAAAACCTCATGAGTGGACGTATTGTCTATCATCAGTTCGGTGACTGGCACTGGGAAATCGTCTTTCGGACAAGCTTTATTAAGATTCCGAAAGTCTACGCATATACGCACTGTCCCATTTTTCTTCATCACCGGGACGATGTTGGCGATCCATTCAGGGTATTAAACTTCCTGGATGAAGCCAGAGTCGATTAACTTTTTGACCTCGGCGTTGATACTCATCTCGAGCTCGAGCCGCATTCTCCTCGGCGCCTGTTTGAATAGCTTGATGTTCGGGGATATCGCCAATTTGTGTACAGCAATTTCTGGATCTAGTCCCGGCATTTCGGAATAGTTCCACGTGAAGCAATCTTTATGCTGTAGAAGCACATCTTTTAACGCGGCCACCCTTTCTTCAGATAGTAGCTCGCTGATGAATGTCGGTCGCGGGTCATTTGCCGTTCCCAACTCAATCTTCTTGAGGTTATCTGTAGTGGTATGGATTCCATCTTCCATCTCTTTTGGCGCTGGTGGGAATTCTGAGATTATCTCGTCGCTGCTGTTTTCTAAGCACCAGGGAAGGTCATCCATGTTCTCGGGCTCTTCTTTTAATATTGTAATCACGTGACAGGTGCGAATTCGCTTCCAATCCCGATGTGGAACCGGTTCTTCTTTCCTCGTGGCTTTGGGTTCGTGCTTCTGTGGCGGCGCTACCCTCCAGTTGTCAGACAGGGCGAACTTGCCGAGCTGGTACTGATCTTCAACCCAATTTTTGAAGGTGAAGTAATCTTCAAGAGGATGCCCTATTACTCGATGGTAAGAGCAATAGTTTGGGTCAGAGACTTCACCTGCTTGTTCGAGGTGCTTAGACTTCGGCAGTGTAAGCATCTGATGTTTTAGAGCGAGGTCAAGTATCTTCTTCGTCCTGTCCCGAGGAAACGAGTACGCTCGATCCATTTTCTTCATAAGGGATAAATCAATAACGCTCGACTCCCATTTGCGTGGCTTCTTAGCCCTGCTTTGTTGTTGTTGGACGCCTTTTTGGCCTTTCGACTTATTTCTTCTTTTGCGCCGAGCCTTCTTTATAACAGGTTGACAGGGAGCAGCCTTTTCATCTTTCACGGCCTGTTGGAGAAGGCGTTGCGTTTTGGCTTTCTCGTAGATGACCATTTCGCGGTTATGATCGTCTCGGACTTTTTGACCCGCTTCCCTTATAAGCTTGTCCATTTGTTCTTCGAACGACGGACTGGGCACTTTTGCATCCGGAACTTTCATTGTCTCAGGATTAGCGTCCTCCCATTGAGCATCCGCTTCTTCATCGAAGTCATACACGACATAGCAGCCGTGTAGTAGTTCTCGTTTCTTTGACCGGACGTATCCAAGCCCAATTGTTTCCATTCTCCCATTAGGCAGTTTGCGTTGAGTCCCGGGAACGTTCCAGATTTTGTCATAGAACTTGGCTTTTCGAACGGTCTGCTTGAAGGATATCCCCTGGCGTTTCAGCAGCTTTTTCAAACCCTCTGTATAATATCTGGGAAGACGGATAAGCTGAAGCCTGTCGAGCGTAGGATCCGCGCCATGCCAGATTTCTTTTTCCACCTTGGTTTCTTCAGAGCGGTAGAACAAAATTGCTTTCTCGTTTTCTCGCCTGGGAAGGATGTAGAATGTTTGTAGCTCTTCTACATTGTAAATATTAAGTGCATCCAGTTCCTTATGGTGTTTAAGTGGCACCATGGCGACTTGCAGACTTTGCTCTTCATCAGGGAACATTTGTATTGAAGGTCGAGCAGAGAATACGGCATTGATTTCATCTTCTGAGTCGCTACCGAAGATCAACGTAGGGGCGGACAGTCCTGGCTTGTTGTGTTGGGGCGGACCCGAATACACTATCTCCTCTTCCTCCTCGGTATCACTGCCGAAGACAGGGATGGTAGCGTTAGTTTTATTCTCCGGCTTGTGACACTTCTCCGTATCTTCGAAATCCGGTAAGAAGTATTTGGCATCTTCTTATTTGCAGACTTCGTTCACAGAGAACGGGTTCAGTTCTCCCGTCACGGTATACTCGAAACCATCCTTAAAATACTTCATACACTGATGTTGTGTAGAAGGGATGATGTTGTACTTGTGTAACCATGGTCGGCCGAGCAAAGCGTTGTAGCATGTCATGGCATCTATGACGTGGAACTTAATGTTCATGACGAGTAGCTCGAAGCGTAGCGTCAGTATCACAGATCCAAGAGTCTTTGACGATTGGGAGTCGAACCCGGAGATGGTGATCTTGTCACGAGCAAGGTGCTGGACGCTCATGCAGATTTCTTTTAACACCCGCACGTTGAGGAGATTAATAGAGGATCCATTGTCGATCAGGATTTTACCTATCTTGATATCGTGGCAGTATCCTGAGACATAGAGAGGGCGATTGTGTTCGCACGTCCCAAGGAGAAGGTCTTCATCGCCGAAAGTGACATCGGCCGTGTGCACTTCCTCCAACTCATCCTTCATCTTTTCCTCGGCCAGGCATGCTTGGAATTGTTCCGGATCTTGTAGTGCCTTGATCAACGAATCTCTCGCCTCTTTTGATAGCAAAAGGGCGTCAAAAATGCTGAGTTGTGAGGGCAGCTTTCTCAGATGTGCTAAGACGTTGTAATCCACTTTATTCTTCTTCGGCGGGTTGTTGGCGTTTAGCTCTTCCAGAACTTGGTCATCTAAGATGATATCTTCAGAGACCTTTTCTTTCCCTTTATCTTTTCTGCTTGAGGGTCCGAGGTTCTTTTCAGGCAGCGTCCGATTCCGCAGCCGAATATTTTCGCAGACCTTCGGCTCTTCTTATTTTCTCGAAGTGGACTCTTTAAAGAGAGGGGCAAGTTCCAGCTCCTCATCAGAATCGCTCCCGAATGTAGGCACTTGTGGCCCGCCAATATTAACCATGCGACAATCGCCGGTAGTTCTTTCAAGCCCTTCGGTCGTGTTTCTTTGCTCCCGACGAGTTTTGCGCTTTTCTCGCTTAAAGCGTTGTCGATGAGCAACGTATCCTTGCCACCATCTATCGAAAGCTTTGCACTCTTGAGTGGGGTGCGAAATCTTTTGATGATATAAGCAATAGGAGGGGTGCGTTTCCATTTCACCAGTAATTTTTTCTTCAAAGGATGGTAGCTTCATGCCCATTGACATGGCCTTAGCAAACCTTTTCTTTATCTTGAATTGGCTTTTGTCGGTAGCAAAGGTGTTTTGCTCCAGCGGGATCGTCTCAGCTCTTTCATCAAGTCGCTGGCGCTTGGCCCTTTCAAATATAGCCATCTCGCGTTCTCGATCAGCTTTACTTTTCAGTCGAGCTTCGTTAAGGAACGCGTCAATCATTTCAACTGATAGCTCCGGAATTTTTGGTTCAGGATCTGCCCCCAGCTTTTCGGTGCAAGGAGTCTTCTCATCGTTCGCGATCGAATGGGAGATCATATGACAGCTCGCTACATATTCTTCGGATTCATCCGATGAACTTTCTCCCTCATCTTCTTCTTGAAAGACGTGATTGAGGAACTCTTGGAGCGTAATGGGAGTCCGTGCCTTTTGGTTATATTCATCCAGCGCGTCAATTTGCTTTTGTAAGTCCGTGCGCTTGTCGCCAGGCTTCACGGGCTTCTTTGACTTCTTTTTCTTCTTCTTCAAGGATTTTGACGGCTAGTTGCAAGTTCTTGAGCCACCACCATCGATCTTCGAAGTTGGACGTGGCTTCAACATCCCTTCAATGACCTGCGGTTCCAGCGGGTTCTTCCACTTGATCGCTGGACATGTCTGAAGATCGTTTAGCATCCTCTTTGTCTTGGCTGATAATACAACCTCCCAAGGAGCTTCTTCAATGACGGAGCATGTTGCCTCCGGCGTATTCGTTCCTTTAGAGGTGTGGGGCTGCGGGGGATTCACCTTCCATTTATCAGATAACGCGAACTTGCCCTGTCGGTACTGGTTTTCAAGCCAATTCTTGAAAACGTAGCAATCTTCGATCGGATGGCCTAGTACTCGATGATAAGGACAGTAGTTGGGCTTGTTGACGTCACTTGGTTGCAACGGACATTTTGGATCCGGCAGATTTATGAGTCTGTTGCGCAACGCCAGCTCGAATAACCTCCTCGTTTTATCGCGGGGAAAGGAATAAGGACGTCCCATCCTATCCTCAAGGGGTACGTACGGGCGCATATTATTTTGACGAGCAACCGGCTTTGAGTCGCTCGGTTGCTGCTGAGCATTATCGACGACGATCGCTTTTCCCTTCCCTTTGTCATTTCGGGAGTCCGGCCTTGGAAGAGGATGTTTATGGCCCATCTGATCCATCTGTGCTAGTTTGTCGATCAAGGCTTGGAAGGTAGTCGGCTTGAAAAACATCATAAATTGCGAGATGGTTGCTTGCGGGTCAAGGGTCCCCACAAACATACCCACCGCGGGAGCATCTTCAATGCGCTGCTCGCACTTCGACCATAAGTTCCGCCACCGTATAGCGTACTGAACTTACGTCTCGCCTGGCTTTACCCCAGCGTTAATCAGTGCCGTCATCGGGGTACGTTCACTGGTGCTTGCAAAACGCTGAGTAAACAACAGCTCCATCTCCGCGAAGGTTTTGATAGAGTCGTTCGGGAGCTCAGAGTACCACTCGAACGCCGTATCTGATAAACTTCCAACAAACTGGCGAAGCAAGAGCTTGTCATCACCGCCGGTGTTGCCACAGAGTGGCCTGAACTGGGCAACATGCTGGTGAGGATTGCCCGTCCCCTTGTAGACATGGAACTTGGGAATTGTGTAACCGGGCGGGTACTTGATTTGATCGTACCAACTTGGATATGGCCGCCCCGTTTTTACGACCTGACCGGCCGCTTCGGTCGCATGATACACTCGTATTTGTTGGGCGATGTATTCATCCAAATCAGTTTTTGAGATTGTATCCTCTTTAGCTGTCGATAGAGCTGGTGGAGGATTTGATGTCTCTCCCCTATCGTCTCCAAGGACGATCGGGGGCTCTTCAGCCGGGGGATCTTGTTGTTTCATCATCCCTATCATGTCCTGGAAGAGGAGGCCCATACGCTGTATGTTGGCTGCTTGTTCAGCAGCCTCTTTGTCCTTCTTCTCTAATATCCGACGAAGGAATTCGGCGTCGGTTTCTTCCTCTTGGCGTTCATCCGAGGACGTTTCAGGACTTTCTTTTGGCCCGGTAAGTGCGGCCATAGCATTCATCATCTCTTGGAGCTTCTGTTGCTGCTCCTGCGCTTTGGTCACTGACCGCGTGTGCGGTCTATGACCTGTTGATATGCGGCTGTCCTCTTTACCAGATGCCACATAGACGGTATGAACTACAATGCCCCCTGACTTAGGGCGTTTGGGTTCACCACCTTTGATATTTTTCGCCGGCGCGGGGGTTTTCTCTGGCCTCCTTCTTTTGTGGGCCGTTGAAGTTGAAGGGGCCGTTGCAGTGGGCACCCTAGCGATCATTGTCCCCTGCTGTTTAATAGGACGGGCTTTTTCCTTTTGCACCTTTGTCTTCTTTTGTTGACGAGAGTGATCTGGGTCAATCACGGAGTCTTGAACCCTCATCCAAACTTTATAAATTTTTGAAGACAGCCGTTGAGGGGGCTGTTCCTGCTTTGTTTCCGTAACTCTCTCCATAGGTGGAGGAGATCTTTTCAATGTAGCGGTTGGAGAGTTCTTACGTACCCTCCTTAGCAGCTCAAAACTGTTCCCAGTCGGGACAGCAGCGTTGACCTCCACCATTGGAGCGGGTGGAGTTAGCCCTGAGGGGGAGTTGCCCCCTGCCTTTCTTACTCGTCGCCAATGGCGACGTCTAGCATGACGAGCCGTTGGGACTGGCTCGGAGATAGAGACGTCTTCTTTTTTCCCCTTGTCCGGCTGAGGCGCTGCTGGTGTTAACCTCTTAAAAACTGAGGTTGTTCCTTGTGGGGTAATATCCAATCTGTCAAAGACAGATCTTCGTGTAGGGGCAGGAGCAGGAATCGTCAGTCTTGAAAATACTGACTCTTTGACGGGAGAAGCCGCCTTAACGACTTCCGGAGCAGTGGCCGTTGCCCTCCTTGGGACAGCCATTTTAGAGTTCCTGGGCTTCTTAGCGGGCCCTTCAGAGTTTTGATCCAGCCTCGCAAAGATAGAGGCTGTTGGCTTGGTGGTGGGCGACCCGTTGACAGGGGCCGTGG
Source organism: Agapanthus africanus (assembly GCA_030015575.1). NCBI lineage: Eukaryota > Viridiplantae > Streptophyta > Magnoliopsida > Asparagales > Amaryllidaceae > Agapanthus > Agapanthus africanus. The sequence continues at coordinate 819,535,395 of JASDDO010000019.1, read as the reverse complement.
TAGCAGTGAGCCGGTCGAACACCGACTTCTTGTTCACTTTCGGTGCAGGTATCGGCATAGAGAAGCTTGTAGGTGGGACCATGGTCCCGAAAAACAGGCCGGTGGTGGCCTGGGTCACTTGTTCTACCGGCAGAGCGAGGAAAGAGGCCGCTTGGGGCCCATATGCTACACCTCTAGGTGAGGTGGAGCGTCCGTTGCAGTGGCACTTCGCGCAGTTGGTGCAGTTAGAAGCCATGGATGCTTGAGTTCTGCGCCAGACAAAAGACCAAATCTTAGTAACTTGGAAATCCAAAGGCAACCGTTAACAAACCGCGATTGGTTCGCGAAGACGACACACGAAGTGTGGAGTGGAAAGAGGAAAAGGTCCCATCAGGCGTGCCAGAATCTGTTCCCCTCCGAAAGACAGCCTAGACTTTGCGTCTTGCCTGAGATTCGGGGCAGATGCTATATGGTTTTATCCGTCTACCTCTCCGAAGATGCCAAGTTGATTTATGGCACCGTGTATCGGAGGTTTAGATTGATGCGGCCGATGTAGCAGACTTCGTCAGATTCCCCCTCAGGGTGAGGGGTTTTTTGATTGTGGGGACGCTCTTCACTGCAGGCGCAAGCCCCTGCAGTTAATTACGCTACCGCATCGCGGTAACAACTTTCTCCTTCTCCAGAATTTCACTTCGTGTCGTGTGTGTTTGTTTTATTTGTGGTTGCCCGTGGATTGTATACGGAGACTGAGTAATGCCGTCGCCCGTAGGACGTGGATTAGTCCAAATCCGTATTTACTTAGATTTGGGTTTGGTGTTTTTAGTTTAAGGATGCATTAGTCGCGTTGCGGCTAAGATCAACTTAAACGTTCGTCAAGGATACGTTAGTCCTGTTTTGGACTAAGATCAACTTGACGTGATGATCGATTTAATATCTGGCCATCGGGACTCGTCACCTCTCTAACGCCGTTGAAGGATTACAACGGCATATGTCAGAGGAGTTCAGAGATGTACCCTGGAACCCAGGTTGATTTGGAGTTTTATGGTCCGTTTGAATGTTTAAGGATACGTTAGCCGTGTTTGGGGGCTAAGATCAACTTAAACGGGATCGTTTAGATCCGGCAAAAGAGCATTTGGAGGCTCTATTGTTCCAGTTTAGGGACATAGTGGTCCATGGGTAGTTTAGGGACGTCTCGGTCCGATATTAGTTTAAGGACGTCTCGGTCCGATATTAGTTTAAGGACGTTTCGGTCCGATATTAGTTTAAGGACGTCTCGGTCCGATATTGATATGTGGTTGTCGGGACCCGTCACCTCTCTGATGTCGTTGAAGGATTACAACGACATGTGTCAGAGGAGTTCAGAGATGTACCCTTGAACCCGTAGTAAATTGATTTAAGAGAGCAATCTTGCTCAGTCAATTTAATTTAAGGACTTATGGCCAAAATTGGGCTAAGTCCAGTTTCAACATTTTTTGTTTTTGGCCTGTGCTAGGGCTTTACCCCTTTTAGTAATGCACTGCATTATTCTTGTTTTGGTTGGGCTTTGCCCTTTTATAAATGATGCAGAGCATCCATTTTTTTTGTTTGGGCTTTGCCCCCCTTTTAAAATGCATAGCATTTTTTATTAGGCCTGTTAGGCCTTTTAATTGGACTCTGTCCCTTTTCTTTAATAATGCAGAGCATTAAATACTCTGACAGTGCCCCACGTGGCTTGTCAGGCGCTTTGCGCTAAGTAATGAGCGCAAACTCATATGGTGGTGACACGTGTCGCGCTCTGGTGAGCGCAAGCGCAATAGCGCAGTGCGCTGCGCTGCTGACACGTGGCGCGCTCTGGTGAGTTGCGCCAATTCCAGAGAGCAAAGCTCTATTTCAAGAGCGCGTAGTGCAAGTGGTTCTATAGCTGACACGTGGCGCTCTCTTAAGAGCGCAACAGCGCAGTTTGTAAGTGCAGAGCACTAAGAATCTTTTAGATTCAAGAACAGAAGTGCAAAGCACTATTTAATTTCTTGATCTAAATTAGATCAAAAAAAAATAAATTTTTCTTTTTTGTTTCAAGAACCAGAGGTTCATAAATGTGCAAAGCACTATTTTTTTATTTTGTTGTTTTCTTGTTTTTTAAAGAACCAGTGGTTCAAAAAGAAGTGCAAAGCACTGTTATGTGAAAAACATTGATCTGGTTTTTAGATCAATGATTTATTTAAAAGAGATTTCTTCTCTCTCGTGAAGGTTTTTTTACCTCTTCCTTGAAATTTTCTCAGAGTTCTCTCTGTTTGAAGCTCTTGACTTTTTTCAAGAAATGTTGATGCCTTTGAATTGAGGCCTAGGGTTCTTTTTATAGTGCCTATAAATTAGTTAAATTTGTTAAAGAGATCCTTCTCTGAGTGATTTGGGGAATTTTCCCCACCGTTGGATCTTTGATCCAAGGGCTTCTGCTTTGCAGAAGAAAATCTTCTTGTTTTAACAAGAACAGAAAAGATTTCTTAGAAATTTAATTCTGTTTGGCGCAGATGCCCCAGCGCGTGACACGTGTCGCGCAGCGCACAGCACAGCGCAACTGCGCTGACACGTGTCGCGCAGCGCAACTGCGCTAGCGCATCTGCGCTGACACGTGTCGCGCAGCGCAAAGCGCAGCGCCACTGCGCTGACACGTGTCGCGCAGCGCACAGCGCAGCGCCACTGCGCTAGCGTATCTGCGCTGACACGTGTCGCGCAGCGCAGTGCTTGGGCAGCTGAAGCGTTGCTTCATTTAAATAGAGCTTTGCTCTGATTGGGCGCGCCTTCTTGGGCGCTGCGCTGACGTATCAGCGCTTGACATGTGGCGCGTTGCGCCCAAGATTTGAAGCGTTGCTTCAAAATTTTGAATTTTGAATTTCAACAGAGCTTTGCTCTGATTGGACGAAACAATAGGTCCTCCCTCAATCATTATAATCACCTGCCTGCGATTACAATAATTGCCTTACGGGCACTATATCCAACAGCTGGGCTACCTCCTTACTACTAAAGCCCCTGCCGTTCTAGGTCCAGATTCCACTGTCGCGGATGTTGAGATCCATAAGACATGGGAAATAGATTGTGCGAGAGCCAAGTGCCCCATGTTGGCCTCAATAGATAATGAACACTAGAGGCGGCACGAGAAGATGGACTTAGCTTCTATCTTCCTCCATACCAAAGATTTATATAGAGAGCAATCTTGTATAGCAAGATATGAGACCTCGAAACAATTGTTTCTGGTGAGGTTGGCTGTCGGGTCATCTGTAGGGGACCACGTCCTCAAGATGATTAGCTATATTGAAGAGCTCACAGACCTTGGGAACACGTTGAGAACGGGTTATATACTGACTTGATTCTACAGTCCCTCCCTTCTACCTACGCCCAGTTTATCTTGAATTTCCACATTCAAGGAAAGAAAGTTTCACTTCCAGAACTCCTCAACATGTTGAGGATTGCTGAGGGCACCTTACAGAAATCCAGGAAGACACCCGCTCTATTTATTGGGGAACCTTCCTCTTCTAGATCCAAGGCGAAAGCCAATGGGAAGAAGAAGAAGGCCTCCACCAAGCCGAAAGACGTTGTCAGTAAGGTAGAGGGAAAATGTAGGGCAAAAGTTTCGGGGCTGACAGTAGGGAAGGAGGAATGTTTCTGTTGTCATGGGAAAGGACATTGGAAGAAGGACTGCATGGCTTAGAAAGCCAGAAACCAGGATTCGAAGCACGTTGTGACTTCGGCTTCAGGTGTGTTTATGATTGAAAATTGTCTGTCAGTTAACTCTACTTCCTGGGTACTAAATACCTGATCAGGATCTCATATCTATAATTCATTGCAGGCACTGAGAAAGCGTAGAGTTATCAAGGCAGGTGATATGACTCTCAGGGTTGCTAACGGAATGAGCGTGGATGCTATATCCGTAGAGGAATATCACTTAGGATTGACAAGTGGGCAGATTTTGGTTTTGCGTAACTGTTTTTGTGTACCTAGTTTGACATGTAGTATCATATCTGTATCTTTACTATCTAAAGAAGCTTATGATTTTACATTTGTAAGTGATGTCGTCGACATCCACCTTAATCATGCTTTGATTAGGTTAGGTATACTAGATAACGGTATAAATGTATTAAATCAAGCTCAGGTTTTCAACGTCCAGAACACACTTAAAAGAAAGTCTCCAGAATTAAATATGGCTTTCTTATGGCATTGTAGACCAGGTCACATCAATGAAACACGGTTGACCAAGTTACATAAAGAGGGATATTTGGATCCGTTAGAATAGCTGTCTTATGCAACTTGTCAATCATGTTTCAAAGGAAAGATGACAAAGACTACGTTCACTGGATACGGGGTAAGAGCAAGCGAGCTCTTGGGACTCATACACAGCGATGTGTGCGGTCCAATGTCTACACATGCAAGAAATGGTTATTCCTACTTCATTACTTTTACGGATGATTTCTCAAGATATGGACATGTATTCTTGATGAAATATAAATCCGAGGTCTTTGAGAAATTCCAGGAATACAAGAATGAAGTGGAAAAACAAACAGGCAATAGTATCAAGACACTTAGATCCGATCGAGGTGGTGAATACTTAAGTGTCGAGTTCCTGGATTACTTAAAAGATAATGGAATTCTCTCTTAGCTTACTCCTCCATTCACACCTCAACACAATGGTGTATCGGAAAGGCGGAACCATACCTTATTGGATATGGTATGTTCCATGATGAGTAACGCTGAGTTACCGTGATCCTTCTGATGTTATGCACTAGAATCAGCTGTATATCTTTTGAACAAGATTCCTACCAAGTCAGTGCCTACCACACCATATGAAATGTGGAGTGGGAAGAAACCCTATCTTAAGTATCTAAAGATACGGGGATGTCCGGCTTTTGTAAAAAAGCAGCATGCGGACAAGCTCGAGGCAGGCTCAGTACTGTGTAAATTTGTGGGATACCCAAAGAACTCCAGGGGGTATTTTTTGTATTATGCGGAGGAACAAAAGGTATTTGTTTCTTGGCATGCCCAATTTTTGGAAACTCAATTTCTTGAAAAAGAAATAAGTGGGAGGGCAATAAAACTGGAAGAAATTCTAGATTCATAGCTATGTTAGTTATATGTATGCCCTAGAGGCTATTACTGTACATGAGATGTATACTGTAGTGGATGCTGAGACATATATAGGTAGAACTTTCTTGCTCGACATGATAGTATGCTATCTGGTTGCTCTTTATCTTAACATGTATACTTACTGTCTCTCTGTTACATGTTGATAAATCCCTTAGGATGTGTACTCGACTTGCAGGACTATGATGCAGATCATACTAGTGGGGCCTGGGTAGTCCATGAGTACATCCTTCAATGTTTCTAGTCGTGGGAATATCGAGACGGGGCATCGATTTTCCAGAGTAGACTAGCGTATATCCTCTCGACCCATGTGATGGGCGATGGATGATCCCATATCCATTGGTGTTTGACATTAGAGATGGTATGCGGGTGCTCAGTGGAGACTGAATACACTGAACGGACTCGCCGAGAACTCCCAGATGGTATTATACCTCACGTCAGATGACAGTTCTCTGGTGACACTGGTACAACTTAGTCTGTTGACCCGAGATCGTCATAGAGTCTTGTGTGTCTCCCACCGTGCTTTGATTTCCACCCTACCACGGCTCTACTGAGTCGTGCAAACAGGTGGTTTTTGGGTACAGTCCCGATTCACATGGAGGCAATGGGCGATAGGAGGGGATTCGTCTCTCCCGGTATTGGGGGTTGATGTTGCGCTACGCTCGACTGGCCATAACTGGAGATCCCTGGCCAGGGTTGCAGTGATTTACTGGTAAGAGTTATCAGTAGTTTCACGCTTGTTATGGACCTTACATCGGTATGACTTATCAAGCTACTGGGGTCTGACGTTTACCACCCCTAGGCGAGATATGCGGCATATCAGACGAACAGACCGGACTGTGCGGTAAGTGTTACTGATTGGATTTGCAGGAGTGTGAGCAGGCTTGCTCGTTGATCTTTTGATCGCTCAATACCCGGGTGGCCGTTACGTTTAGCAGATAGCTTGCGGCTTGTGGGTGATTGATATGATCACCACCTACTGCCGGCGTATTGACGAGTCTTTAGAGTCCTACACAGAGGTTTCTTGGCTCAAGCAAAACGAAATACGAGCGCATATGAGATATGTGCGGGACCGAGAATAATACCAGTATGTGATACTGTATTCTATTCTCGCGATTTGTATCATCGGTCGGTTATATGAGATATAGCCGGGTTACCGAATCAAGTGTTGATTCAATATATTGATACACTAGATATTAGTCGGTTATATGCGATATGACCGGATTATTAAATCAAGTGTTGATTTAATGATTTAATGTATAATTATATATTTGATATATTACTTTACATTAACTAGTATTGGTTCACTTAAGATTGATTTTCTCACTTGATGTGCACAAGTTGTATATGTGATATATGTTTGTGCACTAGTTTGTATCATGATTGATGATACATGCAATCTTGGGTGTGTGTATGACTTACACCATATCTAAGATAATGGTTTGGGTTTTTATTTATTTTGGTAAAACAAAATGGTGGCTTTTTTGTCTTGGCTTGAAGCTTCATGAAGCTTTGAAGCATTTTTGACAAAGTCCACTCATTTTGTTTTGCATAAGTTTTTTATTAACCAAACCATTAACTCAATCTATGGTTTAGTCTCTACAAAGGTTAATTCACCCATGGTTGCATTATGATAGATTCACTTGATTATTTTTTAGATAATTGATTATTCTTTTCCTTCTTCTTCTTCTTTATTCAAGAAGAAAAGCTAGCTAGAAATTTTCAAGTGAAGAAATAAAGTGAGAAATCAAAATCTAAAGTGAACCTATTTCCTATTTCATCATCCTCTACTACTTGCCATTTAGTTTAGGGTGTTCTCTTCACAATGTTTTTGACCTAGTGAAAATGGAGTTTGAGTTTGAGTCTCCTCAACGTAGATCATCTTCGGCCTCGAAGTCAACGAGCTAGCCCGTTCATTTGTCCGAGGAAACCATCACTAGAGTCCGGGATCTCGATGATCGCAGCGAAGGGACGTCAACACGGAGCTTTAGAAGTGAAGGACCGGACTACAAAGGTTGCAATCCCTAACTCTTAGAAGTAAAGTATTTACTTGCTATTTGTTTCGCCTAATCTCTAGTCTAAGATCTTGGTTTAGGGTTGTTCGGCACGGCAAAAATTTTAATCGGGTATGGTTGATGCCTTGTAGATCCTTATTATAGTGCCTAGTAACCCTACAGTGGTATCAGAGCCAAGCTAGAGCTTTAGGCGAAGTCTAGATGAAGTTAGTAGTCCGATCGAACCTGTATACCCCGATATATACCCTTCTCTGGATATTTTTCAAAACTGTGATTTTTTATGAATTAAAAATGTTCAGAAAATAGAGCAGGGAAATCTAAGAATAACTGTAGAATACGAATTCCTAAATCCACTGTAGCGCTGCGGAACCGCGGCCGTACCCTGCTTTTAGCGGCGGTTCCGCGGCCGTAAGTGGAGATTATGGACTCATTTTTCTACAGTTACCTCCGTAGGTATTTCCTGATTCTTCTGGGAAATTTTAATTCTTATTCAAGTGTTGAGTTTTCTGGGGTGTATTGGGGACTTGTTGATTCTATCGGATAATTTAACTTCATTTAGTTTGTCCGGATAATTTTTAGAACGTGTTAAAAAGTTCGAACGGATATCAATAACCCACTTTTTCCCATGCCGGAAAATTTCCAAGTGTTGGATTTTTTCGTAGTTTAAGAACGTTCTAAGTCGTGCAAGTAATGCGGTGGACCCTCTAGAAGACAACAAACCTTAACTCGATTATGTGACCATCTTGAACTGCCTCTAAACCTTAGGGTTTGGGGCAGTACGGCGTTGCCACATGTGAGGCGTTGGCTTGACCCTTCTACGGTTGGACCATTGGTACTGTGGCATGTGATGGATGTTTTTAAACTAATTTCAAGTGCTGAGCTATTTGGGAAATCTTGGGTGTTTGTTTATTCGATCGGAAAGTTTAAAATTGTCTATTTATCTGGAATGTGATACAATATTTGGAATCCACAAGTAGTTATGAGATAACTAATTTGAATGTTATAAATCTAGCTGTAACAACTCCAATTTTTTTGTATACCTAAATTTGATATAAATTTGAAGTATACATGGAGTATTTAATGTTGCTGATAACACTTTAAGTATCTATTTCCCTATAATAATTACAAGAAGGAGCTTGTAGCTCATTGGTAATACCTTGCACTGCTGGACCAAGCCACCAGAGTTCAAATCCCATACCCCACATTATTTTTAATATTGATTTTTTTAAAACCTTTAGAATACCAAGAGTTTACACGTGCATATCTCACAAAAACCCCACTAGACCCAAACATGTAACACTTGCAGGAGTTAGATGAACCGTCGGGGGGATCCAGGTCACCGGACTCGGTTGGGAATCGGCTAACTCGGCCTTAACTCGGCCGACTCAGTGATCCGACCGAGTCACGGCCGACTCACCCCCGATTCGGCCGATTCCGGCGATGGTCACAACATGAAAGTTGTGTCTTTTCATATTCCCTACGCACCTGCAAAGTTTCAGCCTCATACCACTTCCAGAGCTCTTTAAAAACCCCAATTACTCTACTTTTAATACATTTTTATTACATTTTATCACATGTTTATTTTTAACTTTTCATATACCCTAACCCTAGCCTAACCCTATAAATACCAACCCTACACACTACCCTCTCACCCCCCAAAATCTTGAGCCACTCTCTCAAAAGTTTTCCAAGAAGTGTGTGCTTTGAAACCGAGTTCACGGCGAAGCCCTGACGGAATTCCGGCGACGTGCTTTGAAGCAGCCGGCAACGAAACCACACCTCGGCCTTTCCCCTAGTCCTCTTTACTCTTTAGAAGAGTTTGAAAACCCGTAAGTCCCAATCTTCCCTCTTTTCTATTTCTTAAAATACGGAATTACGAACCCCGACGGAAATCGGAACAAACCGATTTCCGATTCGGTTTTTCTACAAAACCCACTTGTCACCTAATCCATAATACCTAATCATATCCATAATGACTATTAATCACATAGAAACCAATTTAAATAAAGTTTCTCACATTAAATGATAGCTTTCTTGTAAAACCGTATTCTTTTCATAAAAATACCATGAAGTTTATTTTTCTTCGCTTAAATAATTCCCTCATTTCTAAATATGTTTATCTTGATCAATAAACTTGTAGAAATCAATTTGGATGAATTTTCACACATGAAATGATAACGTTTTCAAATACCGTATTCTTGCGCTTAAATACCTTCAAGTTTAATAAATCAAATTTAACCTCTAAAACTTCACTAAACCTTAAAATAAGTCACGAGGTAATGACCTACCTCTACACACACACAAATATAACCCTAATTGATAAACGTCAAAACATAGAATATGAAAATACAGGACTTTTCACTAAAATACCATTATCTTTATAAACCTTTCTTGAAAGCTTTAAGTTGTACACAATTTTAAATAAAATCTTTTATAATGAAAGCACAATATATCATGGACATCGATCGTTTATCAAAACTGACTTTGTAGTGTCTAGGTAAGTGTGTCTAGGCTAGTGGTTTTTAATTAGGCCCACTACTGTGGTTCCTTCCCACTTACCTGGCACTTACTTGGCCGCAAATGACGGTGAAGAGACGATTTGAGGCTTCTAATGACTTGTCGTTTAGACCTTAGAAATATGCTAGTTGGCTTAGGAAACCCTAGAAACTAAAATACGGAAATCTATACCCTTTTACAAATAAATACCTTATATTTATAAAACCGTTTTTTTCTAAATGAATGGTATTTGTTAAACCTAAGCAAAGCGCCGCTACAACCCATCTTTGGGGAACCCGTTAGGGATAGTACGGTTCATCGTGCACCCGCGGGCTAGTAGTGCGAGATTCAGACCTCCGCAAGGAGCATTCGGTCTCGAAAGGTTTAAAATACGGCATTTAAAAAAAACGAGATTTTGGAATATAAAATATTATTTAAAATTATTCTTGTATTAATTTAATTATCATTTAAACACATATTTTATCATAAGATAAAGTTTCCATTTTTTCTAAAATTACAAGATTAAAAGTTACATTAAAATACTATGAGTTTCAAATAAATCAATTAATACTTTTATTAGGATATATTCACTAGAATAACACAAATAAAATTCACATTCATTATAACTATAAAGACGAATAATAATTACTTGAGGTGTATTTTGAAAAATATACAATAGTACTTTTTACATAAAACCCCCTCAAGTTTTATAAATTACAATAAGGCCCCTAACAATTATTGAACTTCAACTTACCTTCTTTTAGTCTGACTCGGGTTTGAGTCTGACTATTTCTGACTTGAACATGATTCAAGTCAACCTATATTCTTTTATATTCCAACTCAATACGAATACATGAATCCCTGAATCCAGTTAACAATCTATATAACTTGACCGAACCGAACTATAGATATATTCCTTTTACATGTTTCTCAGTATTTCATTTACATGACTCTACGGTTTTAGCCATTTCCTGATATCATGGTTTCGGTCAGTCAGTTAATCAATCTTACAATCAATACAATTTGACAAGATAACAATACAAACAAGACATCGCGGGGTTTAAGGGGTAGATTGGTACGGAAGGTGTTAAAGGTGGCACGAGGTGGTCAGATTAAGACACCTAACCTGAATCCCATTGCTGTTGTACCGTGGCATAACGGTTTCTTGTACTACACGTGCCTTAGTCTCTGGCAAGTGAGACTCCCCTCGTATACACTGGCATCCTTCTGTACCAAGCTACAAACAACAGCGATAACATAACATTATAACAATAGTTTACATTCTAAAAATATACCTTCTTATTCTATCTTCTCTACTTCCCTCTTACCTTTGGGACTTACCGAGCGATCTGTTCGCTGACGACATTCTGTTTCTCTCTTCTTTGAATGTCGTCAGGTGACCTGGACCCGGCAGAAGTTGAGCCAACACAAGAAGACTTGGAGCATTTTGCCGAAGACCCTGCAGTATAATTTCATTGTACACTTTTCTTTTCAGTACTTTCCATTTCCTGTTATGCCACTGTTTAGGCATCTTTTATTCCAGTTGTATTTTCTTTTTCATGCATTGTACAAACAATGTTAATAAATAAAAGTTGCTGTTTTTTATACTCTTGTCTCTTGTGTATTATTTTATATTGCTTAGCTACGCTTAGCTTATGTATTTCTGAGTACATACGTAGCGGACATCGTCTCGTCCCCTTCGCCGTACACTAGGAAGCGGGGCGTGACAGGTTTTGTTGGCGGCCCATGCAGGTCAGAGCTGTATGAATCCCTGTCATGCAGTTTTGGTCTGCGTGAACAACCTAAGCAATATAACACAAGAACCAGCAACTTAAAACATTCTTTACAATTCATATTCCTTGAATCTTGCAAATTTCTATTCCTTGAATCTTATCATTTCATGTATTTGAATCTGTCCTAACCCAAATTTTTCTTCAAGGTTATGGATTTCCCGAACAACACCAGCACCAACGTCAACAACACTCCTTCAGCACTACCTCTCACACCAGTTGTTCCTGCACCACCCAATGAGCAAACGATGCTATTTGAGGCGATCCGCAGTCTTCTCGAGGGACAACAACAACTTTTGAATCGTCCTGAGGCCGATGCACCGGGAATAAAGCAATTCAGAGATTTGCACCCAAAGCAGTTCTCTGGTAAAGGAAGCCCTCTTGAAGCGGAAGAATGAGCACAAAGCATTGAAGACGATCTGGCAGCAGCTCAAGTGCCAGAAAACGCTTGGGTCCGTGTAGCGAAGCTACAGCTTACGGATAATGCTCGCAATTGGTGGAAGGCGGAAGAAACCCGTCTGGGACAGCCGATTGAATGGAAGACATTTCGCGAAAAGTTCGACGCGAAATATTTCCCTGTGACTGCCAGGTTTGCAATGGAGCAGCAGTTTATTCATCTACAGCAAGGATCAATGTGGGACAAATCGGTAGATGAATACGACGCTGAATTCACCATGTTGAGCCGGTAAGATATGTCACAATAATTCAATTTTTAATTATCACATACTACACAGCTAACACAATCTTTAAGCAGATTCACGGCACACTTGATACCGACGGACGATATCAGAGCCCGTCGCTTTCAACAAGGACTGGACACGGAAATTCAGGCTGCTCTAGCCACAGGAAAGTTTTTGACTTATGAGGATGCTCTAGAAGCTGCTCGCAGCTATGAGGCAGTAATAAAAGCAAGGGGCAGACCTCAGTCTGCAGGAGTCAAACGCCCTGCCAACCAGATGGCAGGTGGAGCCTCGTCCAGGCCACCTTTCGTGCCAAGGCGACCTGGAGTACCAACCCATCGTCCTAGCCCAGCCTTTTGCACCTACTGCAGGAGAACTGGACATATGATGAAGGACTGCCGTCGAGCCAACCGCCTTTACTTGATCTGCGGTTCAGCTACTCACGGTATTGGGTCTTGTCCCCAAAGACAGAACCCAGTTGCTGCACCCAGGCCAGCAAATACTTATCAGCAGCGACCAGCTCTTCAGGCACCTGCTCCCAGACTTGCACTGCCTGCACCACCCAGGGGACCACAAGCTGCACCACCTCCTCGACAGTTCCATCAAGCTCAAAGGAACGTTCCGAGGAATGCTCCTCAGGCCAGGAGGAATGTGCCGAAGCGCCAGGCTTTCATGATGTCTGTGGAAGAAGCTGAGGCCACTGGCCAAGTCATTACTGGTAAACTTCCTTCTCAAATTTATATTTTAGTCTTGGTTATCTACACACTTTTCCTATACCTAAAACCTATCCCATATACCTTAGGTACAATCCTAGTAGCTTCACTACCTGCACTTGCACTGTTTGATACTGGAGCATCCCACTGCTTTATGTCGCAACGGTTTGTCCAAACCCATGCGATTCCAGTCTCACCGCTTGTATCCAGCTGGAACGTCAGTTCCGGAAATGGTGTTCTAAAGGCAACTATGGGATACAGCATGTGTCCAGTCGTCGTCTGCAGTCGAGAATTTTATGCTGACTTCAAGGTACTGGATATACCAAACTTCGATGTGGTTCTAGGAATGGACTGGCTTGGAACCTTTTATGCTACCATCGACTGTCGTCAAAGGAGGGTAGTATTCGAGATTCCAGACCATCCGGTCTTCTATTTTAAAAGTGGAGACCGTATATTGGAGCCAAGTACTTACAAAGCAAAGCCAAGAGAAGCAGTAGTTGCATCAGCTCAAGCAGAAGAAGAACCAAGACCGGAGGTAGTTCGAGAGTTCGATGATGTATTCCCTGACGATATATCAGGTTTGCCTCCCGATCGAGCTCTTGAATTCAGTATTGACTTAGTACCAGGAGCACAACCGGTGATCAAAGCACTTTATAGACTAAGTCCGGAAGGTTTGAAGGAAGTACGAACACAGTTGGGCGAATTACTGGCGAAAGGATGGATTCGTCCCAGCACTTCAAGTTGGGGAGCACCTGTACTATTGGTTAAGAAGAAGGAAGGTTCATACAGAATGTGCATCGATTATAGGGCCTTGAACGAAGTCACTATAAAGAACAAGTATCCACTCCCGCGCATCGACGATTTATTCGATCGGCTAAGTGGATCTTGTGTCATCTCTAAACTAGATCTTCGTTCAGGTTATCATCAAGTGAAGGTCAAGGAAGCTGATATTCACAAAACAGCTTTCAGAACTCGCTATGGACATTACGAATTTCTAGTAATGCCATTTGGAGTGACCAATGCACCAACAATCTTCATGAACCTTATGAACCAAGTTTTTCGGGAATATTTAGACAGGTTCGTTGTCATCTTCATTGACGACATCCTGGTATATTCTAAGAATCGGAAAGAACATGCGGAGCACCTACGAATTGTCCTGGAAACTCTTCGACAACATAATCTTTAAGCCAAGTACAGCAAATGCGAGTTTTGGCTAAATCAAGTTGGTTTTCTTGGACACATCGTATCAGGAGAAGGAATTTCTGTGAATCCAGCAAAAGTTTCGGCAGTTAGCGAATGGCCTACACCAAATTCCGTGAAGGATATTCGAAGTTTCTTGGGATTAGCTGGATATTACAGAAGGTTTATTGAAGACTTTTCGAAGATAGCAACACCCCTGACCAAGCTCACACGAAAAGATGAAGAATTTGTGTGGTCAGAAGCATGCGAGCAAGATTTCGTAGAACTCAAATCAAGATTAACATCTGCACCTATTCTCGTCATACCGGATCAATCTGGAGGATTCGAAGTGTATTGCGATGCATCCGGTAAGGGATTAGGATGTGTTCTACATCAGCACGGTAAGGTTGTGGCTTATGCTTCAAGACAACTGAAAACTCATGAGCGCAATTATCCGACGCATGATCTGGAGTTGGCAGCCGTCATTTTTGCTCTCAAAATTTGGCGCCACTACTTACTTGGTGAATGAGTGAACATCTACACAGATCATAAAAGTCTGAAGTATGTGTTTACTCAAAAGGAGTTGAATATGCGGCAGAGAAGATGGTTAGAACTCATGGCGGACTTTGACATCAACTTGCAATATCATCCAGGAAAGGTGAACGTAGTACCTGATGCTCTTAGTTGCCAACCATTAGCAATGAATCTCACCGCCCAGTGGAAGCTTCAGCAAGACTTAAATCAGATGGAGATTGAACTAGTCATGCCAGGTGATGTTTCGAGTTTGATGAATCTACAAGTTCAATCAACCATTGTCAATCATATCAAAGCAGTTCAAGCCAGCGATGCTAAGTTGCAAAAGATCAGAGAACAAGTGGAGAATGGACTCAGAACAGATTTCATCATCCATGAAGACGGATCCTTGAGATACGGCAGCAGATTGTGTGTACCAAAGGGTCCTGTTCGGGAATAGTTAATGAAAGAAGCTCACAGCTCTCCCTATTCAGTACATCCTGGAGGTACCAAAATGTACAAAGATCTACGTCAGAATTATTGGTGGCATGGAATGAAGCGTGAAGTAGCCAGAAACGTCGCAAAATGTTTGGTGTGTCAGCAAGTAAAGGCTGAACATCACAGGACAGCTGGACTACTTCAACCGCTACCAATTCCAGAATGGAAGTGGCAGCAAATCACGATGGACTTTGTAACTGCTCTTTCTCGCAGCACAAAGGGTAACGATGCAATATGGGTCATTGTGGATCGACTTACAAAGACGGCTCACTTCATCCCATTTTGAGTTGGCCAATCGACTGAGACACCAGCGAAGAAGTACATAGAGGTAATAATCTAATTTAGATTAAAAACTCTTCATAATGTACTATCTCTGATACCCATGAACTCATACAGGAAATTGTGAGTCTTCATGGAGTACCGGTCTGCATTGTCTCCGATCATGATACCAGGTTCCGATCGCAATTTTGGCAGAGTCTGCAAGCTAGCTTGGGAACAAGTCTGAACTTCAGCACGGCTTATCATCCACAAACAGATGGTCAGTCGGAACAAACTATTCAGATCTTGGAGGATATGCTCAGAGCATGTATGCTCGATTTCAAAGGATCGTGGGAAGATCACCTGCATCTTGTGGAGTTTGCGTACAACAACAGCTACCAAGCAAGCATAGGAATGGCACCTTTTGCAGCATTGTATGGAAGGAAGTGTCGATCACCATTAAGTTGGGACGACATCGGAGATAGGGAACTCCTTGGACCAGAGATGATAGTAGCGACCGTTGATGTGGTTCGTACTATCAGGGAAAGAATGCGCATAGCCCAAGATAGACAGAAGCACTGGGCTGATGCGAAGAGGCGACACTTGGAGTTCCAGCCAGGAGATCATGTATTCCTGAAAATATCTCTGAACCGCGGAGTGATCCGATTTGGAAGACGGGGAAAGCTGAGTCCGAGATACATTGGACCGTTCGACATACTCGAACGAGTCAGTGAAGTGGCATACCGATTAGCGCTTCCACCCTCATTGGAGGGAGTGCATAATGTGTTCCATATATCTCAACTCAGAAGGTATGTGAGTAACCCCAGCCATGTACTTGATCATTCCGAGCTCATGATACAGCCCGATTTGTCTTGTGAGCAACAACCTGTGGAAATCCTGGACAGGAAAGTGAAGACACTTCGGAACAAGGAAGTTAACCTGGTCCGGGTAATGTGGAGAACAGACACTCCAGGAGAATCCACGTGGGAAAGAGAGGATGAAATTCGTGCAAGATATCCTCACCTTTTTGTAAACTAGTCCTCAAATAAAAGTTGTAAATTTCGAGGACGAAATTTTTGTAAGGAGGGTAGATTGTAACAACTCCAATTTTTTTGTATACCTAAATTTGATTTAAATTTGAAGTATACATGGAGTATTTAATGTTGCTGATAACACTTTAAGTATCTATTTCCCTACAATAATTACAAGAAGGAGCTTGTAGCTCATTGGTAATACCTTGCACTGCTGAACCAAGCCACCAGAGTTCAAATCCCATACCCCACATTATTTTTAATATTGATTTTTTTAAAAAACCTTTAGAATACCAAGAGTTTACACGTGCATATCTCACAAAAACCCCACTACACCCAAACATGTAACACTTGCAGGAGTTAGATGAACCGTCGGGGGGATCCAAGTCACCGGACTCGGTTGGGAATCGGCTAACTCGGCCTTGACTCGGCCGACTCAGTGATCCGACCGAGTCACGGCCGACTCACCCCCGATTCGGCCGATTCCGGCGATGGTCACAACATGAAAGTTGTGTCTTTTCATATTCCCTACGCATCTGCAAAGTTTCAGCCTCATACCACTTCTAGAGCTCTTTAAAAACCCCAATTACTCCACTTTTAATACATTTTTATTACATTTTATCACATTTTTATTTTTAACTTTTCATCTACCCTAACCCTAGCCTAACCTTATAAATACCAACCCTACACACTACCCTCTCACCCCCCAAAATCTTGAGCCACTCTCTCAAAAGTTTTCCAAGAAGTGTGTGCTTTGAAACCGAGTTCACGGCGAAGCCCTGACGGAATTCCGGCGACATGCTTTGAAGCAACTGGCGACGAAACCACACCTCGGCCTTTCCCCTAGTCCTCTTTACTCTTTAGAAGAGTTTGAAAACCCGTAAGTCCCAATCTTCCCTCTTTTCTATTTCTTAAAATACGGAATTACGAACCCCGACGGAAATCGGAACAAACCGATTTCCGATTCGGTTTTTCTACAAAATCCCACTTGTCACCTAATCCATAATACCTAAACATATCCATGATGACTATTAATCACATAGAAACCAATTTAAATAAAGTTTCTCACATTAAATGATGGCTTTCTTGTAAAACCGTATTCTTTTCATAAAAATACCATGAAGTTTATTTTTCTTCGTTTAAACAATTCCCTCATTTCTAAATATGTTTATCTTGATCAATAAACTTGTAGAAATAAATTTGGATGAATTTTCACACATGAAATGATAACATTTTCAAATACCGTATTCTTGCGCTTAAATATCTTCAAGTTTAATAAATCAAATTTAACCTCTAAAACTTCACTAAACCTTAAAATAAGTCACGAGGTAATGACCTACCTCTACACACACACACAAATATAACCCTAATTGATAAACGTCAAAACATAGAATACGAAAATACAGGACTTTTCACTAAAATACCATTATCTTTATAAACCTTTCTTGAAAGCTTTAAGTTGTACACAATTTTAAATAAAATCTTTTATAATGAAAGCACGATATGTCATGGACATCGATCGTTTATCTAAACTGACTTTGTGGTGTCTAGGCAAGTGTGTCTAGGCTAGTGGTTTTTAATTAGGCCCACTACTGTGGTTCCTTCCCACTTACCTGACACTTATCTGGCCGCAAATGACGGTGAAGAGGCGATTTGAGCCTTCTAATGACTTGTCGTTTATACCTTAGAAATAGGCTAGTTGGCTTAGGAAACCCTAGAAACTAAAATACGGAAATCTATACCCTTTTACAAATAAATACCTTATATTTATAAAACCGTTTTTTCTAAATGAATGGTATTTGTTAAACCTAAGCAAAGCGCTGCTACAACCCACCTTTGAGGAACCCGTTAGGGATAGTATGGTTCATCGTGCACCCGCGGGCTAGTAGTGCGAGATTCAGACCTCCGCAAGGAGCATTCGCTCTCGAAAGGTTTAAAATACGGCATTTAAGAAAAAAATGAGATTTTGGAAAATAAAATATTATTTAAAATTATTCCTGTATTAATTTAATTATCATTTAAACACCTATTTTATCATAAGATAAAGTTTCCATTTTTTCTAAAATTAAAAGATTAAAAGTTACATTAAAATACCATGAGTTTCAAATAAATCAATTAATACTTTTATTAGGATATATTCACTAGAATAACACAAATAAAATTCACATTCATTATAACTATAAAGACGAATAATAAATACTTGAGGTGTATTTTGAAAAATATACAATAGTACTTTTTACATAAAACCCCTTAAGTTTTATAAATTACAATAAGGCCCCTAACAATTATTGAACTTGAACTTACTTTCTTTTAGTCTGACTCGGGTTTGAGTCTGACTATTTCTGACTTGAACATGATTCAAGTCAATCTATATTATTTTATATTCCAACTCAATACGAATACATGAATCCCTGAATCCAGTTAACAATCTATATAACTTGACTGAACTGAACCATGGATATATTCCTTTTACATGTTTCCCAGTATTTCATTTACATGACTCTACGGTTTTAGCCATTTCCTGATATCATGGTTTCGGTCAGTCAGTTAATCAATCTTACAATCAATACAATTTGACAAGATAACAATACAAACAAGACATCGCGTAGTTTAAGGGGTAGATTGGTACAGAAGGTGTTAAAGGTGGCACGAGGTGGTCAGATTAAGACACCTAACCTGAATCCCATTGCTGTTGTACCGTGGCATAACGGTTCCTTGTACTACACGTGCCTTAGTCTCTGGCAAGTGAGACTCCCCTCGTATACACTGGCATCCTGCTGTACCAAGCTACAAACAACAGCGATAACATAACATTATAACAATAGTTTACATTCTAAAAATGTACCTTCTTATTCTGTCTTCTCTACTTCCCTCTTACCTTTGGGACTTACCGAGCGATCTGTTCGCTGATGACATTCTGTTTCTCTCTTCTTTGAATGTCATCAGGTGACCTGGACCCGGCAGAAGTTGAGCCAACACAAGAAGACTTGGAGCATTTTGCCGAAGACCCTGCAGTATAATTTCATTGTACACTTTTCTTTTCAGTACTTTCCATTTCCTGTTATGCCACTGTTTAGGCATCTTTTATTCCAGTTGTATTTTCTTTTTCATGCATTGTACAAAGAATGTTAATAAATAAAAGTTGCTGTTTTTTATACTCTTGTCTCTTGTGTATTATTTTATATTGCTTAGCTACGCTTAGCGTATGTATTTCTGAGTACATACGTAGCGGACCTCGTCTCGTCTCCTTCGCCGTACACTGGGAAGCGGGGCGTGACACTAGCACTTTTGTCTCATTTGATCGGTTGCCACGGGATTTTGATGTGATCAAAAGTCCATTGCAATCACGTAGAGTACGCGGATACTCGCCGGGTAAACTTAATAGATAGCCACGCCCCATAGCCCCGACCAAGTGACTGTAGGAGAACCCCGTCGCCAAAAGAATCCGTTCGGGTGCTCGTGGCAGCGGTGTTCCGCCTTAGTGCACTTCGTCGACGGCATCGGGGGTGCGGCCGTCTACTAAAGTTTCCGACGAGCGTTCGATCAGGATGTCGGGAATTTTGTTGAATTGCCCGACTTGATATTGAAAAGAATTTTCGATATTGAGACTAAAATGCGGGGTTTATAATTATTAGGCATCAGATGTCTGAGGAATTCATTTGGTTAGGCATGCGATGTCTAAGGAGGTTGCGGATTCCAACTGTTGTAGTTTTACGCTTTCTTTTCTGCGACCGTAAGTGTAATATGTGGTGTATCTCCGGTTTCGTTGCTATACATCAACGGCAATTGGGATACGCATATTTACTTACGTTGATGACATGCGATGTTATGTGTTGCTGGATATGTTATATTGGATCGTCGTGTTTGAATATCCGGGGGTTTTTATGTGAGATGAGTGTTTTTCATTTTTCATTCATGTAAAAACTTGTATGTAATATTCTTTTATCGGGGCACTTCCGGGCTGAGGATGATGTCACCATTATATATTATTTACTTTTCCGCATTAGGATAGACCCAGGAGGGGAGCATAAGTAACCGGGTTCTAGGGTCTAGTGGGAGACCATCTCGAGGAGTCGAGTCCGGGTCTCCTAACTCTAGAATTGGTAGGGTTGCTTGCCGCTCTCGTAGGGGTCTAGGGGTGTGGGATTGGCTATTCATCACGACCGTGGAATCCGTGTTTTATACAGGCTCAAAATAAAATACGGATGTCCTAGTATATCCAATATTTCATATGTTGTTTTTCTGCTGCGTTATCTATGTTGCGCCACGGGAGCGCCCCGGCCTCGTACTCGAGGCCAAAATGCGGAATCAAAATTTTTTCCTTGCTCGGAAACCGGCGCTACCGCGGACAATAACCCGGATCGTAACCATTAACCTAATGCTAGCTAACAAGAGATAGGGTGAGAAGTATACCAAGAGATCCGAGTCCTCCGGTCTTCTCATCATCATCCCGATCTCCCGCGGAAAAGCTTGGCTCCACATCGTCGCCTCCTCGCCGGAAAGGGCACCACATCGCCTTCGTCTTTTACGGGCTCCCGCCTCAATACCGAGGCAACTCGAGCATGAAGCCGGCAACTCGACATGCTCAAGATGTGCTGTAGGAAGTGTAGTAGATAATGCTAATCTCATTTGGGGTTTGTAGTTGCCATGATGGAGGATTGGGGTTAAGAAAAATGGTGCTTTCATTTTTCTAAAACAAGAAGAAGAAGGAGATGAAGAATTCCTCACATAATCAAGATGAACTCTCTCATTCTTTTTCTTTCTCTCTTTCTTTTTCTTTCTCTCTCTTTTCTCATAACCATGAAAGACTTATCATATTCATCAAGTGAAGAATAAGGTGGAGGAAAGAATATATGAAGCAAGAAGGGAGGTGAGTGTAGGAGCACAAGGAGGTGACCAAATCCAAGGTCAAAGAAAACATCAACCATGCTTAAAACACTATGCACTCCATAACCTTTCACTTCTCATTTAAATCAAGTCAATGTGCAAGATATGAAAGCCATCATAATCAACACAATAGCATAAAACCCCTCCACAAAGTGTAATTTGCAAAACTGCAAATTACCCCCTCCATCGGAAAAGTCCGGCCGGGAAAGAACAAAGGAAAACCGGCCGGAACGGAATGCAAACTGGCAACTCCAGAAAACTGGTCCCGTAATAAATTACAGGAAAACCCCGACACTGTGCATACACACCCGCATCTGTATTCCGACCGGATACAAATGCAATGAGACAAAATCGACACTGTACTAGACTAGGACCGGCTTAAGCCAAAGCCGGCTAGTAAAATCCGTTCGATCCTGATCCGTGCAATACCGCACGTATCTGATCGAACCCTGCCATATAACTATACGGCCACTAGTACAAACCGTCCGATCCTGATCCGTGCAATACCGCACGTATCTGATTGGACCCTGCCATATCTCCATACGGCCTCTACAGCGTTTCGCCCGAAAGCTTGAGTAACTGTAAGTGTGGTGGACTCTAAAGACTCGTCAATACTATGGCTGTGGATTTAACCACTGGCACGTCAGAGGTATAAGCCAATACGTGACGGGCCACCAGCTATTGACCAAAAGGGACGTCGATGAGGAAGCTCACCCCGACACCCAACTGAGCCTGTCAGTGACAATATCCGTACAGTCCGGTCCGTTCGTCTATGAGTATCGCATGGCGGGCCTAGGGGGTTGGTGGAAGTCAGACCCCCAAAAGCGGTACAAGTCGTGTCGGAGCGTAGCCCAGAACGCCCTGAGATACTACTGGAATACCTACCAGTAAATCTCCTGCCTCGGCCGAGGGCTTTGCGTAATGGCTCTCCTAGACACAGCGCGACCTCACCCCCAATACCGGGAGAGACGAACCCCTGAAGATCCGCTCACTGCCTCCATGTGGCTCGGGACTGTACCCAACTAAAACCTATTTGCACGACTCCTTTGAGCCGTGGTAGGGTAGTAATCAAAGCACAGTGGGAACTCACACGAGACAAATGACGATCCTCAGGTCGATGAACTAACCTGTACACATGTCACCAGGGAACTGCTATCTGACGTCTGGTATAAGACCAACTAGCAGGTTCCCGGCGAGTCCTGTCCGGTGTACTCATAACCCAATGAGCACCTGTATACATCTTAGGTGAACCAACTGACACCAGTAGCTTGTGAGACTGGCCACCGCCTCTCGTCGGGGTCTCGACTGTATACACTAGTCTACTAATGGAGTATCGATGCCCTGTCTCGAAACTCCTACGACTAGGGACCTTTTAAGGATGTGCTTATAGACTACCAGCTCCCACGTATATGATCGCCATCATACTGCTGGCAGTGAAGCAAGAATCCTAGGGGCTCTATCAACGTATAATAGCGACATGTCAGGTCACCTAAAGCAGTACACGATGATAAAGATAAACCAGATAGCATACTATCATCTCGAGTAAGACTGTTCTACCGGGATAGGTCCTCCTTCAATCATCGCAATCACGTGCCTGTGATCCAATAATTGACTCTGAGGGCACTATCTCCAACAATCTCCCACTTGCACTCAAGGCTAATTATTGCGATGTCGCATACTCACAGCCCGTGTGATACCGAACACCCAACTCCTCTACTAGTCAGTCGCACAAAGCCTGTTTGCGAAACTATTGCGTTCGAGGAATAGCCTCAGTGAGTGGATCCGCTGTGATGTTTCTTTCTATATCTCTCTATATCTCAAGTTCGCGGAGAAAGCCATCTCCCGAAATGAGCAATACCTGTCTTAGAATATGTCTGGATGTCTGATGGGACCTAGCTCATAAATGAACTCCAAATCCAAACTTCTTAGACTGTATCATCAACTGAAACTAATCAGTATCCCGCGCCATGCCTCCCTCAGTATTGCCTTGGACCACCTGTCCAAAATACTGCCCCTCGTTAGAGGGAGAACTATAACTCTGACAACCTCCTTGTCGTCCATGTCACCTTGGAAGCCCGGAGTGATAACCGTCTCCTAAAGGAGGCAGCCGTTATCATATCCCTAGAACATTCACTTATGTTCTAAAACTGCTTCCGACTGTTCCTCCAGGATTGGATCAATATCAACTTATTGCATCTAGTGCAAGAACAACATCTGGTGTGGTACTTGACATCTCATGATTGACTCAATTGCCTAAGCAAGTGATCTGTCAATCATGCGTATCCCTCTCCTCTTTAGTCTGTAAGACACCTTTAGAGAGGGTGACTCCATTACCTGCAGGTATACTACCGTGCCAGGAGTCGACCATTCTAAATACTCATAGAATGCTGTCAAGGTACCCAGATTGGGAAACCACCCAAATCTAGATCTAAAACCATAGATCTAGTAACCAGTATGTCTGATATAATATCCAAGTCCCTTATGGAGAAACTACTGTGTGACGACCTAAGTATAACCGATCGTAGTATAGGAATATCACTTCCTACTACCTTCTCAACAGATCCATCCCCTATTCTGATGACGTCAAACCTATGACTGTCACATCAGAAATGGATGATCTATCTCCGCTACATCTGCTTTAGTCTATAAATAGACATAAGCATGAAGTCCACCAATGCTTCCGCTGCTCCCACTGACTACGACAACCCTCTGCTAGAGTCATATAGACGTGCACTTCTAAAGCTAGTTTAGAACGACGCTATACTCCTCCTCCTGCCGGGTCTCGCAGCCTGGAACAACAACAATGGCAAGTGTGGGTAAACAAGAACTTCCCTGTCACCGTCCTTGAGGCTACTGGAGTACCTCTCGGGTGCCTGAAGTTACCCACCTTATCTGCGGAGTGGCGAATGGAATGTCAAATCAGATTGAATCTTTAGGTTCCTTATTAAATCTTCAGTAATCGTTTGCGGTTCTGGAATCACTTCCAGTTCTACCATACTCCCACTGCTGTTTTTGAAAAAAAAAATCCATTTTTAATAAAACTGTGGCGAGTCTAGAACAATATTTCTATTGATCTGCCAGATGGTAGAAAGTCAACCCTCGTCATAGCCTGGGTCAACCCACAAACAACCATTACAGAAACGTGCCTAGAGTTATCCGGAGTCTGGTTTTAAGCATAAGCCGGACAACTCCCCGTACCTTAACAATGTTAAGATATGAACTGTTCTATATCCAATATAGAACTAGAGGCACTGATTTAATTGAACCAGATTCAAATCATGCAGCTGTCTCCAGTGCATGTCAACTAAATGGAAGGAGGCCGATCAGCGTTACTCAACTTAGGAATGCTTCCAATTATGAGTAACCTGAAAGAGAAGCAAGTTCTCATTATCATTACTATCAACTGAATACCATACACAAGTATCTACATCTTCGATCACTTTGAAGAATCCCGATACTTGCCATACCTGGTTCTCTACTCTATTCAAATACCTATAACTCCTCAAAAACTTAGACCCTGTGTTTCCACGAAGCACATGTCTAAGAACTAGAGAAGTTAAAAGAAAACAGAATATAGTATGAGGACCAACCCCTCTGTCCTGATGGACACTGGACAACATACAATACTCTGTATAAGTCCGCTGAGTCTAACAACTCTTTCACTGTGTGTCGTAGGTTGAAAACTGTACTTATGGTTAAGAAGAATTACACCGCTGTTTAATGCTCCTTACCTAACCATCCACTGATATAGGTAAATGTCGTCGACATAATATCAAAAGGTATATCTCACTCTATGAAAATAGACGTACAGATATATCAATTTGAAATTGGTGCACAACAGCGGATATTCAAAACCAAATATTTGCCGACCGGCAAACAACCCAGGTGACTTCCTCAAATATCACCGATTACAACGAATCCCAATATAATGAGGATGGTCACCTAATTCCCAATAACTTACTCCCACTCATCATCTGTAAAACCATACAGATGTGAGAATCATACCTGGTAAATACATACCCTGGAATAAGTGTCTAATCGGGAAATCAGTTTTCTTTTAACAGTACACAGTGAAACTGAAACATTGTAATGTTTCTGTGGGGTATTATGGTATTCCTAGTAATGCCTCTACCATTATCCAGATTCACAACTATAACCGTATAATTCTTTGCCATCTTTCTTAATCCCTTCAGATGTCTTTAGTCATTTCCTTCTGTACACCCCTTTAGGCCAAATGGTTTTCTTCCTTCCCTACCGTTCGGCACCAGCCTATGGTTTGGAAGAAGACTATCCAAAAGGCATAAAGGGTGTACTGTCCTAATCCTAGGAGCACTCGCATTGCGAGAGAAGGTGAAGATAAAAGACACCTGAATGTACTTTATTCCTATTTCTCCTGAACCAGAATCCATCCCCGAACTGGAACAAGTTCCTTTCGAGTTCGTATATAACCATACGATGGAATATCCAATAAACTGTGGATCTTCGTAGTGATACGGAGTGTCCTGGAGAAATACAAAGGTGATTTAGGATTGGCGAAGAAATACTTGGTTTGGTCGTGAATATCAGTCGCAATTTACTTTGCCCTCTTACTAATCCCTTGCTTTGTCTGAACTTAATACCTTCTGCACACCATCGTTATGCTAATTGGTTTTCTTCATTCCCTACCGGTCGGCACCAGCCTAAGGTTTGGAAGAAGACTATCCAATTTGCGTAATAGGTGTACTACTCCTAAACCAAGGAGTACTCGCAACCTGAGAGGAGGTGAAAAGAAAAGACAACTGAATAGTCCTATCCGTTTTCTCCAGAACCAGAAACCATCCTCGAAGTCCTTCGAGTTCGTATATAACCATACGATGGTTTTGTCCAATGGAAGTGGACGTTCGTAGTAATACGGGGTGTCCTGGAGAAAAGGGTAAAAGTAGGAGTGGCAATGAGGTCTGCAACTCTGACAATCCAAAGCCTGTGTTAAGAAGGTTCGGTCAACTTGGTCACTGAGTCAAAATCCAGGGTCGGGTCAATGGTCGCTGCCAGAGAGAGAGAAAAGAAACACTCAGCGTGCACTCTAACCTAGATCAGAATGGTTACCACTTTGTCTAATCTGGAAACCTCCCACTGTATCTCAAATTCTCCTCCAAACCTGAAAGAAGAATTAGTCGGGGATCACCCGAGGAGTAAACCAACTCATCAGTGGAAATCGGGATCCAACTATCATCGCATGATAACTTGACGGAATCCACTCAAGTCACCACACTCCAGAAGGTATGCGCATGCCTGGCAAGTTTCAGTTCTTTTGAAACTCCCGATGTCTGTTTTTACCCCTAGGACCCAAGTGACCTTGACAATGCCAACATATCAAAGAGTCCTAGTCAAGTTCAGCCCGTCATTATCTTGATTGCATTAAACCCACCCGTACGAGTCCTTGACAATGCCAACATAACTGTACGACTGTCCTAACCAATCCACTTATCCTTGTGACAGAAAAACATTACATAGCTACCGAACACTACGCCACGGCAATGCACGACAAACGCAGCACGAATACTAAGTAATACTAATCTGAAATGACGGAGGGCTACGAATGGTTTTTGGCGAAAAACCTTTAACGTAATGAACTTGATATCGTTGAAGGAACTGGATAACTTTTTAGAAAATATAGTGACGAAAACCTTTACTAAAGAGGTCACTCCCGGTGAAGGGATCTCGGCTCTTTCCCCGTAGAATGAGGTGCAGGATATTCCAACTGAATACCTCGATGCAAAGCAAAAGTAATCGGCTATAGTGAAGTTAATGCCCTGACGCAAACTTCTGTCCAAGGGGTCACTCCCGGTGAAGGGATCTCGGCCCTTGCCTCGTCGACTGAGGAGCAGGATATTCCAAATGAATACCACGATGCAAAACAAAAGTGAACGTCCTTGCAATAACAGCTTTTTTAAAAAATGTTCCAACAACATCAGAATAGGTTTGTTTAAACTTGCATTGATCCGAATCAATGCAGTCCCATCAATTGATCACACCACAAAGAACGAAAATATACTGACGTACGTATATGCCATCCGCATTTGCCACTGGGTCCCGTCATCACCCGTTAGGTTAGCTAACTAACGGCAGAGCGGGGACTGGACTAGCGCGGATGAAAAACATATACAACATCTACTAATATATATACCAATATATAGTATTTCGCTCAAGGCGTGAATAAAATGCAACATCACAGAAATGTACAGCATCACATAACAATACAGATATCTGGAAGCCCCGGGTTTCACAGAGCCGCTGCTGAAACCCGACGTTCCCCTGGTCGTGTGGATAGCCTGTGCAATGAAATCCTAGACCCCTACGGGCGCGGCAAGTCACCCGCCAAAACCTGAAGCGAGGCAGCCCCCTTCAGTACCGTGAATGGACCACCCAGCACTTCACGGAATCCGGCAACTTGGGCACCCCTCCTGGGTCAACCTGTACCCCCTACAAGTGCGGCGAATAGCCCGCCAATCCTGGACTGAAGCCCCCTCCGTCTCAATGCCCTGAGATGCGGGCCCGTTGCCCTCCAGAACCCGGCTATCCGTGCACCCCAACGCGGGGCAACCCTAGTACAGAAAGTAAAATATACATACACCGGGTACATCGACCGCAACCAAGTCGTGCCCCAAAAGAATAATACAAACAGGCAGTGACGGCAGTCCACATGTCGGACGCTCGCCCCGCAATATCAAATGTACATAATACAACAAAACAGTACTAGCATTGCATCCAGGCTATCCCCCACGACCGATCCGCAACATCACAGCATAAACATAGAACATCAACGTGAAAATCACGTTCGCAAATCCGTCTAACCGGGCTATAGCAGTCAGACCGGATTTACCGATCGAGTGACATTCACGGTCGCAGATATAATGTAAATACTGTAAAATAATGTGTTTAAAATATCCGATCAATCAAATAATTAACAAGCGGGCCCCAAAAGAAAACTGTAGCACTCACAGAAATAACTGGCCCAATTATAATATCCCAAAAGCCCTATATTCAGCCCATAAAACAACTGATGAAAAACGACAAAGTGGGCCCACCATATCGCCGCGCAACCGCGGCACAAAAGTGGTATTAGCCGCGGTTCCGCGCTCCGAACAGTGAATTGCTTTGTCGTTTTCCTACAGTGGTCTTATCTTTTTCAGTCCATCATTTTTCTGCAACCTGAAAAATTTTTAGACACCAAAAAATTCCAACAGAAAACTGATGTGATGTAATATGTGGTTTTTGGGATTTCGGTCGATCGGAAATGCAAAACACATTAGAACAAGCTAGGTAAGGTTAATGGCGTGGCTCTGATACCATGTTGCGCCACGGGAGCGCCCCGGCCTCGTACTCGAGGCCAAAATGCGGAATCAAAATTTTTTCCTTGCTCGGAAACCGGCGCTACCGCGGACAATAACCCGGATCGTAACCATTAACCTAATGCTAGCTAACAAGAGATAGGGTGAGAAGTATACCAAGAGATCCGAGTCCTCCGGTCTTCTCATCATCATCCCGATCTCCCGCGGAAAAGCTTGGCTCCACATCGTCGCCTCCTCGCCGGAAAGGGCACCACATCGCCTTCGTCTTTTACGGGCTCCCGCCTCAATACCGAGGCAACTCGAGCATGAAGCCGGCAACTCGACATGCTCAAGATGTGCTGTAGGAAGTGTAGTAGATAATGCTAATCTCATTTGGGGTTTGTAGTTGCCATGATGGAGGATTGGGGTTAAGAAAAATGGTGCTTTCATTTTTCTAAAACAAGAAGAAGAAGGAGATGAAGAATTCCTCACATAATCAAGATGAACTCTCTCATTCTTTTTCTTTCTCTCTTTCTTTTTCTTTCTCTCTCTTTTCTCATAACCATGAAAGACTTATCATATTCATCAAGTGAAGAATAAGGTGGAGGAAAGAATATATGAAGCAAGAAGGGAGGTGAGTGTAGGAGCACAAGGAGGTGACCAAATCCAAGGTCAAAGAAAACATCAACCATGCTTAAAACACTATGCACTCCATAACCTTTCACTTCTCATTTAAATCAAGTCAATGTGCAAGATATGAAAGCCATCATAATCAACACAATAGCATAAAACCCCTCCACAAAGTGTAATTTGCAAAACTGCAAATTATCCCCTCCATCGGAAAAGTCCGGCCGGGAAAGAACAAAGGAAAACCGGCCGGAACGGAATGCAAACTGGCAACTCCAGAAAACTGGTCCCGTAATAAATTACAGGAAAACCCCGACACTGTGCATACACACCCGCATCTGTATTCCGACCGGATACAAATGCAATGAGACAAAATCTACACTGTACTAGACTAGGACCGGCTTAAGCCAAAGCCGGCTAGTAAAATCCGTTCGATCCTGATCCGTGCAATACCGCACGTATCTGATCGAACCCTGCCATATAACTATACGGCCACTAGTACAAACCGTCCGATCCTGATCCGTGCAATACCGCACGTATCTGATTGGACCCTGCCATATCTCCATACGGCCTCTACAGCGTTTCGCCCGAAAGCTTGAGTAACTGTAAGTGTGGTGGACTCTAAAGACTCGTCAATACTATGGCTGTGGATTTAACCACTGGCACGTCAGAGGTATAAGCCAATACGTGACGGGCCACCAGCTATTGACCAAAAGGGACGTCGATGAGGAAGCTCACCCCGACACCCAACTGAGCCTGTCAGTGACAATATCCGTACAGTCCGGTCCGTTCGTCTATGAGTATCGCATGGCGGGCCTAGGGGGTTGGTGGAAGTCAGACCCCCAAAAGCGGTACAAGTCGTGTCGGAGCGTAGCCCAGAACGCCCTGAGATACTACTGGAATACCTACCAGTAAATCTCCTGCCTCGGCCGAGGGCTTTGCGTAATGGCTCTCCTAGACACAGCGCGACTTCACCCCCAATACCGGGAGAGACGAACCCCTGAAGATCCGCTCACTGCCTCCATGTGGCTCGGGACTGTACCCAACTAAAACCTATTTGCACGACTCCTTTGAGCCGTGGTAGGGTAGTAATCAAAGCACAGTGGGAACTCACACGAGACAAATGACGATCCTCAGGTCGATGAACTAACCTGTACACATGTCACCAGGGAACTGCTATCTGACGTCTGGTATAAGACCAACTAGCAGGTTCCCGGCGAGTCCTGTCCGGTGTACTCATAACCCAATGAGCACCTGTATACATCTTAGGTGAACCAACTGACACCAGTAGCTAGTGAGACCGGCCACCGCCCCTCGTCGGGGTCTCGACTGTATACACTAGTCTACTAATGGAGTATCGATGCCCTGTCTCGAAACTCCTACGACTAGGGACCTTTTAAGGATGTGCTTATAGACTACCAGCTCCCACGTATATGATCGCCATCATACTGCTGGCAGTGAAGCAAGAATCCTAGGGGCTCTATCAACGTATAATAGCGACATGTCAGGTCACCTAAAGCAGTACACGATGATAAAGATAAACCAGATAGCATACTATCATCTCGAGTAAGACTGTTCTACCGGGATAGGTCCTCCCTCAATCATCGCAATCACGTGCCTGTGATCCAATAATTGACTCTGAGGGCACTATCTCCAACAATCTATAATGTGACTATCTTCAGATATATACTGTATATAGTATATATGATATATTATATAGACGTTGCTTATGTTTTACACCGCACTAGCCCTGCCCCGCTATGCCGTTAGTTACCTAACCTAACGGTGCATGACGGGGCATCGAGGCGAATGCGGATGGCATAAGCGTACGTTGTATTTATCTGTGATGATTAGGTGACTTAAATGATGGGACTTCATTAATGAGATTAATGAAATAAAAGAAACCTAAAGATGTTGTGGAAACTTGTTTAAAAAACTGGTAGCTCTAGTTCTTGCTTTGCATAGCGGTATTCCTTGTAGAATATCCAGCACCTTATTCGATAAGGAAAGAGCGAGATCCCTTCACCGGGAGTGACCTCTTTAGTGAAACTAGCAGATGCTACACACTCGGTTTGTCTTTTGATTGCTTCTATAGTTTTTGCTTTGCATAGTGGTATTTGTGAAATATCCTGCACCTTATTCGATAAGGAAAGAGCCGACGATCCCTTCACCGGGAGTGACCTCTTTAGCAAAACTAGAAAAGCCTAAAAAACACTCCATTTAAAATCACTCGATTCTACAACGATATCAAGTTCATTACGCAAAAGGTTTCTTAAAACCTGTCGTAACCCTCCGTCATTTTAGGAAGTAGAGTACTTAGTATTCGTGCTGTGTTTGTGACCTTAGGTAAGGCACAGTGTACGGTAGCTAAGTGATGTCTTCCTATGTAGCATATGATGCGATTGTTAGGACAGTCATGTGACTTTGTTGACTTAGTTAAGGGTCATGTGGGTGGGTCTAATTAATCACGAAATGACGGGTAGAGCTTGACTAGTGCTTATGATTTGTTGACCATAGTTAAGGTCATAAGTGCTAAGGGTAAAAACCATTATCGGGAGTTTCAAGTGTTGAAATTTGCAATGAGATTGCATACCTTCTATATGATAGTTGGATCCTGATACCCACTGCGAGTAATTGTTACTCCTGGGAGAGTTTTGCACTTTACAATTAGCCAATCAAGTAGGTGTCTAGAAAGGTGTCACGGGTTACGCCCTGGGAAAATGAGGTTTATTTTAATTAGGTCCGTGCGAAAGCACGGGGAACCTCCTTAAAGTACCGGCACTGGCCTGGCTGAAAGATTGGCGAACTTGTAGAGTGTAATTAAACCGGCTAGTCTTCTTTTAAGGTTTGAAAGAAGATTTGATAAAAACAGTGGGAGCCCATCCTGATTAGATAAAATATATAACCAGATCTAATCTTGCAAGAGCGCACGCATAGTGTTTTCTTCTTTCTCTCTCTCCAGGTAGCGACCATGTCACGCCTTAATCAAGATAATAATATGGATGTATTGACCGAACCCGTTTGTTATACTGAGCTGGGGAACATTGGTCCTGCTCCAACTTATAATTGTTATAAGACCGAGCAGGAAATAGAGGAATACCAGGATTCCCATGCCGCCCAAACGAAGAAAGTGCATGATGTTGCATCTCCTTTGGGTGTGTTCATTACATAGAACTGTTTCTCAGTATCCTCTACGTCCTGGGTATTTGATACCGGATCAGGATCCCAAATATGTAATCTGTTCCATGGGCTACAGAAAGGTAGAGAACTGAGAACGGGTGATAAGTTTCAAGCGTTGAAAATGGTGCAATTGTTGCAGCTAAGGTGTTGGCAGTTATCACCCTTATTTCCAAATACATTGATTCTGAACGAATGTTACTAGATACCGAACCTGACATACAACATCATATCAGTCTCTTTATTTATTAAAGAAGGATATAATTTTGTATTGTTGGATAAATGTTTTGCACATTTTCTATATCAAGTGTTGATCGGTTCAGGCACGTTATCTAAAAGCATATACATTCTAAATCAAACTACAGTTCCTAACGTATAGAACACACACAAGAGCTAGAGTTCAGAAATGAACGAATCCTTCTTGAGGCATTGTAGACTAGGTCATATCAATGTGACCCGACTAGCTATGTTACGTATTAGATGCATATTTAAATCAGTTTGAATTTACATCTTGTGAAACTTGCCAGTCATGTCACAAAGATAAGATGACCATAGCTCTGTTTACTGGAAACAGAGAAAGAGTTAATGAACTCTTAGGACTGATACATAGTGATGTATGAAGGTCCCCAGTTTACATATGCCAGGACTGGTTCTTTGTACTTCCTTACATTCACTGATGATCTTTCAAGATTCGGACACATGTTCCTGTTGAAACACATGTCTGAAGCTTTTGAGAAATTCAAAGAATATAAGTCAGAAGTAGAAAACCAAAACAGGTATAAGTATTATGTCCTATGATGAGATCAGGGAGGAAATACTTATGCATGGAATTCTTGGACTATTATAAAGGAGAATGAGATTCTCTCTCAGTATTACTCCTCTGAATACACCACAGCACAACGGTGTATCGGGATGGAGCAATCGCACCCTATGAGATATGGTGCGCTCTATGATGAGTACTACTGAGTTACCTGTTTCCTTTTAGGGGTTGTGCACTTGAGAAGCTGCATACCGATTGAATTGGGTTCCAATCAAATCAATGCCTACCACTCCATATGAGATATGGCATGGGAAGAGCCCATCTCTTAAGTGAGTTAAGATTTGGGGTTGTCCAGCCTATTTCTGAAAGCAAAATACGGACAAGCTCGAGGCAAGGTCAGTTCTGTAGAACTGAAAGGAGTTCCAGCTATACAAACTACAGCTGATGATTTGGTAGAACCAAAGGATTCAATAGTCCCCGACGAACCTCAGCTTCTCTGCCGATCTAGCAGGGTTCCTCATCCGCCTGAGAGATACTTCGGTTTCTCGATGACAGTGGGAGTGAGGATTGCATCATGAGATGATGACCCAACTAGTTTTGAGCAGGCCATCGAGAGTGAGGACTCTGTAAGAATGGCTGGATACTTAGCGATCTGAGATGGAATGCATGTACACCAACAAAGTATGGACTTTGGTTGCTATATCTGAAGGGTTAAATCCCCATCAGGAGCAAGTATATCTTGAGAAGATACTTGGTGTAGATGGAAAAGTTGAGACTTTCGAAGCTAGACTTGTTAAAGGTTCTCTTCATCAACTAGGTATGGATAAAGATGAAACCTTTTCAGGTGGCTGTGCTTAAGTCCATCCAGATCCTACTTGCTACGGCTACATACATGACTACGATATCTGGCGGTTGGGTGTCATGACTGATTTTCTAAATGGTGATTTAGAAAAGAGCGTCTATAAGTACACAGCCAGAGGGTTTCGTAGACAGTGGGAGCAGCAGAAACGTGTGCAAGATGTTTTATGGGATAAAGCAGACATCGCGGAGTTGGAACATCTGTTTTGATGTAGTAGTCAAAGAGTTTGACTTCATCAAAATGGTAGATGAACCTTGTATATACAAAAAGGTAGTAGGGAGTATGGTGGTGATCCTCGTATTGTGCGTGGATGACATACTCTTGATAGGGAAGGAGTTTCCTATGTTACGCTCGGTCAATCTCCTCTTATCACATGGATTCTCCATATAGGAATCAAAGTGATACCTCCTAAATCCTAGGTTTTATATCTATGAGATAGATCTAATTGGATGTTAGGATTCTCACTAGGTGTAGTGAGATGGTATCAATCGATCCTGGGGAGAATCACTGGACAGCTTCCACGGTGGTAAGGTTGACTGAATGTCAGTCACAGGCATTGTCTTTACTCTCAGTGGAGGGACGGTATGTTGGAAGAGTTCCAAGCTAGATACCATGGCAAACTAGAAGATAAAGGCTGGTGACATCGCTATCAAAGATACTACCAAAGAGGAAGTTTGGGTGTATATTAGTTTATGAGATGAACTAGGTTCCTACCATTGTATGACAATGAAAGTGTGGTTTTGACCAAGGAACCACGGTCCCATCAGTGACCCAGACATATTCCAAGGCAGTATCACCTGATCATGGAGATAGTTGATCTCCAGGGTGATCGAGGTTAGGAGAATAGACTCAGAGGACAACACGGCGGATCCACTCACAAAGGCCTTTTCCAGAGAGAGACTTATATGGGATGGTTGAGTATGAGATACTGCAACCACTGCTACAGATGGCCCTAGTGCAAGTGGGAGATTGTTAGTTATATGTATGCCCTAGAGGCCATTACTGTACATGAGATGTATACTGTAGTGGATGCTGGGACATATATAGGTAGGGCTTTCTTGCTCGACATGATAGTACGCTATCTGGTTGCTCTTTATCTTAACATGTATACTTACTGTCTCTCTGTTACATGTTGATAAAGCCCTTAGGATGTGTACTCGACTTGCAGGACTATGATGCAGATCATACTAGTGGGGCCTGGGTAGTCCATGAGTACATCCTTCAGTGTTCCTAGTCATGGGAATATCGAGACGGGGCAATCGATATTCCAGAGTAGACTAGCGTATATCCTCTCGACCCATGTGATGGCGATGGATGATCCCATATCCATTGGTGTTTGACATCAGAGATAGTATGCGGGTGCTTAGTGGAGACTGAGTACACTGAAGGGACTCGCCGAGAACTCCCAGATGGTATTATACCTCACGTCAGATGGCAGTTATCTGGTGACACTGGTACAGCTTAGTCTGTTGACTCGAGATCGTCATAGAGTCTTGTGTGTCTCCCACTGTGCTTTGATTTCCACCCTACCACGGCTCTACTGAGTCATGCAAACAGGTGGTTTTTGGGTACAGTCCCGATTCACATGAGGCAATGAGCGATAGGAGGGGATTCGTCTCTCCCGGTATTGGGGGTTGATGTTGCGCTATGCTCGACTGGCCATAACTGGAAATCCCTGGCCAGGGTTGCAGTGATTTACTGGTAAGTGTTATCAGTAGTTTCACGCTTGTTATGGACCTTACATCGGCATGACTTATCAAGCTACCGGGGTCTGACGTTTACCACCCCTAGGCGTATCAGACGAACAGACCGGACTGTCCGGTAAGTGTTACTGATTGGATTTACAGGAGTGTGAGCAGGCTTGCTCATTGATCTTCTGATCGCTCAATACCCGGGTGGCCGTTACGTTTAGCAGATCGCTTGCGGCTTGTGGGTGATTGATATGATCACCACCTACTGCCGGTGTATTGACGAGTCTTTAGAGTCTTACACAGAGGTTTCCTGGCTCAAGCAAAACGAAATAGGAGCGCATATGAGATATGTACGGGACCGAGAATAATACCAGTATGTGATACTGTATTCTATTCTCGCGATTTGTATCATCGGTCGGTTATATGAGATATAGCCGGGTTACCGAATCAAGTGTTGATTCGATATATTGATACCCATAGATATTAGTCGGTTATATGCGATATGACCGGATCATTAAATCAAGTGTTGATTTAATGATTTAATGTATAATAATATATTTGATATAATTACTTTATTAACTAGTATTGGTTCACTTAAGATTGATTTTCTCACTTGATGTGCACAAGTTGTATATGTGATATATGTTTGTGCACTAGTTTGTATCATGATTGATGATACATGCAAACTTGGGTGTGTGTATGACTTACACCATATCTAAGATAATGTTTGGGTTTTTATTTATTTTGGTAAAACAAAATGGTGGCTTTCTTTGTCTTGGCTGAAGCTTCATGAAGCTTTTAAGTATCTTGACAAGTCCACTCATTTTATTTTGCATAAGATTTTTATTAACCAAACCATTAACTCAAACTATGGTTTAGTCTCTACAAAGGTTAACTCACCCATGGTTGCATTATGATAGACTTCACTTGATTATTTTTTAGATAATTGATTATTCTTTTCCTTCTTCTTTATTCAAGAAGAAAAGCTAGCTAGAAATTTTCAAGTGAAGAAATAAAGTGAGAAATCAAAATCTAAAGTGAACCCATTTTCTATTTCATCATCCTCTACTACTTACCATTTAGTTTAGGTTGTTCTCTTCACAAAGTTTTTGACCTAGTGAAGATGGAGCTTGAGTTTGAGTCTCCTCGACGTAGATCATCTTCGGCCTCGAAGTCAATGAGCTAGCCCGTTCATTTCTCCGAGGAAACCATCACTAGAGTCCGCGATCTCGATGATCGCAGCGAGGGGACGTCAACATAGAGCTTTAGAAGTGAAGGACCAGACCACAAAGGTTGTAATCCCTAACTCTTAGAAGTAAAGTAGTTTACTTGCTATTTGTTTCGCCTAATCTCTAGTCTAGATTTTGGCTTAGGGTTGTTCGGCGCAGCTAAAATTTTAATCGGGCATGGTTGATGCCTTGTAGATCCTTATTAGAGTGCATAGTAATCCTACAAGCTATTACTGACAGCATGGAGGAACCAGTAGTTTCAAAGGAATCAGACATCCTTGCGCCACTCCGCAGATCTATTAGGCCAGTCTCATCCGCCAGAGAGATACTGCGGTTTTCTCATAGACGGGGATAAAGAGGATTGCATAATCGATGATGATGATCCAACTAGTTTCCAGCAAGCCATTAGGAGCAGAGACTCGGTAAAATGGCTGGATGCAATGTGGACCGAAATGGAGTCCATGTACACCAGCAAAGTATGGACTTTGGACATTTCCCCAGAAGGGGTAAAACTCATAGGCTGCAAATGGATCTTCAGAAAGAAGATTCGTGTAGATGGACAGGTTGAAACCTATGAGGCCAGACTTGTTTCAAAAGGTTTTCGTTAAAGACCTGGTTTAGACTATGATAGAACTTTTTTTCCAGTGGTTGTGCTCAAATCCATTCGGATCCTACTTTCCATTGCCGCCTTCTACGATTATGAAATTTGGCAGATGGATGTAAAGACCGCTTTTCTGAATGGAAATTTGGAAGAGTGTGTTTATATGAATCAGTCGGAGGGTTTCATAGAGAGTGGGAGTAGCGGAAATGTGTGCAAGTTGCATAAATCCATTTATGGATTAAAGTAGGCATCGTGGAATTGGAACATCTGTTTTGTTGAGACGGTCAAGGAATTCGACTTTATCAAAAATCCAGATGAACCATGTATTTATAGTAAGATTGTAGCAAGAACTGTAGTATTCCTCTTCTTGTACGTAGATGACATTCTCCTGATAGGAAAGGACATTCCTATGCTACAATCGGTCAACAGATTCTTGTTAAAAATGTTCTCTATGAAAGACCTGGGTGATACCTCATACATTCTGGGGATCCAGATCTATCGTGATAGATCTAAGAGGATATTGGGACTTTCATAGTCAAGGTACATCAACATCATACTGAGAAGATTTAGTATGGAAGATCCAAAGCATGGTAATCTACCGGCTTGTTACGGAATCACCCTCTACAAAGAGATGTCTCCTAAAACTGATTTGGAAAGGGATTGCATGACTATTATATCCTACTCTTCTGCGGTAGACTCTATAATGTATGCGATGTTGTGTACTAGACCAGATATAGCTTACGCACTGAGCGTGGTAAGCAGGTATCAGTCAAACACTGGGGAGAAGCACTGGACAGCAGTTAAGAACATTCTCAAGTACCTGAAAAGGACTAAGGAGATGTTCTTGGTGTACAACAGTAAAGACCTCCAGATCGAGGCCTTTGCTGACTCCAGCTTCCATAGCGACAAGGATGACTCTAAGTCCATGTCGGGTTATGTCTTTATCCTCAATGGAGGGGCGGTCTGTTGGAAGAGCTCCAAACAGGACACCGTTGCTGACTCGACGATGGAAGCGGAGTATATCGCTGCATGTGACGCCGCAAAAGAAGCCGTCTGGATGAGAAAGTTCATAACAGAACTTTAGGTGGTTCTATCCATTACTGATCCAATACCTTTGTATTGCGACAACAACGGGGCTATAGCTTTAGCGAAGGAACCAAGGTCCCATCAGAAGTCCAGACACATCTTGAGGTGGTACCACCTGATTAGGGAGATCGTTGATCGTCGAGAGATCGAGGTGTGGAGAGTAGATACGGAGAACAACACTGCAGACCCACTCACAATGGCCAACCCTCAGACGCAATTCGAGAGGCTATTCGAGATGATAGGTCTGCGATATGCCAATACATGGCATTAGTGCAAATTGGTGAATGTTAGTGATATATGCCCTAGAGGCCATTATTGTATAGT
This sequence comes from Agapanthus africanus, assembly GCA_030015575.1. NCBI lineage: Eukaryota > Viridiplantae > Streptophyta > Magnoliopsida > Asparagales > Amaryllidaceae > Agapanthus > Agapanthus africanus. Next base: position 819,496,580 of record JASDDO010000019.1, on the reverse strand, counting down.
ACTGTATTGTATATTATATTTTGGAAGCTTGGGATATACACGGATATAATAACAGTCTTGCTCAAAATGGTAGTATGCTACTTGGTTTGATTCTATCTCAATATGTGTATATGTTTCTTTTAACGTATCGCTAATACATTTTGATAGAGCCCTTAGGATCTTTGCTTGACTACCAGCGTTGTGTTGGCAGTCACACTAGTGGGGGCTGGGTAGTCTATAAGCACATCCTTATACTAGTCCCTAGTCATAGGATTGTCGAGACAGGGTATCCATACTTCATAGTGGACTGGTGTATATGCTTCTCATCCCAGCAGGGGAGATGTCCTGTCCTACAGCCATTGGTATGTCGTACCGGAGATAGTATATAGGTGTTCATTGGGTTATGATTTACACCGAACGGACTCACGGGGGAGCTGTTCATTGGTATTATACTTATCGTCAGTTAGCAGTTCCCGGGTGGCATGAGTACATGTTAGTCCACTGACTTGACATCATTATTCGTCTCGAGTGTGTTCCCACTGTACATAGATCACTACCTTACCATAGCTCAAACGAGCCGTGCAAACAGGTACTAGTTGGGTGTAGTCCCGAAGCACTGGGAGGCGGTAGTGGTTAAATAGGATTCGACTCTCCCAGTATTGGGGGTTGATATTGCGCTGTGTTCGGAAAGACATTACACAAAGTCCCTAACCAGGGCAAGCGAGATTTACAGGTAAGTACTTCAGTAGTTTCTCATGGTGTTTTGGGCTCAACTCCGGCACGACTTATTAAGCTATTAGGGGTCCGACGTTTACCACACCCCCTAGGCCCGATATGCGATACTCTTAGACGAACAGAGCAGACTATACGGAGATTGTCACAGATAGGCTCAATAGGAGTTCGGATGAGTTTGCTCATCGGCCTTCTTATCGACAGATACCTGGATAGCCGTTACATGCAGCTAGTACCACTGACGGACTTATGGTTAAACTCACCGCCAGTGTACTGTCGAGTCTTTAGAGTCCCACACAGAGGGTTTCCCTGCTTCGGGAGAAACGATGTAGAGGCCGTATATAACATTTCAAAAAAATAAAATATTATTTTTGGGAAATTAAATAATTAAAATAATAAATATTAAGAATATTTTAATGAATGGAGATTTGTTTTAATGTTATGGTTTGAATATATACCAATAGATTGGAAAAATATTGGAAAATTAAATTGAATGGTGATTTTTGGAGGGATTTATGTGATTTAGGCATATTATAAATTTTTATAATTAATTATATACAAGTTTATTTCTAAACTCGATTAATTTTCACTAATCTTGCATTGAGCTTGATTTGTGCATCATGACATGCAACAAAACTTGTTTCATTTTTCTACCATGGCCTTTTCTTTTTCATGCATGGCTTTGTTTAAATGAGATGAAGAGATAAAGAAAAAGGAAAATATAAAAGAAAAAGAAAAAGATTAGAATATGGAGGTATGGGCAAGAGAGAGAGAGAGGGTGAGGGGTCATCTTTGACCATGGCTATTCTCCTCTTCATTTCATTTCCTTCATTCTCTTTCCTCTCTTCTTTCCCATGGCTGCCCTCTTCTCTTCACCTCCTCCTAATCCTCATAACACCATCTAAAATACATCAAAATACTTCATTCCCTTCATTAAATACATGCACAAGCTCACTACAAGTATGGGGAGGCAAGAAAGTTTGGATTTTGAGCACTAGGGGCAACTCAAGAAAATTCTTGAGTTGCCAAATGAGGTAATTCTTTCATCATTAGTGTAGTATTTCAATTCCTTTAGCATCCATTTTAGTTAGAGTTGTTTAAATAAGGTTTAGTGATCTTGGAAATTTCCAAGATGAGGTTTAGGGCATGAATTGGTTTGTGAAGGTGTAATTGAGGGTTAATCATGGCTACAACCCTTGTAGTGATTGTATATTGGACTAAAACAAGAGATTTAAACCCAATACTTGAACTTAGAAATCCTCGATATCGGATTTGTGTAGGAATTGTGGTGTAGTTTTGAGATCTGCTATGACCTGGGGCACCTGAAAAATATTTAGCGATTGCTGAGAGGTGTGCAAGCAACTTAGAAGCTATACCTAAGACCCGAGACCCTAATACTCTGTTATGGCCGCAAATAAACTAATTTTGGCCGCAAATTGCGGCCTTGGGAGGTTATTTTGGGTCCAGGATTCGTCCATGGCTCCATTATCTGTTAATTAGACCCATCACATATGCAAAATTCGCTAATTTTACTTGAAGCAAAATCTGGAGGTGTCTTTTTATGTTGCTGTTTCGTTTTGCGACTTCGTTTTAATGTTGGTTTTTGTATTTGGGTTTTAACTCGATGGTTTGATATTTGTATATCGACATCGAGGATTTGTTTGGCCTTTCTTGCATGCGTAGTTCGTAGGTTCTAACCTATGTACCCTTTGTATGTTGTATCAGATTTCTTATATTTGATTCTCGTTTATGATACGATATTCGTTGAAATGTAAGTCCTTTCATGTCGATTTCATACGACGAGGAGAGCGTGGCGACATCGACTTCGGCAAGCAAGGATCAAGGCGAGTAGATATATATCTACGGGGGAAGTCGGGTGGATGGCGTATAGCACCCCTGCAGTTTCGTAGTATAGTATGTGAATACTATATATATATATAATTATGTGTATTATGATACATAAATGATTAGCAAGAAGGCTTAGGGAAATCATGGGTTAGTTAGCGTAATTGAAAGTTAATGCTTTAGTTTAATTCTTAGTCGCGAAACCTTAGAGTATAGGTGTACACACACACACATGCACACACGGGTTATGTTTAGGTGTATATGTTTATATGTGTGTATATATATATGTGGATTGCGTTGGTACGTGTGTGTGTATATATATATATATATATACGTATACACGGAGGATGAGAATAGTATATGTTACTTAGAGATGGGTCAATGTGATTGGGCATGATGCCATGAGATCGATGATGTGATTTGGGTCGTGGGATGAGACAGGGCATGATATTATAGCGGATCGTTGGACGATGTGTTTTCATACACACACGGATATATATATATATATATATATATATATATATATGTTGATGGTATCGGAATGTACTAGACTTTAGATCAGTACCCCTAATTCAGAATATGATGATAATGATACCTGATAAGTAATGTGTTATATGTGATATTGACCCGTACCCCGATTTGGGATGCCGTACGATGGATTTTACCGTACGATGTATAAATATGATGATTGATCCACACTATCGACTCGAGAATGTCGTATTATATATTTTATCGTACGTGACGCTATTGAGGCGGGATCACCGACTGCTAGATATATCGACTCGGACTTAGGTGGATTTCCTTACCCCTTTGGTTAGTCTTTTAGCTTGTCTTATAGTTTACTTAGTATATGTTAGCTCTAGGCTCGAGTCATACTTATTTCCAAAACTAACGAATCATGAGTATTTTAAAGACAGGCCAAAGAATAGTACGGATATTTCAAAGGACGTACATTTTCTTAAAAACACCGTAGCTCCTATTTTCTAAACACCATGATTCGTGCTATTTCACAAGCCAAAACTGTATGACTCATATATAATGTTTATTCTTACATGTTGCGTTTCCTATTCAATTTCCATGTATTCTTGCTGTTCGCATCGCATTGCATGCTTAAATGTGTTTTCATTCGTTATTATGAACCCATGCTGTCAGGGCACCGGCACCATTACCGATGATGCGTATGCTCCACGTATACTTGCTTGCCGGCTCACACACATCATCATTGGTAATTGCCATGTCACATACACTTTAAAGAATATTATTTCATTGACATAACTTGCTAGCTGATAGTTCTAATATATCATTACTGTGCTGGTTTAGATACTGTATTTTGTATCTAGATACCCATGCATATATATATTCATTTGTCATGCAATATTATGCGGCTTTATGCCAGTATTCACTGGTTATTGACATCGTGATCTTGAGATTTTGGATTTCCATGAGATTTCTGGATTTGGAGAAACCACAAGGATTTTATAAACGGATTATCATTTCTAAAAATAGAAATTGTTGTTTTCTCGTGATATGATTTGAGAGGTGTCCACTATGAGTTTTCTCGGCTCTTGAGCGATATCATACACCCGATTCGAGGAGGAGGAGGAACCGTCTGCGGGTGCATGGTAGACCCGGTGCGGTACTCCGGGGCAAGATGGTCGCAGATGATGGCGTTGAGCCTGGCACGGGAGCACTACCGACCAGTTATTATGACGTGGCGGATATCCGGAGGATACCGACGTAGTCTTGAGATTTGATGATATGGGCTAGTCCGGATAGTCAGAGCCCGAGATACAGAGATTGATTATATGGGCCGGTCCGGATTGCCGGAGCCCGAGATATTGAGACATTGGGATATATGTTTTGTGTCGATACTTGACACGGATTTGTCTGTTGATTTAATTGATGATAGTTCAGTTTTATACAGAAATCTCACTGAGATAAGAAAACAGTTTTCTCATTTAGATGTATTCTGTTTTCATGCATTCATACATCATATATATGATATGTTGTTACCTGAGACACTGACACGAGCACTTGGTATTACACTTATGTATTGATATTACCTTTGCCATTATTATATGCTTCAGGCTATATTATTTTGAGGATATTACTATCGTATGACCTAGGATAGAGTCATACATGCGATTTCTGCTTGGTGATGTTTTCTACTCACGAGTTGGCAACTCACCCCCGTTGTGCCATAGTTTCTTGCAGGTTTTGCCGTACAGGTTTCATTGCAGCTTGCTGGCATACTGCTTCCTTCTTGGTGATTGCTTGGTAGGTGGGTTCACTTGCATCGTGACCACCATTGTACCTTATTTACATTCTGTTGTATCTAGTAAACTCTATCAACCAGACTTGTATATTTTATAGACTTAGAAGGCCAGTGTATATTCTTTCGACCTTAGAGTCGCGTGCTTGTATTATTATGGTTTTCTGGTTTCCTTGATGATGTTGGATTTCATTCTGTGTTTGATCCTCGCCCTTCGGCGCTGTATATTATATTGCTTGCGTGGTTGTATCCGCTAATTGGCGAAGAGCTAGCTCCCTCTTGGGGATGCCTTTATTCATCATGAATATTATTCATGTTTGTATCCATTTGGGGCCAGTATTTACAAGGGAAACTCTGCCGAAATTTTTGGAAAAGACTTGATGTTATAAAAATGCTTACTACGGTTTATTTGATTAAAATCACTTGCTTTAAAACAAGTTTTCCTTCACTTTCTCTTTAAAATGGTTTAGATTTCTGGGCTTTTTGGCTTACTTGAATTAGGTGGGGTCGTAGAGACTTCACATGATTCAAATGCTAGTCACGTGCTATTTTGGGTCGTGACAAAGTTGGTATCAGGGTGCTAGGTTTAACTTTGGTTCGAGTCTATATTTGACTATGCGGAGTATAGGGTATATATATATATATATTCGGAACCTAAACTTGACCTTACGGAACTTAGACTTGGTCGAGGGGGTAATAGACCCGAACTTTCGTCGCATAGGTTGACTTTGGTTGATGGAGTATGTAACTTATGTAGAGTGACGTACCGTGTGTATGTTTCGCGGCATACTTACGATATGCTACTCCGCTTAAGGGGCCTTAGGATGTACATTTCTTTACACAGCATTCTATTTGTTCATTGATCTATCCTCATCGATATCGGTTGGTGGTTTTGTTACCACGATTGCATAGGCAGAGAGTACTGCGGCTAGAGTTGCGGTCAGCATGAGCTCGTCCTGGACGGGGACTGACCAGGGCAAAATTCCGGTGACACACGATTGCATAGATGTGTCGTTTTATTGTGTTTTTTTTCACGCCGTGAGCGTATTGATAGGCTGTTTTTACTAAAATTTCTTGAACGTGCAGATCGGCACCAGAGGACTGGGCCACTGCTGGAGGCCGGCTAGAATGTGATGACCGTCAATGCACCGTTATTCTTGATGATTGAGGCACCGTTTAGCGTACGGACGAATGAGCCAAATGTTGTCGCGACTGACAAGATACCGCCTCAGATGATTGAAGATATTGCAGCATGAGTTTATACTTAGAGATGTGATAGAAGATCGCTAGTCACCCTTGGATGAATGACCAGGACATGTGGTTCGTTGCATACCCCGATGCGATGCTATCTGTCACGCCCCGCTTCCCAAAATACGGAATACGAGGGGTAGACAAGGCCAGCCATGCTCCTACGGTCAAGGAAAAGTCCTGCCGTAGTCACACTTCGGCTTCTAGTTTCTCATGGTAAACAGTAATATTGCACAGGTAATGAGAAATGCAGTAACTGAAGGAAACAATATAAAGTCTGACCTGAAATGGAACAAATGAAGGCAACACGGGAGGGCAAGAAAAGAAGTATGTGATGCACGTCTAGTTCTGGTCCAGGCTAAAATCTTCTCCTCACACTGAGCATGCATACTCAGGTCGTCAGAGCGACACAATAGCAATATAATGTATATGATCAAGTAACAGTTCTAACAGTGGTAATAGATATGAATAACAGTAAATCATTGACAGCATGAATATAAATGAGCAGAGATCAATGCAGCGGAAAAATAAAGCAGTATAACAATATGTCACGAATGTCAAGACAGTATAGAATGAATGTAAATGACAGTAACCCTATCAGTCTCTAAGTCTCACTGCACAGGTCAATAAACCTATCGTCGGTCCAAGTGTGAGAGTCAACCACTCGCGAGTGTCCTCCACCCAAGGGTAGAACCCAAGGGCAAGGGACCACGGGCCCAACATGTAACGAATGTATCACAGTGTATATATCACGTACCCTGTAAATCTCCATATAACTCCCTAAATATATAAGCCGGCACGGGACTCCCGAGATTCTGTTGAATTCACACTTGAACTACCCCACACCCCGTGGTCTACATCAAACGCTAACCATAACCCTAAATACTAATCGATCCGTGACAAGTCTGCGCGAGAACTGGAGGCAGGACCTCCATCAAGCACGTCCCGACTAATACCTAAGATAAATGGCAGTGTCGGATGCCTTATCTGTGACATCCGTGCCAGCGCTTCCATAAGTGTCCCATACCACTTATAGTCACACGTACACGCATCCCACAGACGTCGACAATGCAATAGAATAAAAGGGACACTGATTGTGCACAAGTACGTATCACTTTCACTTAATCACGAATACACGAACACTGACGTACTTGCCACAATCAACACTAAAATCTAACACTGGGTAAATGCACGATGTCACTAGGCTATCACTACAATGATATAGGTATGATATGATGCATGAACAGTATAAGAAGCACAACTAAGGTATCATAAAAACAGCAGTCTATCACTTGCACGATTTATCATGAAACATATATATATAATTCAGCGAAATGATAAACAGATAGTATTTAATATGTTCAGCTATCTATCCTTAGAATTTTGTTTCAGGTCAAACGGGTTTCAGGATCATTAGTTATAACTGTTTCATTTTAAGCGCACGCGGCTGGAAATCCGGTTTCAGAATCAGGAATCCATTTCGCAACGCATTTTAACCCCTGTTGGGATCATAATTTAGCGACACTACAGTTGAATGATTTCTAGGGTTTTCAGTAAAGGTTTCAACGCAACAAACGGATCTTCAATCGCGTCTGTACGTTAGGAGTTATAGTCTGTTTAATATCAACATGTCAATTCTGATTCTGCTGGGACTGTTATGTGTCCCGATCTTCTAAATTACAGATTAAATATCAAACGGTAACGAAACAGGATGAAATCAATCGTGTTGTCTAGCTAACAGATTTACCTACAATAAGCAATGGAGTTCCGTAACCTACAAGTTAAGGAAATCCTATGGTATCCAGTACGGAACAGCAAGCAATGATTGGAGTAGCTCTGGACTGCAGTCCAGAGTCACACTCCAATCCGAATATCATCACAGTTTAATTACAGAAATGTCCGGGAACTAACATAGGGTTAAGGTTCGTCGTGTTGGCTTCGATTTGAGCCCTCGAACGCACCATTCTAATAGGTATATGATTTATGATGAATTTAACGGTTTTCAGGTACAGTAGAATTTCAGTTCTACGGTTAAACCTGGGGGCAGTTGTTTTAGTCGTTAACGATCAAATTATCCAACGAAAATCACACACTATGTTCACAGCCCTACGGGCCAACCTACACCATTGAGTTCCGTCAAATTTGATAATGTTTTCCTAAGGTAACAAGCATCGAACGGTACGGCACATAATAGTTTTAAACTTGTAACATTATAATTCATGTATTTAACGACTGTAACCTAGATAAATAGCATGTAAGCAAGTAGAATACTTGCTTGGACACGAAGAATTGATAGCACGGCAGCGAAGACAGTAGTGACACGTCCCGGCACGGAGTGGCAAACGTGCGACGAGCCTCGTCAAAGCTTGGGTTTGGCTCGAGTCTGAGGATGGTTGTTGCGTGTTCAGGTGGTGTTGGGGCTGGAGATTGCTGATGCTGTCGAGGCCGACTGGACCTATACGGTTTCGATTCAAACAGAAGCACTTGATATTGCTGGATTAATTGGAACTGATGGCTGAGTCTTTGACTTCTTAGAGAGTGGTTTCATAAAAATTCTTCTCAGATAATCATTCTGACTTGTAGCAACAGTATAAGTTTTCTCCTCAAATCGTATGGCAATAATCCTCACATCATTTAAGTCCTTAGAAGCTAACGCTGGTACATGGTTCTTTAAAGTCTCCATTCTTAATATAAAAAAAAGTGTCAAGCTTATTTGAGTTATGAGAGTAGCATACGAATCTCCCTTTCCACCTCTCTTCCTCTCTGCGAGTTGCATGTGGGTGCACCTCATCGTAGAAATTTAGGGGCACCCCTTCAATCTCATCACCCTCAGTTCCCAGCTCCTCCTTGTTTTTTTTTTTTCTTTTGCAAGGCTGAATCGGCATGAGCAGCAGCAACATCAACAGCAGCTTGGAGGTGAGTCGGCAGAGTTGTTGGCGGCCATAGAGGAGAGGCGGCGGCCGAGGAGGCGAGGCGGCGGGGGATCGATCGCAAGATAGGGTTTCGACGGGGCTCGACCACGGAGGCGAGGCGGATGGGGCTCGACCACGGAGGCACGGCAACAGGGGAGGCAAGGCAGCGGGGGCTCAACTGCGGAGGCACGGAGGCGGGGGCTCGAGCTGGGGAAACTCGGGAACGGGGTAAAGGAGAAAAGAGCGGGAGAAGTTGCAAAATGAGGGTTGAGGGAAAGGAGGAGTTGTTGGTCGGTGGTGACGGGAGGTGGCAGGGGTTGAGCTCGGGAGTAGGGGCTCGAGTTGATGGGTGCAGGAGTCGTCGGTCAGTGGGAGAGAGGAGGAAAGAATGCGAGGGAGACGGGAGTTTGAGTTGAGGAGGGTTGAGGAAGAAGGAGGCGGCTGGATATGGGTGCCGGCAAAGGCGGTCGGTGACGATGTGGTTTGGGGGGTGCATCTAGAAGAGAGGAAGAAGAGAACGAGAGAGGGAGCGAGCGAGGAAGTGGGAGCAGTGGTTAGAGGAGAGAGGGTCGTAGGGGAAAACGCACGCGTCGTGGGTAACGCTCGCGCGAGCGAGGGCGACGGCGGAGGCGAGAGACGCGGTCGCGAAGAGGAGAGAGCCGTTAGAGTTTTAAATGGGAGATGAACAGTGATGTAGTCGGGTCGGGTGAGGAGGAAGCGGGCGCGGACGTGGAGAGGGCGCGGGCTTGGTGGGCCGGGCCAGCAAAATAGAACAAAGAATATGGAAATTGGAAAGGGCCGGGCCGAGAAACGAAATGTGGGGATTTATGAAATAGCTGAGGAAAAACTTGCTGGGCTCGGGATCTGTGAGGGAAAAGAAAATAGGAAGTGGGCCGGAGAAGAATGGGCCAAGGTTTATTAGGGAATAAAAAGGAAATCATTTAATTTTTGAGCGGGCTGGGCAACGGGCCGAATAAATTAAAAAGGAATTTGAGAGGAATTTTGGTAAAGGAAATTGGGCTGGAAAAATAATTATAGTTTGGGTTTGGGTTGAAGCGGCTGCGGGGAAAATTAAATGGAAAAGATTTTGTTTTGTGTTCTAAATTCCATAACAGGAAAATGGCTGAGACAGAGGAAAGAAAGATAGAATCTGGGTTTAATAGGATTTTGAAAATAAATAAATAATTATAACTAAATCTTATAGGTAAAAGAAATACGGATTTAGACGTATCAGAAAAACTGGGTATTACATCATACCACCCTTACAAAAATTTCGTCCTCGAAATTTAAAATAACCGATAGGTTATACCAACATAAGCAAAAGCTATTATATTGCACACTAACAAAAAAAATTTATTATCAGTATGAGGACGAAAAGTTTTAAAATAGGTATAAGTAAGAACAACGTACGGAAAGGTAGGTCTAAAGAGCTATAATGCAGGAATAACTATAAGGGTAACTTCATATATTGAAATATAAATAACAACAATAACGAACAATATCATTCGAGGCGTACTCGATAAAATCGAAATTTAACTATATGCACGTATAATCATAATAAAGTAGCATAGCAGAAATAATAAGTATCAAGTATAACCACTTATAAAAGTAACAACGCAACACTCGAAGATAAAGTAACCATAATGAGGTAGTGAAAGCTTATACGTTAGGTTAAAACATTTTAAGATAATTTATCGATCGATCAGTTTAAATCAACTTAGAAAACTCTCATAACGGAAAAAGAAACATGGAGCAATATATACGCAGTGTAAGTTTGCGCTACTGAAAACGAGATTAATAATAGCGTACTTAGAATATGTGAAATAGAGTAATCAATAAAACGTACTCTTTGATAAATTTAAAGTACTGAAAACTAAATTTTTGAATAACAGGGTCCCTAAATATAATTAGGGTAATAGGAAAAACACAAATAGGTATAGGGCTAGATAGGGTAATGATTATAAGGAAGTGTGGCTCAATTAGAAAGTTGAAGTGTGTCGGCTTTAGACTGAAGATCAAGGAGTCTGGGATCGGGTCAACACAAAAGCAGAGGTGAGCCACAAAGGCCACAAGGAAGCAGTATGGGGAGGAGGACTTTCGGTACATCGTATGAATCAGGAATCTGAAAAGCTAATGAACTCGATGATTCGTAAGGAAGGTCCTGCTCCCAGAAGGATCTCAAACAGGGTACAGACGAAGTATGAATGGTGGCTCATTCCAAGGATCGGAGTGCGGCACTTTCCAATCGAAACAAGGGTGAAAACTACACAATGAGTAGGGGTGGACAGTCAGGGAACTCGGCAGAAAATAAATGGATAAGGGCAATAAACAAGTACCAATCGAACCAGTAATCAAAAGTTTATGAATTCAGAAGATTTATTCCATTCAAGAAAATTTAAAACAAGACATTCCCAAAGACGAAAAGTGGCCCTAAACTATACACATTTTATTTGGCCAGAAAGACAACATCAAAGAAATTCCATCAGTCGCGGTTGTGGAGATTCAGCAGGTTGCGGTAGGCCCGCGCGCTCAGGTAGGGCCGTCCATTTCCATAGCGCCTCGCAGGTATCGCTAAAGGAAGTTCTTCCATGGCAGGGTCTTGATCTTCTGGTCCTTCACCCTCGGGTAGAACTTCTTCATCGGGGTCCGATCCCAGGTGATTTTCTTCTTCTGGGTTTTCTTCCGCTGGATGTTCTCCTATCGGTTCTTCCTCGGGGTCTTCCTCTACCGGGTCTTCCTCTATAGGGTTCTCTTCAGGATCTCCTTCTTCTTCGTCAGAATCAGCTATCATGTCAAACTCTGGGGCGTCCGCTTCTTCGTCCTCTGAATCATTGTTTTCGAAGTTGACCTGGGGACCGTTGATCTCATCGTCGGAATCCATCAGTGTGCGGTCTAAGGAAACGCATGACTGTGTATCCTCATCTAGGTGCGGCGCTGCTCCAGGGTGGGCCATGTCTGAAAGAAAAGAGTCATGATTAAACAATGGAATACATCAAGGAAAGCTCAGGGTACGGAACATAGGAAAATATGCGGTTGCAGGAACTGAAAGATCAAAATGAAATGCTGTGATAATGAATAGAATTTGACATAGAGAAAGCATGAGAATGATACACATATTATGATTCAAATTTTATTTCATTCAACTAAAGTTCGACGGATACAAAGGTTCAAATGGAAAGAATTGTTTATAAGGGGATGACAACATAATACTGAAATTGAAAAAACATATAGTTCTTCTTTGACTGCCAGAACGCTGCATCTTCGTTACGCGAGTTGAATCTTGCGTTAGGTTCGCCTTATGGTCAAAGTTTAAACTACGTAATGATCCTCACTTGTTAGAAGTGGGGAGTGTGGATGAATCTCCTCCTTGTAGCTCCTTCCTTTCTGGGCAACTGTTGATGAAATGTTCGTCGGAACTGCATATCATACATTTCCCTTGGGCACGGCGACAATCCTTCTGAAGATGTCCTGGTCTCTTACAATATCCACAGCAAGGGTTCTTCTGATGCTTCCGTTGACGCTTCATCTTCTTCTCCTTTCCTCGTCCAATAGGGATCCCTTTATGACAGGAGACTCCCGCTGGGGTCTGACTCACCTGTCTTCTCAGTCCTTCAGCCAACAAGTCGTTCGTTCGCTCTTGGGCTTCCCTTAGACCTCTCAGTGCACTCAGAATCTCAACGGTCTGATTCTGGGGAGCGGAAACAGATGAAGAGTTGTTGGAAGACATGATCCTGAAACAACAATTTCGAGAATGATACGAGTCACATGCTAAATGAATTAAAATATGATATGGATAGAACAAGGATTCAAGAATATCAGAGATGATGAATATCATTACAAGCGGGGAATCCACTGTATCACTTTAAGTCACTTGAGTAGAGTACGGTAGAGCAATTGCCACCACGTACCCTTGTCAAGTCACCCAAAACCATAGTGAATGGATAGCTGAACACACGATGTGAATATGGATCAAGAATGACAAGTTTCCAATCTAGACCGGGTGATGTCTTAGATTGCCAAACTAAACACGGAAAACTGCAATCCCAATCGATGCAAAACCTGGGCTCTGATACCAACTAAACCATGTCACGCCCCGCTTCCCAAAATACGGAATACGAGGGGTAGACAAGGCCAGCCATGCTCCTACGGTCAAGGAAAAGTCCTGCCGTAGTCACACTTCGGCTTCTAGTTTCTCATGGTAAACAGTAATATTGCACAGGTAATGAGAAATGCAGTAACTGAAGGAAACAATATAAAGTCTGACCTGAAATGGAACAAATGAAGGCAACACGGGAGGGCAAGAAAAGAAGTATGTGATGCACGTCTAGTTCTGGTCCAGGCTAAAATCTTCTCCTCACACTGAGCATGCATACTCAGGTCGTCAGAGCGACACAATAGCAATATAATGTATATGATCAAGTAACAGTTCTAACAGTGGTAATAGATATGAATAACAGTAAATCATTGACAGCATGAATATAAATGAGCAGAGATCAATGCAGCGGAAAAATAAAGCAGTATAACAATATGTCACGAATGTCAAGACAGTATAGAATGAATGTAAATGACAGTAACCCTATCAGTCTCTAAGTCTCACTGCACAGGTCAATAAACCTATCGTCGGTCCAAGTGTGAGAGTCAACCACTCGCGAGTGTCCTCCACCCAAGGGTAGAACCCAAGGGCAAGGGACCACGGGCCCAACATGTAACGAATGTATCACAGTGTATATATCACGTACCCTGTAAATCTCCATATAACTCCCTAAATATATAAGCCGGCACGGGACTCCCGAGATTCTGTTGAATTCACACTTGAACTACCCCACACCCCGTGGTCTACATCAAACGCTAACCATAACCCTAAATACTAATCGATCCGTGACAAGTCTGCGCGAGAACTGGAGGCAGGACCTCCATCAAGCACGTCCCGACTAATACCTAAGATAAATGGCAGTGTCGGATGCCTTATCTGTGACATCCGTGCCAGCGCTTCCATAAGTGTCCCATACCACTTATAGTCACACGTACACGCATCCCACAGACGTCGACAATGCAATAGAATAAAAGGGACACTGATTGTGCACAAGTACGTATCACTTTCACTTAATCACGAATACACGAACACTGACGTACTTGCCACAATCAACACTAAAATCTAACACTGGGTAAATGCACGATGTCACTAGGCTATCACTACAATGATATAGGTATGATATGATGCATGAACAGTATAAGAAGCACAACTAAGGTATCATAAAAACAGCAGTCTATCACTTGCACGATTTATCATGAAACATATATATATAATTCAGCGAAATGATAAACAGATAGTATTTAATATGTTCAGCTATCTATCCTTAGAATTTTGTTTCAGGTCAAACGGGTTTCAGGATCATTAGTTATAACTGTTTCATTTTAAGCGCACGCGGCTGGAAATCCGGTTTCAGAATCAGGAATCCATTTCGCAACGCATTTTAACCCCTGTTGGGATCATAATTTAGCGACACTACAGTTGAATGATTTCTAGGGTTTTCAGTAAAGGTTTCAACGCAACAAACGGATCTTCAATCGCGTCTGTACGTTAGGAGTTATAGTCTGTTTAATATCAACATGTCAATTCTGATTCTGCTGGGACTGTTATGTGTCCCGATCTTCTAAATTACAGATTAAATATCAAACGGTAACGAAACAGGATGAAATCAATCGTGTTGTCTAGCTAACAGATTTACCTACAATAAGCAATGGAGTTCCGCAACCTACAAGTTAAGGAAATCCTATGGTATCCAGTACGGAACAGCAAGCAATGATTGGAGTAGCTCTGGACTGCAGTCCAGAGTCACACTCCAATCCGAATATCATCACAGTTTAATTACAGAAATGTCCGGGAACTAACATAGGGTTAAGGTTCGTCGTGTTGGCTTCGATTTGAGCCCTCGAACGCACCATTCTAATAGGTATATGATTTATGATGAATTTAACGGTTTTCAGGTACAGTAGAATTTCAGTTCTACGGTTAAACCTGGGGGCAGTTGTTTTAGTCGTTAACGATCAAATTATCCAACGAAAATCACACACTATGTTCACAGCCCTACGGGCCAACCTACACCATTGAGTTCCGTCAAATTTGATAATGTTTTCCTAAGGTAACAAGCATCGAACGGTACGGCACATAATAGTTTTAAACTTGTAACATTATAATTCATGTATTTAACGACTGTAACCTAGATAAATAGCATGTAAGCAAGTAGAATACTTGCTTGGACACGAAGAATTGATAGCACGGCAGCGAAGACAGTAGTGACACGTCCCGGCACGGAGTGGCAAACGTGCGACGAGCCTCGTCAAAGCTTGGGTTTGGCTCGAGTCTGAGGATGGTTGTTGCGTGTTCAGGTGGTGTTGGGGCTGGAGATTGCTGATGCTGTCGAGGCCGACTGGACCTATACGGTTTCGATTCAAACAGAAGCACTTGATATTGCTGGATTAATTGGAACTGATGGCTGAGTCTTTGACTTCTTAGAGAGTGGTTTCATAAAAATTCTTCTCAGATAATCATTCTGACTTGTAGCAACAGTATAAGTTTTCTCCTCAAATCGTATGGCAATAATCCTCACATCATTTAAGTCCTTAGAAGCTAACGCTGGTACATGGTTCTTTAAAGTCTCCATTCTTAATATAAAAAAAAAGTGTCAAGCTTATTTGAGTTATGAGAGTAGCATACGAATCTCCCTTTCCACCTCTCTTCCTCTCTGCGAGTTGCATGTGGGTGCACCTCATCGTAGAAATTTAGGGGCACCCCTTCAATCTCATCACCCTCAGTTCCCAGCTCCTCCTTGTTTTTTTTTTCTTTTGCAAGGCTGAATCGGCATGAGCAGCAGCAACATCAACAGCAGCTTGGAGGTGAGTCGGCAGAGTTGTTGGCGGCCATAGAGGAGAGGCGGCGGCCGAGGAGGCGAGGCGGCGGGGGATCGATCGCAAGATAGGGTTTCGACGGGGCTCGACCACGGAGGCGAGGCGGATGGGGCTCGACCACGGAGGCACGGCAACAGGGGAGGCAAGGCAGCGGGGGCTCAACTGCGGAGGCACGGAGGCGGGGGCTCGAGCTGGGGAAACTCGGGAACGGGGTAAAGGAGAAAAGAGCGGGAGAAGTTGCGAAATGAGGGTTGAGGGAAAGGAGGAGTTGTTGGTCGGTGGTGACGGGAGGTGGCAGGGGTTGAGCTCGGGAGTAGGGGCTCGAGTTGATGGGTGCAGGAGTCGTCGGTCAGTGGGAGAGAGGAGGAAAGAATGCGAGGGAGACGGGAGTTTGAGTTGAGGAGGGTTGAGGAAGAAGGAGGCGGCTGGATATGGGTGCCGGCAAAGGCGGTCGGTGACGATGTGGTTTGGGGGGTGCATCTAGAAGAGAGGAAGAAGAGAACGAGAGAGGGAGCGAGCGAGGAAGTGGGAGCAGTGGTTAGAGGAGAGAGGGTCGTAGGGGAAAACGCACGCGTCGTGGGTAACGCTCGCGCGAGCGAGGGCGACGGCGGAGGCGAGAGACGCGGTCGCGAAGAGGAGAGAGCCGTTAGAGTTTTAAATGGGAGATGAACAGTGATGTAGTCGGGTCGGGTGAGGAGGAAGCGGGCGCGGGCGTGGAGAGGGCGCGGGCTTGGTGGGCCGGGCCAGCAAAATAGAACAAAGAATATGGAAATTGGAAAGGGCCGGGCCGAGAAACGAAATGTGGGGATTTATGAAATAGCTGAGGAAAAACTTGCTGGGCTCGGGATCTGTGAGGGAAAAGAAAATAGGAAGTGGGCCGGAGAAGAATGGGCCAAGGTTTATTAGGGAATAAAAAGGAAATCATTTAATTTTTGAGCGGGCTGGGCAACGGGCCGAATAAATTAAAAAGGAATTTGAGAGGAATTTTGGTAAAGGAAATTGGGCTGGAAAAATAATTATAGTTTGGGTTTGGGTTGAAGCGGCTGCGGGGAAAATTAAATGGAAAAGATTTTGTTTTGTGTTCTAAATTCCATAACAGGAAAATGGCTGAGACAGAGGAAAGAAAGATAGAATCTGGGTTTAATAGGATTTTGAAAATAAATAAATAATTATAACTAAATCTTATAGGTAAAAGAAATACGGATTTAGACGTATCAGAAAAACTGGGTATTACACTATCAGATTGATTGATTCCAGCTAGAGAAGACTTCACGCAGGTAGGTTGAGAGTCGATAGAAAACGAACGAATGTCAGAAACCCATTTTTCCAAGTTTAAGGTATTTGGAAAAACATGCAAGTAATTCTGTGGACCCTCTAGAAGAATGAAACCCCAACTCGACGCAATGAACATAGAAATGCTTTTGAACCTTATGGTTTGCAGCAGTTCCCCGGTGCCATTAATGAGGCTTGGGTTTGCCCTTCTACGGTTGGTCCATAGGTACCTTGACATGTACTGGATATTATTAAACTGTGCTCGAGTGTTAGGTCTCGGGGAATTATAGGACTTTGATGAATCGATCGAAAAGTTCGACGTCGTCCGGATTTCTTATGATGGAATACTATACTAGAAGACTTGGACCCAGGATCAGTCATATTACGCACACCTAGTAGGCCAGAGTTCGGCATCATTGACGAGATATGTTATGAGCGACCATAATAGTTGGCCAGAGATCTTTAGAGGATGTGCTAGAGAGGAACTGTTTCCGTCATCGTTCCGCATTAGGCCGTTGAGCCGAGGAGCTATGTAACTAGCAATTCGCAGTGAGAGACGAGAGCCTAAGGGCACCAGGCGCCAGACCAAGAACAGGAGGCAAGGAGATATCTTGCTCTGCTAGCTTTGGATGCACCGACACCTTCTCGACTTTGAAAGAAGGACATATCGACGACAGCGTTTATGATTTGCGATTTGGTGATTCCAATATCACGTATCTGTTATTTTGGATTTCGGCATTTTGGGCGATTTATTTGCATGATTGAGATTTTGTGCACCCCAGTTGCACTCGACTTCGATTTGATGTCATTCGAGATGTTTGATTTTGATTTCATGCCTATGGTATGTATGCGATTTGAGTTGTGCCTTCCGTGTAGTTTCCATACACTTTTAGTATTTTGATTCGATTTTGTGCACGTTGATGCACATGGTTATGAGATTATATACCACGGTATACCTGATTTGGATTGAGGTTTGTTGTATACCGTCGATTTCGATTGTGATATTTGATATTGTTTTCGTGCACCTTATGCACTTGAGTTGGATTCTTGCGCATACTTGGCGCGCATGATGCGATTTTGGTGTACACCAGATGTACTAAATTGAGATTCTTCGTGCATATCAGATGCACCTGATATTGCAGTCTGGCACACTCGTTGCCCTTGATAGGTGTTTTCGTGTATATCCGTTGCACTTAGATTTTTTCTCCGTGCATATGTATGGCACATTCATTGTTTCGATTTCCGTGCGCACCAGACGCACGTGGCATTCTGATATACATTTTGGGATTGATTTACTTTCAGCAGTATTGTAACGTTTTAGAAATCGTTATGAATGTTTCCGTTTTTGGGTGAAATTGTCGGTATTTTCTGTTTTAAACCGACTGTGATCAAACGGCCATATAGACTTACCAGCACCTAGTTTGGCTAAAATAAAGCTAGCGCGCAAGCTTTGGGGGTATATAGGACGTTTTGGTCCAATTTGAATTTTTCCCAATTATAATATTATTTTAATGCGGTATTCACATTTTAGGAAACTTCTCCTTGTATCTTTTCTTTCTATTATGCTTGAGTTAACCAAAACCCACATAATATCTAGATATTTGTTTGGGTTTAAGGATTTAATTTAAAAGAAAAGAAAAGAAATAGGAGAGGTGCATGCATGTGTGCAAGTGTGTGTGTGAATGCATTAATGAGCATTTATCATAAGAAATTGCTAGGAAACTCTCCCCACTTCCTCCTTGGCCGAGCCCTCCCTCCCTCTTCTGCCCTTAGCCATTTCTCTCTCCATTTACTTCAATTCTAGCACAATAAATCTCCAAAATTCCATATTAAATCATAAAAAATACCCTAAGTCTTGATTTGAGCATCTTGGAGCTAGGAAAGCTTGGTTCTTGTGTTCTTGAGGATAGGTAATGATCCTTATCTGTTCTTTATTTAGTTTTTGTGCTTTGTGTCTAGTTATTTTTTTAGTTTAGATAAGGTATGGTTAGTTTTGTGCAATATATCGTATTTTAGTATTGATATGTGACATATGTGACCTGCTGTGACCCTGAGATTTTACCAGAAAACCAAACAATGTAGTTTTGTAGTACTTGTGAACCTGAGACACCACATGAGACTCGAGGACCACCTCACCGGCCTCGACCGGAGACCCCTTTGGAAATTCCGGCGACGTCGGCTACTTAGGGAGTGTTGGGGTTTGGGTTTTTGTGGGTAGTTGTCTGCTGTGGTTTGGGTGTGTTTGGTCTTGTTTAGTTGTTGAGTTTTCTCTGTATATAAGTTGTAGTGTTTTGTGTTCGCGCGATACGTTTTACGACATGGATCGTGCACTTTGGGGTTTTTTTCTCTCAGGTTGTTTTCGTCGTGTCGCTACGCACGTTGGCCACAATACGAACACTTAAGAGGATGTTTTGTGTTGTTGTGTCGGTTAAATGTAGTATGTGCGTGTTTTAGGGTTATTATTAATATACACTTGTTTTTATTGTCTTACTGTTGTAGGTTCGCAGGCAGAGACTACGGACACTGCTGCAAAGGGAAAACCGGTGGTTGGCTATATTTAGCCAGGAGTGTTGGTGAGTAGATTTAACATCTACAGGGGAATCGCCCGCATGGCGTTATGCGTCTGGGCTAGAAATGATTAGACTTTTCGCATATTCTATGTCATGTTTAGAATTGCGCATTCACCTTACTGCTTAGCTATTACTGCTTAGCTATTGTTGTGCTTGGACTAGTATCCTTAGGACACTGCACATATTATTGACGGTTTATATTGCACGAGCACTGATTGTATGCCACACACACCGTCAATAATTGCCATGTCACGCACAACCCACATATAGAAATGATATTGTCTGGTGTTCATATCAGATTTTTGCATTTTTATACCGCCCAATTTTTATCACATTGCATATCGGTAGGTACTCTTGAGCCGTGTTTGCTAGTCAAATGCAGGATACAGGTTCTCGGCTCTAAACGGTGAAATCCATGGAAAAACACGACAAAATCCGGGTTCCTGCCAACTACAGATAAAACACGGGTCTCCGCTCTTTATCCGTCTGTTGCCACACACCAGTTAGGAGACAAAATGGCAAATCGATTGTCACCTTCATGCACAAGGCTCAATGGCAACACCAAAACCAAGAAATCTACGCGGTGCTCAAGAAAATCAGAACAAAAGATCCACCTTTTGATCAAAAGAAACTCTGGAAAAATCGTGAAGACAATTTGAGAAAAAACATATACCAGAATGAAGTACACAGCAAACCAGGGAAGTACCAAAAAGCCCATGCCCCAACTCCATAATAGTGCGGCGGATCCGCGGCATAAGGAGGCTTAGGCCGCGGATCCGCGGCCGTACTGGCGGCTCATCTGATGGGATTTCAGGGGTATTTTGGTCTTTTGATAGGGAGGCAGATGGTTGCCCTAGATTTCCAGTTTCCTGCCTATAAATAGTCCAGATCTTGCCAATGCAAAGGGTCCATAATCTTGTATTTTTTTCTCTAGGTTTTAGAATACATGTTCTTCTTCCTCTTCTCATCTCTTCTCCATTAAAACTTGTAGTGAGCTTTTGAGTGAAGAATGATGAATAAAGAAGAACCGTTTATTATCATGCTTGTCTTATTCTCTTGTTAATTGTTGTAATTTTCATTTGTTAACTAGTTGTTGTTATTTCTTGTTGTTTCTTTCTTCTCTCTTTTTCTTTATCCTTAACACAACCATGATGCTTACGCTTGATCCTTGCCAAGGTGATGTCGCAAATAGTTAGTTGTTATCTTCTAATCTCTTTCTTTCTATCTTCCTCTTTTGTTTTGTTTTATTTTTCTGTATCATGATGTGTGAGTAGTTTCATACTTGTTAGGGTAGGATAAGGGAAGTTTGAGAGAAGGAAATCTCTCTCACTCTTTCCTTGCCCAACAGCTTAATTCGACTCCCGTTAATTGAACCACAATCCGCTCCTTACGGCACCCTATCCTACATGATAGCGGTGATTCCGTAGTGAGACCGGTTGTGGTTGAATTAACCGGAGGTTATGGCTAAGAGCCAAGAACGGACGGACAAGCACCAAAAGGAAGAATTTATGCGTTGGAAAGCCTAGCTTATACTCGCAAGTTCCTTCCTAGTCGTGCTAATCCCCGTTGTTGCCGATTACTGTAACACCGATATTAAGAGGGGTAACGAAAGATGTGGGAGACTCCTAACTCAAACTAACCTAATCCTAACCCTAACAAGCTCTCTTTACATATCATTTTACCGCTCAATTAATCACAACAAAATCTGAAAAACTGGACTTAACTCGTTAAAGCACATAGAAAAAGATTCTCATCTCCCTGCGGACGACCCGTACTCAACCGGCTAGCTACAAGCGAAACCGTCTTGATTGCGGTATTTAACTAAAACTTGAACACGCAGAATATCTAACAATCAAATGGCGCCGTTGCCGGGGAGACGGTATTTTATTTCTTTGTGTAATTTCGGGTTAACTTGTGAATATAAAAACGACCGAAAAACAACAAAAAAAATATACTTTGTAAAAAAATCATCTTGTTATTTTTGATTAGTTTTTGTGCAAGTGTGCAGGAAAATACGAAGTGCGAGTTCAGTGGCCAAGACGTAGAATATACGAAATTCAAGTTCAGTGCCAAAGACGTGGGAAGATAGACCCACATCTCGCGGCTACACCGCGACGGATCGAAACGAAGCAAACGGTCTACTGTAAAAATCTGGAGCTGTTCCAGTGAGCAAATCAAGATTCAAAACATCCAGACAAGCAGAAGACTCCCAGACCAGCACACAGGAAAAAATTGGACGCCCAACCTCTCTGTTCCGCCGCGGAACTGCGGCCTAAGCAGGTGTTTGGCCGCGGAACCGCGGCCACTTGGTGGCCTCAGGCTGCCAAATTTTCTGGGTAAGTCTTTCTTCTTCTCCCCACTCCTCTGGACTCCAATAAACTGTGTTTTCTGCAGCATTCTTTGCGCAAACTCTCTTCCCCCTTCCAATAAACTGTTCTTGTGCAGGATTCTTTGCGCCGCGCTAAAAATAAAAATTGTTTGCAGTTGATTTGTTACCGCTTTGCATTCTTTAATACGGATTTAAGGGGCTTGAAACCAATCCAGATTGGGTGGGGATTTCATCACCCTTCCCAGGACCCCAAAAATCACAAAAGCATATGCATTGTCCATTGTAAATTAAAAAATACTAGACTTCAGCCCTAAGGACTTCGCGCTCATTAGGAGAAGTTAAACCGTGTTTAGAACCTCGCTTAACGGTATATTGTTTACGGGGTGTCTAGGAAAGTGTTAACGGCGCAACCGCCAAAAGAGAAAGGGTTATTTAATTAAGGAACTTCGCGAAAGCGTTGGAAAACCTCCCCTTATCTCTGCACTTACCTGGCCTCGTGATCAGTGTATCTTAAGCCCGTTTCTCGACACTGTTTAACTTCGACAATCAAGTTCTGGAGCAGGTCTAGCAGACCTAGGTGACCCTAGATCTAGGTGTGATTGTGCATATCTTGTTTGTGATTGCTTAAGCCGTATATCCGTACATATTTCTCTAAATCTCTTTCTAAAAATAAAAAAAAAACAAAAAGAAAAAATCAAAAACTTTTATAAAAACTTGCCTTTTGTCGCCAAATCCATTTTTTCACCCACCACCCATCACCTTTCTCCATTGACGTTTTCTTACCCTCACCTTCTCCGCTTTGACTATACTAAACTCGTTTAGTGTATGTCCTCTTGGACTCGGGACACTAGCGCCCGTCTAGTCCGCGTTACGTTAGTCGCTACCGACTGCGCGATCGACTCCGAAGTCGAAACTCCGTCCACTCCTCTTTCACCCCTTCCTTTGCCGGCCAACTCCGACGTTGACCGGAATTCTGTTCATACATCTTCACCTTCACCTTCACCAACCTCTTCTTCCGCGATGTCAGGATTTAATCCGAACATCTCTTTGACTACCCCTGGATTGGCTCTACCTCCTACGGAGACCAATATCCCACCACCACCGCCTGTTGTAGCGCCGCAGCGAATCGCGCTCCAGGACCGTTTCTATCCCACCCGTTCTGCACTTCCCACCTGCCTTTCTCTTCCACCGGCCAATGGGGACAACTTTGAAATTAAGCCCCACTTCATCAACATGCTTCCAGGATTTCTTGGGCTTGAATCTGAAGATGCCTATATCTTCATCAACAAATTTCAAAACGTCTGTGCCATGATGAAAACTACCCAACTGTCGGACGATGCTATACGTCTACGGGTCATTCCGTTCACTTTATGCGATCTTGCTGAAAAATGGCTGTATTGCACCGCTTCCCACTCCATAACCAGTTGGGACGAGTTTGTTAAAGCGTTTCTCAAAAAGTTCTATCCGAATCATAAAACCGCAAGGATTCGAAATGAAATCAACCAATTCTCTCAGCTTCCTTCTGAACCCTTCTGGAAGTGCTTTGACCGGTACAAAGACCTTCTTGTTCAGTGTCCTCACCACGGTATAGAAAAATGGCAACTTTGCCAAACCTTATACGAGGGCCTGAACCCAGCAACGAAGCAGTTGTTGGAAACCATCTGTCAGGGCCACTTCCTATCGAAATCTGACGAGGAAGCGTGGCAGTTTTTTGACGACCTTGCGGAGCAAACGCTACAATGGGAGAGCACCAGACTGACTTCTTCCTCTTCTACCTCTACTTCTACCGGTCAGTCTAGGGTAGGAATTCACCAACTTGATGTCTCTATTGCGATGAAAGCTGAAATGGCTGCAATAACGAGAAAGCTTGAAGCGATAGAGAGCAAATTTTCTTCTCCTGCTCCTGCCCCTGTTCTCCCCCTTCGTACCATTTGCGCTTGTTGTTCCGATCCTTCCCACTTGACCGAAGAGTGTCCTTACAATCCACCCTCGCAAGGATAGGATCAGGTTAATGCTGCATTTCAGCAAAGACCGAGGAATGATCCATACTCTTCCACCTACAATCTCGGTTGGAGGAACCACCCCAATTTCGCCTGGAATCAGAATCAATTCCAGGGCAACAATTTCCAAAGGGCCCCTCCGCCGCAATAACAAGCGCAACAACAAACTCAGTTTCAGCAGCCCTTCCAACCCCAGCCTTTCCAAAATCAGACGAACAATTTTGCACCCAACAATTCTTTTCCACCAAACAACTTTGTTCCGTCAAACAACGATAAGGTTTCCTCGCTCGAACGAAGTCTGGAGGCGTTCGTTAAACAATCGACCCAATCCACTGCCAACATCCAGTCTTCCATTCAGTCCTTAGTGCAACACACTGCCGCACATGGGCAAAGCATCAAGACTATCGAGGCCCAGATTGCACAGCTGAACGCGGCCTTAAGCGAGCGAGAGAAGGGGAAGCTCCCGTCCCAGCCACTTCCAAATCTTGGTCACCCACATAATGCACATGTTGCTCTTGAACAACAGAACCATAATGTGAGTGCCGTGACCATACTGAGATCGGGAAGGATGCTGCAAAACAACATTGGCAAACGAATCAACGATGACACCACGGCCGCTTCTTCTTCTTCTTCTTCTTCTTCGTCTTCTGAGCCTATTCTCCGTTCTTCACAAGGCTCCCCTTCCTCTTCTTCTGCTCTGAATGGACCCACTTCTCACTCCACGAAAACACCTGTTCTGGGATCCGTTCCAACTCCACAATCTCCTCCTCCAGCATTAGACTCAACCAATTTTCAAAATGTTCCATTTCCAAACCGGTTGAGGTCTAATAAACAAAATCCTCAAATGGAGAAGATTCTGGAGTTATTTAAGCAGGTTAACATTAACATTCCTCTTTTAGATGCTGTCCAACAAGTCCCGTCCTACGCGAAAATCTTAAAAGACTTGTGCACGAAAAAGAGGAAGTCTCAGGTACCCAAGAAAGTTTTCTTGGCTAGTGCTGTGAGTGATGCCCTTACCCAATCTTTACCACAAAAACGGAAGGACCCTGGCTGTCCTACGATTTCAATTACCATTGGGGATAAGAACATCAACCGCGCACTATTAGATCTTGGTGCCAGTGTTAACCTGCTTCCGTATTCAGTATACGAGCAATTAGGCGTCGGAGAGCTGAAATCCACGCACTGCACTCTCCAAATGGCCGACCGATCGATCACCCATCCTTGGGGTGAGCTAGAGGATGTGTTAATAAAAGTCGGGGACTTCATATTCCCCATTGACTTCATTGTATTAGACACACATCCTGTAGCTAACCCCCGGAATCAAATTCCGGTGATACTCGGTCGCCCATTTCTTGCAACCTCAAATGCTGTGATCAATTGTCGCAATGGTTCGATGAACCTCTCTTTTGGAAACATGACGATTGAACTCAACATTTTTAGGTTGGGGAATCGGCCCGCCGAACCTAATGCTCATATACTGGACGTCTGCTCGATCCAGGAGATCACCCCAGAAGAGTGTGAATTCGAGGAGTTTCTGTTTGATCACGATAATCTTGACGCCACTAGTGCGTTTCTCTTCGAACCCGCTGCTGTTTCTGCGCCCGACAACGACTACGAGTGTTTCACGTTCTCGAACGATCTTAGCCGCGCACAACCCGAGTTTGAATCCTTTGACTTTCCGGATGAGTTACCTGAACCATCCGACTCGGTCGCCTACACTCGTTTCGAACCTTTGCTGGAGTCCTTTGAGTTCGAGACCTTTGCACCAATCTTGCCTTCAATCGTTTCACCTCCAACGCTCGAACTCAAGCCTTTGCCGTCTCACCTTAAGTACGCTTACTTAGGTGAGAACGATACCCTCCCTGTCATCATTTCAGCTTCTCTAGCTCCAGAGCAAGAGAAAGCCCTTCTCGCGGTCTTGCACAGCAACAGGCAAGCTTTTGGCTGGTCCATGGCGGACATCAAGGGGATTAGTCCCCTGATCGTTGAGCATCACATTCATCTGATGGATGATGCCAAACCAGCCCGGGATCCACAAAGACGTCTCAATCCAGTCATGAAAGAGGCTGTGAAGAAGGAGATCGTAAAATGTCTAGATAGTGGTATCATTTACCCTATCTCTGATAGCCAGTGGGTTAGCCCATCCACGTTGTCCCCAAGAAGTCGGGCATCACGGTCATAACCAACGAGGCGAACGAGTTAATCCCTACTCGCACCCAAACTGGGTGGCGAGTATGCATCGATTACAGAAAACTCAATGCCGCAACGCTGAAAGACCACTTTCCGCTACCTTTCATTGACCAAATGCTTGAACGATTGGCCGGACACGAGTACTACTGCTTTCTTGATGGCTACTCTGGCTATAATCAAATTCCCATCGCCGAAAAAGATCAGGACAAGACCACATTCACTTGTCCTTTCGGCACGTTTGCATATCGTCGCATGCCCTTTGGGTTATGCAATGCGCCCACTACCTTTCAGCGGTGTATGATGGGAATTTTCTCAGACATGGTGGAAAAATTTATGGAGATTTTCATGGATGACTTCTCCATCTTCGGCGATTCCTTCAACGAGTGTTTGCTGTATCTTGACGCTGTCCTTACCCGATGTAAGGACAAGAATCTCACTTTGAACTGGGAGAAATGCCACTTCATGGTGCGCGAAGGTATTGTCTTAGGACATATCATCTCGCAAAATGGCATAGAGGTTGACAAAGCAAAGATTGAGGTCATTTCCAATCTTCCTCCTCCCCGATGCGTCAGAGATATCCGAGCCTTCCTTGGCCATGCCGGTTTCTATAGACGGTTCATCAAGGACTTTAGCAAGATTGCTAGGCCCTTAACTCTTTTGCTGGCCAAGGACACGCCATTCGACTTCAACTCGAGCTGTGTGACTGCCTTTGAGTCGCTAAAACGCTCACTCACTTCTGCCCCCGTTCTTTCTTCACCTGACTGGACGCACCCATTCGAGATTATGTGCGATGCATCCGACTTTGCCATTGGTGCTGTCCTTGGACAACACATCAACAAGATGCCGCACGTAATCTATTATGCGAGCCGAACCCTGAACGACGCCCAACTCAATTATACAACAACTGAGAAGGAATTCTTGGCTGTTGTATTTGCCTTAGAAAAGTTCAGGCCCTACCTCATCGGCTCTCCAGTCATTGTCTACACAGACCATTCTGCTCTGTGCCATCTTTTTGCGAAGAAAGATGCAAAATCTCGGTTAATCCGTTGGATCCTCTTGCTTCAAGAGTTTGACCTTGTCATTAAGGACAAACGAGGATGTGAAAACGTAGTTGCCGACCATCTCTTACAACTTCCTTCCTCGCCTTCGCTTCCAATTCCGATCAACGACGTTTTCCCGGATGAACAGCTCTTGACAGTATCTTGCGAACCCTGGTTCGCAGATATTGTGAACTATTTGGCCACGGGATTACTACCAACTGAATGGTCAAGTCAGGACAGACTTCGCTTCTTATCCCAAGTAAAACACTTTTACTGGGACGAACCCTATCTGTTCAAGTACTGTCCCGACCAGATTATTCGTCGGTGTGTCCCTGACGAGGAATTCAAGAGTGTGCTGTCATTTTGCCACGATCAAGCGTGTGGCGGGCATTTTGGCCCCAGAAAGACAGCTGAGAAGATCTTGCAAAGTGGTTTCTACAGGCCACAACTCTTCAAAGACGCTCATGACTATTGCAAGACTTGCTCCCGGTGCCAACACATGGGCCGGATATCCCGGAGGAACGAGATGCCGCTCCAACCGATCTTGGTTGTGGAGATTTTCGATGTTTGGGGGATAGATTTCATGGGGCCGTTTCCCAGCTCTTTCGGGAACTTGTACATCCTTCTCGCTGTTGATTACGTCTCTAAATGGGTCGAGGCTGTGCCCAGCCGGACTAACGACAACAAGGTTGTCGTTAGGTTTCTTAAAGAAAATATTTTCTCCCGTTTTGGGCACCCCCGAGCGATCATTAGCGACAATGGAAGTCATTTCTGCAACAAGACTTTCGAGGCCTTGATGCGGAAATACTCCATTAATCATAAGCTCTCTACGCCCTACCATCCCCAAACCTGCGGGCAGGCCGAAGTTTCAAATCGGCAAATCAAGCAGATACCGGAGAAGACGGTTTCCAAGAACCGTAAGGATTGGTCGCTGAAACTCACTGATGCCCTTTGGGCATTTCGAACCGCTTATAAGACCGACCTTGGCATGTCTCCCTATCGGCTTGTGTACGGAAAAGCCTGCCACCTACCTGTCGAAATAGAGCATCGCGCATTTTGGGCGATAAAGGAGCTGAATCTGTCTCTCGAGGATGCGGGCAGCCATCGGAAGCTGCAGTTGAACGAATTAAGCGAGCTTAGGGATGAGGCTTACGATAACGCGGTTGTTGTTAAGAATCGAACGAAGGTGTTTCACGATAAACACCTTTTGCGCAAAACCTTCGTACCTGGTCAGCAGGTACTGCTTTACGACACCCGACTTCACTTCCATCCTGGAAAGCTCAGATCTCGCTGGAAAGGGCCGTATTTTGTGCGGAATGTATATCCGCAGGGCGCTGTGGATTTGGAAAATCCAAAGGACGGTTCACTTTTCAAAGTAAACGGACACCGTTGCAAACCGTACCTTAGCGCCGAACCAACAGAGGATCTCCTGTTCTTACAGGAGCCGGTTTACCCTACCTGATCTTCCTCTGCCTACCTCCAAACTTCGGTTATCCAGCCAAGAACAGTGGACACTGTTCCAAATAAGTTTGGGGGTATGTATAAACCATTTTGTATATATTTGTGTATATTCTTTTTCTTTTTCTTTTTCTTTAAAAACAAAAACAAAAAAAATTGTGTATCGCTAACCGACAATTTTGACCCTTCAAATGATCTCTTCATGCAATGACAGTGAGGACACTGTCCAGTTTAAGTTTGGGGGTACGCTCGGTACGCATTTCTTACCTTCGCATTCATATGTATATTTTGCATCTGCATATTAAAATCCATAAAATCCATAAAAATCTGAAAATTTTCTAAAAACATAAAAACTTTTCTGTCAAGTTAGCTAGTGGGAGAACTCTGATTCAACATTTCGACGGTTTTGTTTGATAAAATAAGAATAACTAAATCTTATGTTTAGATTTTGAAAACCTGAAAGATAACTCTCCTTTGAAGTTAACTATAGCTGATATACGTCTTTACATCACACTACACGTGTCGTGAGTTTTTGGAAATTATATGACAAGTCTTTTATGTTTAAAAACTTTTAGACAGATAAATGATTTTCTGAGGATCAAATAGGTTTGTTCTGAAATAAGTAATGTCAAGAATAGTTTATGAAGTAAAGCGAATATGAAGGAATGTTATTGATGCCGTAATTGGAACTAAGTCTGAAAAATAACCCATCTGAAACTTGATTGGAATGATTACACACCGAACCCACTAAACACGTCTTTTATCCAAAAAAATAATTGAACTGCCGGTTATATCTCCGTTCGTATTAAATCATCTGATTTTCACGCCAAACTGTCTTTTGTTTTTGGACCTAGGTAACTTGAGTAATTAAGTCCGCTGGGGTGTTTCTACACCTAATGCCCTAGAATCAACTGGTTTGGGTGCATTGGCCCAAAGCTCGCTAAGAAGCCTAGAAAGTCCAGATTAAAACAAAGTCAAGCAAGTGTTCTCTCCGAGTTAAAATTCCTAACGGTTCTTTGTGTGAGAATAATCTTGATAAAAGACAGGCTTTTATAAAAAAATTTAACGGAGATATGAAGGTTTTATTCTATGATAAAGACTATTGCACGTTTACAGAGGTGTGTATGAAATGAAAACAAGAAAAAGGTGGAGTGAAAAATACGACTTAGTTTCCTGTTAAGGAAGATAGAAATTCTGAAGTTGAAACCTTACTGGAAAACGAAACTTGAAAAATGCTTAACTCTTTATAAAACTTATGTGATCCTTTTAAAATTGTTATCTGGGCTTTATTGTGTGACATGATGACTTTAATCGATCCTTCTGGAACTTAACGACACTATTTGCACTGCACGTAAAGACATATAAAATCTGTAGTTAAATAAGAAGTGAGGTGTGAAAAATAAAGGATAGTCTAGACTTAGGATTATAGAATTGTTATTTTCTGAAACAAAACTTTAGGGTTTGAATCTTAGTTATTTTACAAAACTAGCTTGACCGGATTTTGTGGGTAGTATCCGCTGAAAACCCTCAGGAGACAACACTCCTCCGACTAGGGACACCTAGAGGTTTAACGGCTTGTTGCACATGCTCAGTGCAATCGCGTTCCCTGCGAAAGTGAGGTTAGGAAATTTTTGTGAATAAATTGGCTTTGTTCGGGACAAGCAAATGATAAGTTTGGGGGTATTTGTTCATATCAGATTTTTGCATTTTTATACCGCCCAATTTTTATCACATTGCATATCGGTAGGTACTCTTGAGCCGTGTTTGCTAGTCAATTGCAGGATACAGGTTCTCGGCTCTAAACGGTGAAATCCATGGAAAAACACGACAAAATCCGGGTTCCTGCCTACCATAGATAAAACACGGGTCTCCGCTCTTTATCCGTCTGTTGCCACACACCAGTTAGGAGACAAAATGGCAAATCGATTTTCACCTTCATGCACAAGGCTCAATGGCAACACCAAAACCTAGAAATCTACGCGGTTCTCAAGAAAATCATGACAAAAGATCCACCTTTTGATCAAAAGAAATTCTGGAAAAATCGTGAAGACAATTTGAGAAAAAACATATACCAGAATGAAGTACACAGCAAACCAGGGAAGTACCAAAAAGCCCATGCCCCAACTCAACAATAGTGCGGCGGATCCGCGGCATAAGGAGGCTTAGGCTGCGGATCCGCGGCCGTACTGGCGGCTCATCTGATGGGATTTCAGGGGTATTTTGGTCTTTTGATAGGGAGGCAGATGGTTGCCCTAGATTTCTAGTTTCCTGCCTATAAATAGTCCAGATCTTGCCAATGCAAAGGGTCCATAATCTTGTATTTTTTTCTATAGGTTTTAGAATACATGTTCTTCTTCCTCTTCTCATCTCTTCTCCATTAAAACTTGTAGTGAGCTTTTGAGTGAAGAATGATGAATAAAGAAGAACCGTTTATTATCATGCTTGTCTTATTCTCTTGTTAATTGTTATAATTTTCATTTGTTAACTAGTTGTTGTTATTTCTTATTGTTTCTTTCTTCTCTCTTTTTCTTTATCCTTAACACAACCATGATGCTTACGCTTGATCCTTGCCAAGGTGAGGTCGCAAATAGCTAGTTGTTATCTTCTAATCTCTTTCTTTCTATCTTCCTCTTTTGTTTTGTTTTATTTTTCCGTATCATGATGTGTGAGTAGTTTCATACTTGTTAGGGTAGGATAAGGGAAGTTTGAGAGAAAGAAATCTCTCTCACTCTTTCCTTGCCCAACAGCTTAATTCGACTCCCGTTAATTGAACCACAATCCGCTCCTTACGGCACCCTATCCTACATGATAGCGGTGATTCCGTAGTGAGACCGGTTGTGGTTGAACTAACCGGAGGTTATGGCTAAGAGCCAAGAACGGACGGACAAGCACCAAAAGGAAGAACTTATGCATTGGAAAGCCTAGCTTATACTCGCAAGTTCCTTCCTAGTCGTCCTAATCCTAACCCTAACAAGCTCTCTTTACATATCATTTTACCGCTCAATTAATCACAACAAAATCTGAAAAACTGGACTTAACTCGTTAAAGCACATAGAAAAAGATTCCTATCTCCCTGCGGACGACCCATACTCAACCGGCTAGCAACAAGCGAAACCGTCTTGATTGCGGTATTTAATTAAAACTTGAACACGCAGAATATCTAACAATCAAATGGCGCCGTTGCCGGGGAGACGGTAGTTTATTTCTTTTTGTAATTTCGGGTTAACCTGTGAATATAAAAACGACCGAAAAACAACAAAAAAAAATATACTTTGTAAAAAAATCATCTTGTTATTTTTGATTAGTTTTTGTGCAAGTGTGCAGGAAAATACGAAGTGCGAGTTCAGTGGCCAAGACGTAGAATATACGAAATTCAAGTTCAGTGCCAAAGACGTGGGAAGATAGACCCACATCTCGCGGCTACACCGCGACGGATCGAAACGAAGCAAACGGTCTACTGTAAAAATCTGGAGCTGTTCCAGTGAGCAAATCAAGATTCAAAACATCCAGACAAGCAGAAGACTCCCAGACCAGCACACAGGAAAAAATTTGACGCCCAATCTTTCTGTTCCACCGCGGAACCGCGGCCTAAGCAGGTGTTTGGCCGCAGAACCGCGGCCACTTGGTGGCCTCAGGCTGCCAAATTTTCTGGGTAAGTCTTTCTTCTTCTCCCCACTCCTCTGGACTCCAATAAACTGTGTTTTCTGCAGCATTCTTTGCGCAAACTCTCTTCCCCCTTCCAATAAACTGTTCTTGTGCAGGATTCTTTGCGCCGCGCTAAAAATAAAAATTGTTTGCAGTTGATTTGTTACCGCTTTGCATTCTTTAATACGGACTTAAGGGGCTTGAAACCAATCCAGATTGGGTGGGGATTTCATCACCCTTCCCAGGACCCCAAAAATCACAAAAGCATATGCATTGTCCATTGTAAATTAAAAAATACTAGACTTCAGCCCTAAGGACTTCGCGCTCATTAGGAGAAGTTAAACCGTGTTTAGAACCTCGCTTAACGGTATATTGTTTACGGGGTGTCTACGAAAGTGTTAACGGCGCAACCGCCAAAAGAGAAAGGGTTATTTAATTAAGGAACTTCGCGAAAGCGTTGGAAAACCTCCCCTTATCTCTGCACTTACCTGGCCTCGTGATCAGTGTATCTTAAGCCCGTTTCTCGACACTGTTTAACTTCGACAATCAAGTTCTGGAGCAGGTCTAGCAGATCTAGGTGACCCTAGATCTAGGTGTGATTGTGCATATCTTGTTTGTGATTGCTTAAGCCGTATATCCGTACATATTTCTGTAAATCTCTTTCTAAAAATAAAAAAAAAACGAAAAGAAAAAATTAAAAACTTTTATAAAAACTTGCCTTTTGTCGCCAAATCCATTTATTCACCCACCACCCATCACCTTTCTCCATTGACGTTTTCTTACCCTCACCTTCTCCGCTTTGACTATACTAAACTCGTTTAGTGTATGTCCGCTTGGACTCGGGACACTAGCGCCCGTCTAGTCCGCGTTACGTTAGTCGCTACCGACTGCGCGATCGACTCCGAAGTCGAAACTCCGTCCACTCCTCTTTCACCCCTTCTTTTGCCGGCCAACTCCGACGTTGACCGGAATTCTGTTCATTCATCTTCACCTTCACCTTCACCAACCTCTTCTTCTGCGATGTCAGGATTTAATCCGAACATCTCTTTGACTACCCCTGGATTGGCTCCACCTCCTACGGAGACCAATATCCCACCACCACCGCCTGTTGTAGCGCCGCAGCGAATCGCGCTCCAGGACCGTTTCTATCCCACCCGTTCTGCACTTCCCACTTGCCTTTCTCTTCCACCGGCCAATGGGGACAACTTTGAAATTAAGCCCCACTTCATCAACATGCTTCCACGATTTCATGGGCTTGAATCTGAAGATGCCTATATCTTCATCAACAAATTTCAAAACGTCTGTGCCATGATGAAAACCACCCAACTGTCGGACGATGCTATACGTCTACGGGTCATTCCATTCACTTTATGCGATCTTGCTGAAAAATGGCTGTATAGCACCGCTTCCCACTTCATAACCAGTTGGGACGAGTTTGTTAAAGCGTTTCTCAAAAAGTTCTATCCGAATCATAAAACCGCAATGATTCGAAATGAAATCAACCAATTCTCTCAGCTTCCTTCTGAACCCTTCTGGAAGTGCTTTGACCGGTACAAAGACCTTCTTGTTCAGTGTCCTCACCACGGTATAGAAAAATGGCAACTTTGCCAAACCTTATACGAGGGCCTGAACCCAGCAACGAAGCAGTTGTTGGAAACCATCTGTGAGGGCCACTTCCTATCGAAATCTGACGAGGAAGCGTGGCAGTTTTTTGACGACCTTGCGGAGCAAACGCTACAACGGGAGAGCACCAGACCGACTTCTTCTTCTTCTACCTTCACTTCTACCGGTCAGTCTAGGGTAGGAATTCACCAACTTGATGTCTCTATTGCGATGAAAGCTGAAATGGCTGCAATAACGAGAAAGCTTGAAGCGATAGAGAGCAAATTTTCTTCTCCTGCTCCTGCCCCTGTTCTCCCCCTTCGTACCATTTGCGCTTGTTATTCCGATCCTTCCCACTTGACCGAAGAGTGCTCTTACAATCCACCCTCGCAAGGACAGGATCGGGTTAATGCTGCATTTCAGCAAAGACCGAGGAATGATCCATACTCTTCCACCTACAATCCCGGTTGGAGGAACCACCCCAATTTCGCCTGGAATCAGAATCAATTCCAGGGCAGCAATTTCCAAAGGGCCCCTCCGCCGCAACAACAAGCGCAACAACAAACTCAGTTTCAGCAGCCCTTCCAACCCCAGCCTTTCCAAAATCAGACGAACAACTTTGCACCCAACAATTCTTTTCCACCAAACAACTTTGTTCCGTCAAACAACGATAAGGTTTCCTCGCTCGAACGAAGTCTGGAGGCGTTCGTTAAACAATCGACCCAATCCATTGCTAACATCCAGTCTTTCATTCAGTCCTTAGTGCAACACACTGCCGCACACGGGCAAATCATCAAGACCATCGAGGCCCAGATTGCACAGCTGAACGCGGCCTTAAGCGAGCGAGAGAAGGGGAAGCTCCCGTCCCAGCCACTCCCAAATCCCGGTCACCCACATAATGCACATGTTGCTCTTGAACAACAGAACCATAATGTGAGTGCCGTGACCACACTGAGATCGGGAAGGATGCTGCAAAACAACATTAGCAAACGAATCAACGATGACACCCCGGCCGCTGCTTCTTCTTCTTCTTCTTCTTCTTCTTCTTCTTCTTCGTCTTCTGAGCCTATTCTCCGTTCTTCACAAGGCTCCCATTCCTTTTCTTCTGCTCTGAATGGACCCACTTCTCACTCCACGAAAACACCTGTTCTGGGATCCGTTCCAACTCCACAATCTCCTCCTCCAGCATTAGACTCAACCAATTTTCAAAATGTTCCATTTCCAAACCGGTTGAGGTCTAATAAACAAAATCCTCAAATGGAGAAGATTCTGGAGTTATTTAAGCAGGTTAACATTAACATTCCTCTTTTAGATGCTGTCCAACAAGTCCCGTCCTATGCGAAAATCTTAAAAGACTTGTGCACGAAAAAGAGGAAGTCTCAGGTACCCAAGAAAGTTTTCTTGGCTAGTGCTGTGAGTGATGCCCTTACCCAATCTTTACCACAAAAACGGAAGGACCCTGGCTGTCCTACGATTTCAATTACCATTGGGGATAAGAACATCAACCGCGCACTATTAGATCTTGGTGCCAGTGTTAACCTGCTTCCGTATTCAGTATACGAGCAATTAGGCTTCGGAGAGCTGAAACCCACGCACTGCACTCTCCAAATGGCCGACCGATCGATCACCCATCCTAGGGATGAGCTAGAGGGTGTGTTAATAAAAGTCGGGGACTTCATATTCCCCATTGACTTCATTGTATTAGACACACAGCCTGTAGCTAACCCCGGGAATCAAATTCCGGTGATACTCGGTCGTCCATTTCTTGCAACCTCAAATGCTGTGATCAATTGTCGCAATGGTTCGATGAACCTCTCTTTTAGAAACATGACGATTGAACTCAACATTTTTAGGTTGGGGAATCAGCCCGCCGAACCTAATGCTCATATACTGGACGTCTGCTCGATCCAGGAGATCACCCCAGAAGAGTGTGAATTCGAGGAGTTTCTGTTTGATCACGATAATCTTGACGCCACCAGTGCGTTTCTCTTCGAACCCGCTGCTGTTTCTGCGCCCGACAACGACTACGAGTGTTTCACGTTCTCGAACGATCTTAGCCGCGCACAACCCGAGTTTGAATCCTTCGACTTTCCGGATGAGTTACCTGAACCATCCGACTCGGTCGCCTACACTCGTTTCGAACCTTTGCTGGAGTCCTTTGAGTTCGAGACCTTTGCACCAATCTTGCCTTCAATCGGTTCACCTCCAACGCTCGAACTCAAGGCTTTTCCGTCTCACCTTAAGTACGCTTACTTAGGTGAGAACGAGACCCTCCCTGTCATCATTTCGGCTTCTCTAGCTCCAGAGCAAGAGAAAGCCCTTCTCGCGGTCTTGCACAGCAACAGGCAAGATTTTGGCTGGTCCATGGCGGACATCAAGGGGATTAGTCCCCTGATCGTTGAGCATCACATTCATCTGATGGATGATGCCAAACCAGCCCGGGATCCACAAAGATGTCTCAATCCAGTCATGAAAGAGGCTGTGAAGAAGGAGATCGTAAAATGTCTAGATAGTGGTATCATTTACCCTATCTCTGATAGCCAGTGGGTTAGCCCCATCCACGTTGTCCCCAAGAAGTCGGGAATCACGGTCATAACCAACGAGGCGAACGAG
This sequence comes from Agapanthus africanus, assembly GCA_030015575.1. NCBI lineage: Eukaryota > Viridiplantae > Streptophyta > Magnoliopsida > Asparagales > Amaryllidaceae > Agapanthus > Agapanthus africanus. The sequence goes on along the minus strand of JASDDO010000019.1, from coordinate 819,459,964 downwards.
TTAATCCCTACTCGCACCCAAACTGGGTGGCGAGTATGCATCGATTACAGAAAACTCAACGCCGCAACGCGGAAAGACCACTTTCCGCTACGTTTCATTGACCAAATGCTTGAACGATTGGCCGGACACGAGTACTACTGCTTTCTTGATGGCTACTCTGGCTATAATCAAATTCCCATCGCCGAAAAAGACCAGGACAAGACCACATTCACTTGTCCTTTCGGCACGTTTGCATATCGTCGCATGCCCTTTGGGTTATGCAATGCACCCGCTACCTTTCAGCGGTGTATGATGGGAATTTTCTCAGACATGGTGGAAAAATTTCTGGAGATTTTCATGGATGACTTCTCCATCTTCGGCGATTCCTTCAACGAGTGTTTGCTGCATCTTGACGCTGTCCTTACCCGATGTAAGGACAAGAATCTCACTTTGAACTGGGAGAAATGCCACTTCATGGTGCGCGAAGGTATTGTCTTAGGACATATCATCTCGCAAAATGGCATAGAGGTTGACAAAGCAAAGATTGAGGTCATTTCCAATCTTCCTCCTCCCCGATGCGTCAGAGATATCCGAGCCTTCCTTGGCCATGCCGGTTTCTATAGACGGTTCATCAAGGACTTTAGCAAGATTGCTAGGCCCTTAACTCTTTTGCTGGCCAAGGACACGCCATTCGACTTCAACTCGAGCTGTGTGACTGCCTTTGAGTCGCTAAAACGCTCACTCACTTCTGCCCCCGTTCTTTCTTCACCTGACTGGACGCACCCATTCGAGATTATGTGCGATGCATCCGACTTTGCCATTGGTGCTGTCTTTGGACAACACATCAACAAGATGCCGCACGTAATCTATTATGCGAGCCGAACCCTGAACGACGCCCAACTCAATTATACAACAACTGAGAAGGAATTCTTGGCTGTTGTATTTGCCTTAGAAAAGTTCAGGCCCTACCTCATCGGCTCACCAGTCATTGTCTACACAGACCATTCTGCTCTGCGCCATCTTTTTGCGAAGAAAGATGCAAAATCTCGGTTAATCCGTTGGATCCTCTTGCTTCAAGAGTTTGACCTTGTCATTAAGGACAAACGAGGATGTGAAAACGTAGTTGTCGACCATCTCTCACGACTTCCTTACTCGCCTTCGCTTCCAATTCCGATCAACGACGTTTTCCCGGATGAACAGCTCTTGACAGTATCTTGCGAACCCTGGTTCGCAGATATTGTGAACTATTTGGCCACGGGATTACTACCAACTGAATGGTCAAGTCAGGACATACTTCGCTTCTTATCCCAAGTGAAACACTTTTACTGGGACGAACCCTATCTGTTTAAGTACTGTCCCGACCAGATTATTCGTCGGTGTGTCCCTGACGAGGAATTCAAGAGTGTGCTGTCATTTTGCCACGATCAAGCGTGTGGCGGGCATTTTGGCCCCAGAAAGATAGCTGAGAAGATCTTGCAAAGTGGTTTCTACTGGCCACAACTCTTCAAAGACGCTCATGACTATTGCAAGACTTGCTCCCGGTGCCAACACATGGGCCGGATATCCCGGAGGAACGAGATGCCGCTCCAACCGATCTTGATTGTGGAGATTTTCGATGTTTGGGGGATAGATTTCATGGGGACGTTTCCCAGCTCTTTCGGGAACTTGTACATCCTTCTCGCTGTTGATTACGTCTCTAAATGGGTCGAGGCTGTGCCCAGCCGGACTAACGACAACAAGGTTGTCGTTAGGTTTCTTAAAGAAAACATTTTCTCCCGTTTTGGGCACCCCCGAGCGATCATTAGTGACAATGGAAGTCATTTCTGCAACAAGCCTTTCGAGGCCTTGATGCGGAAATACTCCATTAATCATAAGCTCTCTACGCCCTACCACCCCCAAACCTGCGGGCAGGCCGAAGTGTCAAATCGGCAAATCAAGCAGATACTGGAGAAGACGGTTTCCAAGAACCGTAAGGATTGGTCGCTGAAACTCACTGATGCCCTTTGGGCATTTCGAACCGCTTATAAGACCGACCTTGGCATGTCTCCCTATCGGCTTGTGTACGGAAAATCCTGCCACCTACCTGTCGAAATAGAGCATCGCGCATTTTGGGCGATAAAGGAGCTGAATCTGTCTCTCGAGGATGCGGGCAGCCATCGGAAGCTGCAGTTGAACGAATTAAGCGAGCTTAGGGATGAGGCTTACGATAACGCGGTTGTTGTTAATAATCGAACGAAGGTGTTTCACGATAAACACCTTTTGCGCAAAACCTTCGTACCTAGTCAGCAGGTACTGCTTTATGACACCCGACTTCACTTCCATCCTGGAAAGCTCAGATCTCGCTGGAAAGGGCCGTATTTTGTGCAGAATGTATATCCGCAGGGCGCTGTGGATTTGGAAAATCCAAAGGACGGTTCACTTTTCAAAGTAAACGGACACCGTTGCAAACCGTACCTTAGCGCCGAACCAACAGAGAAGCTCCTGTTCTTACAGGAGCCGGTTTACCCTGCCTGATCTTCCTCTGCCTACCTCCAAACTTCGGTTATCCAGCCAAGAACAGTGGACACTGTTCCAAATAAGTTTGGGGGTATGTATAAACCATTTTGTATATATTTATGTATATTCTTTTTCTTTTTCTTTTTCTTTAAAAACAAAAACAAAAAATATTGTGTATCGCTAACCGACAATTTTGACCCTTCAAATGATCTCTTCATGCAATGACAGTGAGGACACTGTCCAGTTTAAGTTTGGGGGTACGCTCGGTATGCATTTCTTACCTTCGCATTCATATGTATATTTTGCATCTGCATATTAAAATCCATAAAATCCATAAAAATCTGAAAATTTTCTAAAAACATAAAAACTTTTCTGTCAAGTTAACTAGTGGAAGAACTCTGATTCAACATTTCGACGGTTTTGTTTGATAAAATAAGAATAACTAAATCTTATGTTTAGATTTTGAAAACCTGAAAGATAACTCTCCTTTGAAGTTAACTATAGCTGATATACGTCTTTACATCACACTACACGTGTCGTGAGTTTTTGGAAATTATATGACAAGTCTTTTATGTTTAAAAACTTTTAGACAGATAAATGTTTTCTGAGGATCAAATAGGTTTGTTCTGAAATAAGTAATGTCAAGAATAGTTTATGAAGTAAAGCGAATATGAAGGAATGTTATTGATGCCGTAATTGGAACTAAGTCTAAAAAATAACCCATCTGAAACTTGATTGGAATGATTACACACCGAACCCACTAAACACGTCTTTTATCCAAAAAAATAATTGAACTGCCGGTTATATCTCCGTTCGTATTAAATCATCTGATTTTCACGCCAAACTGTCTTTTGTTTTTGGACCTAGGTAACTTTAGTAATTAAGTCCGCTGGGGTGTTTCTACACCTAATGTCCTAGAATCAACTGGTTTGGGTGCATTGGCCCAAAGCTCGCTAAGAAGCCTAGAAAGTCCAGATTAAAACAAAATCAAGAAAGTGTTCTCTCCGAGTTAAAATTCCTAACGGTTCTTTGTGTGAGAATAATCTTGATAAAAGACAGGCTTTTATAAAAAAATTTAACGGAGATATGAAGGTTTTATTCTATGATAAAAACTATTGCACGTTCACAGAGGTGTATATGAAATGAAAACAAGAAAAAGGTGGAGTGAAAAATACGACTTAGTTTCCTGTTAAGGAAGATAGAAATTCTGAAGTTGAAACCTTACTGGAAAACGAAACTTGAAAAATGCTTAACTCTTTATAAAACTTATGTGATCCTTTTAAAATTGTTATCTGGGCTTTATTGTGTGACATGATGACTTTAATCGATCTTTCTGGAACTTAACGACACTATTTGCACTGCACGTAAAGACATATAAAATCTGTAGTTAAATAAGAAGCGAGGTGTGAAAAATAAAGGTTCGATAGTCTAGATTTAGGATTATAGAATTGTTATTTTTTGAAACAAAACTTTAGGGTTTGAATCTTAGTTATTTTACAAAACTAGCTTGACCGGATTTTGTGGGTAGTATCCGCTGAAAACCCTCAGGAGACAACACTCCTCCTACTAGGGACACCTAGAGGTTTAACGGCTTGTTGCACATGGTTACACATATCTTGTTATAGCTACATGTTCACCTGTCTATATTATTGCATCTGATTTCGGGGAAATCAGGAACCGTGTGATATGTTTATTTAACTAGTTGCAGTTAAATAGTTGTTTTTCTTTATATGCTCATATTACAGTTTTATGTTGCATATATTATATTCATGGATTTTTGCATTGAGATATGGATTTTTCATGATGTTTTCTGGATTTGGAAACCGTGGGAGTTCATGAAATTATGCATTATTTGAAAAACCCGGTTTCCCTTGATATTTCAGCAGCCACCATGAGATTTATCGGTTTGGATATATATACCTCACGTGAGGAAAGGATGGATCCGTGTGCGGGTACATGGTGGGGCCCGGAGGTACTCCGGGGCAAGAATCTCAGTGAGGAGATGAGTTAGTGGGGGAACCATACTTTCCGGTGACATTACCAATGACTCGGCGGTTATCATAGGGATACCGACAGGAGTCATGTGCGTATGGATACGTTGAGAGGCGAGGGTCAGAGCTAGACACTCGAGCTTTCGGGATAGCGTATGATACGTACCTATTAGGGTGCCAGTCATGGAGACAACACCTGATAGATCAGCCTTTCTGTGTCGATGCTTAACACATTGGTTTCATGATATTTCTTTTTACTCCTTTGTATATATAACAGGGGATTGGGCCGCTGTTATATATGCCCTTACACCAATATTAGTGGAATGGGACGATAATATACGTGTATTGACATTAAATTATATACATCATCATATTTATTCATGCAAATATACCTAGAATGTAAAGGACTCATTGACATTGGATTTAGGACATTTGAGAATTTATTTGATATCGATTACAGGATATGTGAGATCTACTTGATGTTGTACATTCGGGATATGTGAGATATACTTGATATTGTACATACGGGATATGTGAGATCTACTTGATTTTGTACATACGGGGTATGTGAGATCTACTTGATGTTGTACATTCGAGATATGTGAGATATACTTGATATTATACATACGGGATATGTGAGATCTACTTGATGTTGTACATTCGAGATATGTGAGATATACTTGATATTGTACATACGGGATATGTGAGATCTACTTGATATGAGAGCCAATTTTTGGGCTGATTTGTGGAAATTGGGAATTTGACTGTCTTGTTGGATTTTGTTCCTACCACGAGGTTAGGATTTCCATGGAAATGACATATTGTATTCCATACTCCACATTTACTGTTTATGCATTGCTTCATGCATTAGTGTACCTGTTAGAATACCTTCCATGACTGTTGCATTTAAATACCTTTATTCATATCATTTCTTCATGTATTAGTAGTACCGTTATAGTACCTTACATGATGCTGTATACAGATTGTCATATTATTACCGCTTCATGTGTAGTTGTACCTGTTAGTGTACCTTTCATGCTTATTGTATTACATATGACTATTCATTGATATTAAATGCTTATGTTAGATTCGCGCTGTACGTGCATACTCGCGATTACCTGCATATGTTATTTACTATTCATGAGTTGGCAACTCACTCCCGTTGTGCCACAGTGTTTGCAGGTGTTCCTCAGGATAGTCAGAGGCAGGGCTATTTTCATCCTTCGTATCATCTTTTGCTGTGGATACCGCTTCGCCTGACAGTGTGCAGTTTTGCCCAGGTGGGTTTTGTGGTTATCCGATGCTGTATTGTATAGTCGTTGTATCCATGTACTCTCCATCTACCAGTATTATGTATGCCTTAGTGATTTGGTGTGAGGACGATATTGTATATTATTTTGTGACTTGGAAGTTTTCATGCAGTTTTATTTATATCGTCTCTTTCTTCGCCACGGCGTCGTATATTTGTTGTGCTGATTGTTTTCCGCCGTTGGGCATGGATTTTGCCCCCGTTGGGGATGCTTTACTTTATATTTATGTTGTACCCATTTTGGGAGGGGCTTGTTTTACAAAGGAGGTGCTGCCAAAATTTTAAGGAATAAAAGTGAGACTTTAAAGAATTTGGGTTGTGATTTCAATGGTTTTAAAAATACTATTATCACTTTCTTATTACTTTTGATGGTTGAGATTGCTGGGTTTTGGCTTTCTTTTACTACGTTACGCCTGTAGACGTTGCGTAGTATCAGGGCCGTCACGTGCCAATATCGAGTCGTGACAAGTATGTTTTTATGATATTTACTATTTGGTATAGTAACTGAGCAGGACTAGTCCGAGTACCGTACCTGGATATATTTTTGCATGCATCGATAGTTACCAAAGGGAATTCCAAAAAGGAGCTATAGTCTCAGTATTTTCCTATATGTCCGAGATGACACGAAACATGTTATAAAGGAAACCCTTCTAAATTATTTTCAGATGGCAGGACGTGTATGATAAACAAGGGATATATATATATACTTATTTTCTTACAATAAACGTCTGCTACTTGTGCCGTGATACGCGCATCGCATAGCGACTTGAAAAAGGGCTTGGCATGCATTTCTTTTCAGATGTTTTGACAATTTACAACGATGCGTATTATGTATATGTTATAGTTTTGATGTATATCATGTTGGTTTTCGTATTAGACTTTTACATCGGTATCTTTACCATAACTCCGATGATTGCGTGATGCTTGACGGAGTTTTAATTTTGAGTTATATACTCGTTTTTCTTGCGCATGCATTGCGCTGAGATGTGTTTTAAGTATTGATGATTTCGGAGCCCCGACGACTTGATCATTCTACTGAAATGTTTTACTATTTGAGGGGTTTAAATTTAAATTCGGGGACCGAATTTATTTAAGGGGGGAAGACTGTAAAATTTCAGAAAAATAAAATATTATTTTTAGGAAATTAAATAATTAAAATAATAAATATTAAGAATATTTTAATGAATGGAGATTTGTTTTAATGTTATGGTTTGATTATATACCAATAGATTGGAAAAATATTGGAAAATTAAATTGAATGGTGATTTTGGAGGGATTTATGTGATTTAGGGAAATTATAAATTTTTATAATTAATTATATACAAGTTTATTTCTAAACTCGATTAATTTTCACTAATCTTGCATTAAGCTTGATTTGTGCATCATGACATGCAACAAAACTTGTTTCATTTTTCTACCATGGCTTTTTCTTTTTTCATGCATGGCTTTGTTTAAATGAGATGAAGAGATAAAGAAAAAGGAAAATAGAAAAGAAAAGGAAAAAGATTGAATATGGAGGTATGGGCAAGAGAGAGAGAGTGAGGGTGAGGGGCCATCTTTGACCATGGCTATTCTCCTCCTCATTTCATTTCCTTCATTCTCTTTCCTCTCTTCTCTCCCATGGCTACCCTTTTCTCTTAACCTCCTCCTACTCCTCACAACACCATCTAAAATACATCAAAACACTTCATTCCCTTCATTAAATATATGCACAAGCTCACTACAAGCATGGGGAACAAAGAAAGTTTGGATTTTGAGCACTAGGGGAAACTCAAGAAAATTCTTGAGTTGCCAAATGAGGTAATTCTTTTATCATTAGTGTAGTATTTCAATTGCTTTAGCATCCATTTTAGTTAGAGTTGTTTAAGTAAGGTTTAATGATCTTGGAAATTTCCAAGATGAGCTTTAGGGCATGAATTGGTTTGTGAAGGTGTAATTGAGGGTTAATCATGGCTACAACCCCTGTAGTGATTGTATATTAGACTAAACCAAGAGATTTAAACCCAAGACTTGAACTTAGAAATCCCCGATATCGGATTTATGTAGGAATTGTGGTGTAGTTTTGAGATCTGCTATTACCCGGAGCACCTGAAAAATATTTAGCGATTACTGAGAGGTGTGCAGGCAACCTAAAAGCTATAACTAAGACCCGAGACCCTAACACTCTGTTATGGCCGCAAATAAACTAATTTTGGTCACAAATTGCGGCCTTGGGAGGTTAGTTTGGGTCCGGGCTTCGTCCATGGCTCCATTATCCGTTAATTAGACCCATCACATATGCAAAATTCGCTAATTTTACCTGAAGCAAAATCTGGAGGTGTTTTCTTATGTTGTTGTTTCGTTTTGCGGCTTCGTTTTAACGTTGGTTTTGGTATTTGGGTTTTAACTCGATGGTTTGATGTTTGTACATCGACATCGAGGATTTTTTTGGCCTTTCTTGCACGCGTAGTTCATAGGTTCTAACCTATGTACCCTTCGTATGTTATACCAAATTTCTTGTATTTGATTCTCGTTTACGATACGATATTCGTTGAAATGTAGGTCCCTTCGTGTAGATTTCGTACGACGAGGAGAGCGTGGCGACATCGACTTCGGCAAGCAAGGATCAAGGTGAGTAGATATATACCTACGGGAGAAGTCGGGTGGATGGCGTATAGCACCCCCGCAGTTTCGTAGTATAGTATGTGAATACTATATATATATATATATAATTATGTGTATTATGATACATGGATGATTAGCAAGAAGGCTTAGGGAAATCATGGGTTAGTTAGCGTAATTGAAAGTTAATGCTTTAGTTTAATTCTTAGTCGCGAAACCCTAAAGTATAGATGTACACACACACATGCACACACGGGTTATGTTTGGGTGTATATGTTTATATGTATGTGTTTAGATATGTGTGTGTGTGTGTGTGTGTTTGTGTGTGTGGATTGCGTTGGTACGTGTGTGTGTGTACAGACACGGAGGATGAGGATAGTATATGATACTTGGAGATGAGTCGATATGATTGGGCATGATGCCATAATTGTGTGTGTGTGTGTATACATATATACACGGAGGATGAGGATAGTATATGATACTTGGAGATGAGTCGATGTGATTGGGCATGATGCCAAGATCGGTGATGTGATTTAGGTCGTGTGATGAGACATGACATGATAGTATAGCGGATCGTTGGACGATGTGTTTTCATACACACGCGGATATATATATATATATGTGTGTGTGTGTGTGTGTGTGTGTGTGTGTGTGTGTGTGTGTGTGTGTGTGTGTGTGTGTTGATGGTATCAGAATATACTAGACTTTAGATCAGTACCCCTAATTCAGAATATGATGATAATGATACCAGATAAGTAATGTGTTATATGTGATATTGACCAGTACCACGATTTGGGATACCGTACGATGGATTTTACCGTACGATGTATAAATATGATGATTGATCCGCACTCTCGACTTGAGGATGTCGTATTATATATTTTATCGTACGTGACGCTATTGAGTCGGGATCACTGACTGCTAGATATATCGACTCGGACTTAGGTGGATTTCCTTATCCCTTTGGTTAGTCTCTTAGCTTGTCCTGTAGTTTACTTAGTATATGTTAGCTCTGGGCTCGAGTCATACTTATTTCCAAAACTAACGAATCGTGAGTATTTTAAAGACAAGCCAAAGGATAGTACGGATATTTCAAAGGACCTACATTTTTTTAAAAGCACCGTAGCCCCTATTTTCTAAACACCACGATTCATGCTATTTCAAATGCCAAAACTGTATGACTCGTATATATAATGTTTATTCTTACATGTTGTGTTTACTATTCAATTTCCATGTATTCTTGCTGTTCGCATCGCATCGCATGCTTAAATGTGTTTTTATTAGTTATTATGAACCCATGCTATTAGGACACCGGCACCATTACCGATGATGCGTTTGCTCCACATACACTTGCTTGCCGGCTCACACACATCATCATCGGTAATTGCCATGTCACGTACACTTTAGAGAATACTATTTCATTTGTTAGTTATATGTATACCCTAGAGGCCATTGCTGTACATAGGATGTATATTGTAGTGGATGCTGGGACATATATAGGGAGGACTTTCTTGCTCGACATGATAGTATGCTATCTGGTTATTCTTTACCTTAATGTGTACACTGATTGTCTCTCTGTTACATGTTGGTAAAGCCCTTAGGATGTGTACTTGACTACCTGGACTATGATGTGGATCATACTAGTGGGGACATGGTAGTCCATAAGTACATCCTTCAAGGTCCCTAGTCGTGGGTGTATCGAGACGGGGCATCGATATACCAGAGTAGACTAGCGTATACCTTCTCGACCCATACAGATGGGCGATGGATGATCCCATATCCATTGGTGTTTGACATCAGAGATGATATACGGGTGCTCAGTGGAGACTGGGTACACTGGACGGACTCGCCGAGAACTCCCAGATGGTATTATACCTTACGTCAGATGGCAGTTCTCTGGTGACACTGGTACATGTTAGTCTGTAGACCCGAGATCGTCATAGAGTCTCGTGTGATTCCCACTGTGCTTTGATTTCTACCTTACCACGTCCAAGAGGGCGTGCAAAACGGTGTTTTTGGGTACAGTCCCGAATCACATGGAGGCAATGAGCGATAGGAGGGGATTCGTCTCTCCCGGTATAGGGAGTTGATGTTGCACTGTGTTCGATTGGCTATAACCGGAAATCCCTGGCCAGGGTTGTTGAGATTTACTGGTAAGTGTTACCAGTAGTTTCTCGAACTGTTATAGACCTCATATCGACACGACTTATCGAGCTACTGGGGTCTGACGTTTACCACCCCTAGGCGAGATATGCGACATATCAGACGAACAGACCGGACTGTACGGTAAGTGTTACTGGTTGGATTCACAGGAGTGTGAGCGGGCTTGCTCGTTGATCTTCTGATCGCTCAATACCCGGGTGCCCGTTACGTTTAGTAGACCGCTTGCGGCTTGTGGGTGTTTGATATGATCATCACCTGCTGCCAGCGTATTGACGAGTCTTTAGAGTCCTACACAGAGGTTTCCTGGCTCAAGCGAAACGAAATAGGAGCGCATATGAGATATGTGCGGGACCGAGAATTATACCAGTATGTGATACTGTATTCTATTCTCGCGATTTGTATCATTGGACGGTTATCTGAGATATAGCCGGGTTACCGAATCAAGTGTTGATTCGATACAATGATACACTTGATATTAGTCGGTTATATGCAGCATGACCGGATCATTAAATCAAGTGTTGATTTAATGATTTAATGCATAATTATATATTTGATATATTACTTTGTATTAACTAGTATTGGTTCACTTAAGATGGATTTTCTCACTTGATGTGCACATTGTATATGTGATATATTTTTTGTGCACAAGATTGTATCATGTTTGATGATACATGCTAACTTGGGTGTGTGTTTATGTTAAACAATGTTTAGGTTAATGGTTAGGTTTTATATTTGTTTTATTTATTCTTTTATTCATTTATTTTTGGAAAGGAAAATGAAATGGTGGCTTGCTTTGTCTTTTGTTGAAGCTTCATGAAGCTTTGAAGAAGTAACCATTTTGTTTCTTTTCTTTAACCTAACCATTCAACTTAACCCTAGTTTATTCTCTACACTCACCCATGGTTACAAAATGATAACCATCACTTGATTTTGTTTTAATTCATCATTCTTTTTCATTCTTCTTCTTCTTCTTCAAGAGAAAAAGAAAACCTTTGCTTGAAAATGATCAAGTGATGATTCCAAGTAAGAAATCAAAATCCAAAGTGAACCCACTTCCTATTTCTTCATCCTCTACCACTTGCCATGTAGTATAGGGTGTTTTCTTCACAAGTTTCATGACTTGGTGAAGTTGGAGCTTGATCTTGAGTTGCCTCGACGTAGATCATCTTCGGCATCGAAGTCGACGACCTAGCCCGATCATTTCTTCGACGAAACCATCGCTAGAGTCCGGGATCCGATGATCGCAGCGGAGGGACATCATCATGGAGCTAAGGAAGTGGAGGACCGGATCTACAAAGGTTGTATTTCTATTCACTTTAGAGTAAAGTTGTTTACTTGCATAGTTTTCGCCTTTACCTCTAGTCAACGATCGCATTAGGGTTTCTCGGCACAAGAAAATTTTGATTTTGCCTTGGTTGATCTGTTGTGGAACCTCATTAGAGAGCCTAGGAACGCTACATCATTGACATAACTTGCTAGCTGATAGTTCTAATATATCATTACTGTGCTGGTTTAGATATTGTATTCTGTATTTAGATACCCATGCATATATATTCATTTGTCATGATATTATGAGGCTTTATGCCAGTATTTGTTGGATATGTATGCCCTATAGGCCATTATTGTATTGTACTAGTTTGTATAATACATTTTGGAGGCTTGGGATATATATACGGGTTTACGACAGTTTTGCTCGATATAGTAGTATGCTACTTGGTTTGTTTCTATCTTAATATGTGTATATGTTTCTTTTAACATATCGCTAATACATATTGATGGAGCCCTTATGAACTTTGCTTGACTATCGGCGTTGTGATGGCGATCACACTAGTGGGGGCTGGGTAGTCTATAAGCACATCCTTATTTTGGTCCCTAGTCATAGGATTATCGAGACAGGGCATCGATACTTCAGAGTAGACTGGTACATACGCTTCTCGTCCCAGCAGGGGATGGTCTGTCCCACAGCCATCAGTACGTCGTACTGGAGATAGTATGCAGGTGCTCATTAGGTTACGAGTACACTGGACATGACTCATTGGGAGCTGTTGGTTGGTATTATACCTATTGTCAGTTAACAGTTCCCAGGTGACATGAGTACAACTTAGTCCGTTGACTTGACGCTGTCACTTCGCCTCAAGTGTGTTCCCACTGTTCTTAGATGACTACCCTACCACGGCTCTATTGAGTCGTGCAAACAGGTAGTAGTTGGGTGCAGTCCCGAAACACTTGGAGTCAGTAACGGTTAGACAAGATTCGTCTCTCCCGATATTGGGAGTTGATATCGCGCTGTGTCTAGGAGAGCCATTACACATAGTCGTCCTTGGCCAGGGCAAGCGAGAATTACTGGTAGTGTTTCCAGTAGTTTCTCAGGGTGTTCTGGGCTACACTCCGACACGACTTGTACCGCTATTAGGGGTCTGACGTTTACCACTCCCTAGGCCCGACATGCGATACTCTTAGACGAACAAACCGGACTGTACGGAGATTGTCACATTCAAGCTCAGTAGGAGTTCGGATGGGTTCACCTCGTCGGTCTTCTTATCGGCATCTACCTGGGGACCGTTACGTACAGCTAGTACCGCTTGCGGCCTGTGGTTAAACCCACTGCCAGCGTAATGTCGAGCCTTTAGAGTCCCACACAGAGGGTTATTCGCCTTTGGGCAAAACAGAGTAGAGGTCGCATGGTTTTGCGACGGGGTTCGTTCACATCCGTGCACTTGTGCACGTTTGGTGTCCGGGCAGTTATTACTAGCGGGCTTTGGTTTAAGCCAGATCCTAGTATTTGTTTTGGGATTGGTTTTGTCTCATTGTATTCGTGTTCCTTGAAACACGGATGCGGGTGTGTATGCACAGTTTACAGAGGCAGAGGATTCTCATTAGGGTTGTTGACCGTTGACTTTTTCCAAACCCTAATGAGAATGAGAAATATGATTAATGATATTAATTAAAGATAATTGTGTCATGGTTAGGTTGACCATTTGACTTATGCTGACTTTTTGACTTTGGTTGACCGGTTGACTTATGTCGACAATTTGACCATCATCATTTCACATGAAAGTTGCTTCTTGATTCTTGCAAAATTCATTTAATGTGAAATGATAATGGTCATTCCAAATGAACCATCACAATTTCTTTAATCATTATTATTATTTCATAATTCACTAATATTTGAGCATGGTTGTAGAAGTCTACTCTCATTCTCTCTTGCGCTTTCTCTCTCATGTTTTTGAGCTCTCCCTCTTCCTCTCAAAGCTTTAATCTTTCATGTGTTGAAAATCAAAAGCTTTTGGGACAAAGCCATCAAAACATCTCTTTACTCTTTCTAGGGTTCTTTGTCTAGCAAACCAAGCACTCCAGTTACCTCTTGGTTGACGTAGGAGCTTAAGGTAGAGGCCCTCGGGTGGATCTATCTTCGGCAAAGAGAAGACGACGAGGAGGAGCCGTCTACGCAACTACAAGGAGCAAGCAAGAAGGAGAACCACAACAAGAAGAGAAGGAGTTCAAGACCTAGGTATAACCATTCTTCATAGTAGCTAGAACTTATAGTTAGTATGATAGTTTTTGTTTAGCAAAGATCCTTCATGCATGGTCCATGTCACCTTGAGAGAAAATTTTGATTTTTACCTATTCCGCCTCCCCGAAAGAACCGGGGTGGGAAACATGGACCTAACAGTGCTATCAGAGCCTAACTAAACAACAACTAATTGTTAACAAAGTGTTTAGAACTTCAATCCGGAAAAATCCCGAAAACACACCAAAATATTGTATTTTCTGTCAAATTTCAAAACTGGCCTAAAAATATTTCCACAGACATGAAAAATACAAGCATGGTTTTCTGAGAAATCTGTAGAATTTTGGGCGCCTGAACCATTCATTGGACCGCGGATCCGCGGCCGATCCAGCGATCCGCCACGGTTCCGCGGCCGAGTTAACTCAGTGGCACGCCAAAATTCTTCTGGGGTTCTCTGTTGTGGTTTTGTGTATTCTGGGAATTTTTGTTTCTGCCCAGATTTGTCTGAGTACTAGATTTTACTTGGGGTAGATTCAAATACAGTTGTTGATCATTCTATAAACTTTAGCTAAATGGTTATATCTGTAATGAGATATATGCACTGAACGTCGACTAATCTCTATACGTCGATTAGTGGGGGTTGTGCATATCTGTGATCTGTAATGTTGTTGGATTGTGTATATGAACTTGTTGGATCGTCGCGGATGAATAGCCGGGGTTTATAAGATGCGAGTTTCTTTATCTTTCATTTGATGTAATATGTAAATTGATGTAATATTTTTTTTATGGCCGCACATCCGGGATGAGGTTGTAGCCGCCATTGTATATTATTTCTTTTACTGTTTTTGCTCCTAAGATAGACCCAAGATGGGGTACACAGACTACCAGGTACATTGAAGTGCCGAGTGGCCTACTCACGTTGTTGAGGGAGGTTGCTTCACTTCAGGTACTTGGTGGGTAGTTTGCCGCACCCGTAGGGGTCTAGGGTGGGGTTTGGCTATTCATCGCGACTGTGTAATCCGTCTTTCGTTGCAGGCTCGAACGAAACGTGGATTCCTAGCATATCCAATGTGTTCATCTGTGATCTGAAATGGCTATCATTGCATCTGACGAATGTATATATCTATATATGATATCTCGTAGGCGTTGCTTATGTTTTGCATCCGCGCTAGTCCAGCCCCCGCTCTGTCGTTAGTTAAGTAACCTAACAGGTGATGACGGGGCCCGTGGCGAATGCGGATGGTATAAGCGTACGTCATATTTTCGTTGTTTTCTGCAAATGTAGGATTAATTGATAGGATGCATTATATTAATGCAAAGAAAAACAAACCTAAAAGACGTTGTTGGAACAATTTTCAAAAAGCTGTTATTGCAAGGACGTTCTCTTTTGTTTTGCATAGAGGTATTCGGTTATGAATACCCAGCACCTCATTCGACGAGGCAAGGGCCGAGATCCCTTCATCGAGAGTGACCCCTTGGACAGAAGTTTGCGCCATGGTAATAACTTCACTATAGTCGATTATTCTTGCTTTGCATCGAGGTATTCAGTTTGGAATATCCTGCACCTCATTCGACGAGGAAAGAGCCGAGATCCCTTCACAGGGAGTGACCTCTTTAGCAAAAGTTTTCACCACTATATTTTTAAAAAGAGGCAATCAGGTTCCTTCAACGATATCAAGTTCATTACGTTAACGGGTTTTTCGCCAAAAACCCAGCCGTAGCCCTCCGTCATTTCGGATTGGTATTATTTAGTATTCGTGCTGAGTTTGTTGACCTAGTCAAGGCGTAGTTGATTGGTAGGGTTTTTGCATGCTATGTTTATTACCGCAATCAAGACGGTTTCGCTTGTAGCTAGCCGGTTGAGTACGGGTCGTCCGCAGGGAGATGGGAATCTTTTTCTAGGTGCTTTAACGAGTTAAGTCCAAAAGTCCAGATTTGTTTGTGATTAACTAAGCGTTAAAATGATATGTAAAGAGAGCTTGTTAGGGTTAGGATTAGGTTAGTTTGAGTTAGGAGTCGCTCACTTCTTTCGTTGCCATTCTTAATATCGGTGTTACGGTAATCGGCAACAACGGGGATTAGCACGACTAGGAAGGAACTTGCGAGTATAAGCTAGGCTTTCCAACGCATAAGTTCTTCCTTTTGGTGCTTGTCCATCCGTTCTTGGCTCTTAACCTTAACCTCCGGTTAATTCAACCACAATCGGTCTCACTACGGAATCACCGCTATCATGTATGATAGGGTGCCGGGAGCGGATTGTGGTTCAATTAACGGGAGTTCGATTTAAGATGTTGGGCAAGGAAAGAGTGAGAGATTTCCTTCTCTCAAACTTCCCTTATACTACCCTAACAAGTATGGAAACTACTCACCCATTACAAGAAGAACGAAAAATAAAACAAAGGAGGAAGATAGAAAGAAGGAGATTAGAAGATAACGACTAGCTATTTGCGACCTCACCTTGGCAAGGATCAAACGTAAGCATCATGGTTGTTTAAGGATAAAGGAAAAGAGAATAAGAAAGAAACAACAATAAATAACAACAAGTAAATTATCAATTGAAGATTACAAGCAATTAACATAACAAGAACAAGACAAGTATAATAACAAAAAGAACTTCTTTATTCATCATTTTTCACTCACAAAAGCTCACTACAAGTTTTTAATGGAGAAGAGATGAGAAGAGGAAGAAGAACAACAAGTATTCTAAAACCTAAAATAAAAGATTAAGCACCCTTGACTTTGGCAAGTTCTGGACTATTTATAGGCAGGGAAATGGAAACCTAGGGCAAAATTCTGCCTCTATATGAAAAGACCAAAATAATCCTAAAAGCCCACCTTCTGTCGCCACCGTAAGGCCGCAGTTCCGCGGCCTAAGCATGCTTATGCCGCGGAACCGCGGCGCTTTGGAGGAATTGGCTACTCAGATTTTCTGTGCTTATTAGTGTTGATGTTTGGATCGGTTTGGTACACTTTGTTTCTCAGAATATCTCCACATTTCTTACAGATTTGCAGCATGTCAAAAGGTGATTTGATGTGGATCTTTTTGTCATGATTTCTTCGAGCTCCGCGTAGATTTCTTGGATCTTGTGTTGCCATTGAGCCTTGTGCATGAAAATGACATTGATTTGCCATTTTGTCTCTCAAACTGGTGTGTAGCAACATACGGATAGAGAGCGGAGACCCGTGTTTTATCTGTGGTTGGCAGGAACCCGGATTTTGTCGTGTTTTTCCATGAATTTCACCGTTTAGAGATGAGAACCTGTATCCTGCAATTGACTAGCAAACACGGCTCAAGAGTACCTACCGATAAGCAATATGATAAAAATTGGGCGGTATAAAAATGTAAAAATCTGATATGAACAAATACCCCCAAACTTATCATTTGCTCGTCCCGAGAAAAGCCAATTTATTCACAAAAAATTTCCTAACCTCACTTTCGCAGGGAACGCGATTGCACTGAGCATGTGCAACAAGCAGTTGAACCTCTAGGTGTCCCTAGTAGGAGGAATGTTGTCTCAGAAGGGTTTTCAGCGGATACTACCCACAAAATCCGGTCAAGCTAGTTTTGCAAAATAACTATGATTCAAACCCCTAAAGTTTTGTTTCAGAAAATAACAATTCTATGATCCTAAGTCTAGACTATCGAACCTTTATTTTTCACATCTCGCTTCTTATTTAACTTAAGATTTTATACGTCTTTACGTGCAGTGCAAAGAGTGTCGTTCAGTTCCAGAAGGATCGAATAAAGTTATCATGTTATATAATAAAGCCCAGATAAATTTTTTAAAAAGATCACATAAGTTTTATAAAGAGTTAAGCATTTTTCAAGTTTCGTTTTCCAGTAAGGTTTCAACTTCAGAATTTCTATCTTCCTTAACAGGAAACTAGGTCTTATTTTTCACTCCACCTTTTTCTTGTTTTCATTTCATACACACCTCTGTAAACGTGCAATAGTCTTTATCATAGAATAAAACCTTCATATCTCCGCTAGAAATATTTTTTTATAAAAACCTGTCTTTTGTCAAGATTATTCTCACACAAAGAACCGTTAGGAATTTTAACTCGGAGAGAACACTTGCTTGACTTTGTTTTAATCTGGACTTTCTAGGCTTCTTAGCAAGCTTCGGGCCAATACACCCAAACCAGTTGGCTTTAGGGCATTAGGTGTAGAAACACCCCAGCGGAATTAATTACTCAAGTTACCTAGGTCCAAAAACAAAAGACAATTTGGCATGAAAATCATGATGATTTAATACGAACGGAGATATAACCGGCAGTTCAATTATTTTTTTTGGGATAAAAGACGTGTTTAGTAGGTTTGGTGTGTAATCATTCCAATCAAGTTCCAGATGGGTTATTTTTCTGACTTAGTTCCAATTAAGGCATCAATAACATTCCTTCATATTCACTTCACTTCATAAACTATTCTTGATATTACTTATTTCAGAACAAACCTATTTGATCCTCAAAAAATCATTTATCCATTTAAAAGTTTTTAGACATAAAAGACTTGTCATCTAATTTCCAAAACTCACGACACGTGTAGTGTGATGTAAAGACGTATATCAGCTATAGTTAACTTCAAAGGAGAGTTATCTTTCAGGTTTTCAAAATCTAAACATAGGATCTAGTTATTCTTAACAAACAAAACCGTCGAAATGTTGAATCAGAGTTCTCCCACTAGTTAACTTGACAGAAAAGTTTTTTTGTTTTTAGAAAATTTTCTGATTTTTATGGGTTTTAATATGAAGATGCAAAATATACATATGAATACGAAGGTTAGAAATGCGTACCGAGCGTACCCCCAAACTTAAACTGGACAGTGTCCTCACTGTCATTGCATGAAGAGATCACTTGAAGGGTCAAAATTGTCGGTTAGATATACATAATTTTTTTTAATGTTTTTAAAGAGTAAAGAAAAAGGAAAAGAATATCCACAAATAAATACAAAAAGGTATATACATAATCCCAAACTTATTTGGAACAGTGTCCACTGTTCTTGACTGGATAACAGAAGTTTGGTGGTAGGCAGAGGAAGATTATGCAGGGTAAACCGGCTCCTGTAAGACCAGGAGCTCTTCTGTTGGTTCGGCGCTAAGGTACGGTTTTAGTCGGTGCCCGGTCACTTTGAAAAATGAACCGTCCTTTGGATTCTCCAAATCCACAGCTCCCTGCGGATACACATTCCGCACAAAATACGGCCCTTTCCAGCGAGATCTGAGCTTTCCTGGATGGAAGTGTAGCCGGGTGTCATAAAGCAGTACCTGTTGACCAGGTACGAAAGTTTTGCGCAAAAGGTGTTTATCGTGAAACACCTTCGTTCGGTTCTTAACGACAACCGCGTTATCGTAAGCCTCATCCCTAAACTCGCTCAATTCGTTTAATTGCAGCTTCCAAGATCGGTCTTATAAGCGGTTCGAAATGCCCAAAGGGCATCAGTGAGTTTCAGCGACCAATCTTTTCGGTTCTTGGAAACCGTCTTCTCCAGTATCTGCTTGATTTGCCGATTTGAAACTTCGGCCTGCCCGCAGGTTTGGGGGTGGTAGGGCGTAGATAGCTTATGATTAATGGAATATTTTCGCATCAAGGCCTCGAAAGTCTTATTGCAGAAATGAGTTCCATTGTCGCTAATGATCGCTCGGGGGTGCCCAAACTGGGAGAAAATGTTTTCTTTAAGAAACCTAACGACAACCTTGTTGTCGTTAGTCCGGCTGGGCACAGCCTCGACCCACTTAGAGACGTAATCAACAACGAGAAGGATGTACAAGTTTCCAAAAGAGCTGGGAAATGGCCCCATGAAATCTATCCCCCAAACGTCGAAAATCTCCACAACCAAGATTGGTTGGAGCGGCATTTCGTTCCTCCGGGATATCCGGCCCAAGTGTTGGCACCGGGAGCAAGTCTTGTAATAGTCATGAGCGTCTCTGAAGAGTTGTGGCCAGTAGAAACCACATTGCAAGATCTTCTCAGCTGTCTTTCTAGGGCCAAAATGCCCGCAACATGCTTGATCGTGGCAAAATGACAGCACACTTTTGAATTCATCGTCAGCTACATACCGACGAATAATCTGGTCGGGACAGTACTTGAACAGATAGGGTTCGTCCCAGTAAAAGTGTTTTACTTGGAATAAGAAGCGAAGTCTGTCCTGACTTGACCATTCAGTCGGTAGTAATCCTGTGGCCAAATAGTTCATAATATCTACGAACCAGGGTTCGCAAGATACTGTCAAAAGCTGTTCATCCGGAAAAACGTCGTTGATCGGAATTGTAAGCGAAGGCGCAGAAGGAAGTCTTGAGAGATGGTTGGCAACTACGTTTTCACATCCTCGTTTTTCCTTAATGACAAGGTCAAATTCTTGAAGCAAGAGGATCCAACGTATTAGCCGAGATTTTGCATCTTTCTTCGCAAAAAGATGGCGCAGAGCAGAATGGTCTGTGTAGACAATGACTGGAGAGCCGATGAGGTAGGGCCTGAACTTTTCTAAAGCAAATACAACAGCCAAGAATTCCTTCTCTGTTGTTGTATAATTGAGTTGGACGTCGTTCAGGGTTCGGCTCGCATAATAGATAACGTGCGGCATCTTGTTGATGTGTTGTCCAAGGACAGCACCAATAGCAAAGTCGGATGCATCGCACATAATCTCAAATGGGTGCGTCCAGTCAGGTGAAGAAAGAACGAGAGCAGATGTGAGTGAGCTTTTCAAGGACTCGAACGCAGTCATACAGCTCGAGTTGAAGTCGAATGGCGTGTCCTTGGCCAGCAAAAGAGTCAAGGGCCTGGCAATCTTGCTAAAGTCCTTGATGAACCATCTATAGAAACTGGCATGGCCAAGGAAGGCTCGGATGTCTCTGACGCATCTGGGAGGAGGGAGATTGGAAATGACCTCAATCTTTGCTCTGTCAACCTCTATGCCATTTTGCGAAATGATATGTCCTAAGACAATACCTTCGCGCACCATGAAGTGGCACTTCTCCCAATTTAAAGTGAGGTTCTTGTCCTTACATCGGGTAAGGACAGCGTCAAGATGCAGCAAACACTCGTTGAAGGAATCGCCGAAGATGAAGAAATCGTCCATGAAGATCTCCAGAAATTTTTCCACCATGTCTGAGAAGATTCCCATCATACACCGCTGGAAGGTAGCGGGCGCATTGCATAACCAAAAGGGCATGCAACGATATGCAAACGTGCCGAAAGGACAAGTGAATGTGGTCTTGTCCTGGTCTTTTTCGGCGATGGGAATCTGATTATAGCCGGAGTAGCCATCAAGAACGCAGTAGTACTCGTGTCCGGCCAATCGTTCAAGCATTTGGTCAATGAAAGGTAGCAAAAAGTGGTCCTTCCGTATTGCGGCGTTGAGTTTTCTGTAATCGATGCATACTCGCCACCCAGTTTGGGTGCGAGTAGAGATTAACTCGTTCGCCTCGTTTGTGATGACCGTTATGCCTGATTTCTTGGGGACAACGTGAATGGGGCTAACCCACTGGCTATCAGAGATAGGGTAAATGGTACCACTACCCAGACATTTTACGATCTCCTTCTTCACAGCCTCCTTCATGACTGGATTGAGTCGCCTTTGTGGATCTCTGGCTGGTTTGGCATCATCCATCAGATGAATGTGATGTTCAACGATCAGGGGACTAATCCCCTTGATGTCCGCCATGGACCAGCCAAAAGCTTGCCTATTGCTTTGCAAGACCGTAAGAAGGGCTTTCTCTTGCTCTGGAGCTAGAGAAGCCGAGATGATAACAGGGAGGGTCTCGTTCTCACCCAAGTAAGCGTACTTAAGGTGAGATGGCAAAGGCTTGAGTTCGAGCGTTGGAGGTGAAATGATTGAAGGCAAGATTGGTGAAAAGGTCTCGAACTCAAAAGATTCCAGCAAAGGTTCAAAACGAGTGTAAGCGACCAAGTTGAATGGTTCAGGTAACTCATCCGGAAATTCGAAGGATTCAAACTCGGGTTGTGAGCGGCTAAGATCGTTCGAGAACGTGAAACACTCGTAGTCGTTGTCGGGCGCAGAAACAGCAGCAGGTTTGAAGAGGAACGCACTAGTGGCGTTAAGGTTATCGTGATCGAACAAAAACTCCTCGAATTCAGACTCTTCAGGGGTGATCTCCTGGATTAAGCAAACGTCCAGTATATGAGCATTAGGTTCGGAGGGCTGATTCCCTAACCTAAAAATGTTTAGTTCAATTGTCATGTTTCCAAAAGAGAGGTTCATCAAACCATTGCGACAATTGATCACAGCATTTTAGGTTGCAAGGAATGGACGACCGAGAATCACCGGAATTTGATTCCGGGGGTTAGATACAGGCTGTGTGTCTAATATAATGAAGTCAACGGGGAATATGAAGTCCCCAACCTTGATTAACACATCCTCTAGCTCACCTCTAGGATGGGTGATTGATCGGTCGGCCATTTGGAGAGTACAGTGTGTGGGTTTCAGCTCTCCTACACCTAATTGCTCATATACTGAGTACGGAAGCAGGTTAACACTGGCACCAAGATCTAATAGTGCGCGGTTGATGTTCTTATCCCCAATGGTAATAGAAATCGTAGGACAGCCAGGGTCCTTCCGTTTTTGTGGTAAAGATTGGGTAAGAGCACCACTCACAGCACTAGCCAAGAAAACTTTCTTGGGTACCTGAGACTTCCTCTTTTTCGTGCACAAGTCCTTTAAGATTTTCGCGTAGGACGGGACTTGTTGGACAGCATCTAAAAGGGGAATGTTAATGTTAACCTGCTTAAACAACTCCAGAATCTTCTCCATTTATGGATTTTGTTTATTAGACCTCAACCGGTTTGGAAATGGAATGTTTTTAAAATTGGTTGAGTCTAATGCTTGTGGAGGAGATTGTGGAGTTGGAACGGATCCCAGAGCTGGTGTTTTCGTGGAGTGAGAAGTAGGTCCGTTCAAAGCAGAAGAAGAGGAAGAGCCTTTTGAAGAATGGAGAATAGGCTCAGAAGACGAAGACGAAGAAGAAGAAGAAGAAGTGGCCGGGGTGTCATCGTTGATCCGTGTGCCAATGTCGTTTTGCAGCATCCTTCCCGATCTCAATGTGGTTACGGCACTCACATTATAGTTCTGTTGTTCAAGAGCAACATGTACATTATGTGGGTGACCGGGATTAGGGAGTGGCTGGGACGGGAGCTTCCCCTTCTCTCGCTCGCTTAAGGCCGCATTAAGTTGTGCTATCTGGGCTTCGATGGTTTTGATGCTTTGCCTATGAGCGGCAGTGTGTTGAACCAAGGACTGAATGGAAGACTGGATGTTTGCGGTGGATTGTGTCGATTGTTTAACGAACGCCTCCAGACTTCGTTCGAGCGAGGAAACCTTATCGTTGTTTGACGGAACAAAGTTGTTTTGGGGAAAAGAATTGTTGGGTGCAAAGTTTTTCGTCTGATTTTGAAAAGGTTGGGGTTGGAAGGGCTGCTGAAATTGATGTTGAGTTTGTTGTTGCGCTTGTTGTTGCGGTGGAGGGGTCCTTTGGAAATTGTTGCCTTGGAATTGATGCTGATTTTGATTCCAGGCGAAATTAGGGTGGTTCCTCCAACCGGGATTGTAGGTGGAAGAGTATGGATCATTCCTCGGTCTTTGCTGAAATGCAGCATTAACCTGATCCTGTCCTTGAGATGGTGGATTGTAAGGACACTCTTCGGTTAAGTGAGAAGGATCGGAACAACAAGCGCAAATGGTACGAAGGGGAAGAACAGGGGCAGGATCAGGAGAAGAAACTTTGCTCTCTATCGCTTCAAGCTTTCTCGTTATTGCAGCCATTTCAGCTTTCATCGCAATAGAGACATCAAGTTGGTGAATTCCTACCCTAGACTGACCGGTAGAAGTGGAGGTAGAAGAAGAAGAAGTCGGTTTGGTGCTCTCCCATTGTAGCGTTTGCTCCGCAAGGTCGTCGAAGAATTGCCACGCTTCCTCGTCGGATTTCGATAGGAGGTGGCCCTGATAAATGGTTTCCAACAACTGCTTGGTTGCTGGGTTCAGGCCCTCGTATAAGGTTTGGCAAAGTTGCCATCTCTCGATACCATGGTGAGGACACTGAACAAGAAGGTCTTTATACCGGTCAAAGCACTTCCAGAAGGGTTCAGAAGGAAGCTGAGAGAATTGGTTGATTTCGTTACGGATCCTTGCGGTTTTATGATTCGGATAAAATTTCTTGAGAAACGCTTTCACAAAATCATCCCAACTGGTTATGGAGTGGGAAGCGGTGCTATACAGCCATTTTTCAGCAAGATCGCATACAGTGAACGGAATGACCCGTAGCCGTATAGCATCGTCCGACAGCTGGGTGGTTTTCATCATGGCACAAACATTTTGGAACTTCTTGATGAAGATATAGGCATCTTCAGATTCAAGCCCAGGAAATCGCGGAAGCATGTTGATGAAGTGGGGCTTAATTTCAAAGTTATCCCCATGGGACGGTGGAAGAGAAAGACAGGTGGGAAGTGCAGAACGGGTGGGATAGAAAAGATCCTGGAGCAGGATTCGCTGCGGCGCTACAACAGGCGGTGGTGGTGGGTTAGTTGCCTCCATAGGAGGTGGAGTCAATCCCGGGGGAGTCAAAGAGATGTTTGGATTAAATCCTGACATCGCGGAAGAAGAGGTTGGTGAAGGTGAAGGTGAGGATGTATGAACAGAATTCCGGTCAACGTCGGAGTTGGCCGGCAAAGGTAAGGGTGAAAGAGGCGTGGACGGAGTTTCGACGTCTGAGTCGATCGCGTAGTCGGTAGCGACTAACGTAACGCGGACTAGGCGGGCGCTAGTGTCCTGAGTCCAAGCGGACATACACTAAACGAGTTTAGTATAGTCAAAGCGGAGAAGGTGAGGGTAAGAAAACGTCAATGGAGAATTGCAATGGGTGGTGGGTGAAAAGATGGGATTTTTGCGACAAAGGGCAAGTTTTTATAAAAGTTTTTGATTTTTTCCTTTTTTTTCTTTTTAGAAAGAGCTCTACAGAAATATGTACGGACTTACGGCTTTAAGCAATCACAAATAAGATATGCACAATCACACCTAGATCTAGGGTCACCTAGGTCAGCTAGACAGCTCCTAACTGTTCCAAAGGGCTAGAAACAGGACCTCAAACCGCCTCTTCTCCGCCAATTGCGGTCAGGTAAGTGCCAGGTAAGTGGGTGGCTCCCCACTACGTAAGTAGTGGTCCTAATTAAGTAACCACTTGCCTTCGACACACTTGCCTAGACACCGCAAAGTCAGGATAGGATAAACGGCCGATGCCTGTAATTAGTCCTCTGTCCTATTGAGCGCGAAGTCCTTAGGGCTGAGTCTAGTATTTTTTAATTTAACAATGGTCAATGCATATGCTTTTTGTGATTTCTGGGGTCCTGGAAAGGGTGAGGAAATCCCCACCCAATCTGAATTGGTTTCAAGCCCCTTAAAGTCCGTATTAATAAATGCAAAGCAGTAACAAATCAACTGCAAACAATTTTTATTTTAGCGCGGCGCAAAGAATCCTGCACAAAAACAGTTTATTGGAAGGGGAAGAGAGTTTGCGCGAAGAATGCTGCAGAAAACACAGTTTAGTGGAGTCCAGAGGAGTGGGGGAGAGAAAAGGAGGACTTACAGAAATTTTGGCAGACTGAAGGCACAAACTGGCCGCGGTTCCGCGGCCTAAGCTAGCTTATGCCACGGTTCCGCGGCCTAAGCTAGCTTATGCCACGGTTCCGCGGCAATGTGGTGGGCTTGGGCCTTTAATTTTCTGGGTTGGGATCTGTTGGGTGTCCCTTTCCTGTTTGGAGCTCCCGAATTGTGATTTGCTCACTGGATCTGCTCCAGAATTTTATAGTAGACCGTTTGCTTCGTCTTGATCCGTCGCGGTGTGGCCGCGAGATGTGGGTCTAACTTCCCACTTCTTTGGCACTGAACTCGAACTTCGTATTATCCTGCACACTTGCACAAAAACTAATCAAAAATAACAAGATGTTTTTTTACAATGTATTTTTTTGTTTTGTTTTTTCGGTTGTATTTATATTCATAAATTAACCCGAAATTACACAAAGAAATAAACTACCGTCTCCCCGGCAACGGCGCCATTTGATTGGTAGGGTTTCTGCATGCTAAGTTTATTACCGCAATCAAGACGGTTTCGCTTGTAGCTAGCCGGTTGAGTACGGGTCGTCCGTAGGGAGATGTGAATCTTTTTCTATGTGCTTTAACGAGTTAAGTCCAAAAGTCTAGATTTGTTTGTGATTAACTAAGTGTTAAAATGATATGTAACGAGAGCTTGTTAGGGTTAGGATTAGGTTAGTTTGAGTTAGGAGTCGCTCACTTCTTTCGTTGCCACTCTTAATATCGGTGTTACAGTAATCGGCAACAACGGGGATTAGCATGACTAGGAAGGAACTTGCGAGTATAAGCTAGGCTTTCCAACGCATAAGTTCTTCCTTTTGGTGCTTGTCCGTCCGTTCTTGGCTCTTAGCCTTAACCTCCGGTTAATTCAACCACAACCGGTCTCACTACGGAATCACCGCTATCATGTAGGATAGGGTGCCGTAGGGAGCGAATTGTGGTTCAATTAACGGGAGTTCGATTTAAGTTGTTGGCCAAGAAAGAGTGAGAGAGATTTCCTTCTCTCAAACTTCCCTTATCCTACCCTAACAAGTATGGAAACTACTCACCCATTCCAAGAAGAACGAAAAATAAAACAAAGGAGGAAGATAGAAAGAAGGAGATTAGAAGATAACGACTAGCTATTTGAGACCTCACCTTGGCAAGGATCAAACGTAAGCATCATGGTTGTTTAAGGATAAAGGAAAAGAGAATAAGAAAGAAACAACAATAAATAACAACAACTAAATTATCAATTGAAGATTACAAGCAATTAACATAACAAGAACAAGACAAGTATAATAACAAAAAGAACTTCTTTATTCATCATTCTTCACGCAAAAAAGCTCACTACAAGTTTTTAATGGAGAAAAGATGAGAAGAGGAAGAAGAACAACAAGTATTCTAAAACCTAAAATACAAGATTAAGCACCCTTGGCTTTGGCAAGTTCTGGACTATTTACAGGCAGGGAAATGGAAATCTAGGGCAAAATTCTGCTTCTATATGAAAAGACCAAAATAACCCTAAAAGCCCACCTTCTGTCGCCACCGTACGGCCGCGGTTCCGCGGCCTAAGCATGCTTATGCCGTGGAACCGCGGCGCTTTGGAGGAATTGGCTGCTCGGATTTTCTGTGCTTATTAGTGTTGATGTTTGGATCGGTTTGGTACACTTTGTTTCTCAGAATATCTCCACATTTCTTCCAGATTTGCAGCATATCAAAAGGTGATTTGATGTGGATCTTTATGTCATGATTTCCTCGAGCTCCGCGTAGATTTCTTGGATCTTGTGTTGCCATTGAGCCTTGTGCATGAAAATGACAATGATTTGCCATTTTGTCTCTCAAACTGGTGTGTGGCAACATACGGATAGAGAGCGGAGACCCGTGTTTTATCTGTGGTTGGCAGGAACCCGGATTTTGTCATGTTTTTCCTTGAATTTCACCGTTTAGAGCCGAGAACCTGTATCCTACAATTGACTAGCAAACACGACTCAAAAGTATCTACCGATAAGCAATATGATAAAATTGGGCGGTATAAAAATGCAAAAATCTGATATGAACAGTAGTGAACGGTAGCTAAGTGATATTTTTCTGTGCATTGCCAATGTGATTGGTTAGGACAGTCGTGCGGCCTTGTTGACCTAGTCAAGGGCACGTACATGTGGGTTTAATGCAATCAAGATAATGATGGGTAGAACTTGACTGGCGGTTTATAGTTTGTTGACCTAGTCAAGGTCATAAACCGTTAGGGGAAAAAACCATATCGGGAGTTTCTAAAGAAACTGAAACTTGCAGATTTAGTATACCTTCTAGAGTGTGGTGACTAGAGTGGATTCCATCTAGGTCATCGCACAATGATAGTTGGATCCAGATCCTACTGATGAGTTGGATTACTCTCGGGAGATTATTTCACTTAACAATCAATGCTATAAACCAAATAGGTGTCTAGAACGGTGTTAGCGGGGCTATGCCTCCAGGGAAAAGAGGTTATTTAATTAAGGAACTTCGCGAAAGCGTTGAAAAACCTCCCTCGAAGTACCAACACTGGCCTGGCTGAAAGGTTAAGCACGTATTGTGACATGCGATTAATCCTGACTAGTTCTTCTTTTAGGGGTTGTAGAAGAATTTGAGGAAACAATGGGAGCCATCCTGATTAGATAAATTAATAAACCAATCTAATCTTGCAAGAGCGCACGCTGAGTGTTTCTTTTCTCTCTCTCCAGATAGCAACCATTTCACGCCCTAATCAAGATAATAAAATGTATCGCTTGACCGATCCGAATTCTTATTCGGGGCTGGGGAACGTCGGTTCGGCTCTAACTTATGACAACAGTCATAAGTATGAGCAAGGGAAAGAGGATTGTATGGATTCCAAGGATACCCAGTTGAAGAAGATGTATAGTTTTGCATCTATTTCAGGTGTTCTTGTAATTGAGAACTGCTTTATGGTCAGCCCTACCTCCTGGGTACTTGATACCGGATCAGGATCTCATATCTGTAATTTATTGGAGGGACTGAGAAAAAGTAGGAAAGTTGCACCTGGTGATATGTCGCTCAGGGTAGCGAACAGAGCACAAGTTAATGCTGCAGCAGTCGGTGAATATCACCTAGTGTTTCCAAATGGCAATACTATGATTTTGAACGATTGCTACTATGTACCTTCCATGGTTTACAACATCATATCAGTTTCTTTACACAATAAAGATGGATATAACTTTGTTCTTGATAGAAATATCATGAACATTTACCTTCATAAGGTACTGGTTGCAGAAGGTACACTGTGTAATAGTATCTATGTTCTAAATCAGAATATAGTTCTCAATGTACAAAACACACGCAAGAGGAAAAGTTCAGATACGAACGAATCCTACTTGTGGCATTGTAGGCTTGGTCATATCGGAGAGAAAAGACTAAGTAAGTTGCATAAAGATGGACTCTTGAATACGTTCGAATTTTCATCTTATGAAACTTGTCAGTCTTGTCTCAAAGGAATGATGACCAAATCTCCGTTCACCGAACATGGAGAAAGAGCAACAGAGCTCTTTGGACTCATACATAATGATGTATGTGGTCCAATGTCTATACATGCAAGGGGTGGGTTCTCGTACTTCATCACATTCACTGACGAGCTCTCTAGGTTCGGATATGTGTATCTGATGAAACACAAATCTGAAGCTTTTGAGAAATTAAAGAAATTCAAAAATGAAGTAGAGAACCAGACTGGCAAAAGTATCAAGATCCTCCGGTCTGATAGAGGAGGGGAGTACTTAAGCACGGAATTCCTAGATTACTTAAAAGAGAATGGTATTGCCGAGTTGCCTCTTATACACCACAGCACAACGGTGTATCGGAGCGGTGGAATCGTACCTTACTAGATATGGTTCGCTCCATGATGAGTAGTGCCGAGTTGCCTCTTTCATTTTGGGGACATGCGCTTTTGACAGCGGCATATCTATTGAATGATGTTCTGTCTAAATCAGTGCCTAAGACTCCATTCGAGATATGGAATGGAAAAAGGCCATATCTTAAAAGATTTAAGATATGGGGTTGTCCGGCTTACGTTAAAACGCATAAACCAGATAAACTAGAGGCACGGTCAGTTTTATGTAAGTTTGTGGGATATCCAAAGAATGGTTATGGATATCTGTTCTACCACACCGAGGAACAGAAGGTGTTTGTTGCTCAGCATGCCGTTTTCTTAGAAACGGAGTTTCTTGCAAAAGAAATTAGTGGGAGCACGGTAGAATTGGAAGAAATTCAGCGACCACAAACTGAAACCGAAGATTTGACAGAACCTCAGGATTCAATAAGCCCAGACGAACCTCAGCCACTTCGCAGATCTGGTAGGATTTCTCATCCGCCCGAGAGATACTACAATTTTCTCATAGACGGGGATCGAGAGGATTGCATCTTGGAAGAAGATTACCCTACCAGTTTCAGGCAGGCCATTATCAGTAGAGACTCTGATAAGTGGCTGGATGCTATGCAATCCGAAATGGAGTCCATGTACACCAATAAAGTGTGGACCTTGGATATTGCTCCACCTGGGGTAAAACCCATTGGATGCAAATAGATCTACAAAAGGAAACTTGGTGTAGATGGGCAGATGGAAACCTATAAGGCTAGACTCATTGCAAAAGGTTTTCGTCAAAGACCTGGTGTGGACTATGACGAAACTTTTTCTCCAGTGGCTATGCTCAAATCCATTCGGATCCTACTTGCCATTGCTGCCTTCCATGACTATGAAATCTGGCAGATGGACGTAAAAACGGCTTTTCTAAACGGCTGTTTGGAAGAGTGCGTTTACATGGATCAGCCAGAGGGTTTTATAGACAGTAGGAGCAGCGGAAAGGTGTGCAAGTTGCTTAAATCCATTTATGGGTTAAAACAGGCATCGTGGAGCTGGAACATCTGTTTTGATGAGTCAATCAAGGAATTTGATTTCATCAAGAACGAAGATGAACCTTGTATCTATAAGAAGATTGTAGGACGAACTGTCGTATTCCTAGTCTTGTACGTGGACGACATTCTTTTGATAGGAAATGACATTCCTATGCTATAATCGGTCAAGCTATTCTTGTCACAACGGTTCTCCATGAAGGACCTGGGTGATGCCTCGTACATTCTGGGGATATGATCTACAGAGATAGATCCAAGAGACTACTGGGACTTTCGCAGTCCAGGTACATAGAGAACGTACTAAAAAGATTTAGTATGGAAGATTCCAAGCGCGGTAATATACCCGCATTGCACGGAATCACCCTCTCCAAGAAGATGTCTCCCAAGACTGACGAAGAGAGGGTACGCATGAGCACTATACCCTACGCTTCGGCGGTAGGATCTATAATGTATGCGATGCTATGTACAAGGCCAGATGTAGCTTACGCGCTAAGCGTGGTGAGCCGGTATCAGTCAGACCCAGGTGAGAACCACTGGACGGTAGTGAAGAACATTCTCAAGTACCCGAGAAGGACTAAGGAGATGTTCCTGGTTTACGGTAATGGAGACCTCAGGGTCGAGTCCTTTACCGATTCAAGCTTCCAGAGTGACAAGGATGACAGCAAGCCTGTCTCGGGTTTTGTGTTTATCCTCAACGGAGGGGCGGTATGTTGGAGGAGTTCCAAACAGGATACCGTCGCAGACTTGACGATGGAGGCTGAATACATTGCTGCAAGCGATGCCGCAAAAGAGGGGGTCTGGATGAAGAAGTTCATTAGTGAACTTCAGGTGGTTCCGTCCATTGTTGACCCAATACCTTTGTATTGCGATAACAATGGGGCTATAGTTTTAGCGAAGGAACCAAGGTCCCATCAGAAGTCCAGACACATCTTGAGGCGGTATCACCTGATCAGGGAGATCATTGATCGCCAGGAGATCGAGGTATGGAAAGTGGACACAAAAGACAACACGGCGGATCCATTCACAAAGGCCCTCCCTCCAACACAGTTTGAGCGACCTTTTGAGCTATTTGGTATGTGGTACGCCAGCAGTTGGCCTTAGTGCAGACGTTGGGTATGCGGTACACCAATTACTGGCCTTTAGTGCAAGTGGGAGATTGTTGGATATGTATGCCCTAGAGGCCATTATTGTATAGTACTAGTTTGTATAATGCATTTTGGAGGCTTGGAATATATATACAGGTTTACGACAGTCTTGCTCGATATAGTAGTATGCTACTTGGTTTGTTTCTATCTTAATATGTGTATATGTTTCTTTTAACATATCGCTAATACATATTGATGGAGCCCTTAGGATCTTTTCTTGACTACCGGTGTTGTGATGGCGATCACACTAGTGGGGGCTAGGTAGTCTATAAGCACATCCTTATTTTAGTCCCTAGTCGTAGGATTATCGAGACAGGGCATCGATACTCCAGAGTAGACTGGTGCATACACTTCTCGTCCCAGCAGGGGAGATGGTCTGTCCC
This sequence comes from Agapanthus africanus, assembly GCA_030015575.1. Taxonomy (NCBI): domain Eukaryota; kingdom Viridiplantae; phylum Streptophyta; class Magnoliopsida; order Asparagales; family Amaryllidaceae; genus Agapanthus; species Agapanthus africanus. The sequence continues at coordinate 819,427,912 of JASDDO010000019.1, read as the reverse complement.
ACAGCCATCAGTACATCGTATTGGAGATAGTATGCAGGTGCTCGTTAGGTTACGAGTACACTGGACAGGACTCGTCGGGAACTGTTGGTTAGTATTATACCTATCGTTAGTTAACAGTTCCCAGGTGACATGAGTACAGCTTAGTCCGTTGACTTGACACTGTCACTTCGCCTCAAGTGTGTTCCCACTGTTCTTAGATTACTACCCTACCACGGCTCTATCAAGTCATGCAAACATGTAGTAGTTGGGTGCAGTCCCGAAACACTTGGAGGCAGTGACGGTTAGACAGGATTCGTCTCTTCCGGTATTGGGAGTTGATATCGCGTTGTGTCTAGGAGAGCCTTTACACATAGTCGTCCCTGGCCAGGGCAAGCTAGTATTACTGGTAGTGTTTCCAGTAGTGTTTCTCAGGGTGTTCTGAGCTACACTCCGAAACGACTTGTACCGCTATTAGGGGTCTGACGTTTACCACCCCCTAGGCCTGACATGCGATACTTTTAGACGAACAAACCGGACTGTACGGAGATTGTCACATTCAGGCTCAGTAGGAGTTCGGATGGGTTCACCTCATCGGTCTTCTTATCGGCATCTACCTGGGGACCGTTACGTACAGCTAGTACCGCTTGCGGCCTGTGGTTAAACCCACTGCCAGCGTAATGTCGAGCCTTTAGAGTCCTACACAGAGGATTATTCGCCTTTGGGAAAAACAGAGTAGAGGTCGCATGGTTTTGCGATGGGGTTCGTTCACATCTGCGCACTTGTGCACGTTTGGTGTCCGGGCAGTTATTACTAGCGGGCTTTGGTTTAAGCCAGATCCTAGTATTTATTTTGGGATTGGTTTTGTCTCATTGTATTCATGTTCCTCGGAACACGGATGCGGGTGTGTATGCACAGTTTACAGAGGCAGAGGATTCTCATTAGGGTTGTTGACCGTTGACTTTTTCCAAACCCTAATGAGAATGAGAAATATGATTAATGATATTAATTAAAGATAATTGTGCCATGGTTAGGTTGACCATTTGACTTATGTTGAATTTTTGACTTTGGTTGACCGGTTTACTTATGTTGACAATTTGACCATCATCATTTCACATGAAAGATGCTTCTTGATTCTTGCAAAATTCATTTAATGTGAAATGATAATGGTCATTCCAAATGAACCATCACAATTTCTTTAATCATTATTATTATTTCATAATTCACTAATATTTGAGCATGGTTGTAGAAGTCTACTATAATCCTCTCTTGCTCTTTCTCTCTCATGTTTTTGAGCTCTCCCTCTTCCTTTCAAAGTTTTAATCTTTCATGTGTTGAAAATCAAAAGCTTTTGGGACAAAGCCATCAAAACATCTCTCTACTCTTTCTAGGGTTCTTTGTCTAGCAAACCAAGCACTCTATTTACCTCTTGGTTGAGGTAGGAGCTCAAGATAGAGGTCTTCGGGTGGATCTATCTTCGGCAAAGTGAAGACGACGAGGAGGAGCCGTCTATGCAACTACAAGGAGTAAGCAAGAAGGAGAACCACAAGAAGAAGAGAAGGAGTTCAAGACGTAGGTATAACTATTCTATATAGTAGCTAGAACTTGTAGTTAGTATGTTAGTTTTTGTTTAGCAAAGATCCTTCATGCATGGTCCATGTCACCTTGAGAGAAAATTTTGATTTTTACCTATTCTGCCTCCCCGAAAGAACTGGGGTGGGTAACTTGGATCTAACAGTATTCACTGGTTATTGACATCGTGATCTTGAGATTTCGGATTTCCATGAGATTTCTGTATTTGGAGAAACCGTAAGGATTTTATAAACTGATTATCAATTCTAAAAATAGAAATTACGGTTTTCTCGTGATATGATTTGAGAGATGTCCACCATGAGTTTTCTCGGCTCTTGAGCGATATCATACACCCGATTTGAGGAGGAGGCAGAACCGTCTGCGGGTGCATGGTTGTCACGACCCGAAATAGCCCGTGACTGGCACTTGAATCATATGAAGTCTATAGGACCCCATCTGATCCAAGTAAGCCAAAAGCCCAGAAATCTAAAACCTTTTTAAGTAATAAATAAGGAAAACTAGTTTAAGAAGTAGGAAACAGCTTTTAAAAAAGATGAGGAAAACATGTTTTAAAAATCAAAGTTTCTAAATAACTAAGCCGAATGTGCATTTAAAAAAAATCACATATCTTTTCTGAAAATTTCGGCAGAGTTTCCTTTGTAAATACTGGCCCCGAACGGGGTACAAGATGAATAATATTTATGCAATGAAAAAAAAATGCATCCCCAAGCGGGAGCTACCTCTTCGTCAATCGACGGTCACAACCACGCAAGTAAAATAATATACAACGCTAAAGGGTGAGGATCAAATCTTAAACTTAAAAAAGCGAATACCACTAAGCGTGACTCTAAGGTAGAAATAATACATATGTGGTTTCTAAGTCTGAATCACTATACATGTTTTGGTTGATGGAATTTTCTAGATACAATGAATAATACATGAACAAGGGTGGTTGTGATACAAGGAACCCACCTACCACGCAAATCACCCGAAAAGGAAAGCAATGTGCCGAAAGTGCCGCTATGGAACTTGTACGGCAAAACCTGCAAGAACTGTGTCACAACGGGAGTGAGTTGCCAACTCGTGAATAGAAAAATATCTACAAGCAGAAATTGAATGCATGACATAATCCTAGGTCAATACGATCAGTATAATATAAACCTAAAAAAGATAAAGTCTGAAGCATGACAAGGTGGCAACATAACAACTATACATGTGGGTTGTGCCAACTACTCGTGCCAGTGCCTCGGGTAATAACATGTCATAATATAATGTATGTCTGCATGAAGTAAATATGATGAAATATCAAATGGATATCAATACACATATATTAGCATCCCATTCCACTAATATTGGTGTAAGGGTATATATAACAGCGCCCTCATACCCTGTTATATATACAAATGAAGTATGATCAATGTAATCCAGGTCTGTATATGATCAATGTCTGTATAAACGTGGATCCCGTCCACCCATCATCCAATGACAATAAGCATCATGCATGTAAATGTGAGGATCTAATCAAAATCATAGAAAACATCATGAAAACTCGTGCCTAGCATCAGCACGTAAATCCTCATATATCGGGCATCCGTCAGTCCGGGTCAGCCCACGGGCTCCGTCTGCGGTATCGGCCCCCGGCCCCAGCAGTATGCCCATATCCATCTATCGACTCTGGTTAGTATCCTCCGGATAACCGCCAGGTCCAACCGATCACCGGTAGGTAGTAGTCCCTCTACCAGGCTCACCGTCTACTGCACAGCGATCCGTTCTCGCCCGGGGAACCATACCGGGTCCACCATGTACCCGCATTCGGCCTCATCCGCCTCCTCGAATCGGGTTCTACATGTCAATCTAGCACCGAGAAAACACATGGTGGACGCACTAAATTATCATATCAAGGGTAACCGGGTTTTTAAAACAATTACATATTTTCTTTTGAAATATCCATGCTTCCCCAATCCAGAAATATCATGGAAACAACATATCTCAATGCGTATAAACAAAAGCATGATATATGCGACATGTAAAAGAAATGCAAGCACATCTGTCTATCATGCAGCCTGGAATAGTAATATGCACATATTGAGGGAAACCGCTCTTTTAAAATGAATCAGTTTTACAGAGTATCTTGCGGTTCCCAAATCTAGAAATATCATCTATGTATGTGCAAATATGTATGTGTACAAATATAAGTGTACGACAGGCAGGTGCATAAGTATGAGTGTACAGTAAGTATGTGTACAAGTATGAGTGTACGACAAGTATATGTACAAGTATGCCATGCAAGAGTCATATCCTGAATGCAACAGTACTACAGTATAGTGACATGGCAATTATCGATGATGAAGTGTATGAGCCGACAAACAGTGTACGTGGAACATATGCATCATCGATAATTGTGCTGGTGTCCTAACAGCATGATGGTAATATAGCAATAACACATGAAATGCAATGCAAACAGCAATAGAAATGCGGAATCGAATAAATCAACGCAACAGTGAAGAGTCTACATCAATATGTATATGTCATGAAATCGTGCCATTTGAAATACAACAAATCGGGGTTTTTCGTAAAATAAGGGCTACGGAGCTTTTGAGAAAGATACGTTGTTCATATCAGATTTTTGCATTTTTATACCGCCCAATTTTTATCATATTGCTTATCGATAGGTACTCTTGAGCCGTGTTTGCTAGTCAATTGCAGGATACAGGTTCTGTTGGAGATAGTGCCCTCAGAGTCAATTATTGGGTCACAGGCACGTGATTGCAATGATTGAGGGGAGGACCTATCCCGGTAGGACAGTCTTACTCGAGATGATAGTATGCTATCTGGTTTATCTTTATCATCGTGTACTGCTTTAGGTGACCTTTCGAGTCGCTATTACACGTTGATAAAGCCCCTAGGATTCTTGCTTGACTTCCAGCAGTATGAGGGCGATCATATAAGTGGGAGCTGAGGTCTACAAGCACATCCTTAAAAGGTCCCTAGTCGTGGGAGTTTCGAGACAGGGCATCGATACTCCGGAGTAGACTAGTGTATACAGTCGAGACCCCGACGAGGGGCGGTGGCCGGTCTCACAAGCCACTGGTGTCAGTTGGTTCACCTAAGATGTATACAGGTGCTCATTGGGTTATGAGTACACCGGACAGGACTCGCCGGGAACCTGCTAGTTGGGAATATACCAGACGTCAGATAGCAGTTCCCAGGTGACATGTGTACAGGTTAGTTCATCGACCTGGGATCGTCATTTGTCTCGTGTGAGTTCCCACTGTACTTTGATTACTACCCTACCACGGCTCAAAGGAGTCGTGCAAACAGGTTTTAGTTGGGTACAGTCCCGAGCCACATGGAGGCAGTGAGCGGATCTGCAGGGGTTCGTCTCTCCCGGTATTGGGGGTGAGGTCGTGCTGTGTCTAGGAGAGCCAGAACATGAAAAGTCCTTGGCCAAGGCAGGAGATTTGCTGGTAGGTATTCCAGTAGTATCTCAGGGTGTTCTGGGCTACACTCCGACACGACTTGTACCGCTTTTGGGGGTCTGACTTTTACCAACCCCCTAGGCCCGCCATGCGATGCTCATAGACGAACGGACCGGACTGTACGGATATTGTCACTGACAGGCTCAGTTGGGTGTCGGGGTGAGCTTCCTCATCGACGTCCCATTTGGTCAATACCTGGTGGCCCGTCACGTATTGGCTTATACCTCTGACGTGCTAGTGGTTAAATCCACAGCCAAGGTATTGACGAGTCTTTAGAGTCCACCACACTCAGTTACTCAAGTTTCGGGCGAAACGCTGTAGAGGCCGTATGGAGATATGGCAGGGTTCGATCGGATACGTGCGGTATTGCACGGATCGCGATCGGACAGTTTTTACTAGCCGGCTTTGGCTTAAGCCGGATTCTAGTATTTGATAGTGTAGTTTTGTCTCTTTGCATTTGTGTTCAGTGGGAATACAAATGCGGGCATGTATTTGCAGTAGCGGGGTTTTCCTGTAATTTATTACGGGATCGGTTTTATGAAGTTGCCAGTTTGCATTCCGTTCCGGCCGGTTTTCCTTCATTCCTTCTCGGTCGGACTTTCTTATTGGAGAGTGTTAATTGCAAGTTCGCAATTAACATTTTGTGAGGGGTTTCTTTGCATATGTGTGGCTTCATAATCATGAGATTCCTTTCTTGTCCATTTGATGGCTTTTCATTTGATGGTTTAGAAAAGGGATTGATTTGTGAGATGAGTGAGAAAGGATGTGAGGTTTATATTATCTTTTTGATATATTGTTTTATGCAATTCTCTTTTCTCTCTCCAATCTAATTCTATGGAGAGGGGGCCGGCCACTTTGGCTAGAGAGAGAGGATCATTTTCCTTTTGAGTGAGGAAAAATGTTTCATATCCTTTTTCATGCTACCAAGTTCATAAGCACTTTTTTTTTGAGTTGCTTTCTTTACCTCCACCATTTCATGGCAACCTCATAAACCCCAAGAGACAAGCTTCTACACTATTTCTATAGCAAGCCTTGGACGCGTCGGCTAGCCAACTTCGCGCCCGAGTTGCCTCGGTCATGAGGTGGGAGCCCGTAAAAGATTCCGGCTATGTGGTGCCCGTTTCGACGAGGAGATGACGGACGATATATCCGCGGGAGATCGGAGTGGAGACGAAGACCGAAGGACACGGATCGCTTGGTATACTTTTCTACTCTTTTCTTATTTGCTAGTTAGCTAGGTTAATAGCCCGATCCGGGTAAAAAGTCCGCGGTGGTGCCGTTTTGCAAAGTCCGCAAAGTTTTTGTTTTCCGCGTTTCCGGCGTCGGATCGACGGCCGGGGCGCCCCCGCGGGCTTACATTGGTATCAGAGCCACGCCATTAACCTTCCCTAGCTTGCTCTAGCGCGTTTAGAACCCGATCGAACAAAATCCCCAAAATCCGTATTTTTGTGCACATATGTTCTCTGTTGAAATTTTTTGAGCTCCTAAAATTTTTCAGGTTGTTGCAGAGGCATGTACAAGCAATTATAAGAATTGTGGGAAAATACGATCCAATGATTCTTCACTTCGACCGCGGAAGGGCGGCCAAACCCTCGGTTTGGCCGCGCTTCCGCGGCGGATAGGAGGAATCTTGGCACCATATTTTCCCAGTAAGCTTATGAGTAAGAAATAGGGATTTTGGGATATTTTATTTGGGCCCAGGTTTTCTGTAATTGCTACAGTTCTTTTTGGGGGCCCACTTTGATAAATTTGTTCGATCGGATATTTTAAACATGCCAGTTCACAGTTTTTACATTATATCTGCGGCCGTGAATGTCACTTGATCGGTAAATCCCGTCTAACTGCTATAGCCCGGTTAGACGGATTTGCGAACGTGACTTTCACGTTGATGTTCTGTGATTGTACTGTGTTATTGCGGATCGGTCGTGGGGATAGCCTGGTTGCAGTGGTAGTACAGTTCTGTTGTATTATGTACATTTGATATTGCGGGGCGAGCGTCCGACATGTGGACTGCCGTCACTGCCTGTTTGTATTATTATTTTGGGGCACGACCTGGTTGCGGTCGATGTACCCGTTGTATATATTTTACTTTCTGTACTAGGATTACCCCGCGGAGGGGTGCACGGATGGCCGGGTTCTGGAGGGCAACAAGCCCGCATCTCATGGCATTGAGACGGAGGGGGCTTCACTCTGGGATCGGCGGGCTATTCGCCGCACTCGTAAAGGGGTATAGGTTGACCCAGGAGGGGTGCCCAGGTTACCGGATTCCGTGAAGTGCTGGGTGGTCCATTCACGGTGCTGAAGGGGGCTGCCTCGCTTCACGTTTTGGCGGGTGACTTGCCGCGCCCGTAGGGGTCTAGGATTTCATTGCACAGGCTATCCACACGACCAGGGGAACGTCGGGTTTCAGCAGCGGCTCTGTGAAACCCGGGGATCCCAGATATCTGTATTGATCTGTGTTGCTATACATTTCTGTGTTGCTTTTTATCACGCCATGAGCGAAAATTATATATTATATATATATTAGTAGATGTTGTATATGTTTTTCAACCGCGCTAGTCCAGTCCCCGCTCTGTCGTTAGTTAGCTAACCTAACGGGTGATGACGGGACCCAGTGGCGAATGCGGATGGCATATACGTACGTCAGTATATTTTCGTTCTTTGTGGTGTGATCAATTGATGGGACTGCGTTGATTCGGATCAATGCAAGTTAAACAAACCTAATCTGATGTTGTTGGAACACTTTTTCAAAAAGCTGTTATTGCAAGGACGTTATCTTTTGTTTTGCACAGTGGTATTCAGTTGGAATATCCTGCTCCTCAGTCGACGAGGCAAGGGCCGAGATCCCTTCACCGGGAGTGACCCCTTGGACAAAAGTTTGCGTCAGGGCAGTAACTTCACTATAGCCGATTACTTTTGCTTTGCATCGTGGTATTCATTTGGAATATCCTGCACCTCATTCTACGGGGAAAGAGCCGAGATCCCTTCACCGGGAGTGACCTCTTTAGCAAAGGTTGTCGTCACTATATTTTTATAAAGCTATCCGTTCCTTCAACGATATCAAGTTCATTACGTTAAAGGTTTTCGCCAGAAACCATTCGTAGCCCTCCGTCGTTTCATATGGATAGTCAATAGTATTCATGCTGTGTATGTTGGCCAAAGTCAAGGCACAGTGTTTGGTAGCTATTGGGTATTCATATGCAGCATAGATAGATGCGTTGGTTTGGGACAGTCGTACTGCCATTTTGGCCAAAGTCAAGGGTATGTACGGGTGGGTTCAAATTAACCAGGAAAATAACGGGTAGAACTTGACATGTGACTTATGATATGTTGGCCAAAGTCAAGGTCATAAGAGCATGGGGTAGAAATCCACATCGGGAGTTTCAAAAGAACTGAAACTTGCCAGATATGCGCATACCTTCTGGAGTGTGATAACGTGAGCGGATTCCGTCACGTATCATGCGATGATAGTTGGATCCCGATTCCCACTGATGAGTTGGTATACTCCTCGGGTGATCCCGGCTAATTCTTCTTTCAGGTTTGGGGAGGAATTTGACGTTACAGTGGGAGGTTTCCAGATTAGATAAATTGGTAACCATTCTGATCTAGGTTAGAGTGCACGCTGAGTGTTTCTTTTCTCTCTCTCTTTGGCAGCGACCATTGACCCGACCCTAGACTATGACTCAGTGACCAAGTTGACCGAACCTTCTTAACACAGGCTTTTGGATTGTCAGAGTTGCAAACCTCATTGCCACTCCTACTTTTACCTTTTTCTCCAGGACACCCCGTATTACTACGAACGTCCACTTCCATTGGACAAAACCATCGTATGGTTATATACGAACTCGAAGGACTTCGAGGATGGTTTCCGGTTCTGGAGAAAACGAATAGGACTATTCAGTTGTCTTTACCTTTTACCTTCTCTCAGGTTGCGAGTACTCCTTGGTTTAGGAGATAGTACACCTATTATGCAAATTGGATAGTCTTCTTCCAAACCTTAGGCTGGTGCCGACCGGTAGGGAATGAAGAAAGCCAATTAGCCTAAACGGTGTACAGAAGGTATTAAGTTCAGACAAAGCAAGGGATTAGTAAGAGGGCAAAGTAAATTGCGACTGCTATTCACGACCAAACCATGTACTTCTTTGTCAATCCTAAATCACCTATGAATTAAGTACATTCGGTTGTCTTTTATCCTCACCTTCTCTCGCATTGCGAGTGCTCCTAGGACTAGGACAGTACACCCATTATGCTTATTGGATAGTCTTCTTCCAAACCATAGGCTGGTGCCGAACGGTATGGAAGGAAGAAAACCATTTGGCCTAAAGGGGTGTACAGAAGGTAATGACTAAAGACATGTAAAGGGATTTGGAGAGGTGGCAAAGAATTATACAGTTATAGTTGTGAATCTGGATAATGGAATAGGCATTACTAGGAATACCAGGATACCCCGTCGAAACATTTCAATGTTTCAGTTTCACTGTGTACAGTTAAAAGAAAACTGATTTCCCAATTAGACACTTACTCCAGGGTATGTATTTACCAGGTTGGATTCTCATATCTGTATGGTTTTACAGATGATGAGTGGGAGTAAGTTATTGGGAATTAGGTGACCATCCTCATTATATCGGGATTCGTTGTAATCGGTGATATTTGAGGAAGTCACCTGGGTTGTTTGCCGGTCGGCAAATATTTGGTTTTGAATATCCGTTGTTATGCACCAATTTCAAATTGATATATCTGTACGTCTATTTTTATAGAGTGAGATATACCTTTCTGAAATTATGTCTATGACATTTACCTATACCAGTGAGTATGGTTAGGTAAGGAGCATTGAACAGCGGTGTAATTCTTCTTAACCATAAGTACAGTTTTCAACCTACGACACACAGCGAATGAGTCACCAGACTCAGGGGACTTATACAGAGTATTGTATATTGTCCAGTGTCCATTAGGACAGAGGGGTTGGTCCTCGTACTATATTCTGTTTACTTTTAACTTCTCTAGTTCTTAGACATGTGTTTCGTAGAAACACAGGGTCTAAGTTTAGAGGAGTTATAAGTATAAGAATACAGTAGAGAACCAGGTATCGCAAGTATCGGGATTCTTCAAGGTGATCGAAGATGTAGATACTTGTGTATGGTATTCAGTTGATAGTAATGATTAAGAGAACTTGCTTCTTTTTCAGGTTACTCATAATTGGAAGTACTCCTAAGTTGAGTAACGCTGATCGGCCTCTCTTCCATTTACTTGATATGCACTGGAGACAGCTGCATGATTTGAATCTGGTTCAATTAAATCAGTGCCTCTGGTTCTTGGATATAGAACAGTTCATATCTTGACATTGTTAAGATACGGGGAGTTGTCCGGCTTATGCTTAAAACCAGACACTGGACAACTCAAGGCACGTTTCAGTAGTGGCTGTTTGTGGGTTGACCCGGGCTATGACGAGGGTTGATTTTCTACCATCTGGAAGATCAATAGTGATATTGTTCTTGACTCGCCACAGTTTTATCAAAAATGGATTTTTTCAGAAAAACAGTAGTGGGAGTATGGTAGAACTGGAAGTGATTCCAGAACCGCAAACGATTACTGAAGATTTGATAAGAACCTAAAGATTCAATCTGGTTTGACATTCCATTGGCCACTCCGCAGACAAGGTGGGTTACCTCAGGCACCCGAGAGGTACTTCGGTATACTCAAGGACAGTGGCAGAGAGGTTCTTGTTTACCCACACTTGCCATTGCTGTTGTTCCAGGCTGCGAGACCCGGCGGGAGGATGAGTATAGCGTCGTTCTAAACTTGCTTTAGAAGTGTACGTGTATATGACTCTGCCAGAGGGTTGTCATAGTCAGTGGGAGCAGCGGAAGCATTGGTGGACATGTGGCTTATGTCTGTTTATAGACTAAAGCAGATATAGCGGAGATAGATCATCTATTTCTGATGTGACAGTCATAGGTTTGACTTCATCAGAATAAGGGATGGATCTGTTAAGAAGGTAGTAGGGTGTGATGTCCTGGTATTTGATGACATACACAGAGTAGGAAGTGATATTCCTATACTACGATGGGTTATACTTTGGTCGTCACACAGTGGTTTCTCCATATAGAACTTGGATATTATATCAGACATTCTGGTTACTAGATCTATGGTTTTAGATCTAGATTTGGGTGGTTTCCCAATCTGGGTACTTTGACCGCATTCTATGAGCATTTAGAATGGACGACTCCTGGCACGGTAGTGTACCTGCAGGTAATGGAGTCACCCTCTCTAAAGGTGTCTTACAGACTAAAGGGGAGAGGGATATGCATGATTGGCAGATCACTTGCTTAGGCAATTGAGTCAATCATGAGATGTCAAGTACCACGCCAGATGTTGTTCTTGCAGTAGATGCAATAAGTCGATATTGATCCAATCCTGGAGAAACAGTCAGAAGCAGTTTTAGAACATAAGTTGATGTTCTAAGGAATTAATAACGGCAGCCTCCTTTAGGAGACGGTTATCATTCCAAGCTTCCAAGGTGACCTGGATGGCAGAGTGGCTGTCAGAGTTATAGTTTTCCCTCTGACGAGGGGCAGTATTTTGGACAGATGATCCAAGTGGATACTGAGGGAAGGCATGGCGCAGGACACTGATTAAGTTCAGTTGTCGATACAGTCTAAGAAGTTTGGATTTGGAGTTCATTTATGAGCTAGGTCCCATCAGACATCCAGACATTCTAAGACAAGTATTGCTCATTTCGGGAGATGGCTTTCTCCACGAACTTGAGATTTAGAGAGACATAGAAAGAAACATCAAGGCGGATCCACTCACTGAGGCTATTCCTCGAACGCAATAGTTTCGCAAACGAGCTTTGTGAGACTGACTAGTAGAGGAGTTGGGTGTTCGGTATCACACGGGCTGTGAGTATGCGACATCGCAATAATTAGCCTTGAGTGCAAGTGGGAGATTGTTGGAGATAGTGCCCTCAGAGTCAATTATTGGGTCACAGGCACGTGATTACAATGATTGAGGGGAGGACCTATCCCGGTAGGACAGTCTTACTCGAGATGATAGTATGCTATCTGGTTTATCTTTATCATCGTGTACTGCTTTAGGTGACCTTTCGAGTCGCTATTACACGTTGATAAAGCCCCTAGGATTCTTGCTTGACTTCCAGCAGTATGAGGGCGATCATATAAGTGGGAGCTGAGGTCTACAAGCACATCCTTAAAAGGTCCCTAGTCGTGGGAGTTTCGAGACAGGGCATCGATACTCCGGAGTAGACTAGTGTATACAGTCGAGATCCCGACGAGGGGCGGTGGCCGGTCTCACAAGCCACTGGTGTCAGTTGGTTCACCTAAGATGTATACAGGTGCTCATTGGGTTATGAGTACACCGGACAGGACTCGCCGGGAACCTGCTAGTTGGGAATATACCAGACGTCAGATAGCAGTTCCCAGGTGACATGTGTACAGGTTAGTTCATCGACCTGGGATCGTCATTTGTCTCGTGTGAGTTCCCACTGTACTTTGATTACTACCCTACCACGGCTCAAAGGAGTCGTGCAAACAGGTTTTAGTTGGGTACAGTCCCGAGCCACATGGAGGCAGTGAGCGGATCTGCAGGGGTTCGTCTCTCCCGGTATTGGGGGTGAGGTCGTGCTGTGTCTAGGAGAGCCAGAACATGAAAAGTCCTTGGCCAAGGCAGGAGATTTGCTGGTAGGTATTCCAGTAGTATCTCAGGGTGTTCTGGGCTACACTCCGACACGACTTGTACCGCTTTTGGGGGTCTGACTTTTACCAACCCCCTAGGCCCGCCATGCGATGCTCATAGACGAACGGACCGGACTGTACGGATATTGTCACTGACAGGCTCAGTTGGGTGTCGGGGTGAGCTTCCTCATCGACGTCCCATTTGGTCAATACCTGGTGGCCCGTCACGTATTGGCTTATACCTCTGACGTGCTAGTGGTTAAATCCACAGCCAAGGTATTGACGAGTCTTTAGAGTCCACCACACTCAGTTACTCAAGTTTCGGGCGAAACGCTGTAGAGGCCGTATGGAGATATGGCAGGGTTCGATCGGATACGTGCGGTATTGCACGGATCGCGATCGGACAGTTTTTACTAGCCGGCTTTGGCTTAAGCCGGATTCTAGTATTTGATAGTGTAGTTTTGTCTCTTTGCATTTGTGTTCAGTGGGAATACAAATGCGGGCATGTATTTGCAGTAGCGGGGTTTTCCTGTAATTTATTACGGGATCGGTTTTATGAAGTTGCCAGTTTGCATTCCGTTCCGGCCGGTTTTCCTTCATTCCTTCTCGGTCGGACTTTCTTATTGGAGAGTGTTAATTGCAAGTTCGCAATTAACATTTTGTGAGGGGTTTCTTTGCATATGTGTGGCTTCATAATCATGAGATTCCTTTCTTGTCCATTTGATGGCTTTTCATTTGATGGTTTAGAAAAGGGATTGATTTGTGAGATGAGTGAGAAAGGATGTGAGGTTTATATTATCTTTTTGATATATTGTTTTATGCAATTCTCTTTTCTCTCTCCAATCTAATTCTATGGAGAGGGGGCCGGCCACTTTGGCTAGAGAGAGAGGATCATTTTCCTTTTGAGTGAGGAAAAATGTTTCATATCCTTTTTCATGCTACCAAGTTCATAAGCACTTTTTTTTGAGTTGCTTTCTTTACCTCCACCATTTCATGGCAACCTCATAAACCCCAAGAGACAAGCTTCTACACTATTTCTATAGCAAGCCTTGGACGCGTCGGCTAGCCAACTTCGCGCCCGAGTTGCCTCGGTCATGAGGTGGGAGCCCGTAAAAGATTCCGGCTATGTGGTGCCCGTTTCGACGAGGAGATGACGGACGATATATCCGCGGGAGATCGGAGTGGAGACGAAGACCGAAGGACACGGATCGCTTGGTATACTTTTCTACTCTTTTCTTATTTGCTAGTTAGCTAGGTTAATGGCCCGATCCGAGTAAAAAGTCCGCGGTGGTGCCGTTTTGCAAAGTCCGCAAAGTTTTTGTTTTTCGCGTTTCCGGCGTCGGATCGACGGCCGGGGCGCCCCCGCGAGCTTACAGGTTCTCGGCTCTAAACGGTGAAATTCATGGAAAAACACGACAAAATCCGGGTTCCTGCCAACCACAGATAAAACACGGGTCTCCGCTCTCTATCCGTATGTTGCCACACACCAGTTTGAGAGACAAAATGGCAAATCAATGTCATTTTCATGCACAAAGCACAATGGCAACACCAAGTCCAAGAAATCTATGCGGAGCTCGAGGAAATCATGACAAAAAGATCCACATCCAATCACCTTTCTATCTACTAAAATTCTGGAAGAAATGTGGAAAGATTATCAGAAAAAACATATGCCAAACTACAGAGAAAAGCAGACCAGGACACCACACAAAACCCGAGGGGCTAACTCCTCTATATGGCCGCGGTTCCGCGGCCAATAGGGGTCTAGGCCGTGGAACCGCGGCCGTACGGGCTTATCAGACGAAGAATTTTCAGGGGTATTTTGGTCTTTTCAATGTGGTTCAGAATGTTGCCCTAATTTTCCAGTTCCCTGCCTATAAATAGTCCAGAACTTGCCAAAGCCAAGGGTGTTTAATCTTGTATTTAGATTTTAGGTTTTATGTTGTTATTCTTCTTCCTCCTCTCATCTTTTCTCCATTAAAAAGCTTGTAGTGAGCTTTTGTGAGTGAAGAATGAATAAAGGAGTTCTTTTTACTTATCATGCTTGTCTTGTTTTTTTGTTAAATTGTAATTGCTTGTAATTTTCCTTTGCTAATTTAGTTGTTGTTATTTGTGTTTGTTTGTTTCTTATTCTCTTTTCCTTTATCCTTAAACAACCATGATGCTTATGTTTGATCCTTGCCAAGGTGAGATCACAAATAGCTAGTTGTTATCTTCTAATCTCCTTCTTTGTATCTTCCTCTGTTTTATTTTTCGTTCTTCTCATGGGTGAGTAGTTTCCATACTTGTTAGGGTAGGATAAGGGAAGTTTGAGAGAAGGAAATCTCTCTCACTCCTTCCTTACCCAACATCTTAAATCGAACTCCCGTTAATTGAACCACAATCCGCTCCCTACGGCACCCTATCCTACATGATAGCGGTGATTTCGTAGTGAAACCGATTGTGGTTGAATTAACCGGAGGTTAAGGCTAAGAGCCAAGAACGGACGGACAAGCACCAAAAGGAAGAACTTATGCGTTGGAAAGCCTAGCTTATACTCGCAAGTTCCTTCCTAGTCGTGCTAATCCCCGTTGTTGCCGATTACCGTAACACCGATATTAAGAGTGGCAACGAAAGAAGTGAGCGACTCCTAACTCAAACTAACCTAATCCTAACCCTAACAAGCTCTCTTTACATATCATTTTAACACTTAGTTAATCACAAACAAATCTGGACTTTTGGACTTAACTCGTTAAAGCACATAGAAAAAGATTCCCATCTCCCTGCGGACGACCCATACTCAACCGGCTAGCTACAAGAGAAACCATTTTTATTGCGGTAATTAACTAAACTTGAACATGCAAAAACTCTACCAATCAAATGGCGCCGTTGCCGGGAAGATGGTAGTTTATTTCTTTGTGTAATTTCGGGTTAATTTGTGAATATAAAGCTAACCGAAAAAACAAAACAAAAAATATATACATTGTAAAAAAAACCATCTTGTTATTTTTGATTAGTTTTTGTGCAAGTGTGCAGGAACAAAAGATGGTCGAGTTCAGTGCCAAAGACGTGGGAAGTTAGACCCACATCTCGCGGCTACACCGCGACGGATCAAAACGAAGCAAACGGTCTACTGTAAAAATCTGGAGCAGATACAGTGAGCAAATCAAGATTCAGCAAATCCAGACAAGCAGAGGACAACCACTGCAGCACACCCAAAAATTTTAGAAGCCCAACTCCACCTTACTGCCGCGGAACCGCGGCATAAGCTGGCTTAGGCCGTGGAACCGCGGCCACTTGGTTCCTTCAGGGTACCAATTTTTCTGTGAGTCTCTCTCTCCTCTTCCCCACTCCTCTGAACTCCACTGAATTGTGTAATCTGCAGCATTCTTTGCGCAAACTCTCTTCCCCCTTCCAATAAATTGTTTTTGTGCAGGATTCTTTGCGCCGCGCTAAAAAAATAAAAATTGATTGCAGTTGATTTGTTACTGCTTTGCATTTATTAATACGGACTTTAAGGGGCTTGAAACCAATCCAGATTGGGTGGGGATTTCATCACCCTTCCCAGGACCCCAGAAATCACAAAAAGCATATGCATTGACTACTGTTAATTAAAAAATACTAGACTCAGTCCTAAGGACTTCGCGCTCAATAGGACAGAGGACTAGTTACAGGCATCGGCCGTTTATCCTATCCTGACTTTTGCGGTGTCTAGGCAAGTGTGTCGAAGGCAAGTGGTTACTTAATTAGGACCACTACATACGTAGTGGGGAGCCTCCCACTTACCTGGCACTTACCTGGCCGCAATTGTTGGAGAAGAGGCGGTTTGAGGTCCTGTTTCTAGCCCTTTGGAACAGTTAGGAGCTGTCTAGCTGACCTAGGTGACCCTAGATCTAGGTGTGATTGTGCATATCTTGTTTGTGATTGCTTGAAGCCATAAATCCATACATATTTCTGTAAAGCTCTTTCTAAAAAAGAAAAAAAAGGAAAAAATAAAAAACTTTTATAAAAACCTGCCCTTTGTCGCCAAAAATCCATTTTTCACCCACCACCCATCGTATTTCTCCATTGACGTTTTCTTACCCTCACCTTCTCCGCTTTGACTATACTAAACCCGTTTAGTGTATGTCTGCTTGGACTCGGGACACTAGCGCCCGCCTAGTCCGCGTTACGTTTATCGCTACCGACTACGCGATTGACTCAGACGTCGAAACTCCATCCACGCCTCTTTCAGCCTTACCTTTGCCGGCCAACTCCGACGTTGACCGGAATTCTGTTCATACATCCTCACCTTCACCTTCACCAACCTCTTCTTCCGCGATGTCAGGATTTAATCCAAACATCTCTTTGACTACCCCAGGATTGACTCCACCTCCTATGGAGGCAAATAACTCACCACCACCGCCTGTCGTAGCGCCGCAGCGAATCGCGCTCCAGGATCATTTCTATCCCACTCGTTCTGCACTACCCACCTGTCTTTCTCTTTTACCGGCCAATGGGGATAATTTTGAAATTAAGCCCCATTTCATTAACATGCTCCCGAAATTTCATGGGCTTGAATCTGAAGATGCCTATATCTTCATCAAAAAATTTCAAAATGTTTGTGCCATGATGAAAACCACCCAGCTGTCGGACGATACTATACGGCTACGGGTCATTCCGTTCACTTTATGCAATCTTGCTGAAAAATGGCTGTATAGCACCGCTTCCCACTCCATAACCAATTGGGACGAGTTTGTTAAAGCGTTTCTCAAAAAATTCTATCCGGATCATAAAACCGCAAGGATCCGTAACGAAATCAACCAATTCTCCCAGCTTCCTACCGAACCCTTTTGGAAGTGCTTCGACCGGTATAAAGACCTTCTTGTTCAGTGCCCTCACCACGGTATAGAGAAATGGCAACTTTGCCAAACCTTATACGAGGGCCTGAACCCAGCAACCAAGCAGTTGTTGGAAACCATCTGTCAGGGCCACTTCCTATCGAAATCTGACGAGGAAGCGTGGCAATTCTTCGACGACCTTGCAGAACAGACGCTACAATGGGAGAGCACCAGACCGACTTCTTCTTCTTCTACCTCCACTTCTACCGGTCAGTCTAGGGTAGGAATTCACCAACTTGATGTCTCTATTGCGATGAAAGCTGAAATGGCTGCAATAACTAGAAAACTTGAAGCGATAGAGAGCAAATTTTCTTCTCCTGCTCCTTCCCCTGTTCTTCCCCTTCGTACCATTTGTGCTTGTTGTTCCAATCCTTCTCATTTAACCGAAGAGTGTCCTTACAATCCACCATCTCAAGGACAGGATCAGGTTAATGCTGCATTTTAGCAAAGACCGAGGAATGATCCATACTCTTCCACCTACAATCCCGGTTGGAGGAACCACCCTAATTTCGCCTGGAATCAGAATCAGCATCAATTCCAAGGCAACAATTTCCAAAGGCCCCCTCCGCCGCAACAACAAGCACAACAACAAACTCAACATCAATTTCAGCAGCCCTTCCAACCCCAACCTTTTCAAAATCAGACGAACAACTTTGCACCCAACAACTCTTTTCCCCAAAACAACTTTGTTCCGTCAAACAACGATAAGGTTTCCTCGCTCGAACGAAGTCTGGAGGCGTTCGTTAAACAATCAACACAATCCACCGCAAACATCCAGTCTTCCATTCAGTCCTTGGTGCAACACACTGCCGCTTACGGGCAAAGCATCAAAACCATCGAAGCCCAGATAGCATAACTGAATGCGGCCTTAAGCGAGCGAGAGAAGGGGAAGCTCCCATCCCAGCCACTCCCTAATCTCGGTCACCCACATAATGTACATGTTGCTCTTGAACAACAGAACCATAATGTGAGTGCCGTGACCACATTGAGATCGGGAAGGATGCTGTAAAACAACATTGGCACACGGATCAACGATGACACCCCTGCCACTTCTTCTTCTTCTTCGTCTTCTGAGCCTATTCTCCATTCTTCAAAAGGCTCTTCCTCTTCTTCTGCTTTGAACGGACCCACTTCTCACTAGGCGAAAACACCAGCTCTGGGATCCGTTCCAACTCCACAATCTCCTCCATAAGCATTGGACTCAACCAATTTTAAAAACGTTCCATTTCCAAACCGGTTGAGGTCTAATAAACAAAATCCACATATGGAGAAGATTCTGGAGTTGTTTAAGCAGGTTAACATCAACATTCCCCTTTTAGATGCTGTCCAACAAGTCCCGTCCTATGCGAAAATCTTAAAGGACTTGTGCACGAAAAAGAGGAAGTCTCAGGTACCCAAGAAAGTTTTCTTGGCTAGTGCTGTGAGTGATGCTCTTACCCAATCTTTACCACAAAAACGGAAGGACCCTGGCTGTCCTACGATTTCTATTACCATTGGGGATAAGAACATCAACCGCGCACTATTAGATCTTGGTGCTAGTGTTAACCTGCTTCCGTACTCAGTATACGAGCAATTAGGCGTAGGAGAGCTGAAACCCACACACTGTACTCTCCAAATGGCCGACCGATCGATCACCCATCCTAGGGGTGAGCTAGAGGATGTGTTAATCAAGATCGGGGACTTCATATTCCCCGTTGACTTCATTGTATTAGACACACAGCCTGTAGCTAACCCCCGGAATCAATTTCCGGTGATACTCGGTCGCCTATTCCTTGCAACCTCCAATGCTGTGATCAATTGTCGCAATGGTTCGATGAACCTCTCTTTTGGAAACATGACAATTGAACTCAACATTTTTAGGTTAGGGAATCAGCCCTCCGAACCTAATGCTCATATACTGGACGTTTGCTCAATCCAGGAGATCACCCCTGAAGAGTGTGAATTCGAGGAGTTTCTGTTTGATCACGATAACCTTGACGCCACTAGTGCGTTCCTCTTCGAACCTGCTGCTGTTTCTGCGCCCGACAACGACTACGAGTGTTTCACGTTCTCGGACGATCTTAGCCGCTCACAACCCGAGTTTGAATCCTTCGAATTTCCGGATGAGTTACCCGAACCATCCAACTCGGTCGCTTACACTCGTTTTGAACCTTTGCTGGAATCTTTTGAGTTCGAGTCCTTTTCACCAATCTTGCCTTCAATCGTTTCACCTCCAACGCTTGAACTCAAGCTTTTGCCGTTTTACCTTAAGTACGCTTACTTGGGTAAGAACGAGACCCTCCCTGTTATCATCTCGGCTTCTCTAGCTCCAGAGCAAGAGAAAGCCTTTCTTACGGTCTTGCACAGCAATAGGCAAGCTTTTGGCTGGTCCATGGCGGACATCAAGGGGATTAGTCCCCTGATTGTTGAACATCACATTCATCTGATGGATGATGCCAAACCAGCCAGGGATCCACAAAGGCGACTCAACCCAGTCATGAAGGAGGCTGTGAAGAAGGAGATCGTAAAATGTCTGGATGGTGGTATCATTTACCCTATCTCTGATAGCCAGTGGGTTAGCCCCATTCACGTTGTCCCCAAGAAATCTGGCATAACGGTCAACACTAACGAGGCAAACGAGTTAATCCCTACTCACACCCAAACTGGGTGGCAAGTATGCATCGATTACAGAAAACTCAACGCCGCAACGTGGAAATACCACTTTCCGCTACCTTTCATTGACCAAATGCTTGAACGATTGGCCGGACATGAGTACTACTGCTTTCTTGATGGCTACTCCGGCTATAATCAAATTCCCATCGCCGAAAAAGACTAGGACAAGACCACATTCACTTGTCCTTTCGGCACGTTTGCATATCGTCGCATGCCCTTTGGGTTATGCAATGCGCCCGCTACCTTCCAGCGATGTATGATGGGAATATTCTCAGACATGGTAGAAAAATTTCTGGAGATCTTCATGGACGATTTCTCCATCTTCGGAGATTCCTTCAACGAGTGTTTGCTGCATCTCGACGCTGTCCTTACCCGATGTAAGGACAAGAATCTCACTTTGAATTGGGAGAAGTGCCACTTCATGGTGCGTGAAGGTATTATCTTAGGACATATCATTTCGCAAAATGGCATAGAGGTTGACAAAGCGAAGATTGAGGTCATTTCCAATCTCCTTCCTCCCAGATGCGTCCGAGACATCCGAGCCTTCCTTGGCCATGCCGGTTTCTATAGACGGGTCATCAAGGACTTTAGCAAGATTGCTAGGCCGTTGACTCTTTTGCTGGCCAAGGACACGCCATTCGACTTCAACTCGAGCTGTGTGACTGCATTCGAGTCATTGAAAAGCTCACTCACTTCTGCTCCCGTTCTTTCTTCACCTGACTGGACGCACCCATTTGAGATTATGTGCGATGCATCCGACTTTGCCATTGGTGCTGTCCTTGGACAACACATCAACAAGATGCCGCACGTAATCTATTATACGAGCCGAACCCTGAACGACGCCCAACTTAATTATACAACAACTGAGAAGGAATTCTTAGCTGTTGTATTTGCTTTAGAAAAGTTCAGGCCCTACCTCATCGGCTCTCCAGTCATTGTCTACACAGACCATTCTGCTCTGCGCCATCTTTTTGCGAAGAAAGATGCAAAATCTCGGCTAATACGTTGGATCCTCTTGCTTCAAGAGTTTGACCTTGTCATTAAGGACAAACGAGGATGTGAAAACGTAGTTGCCGACCATCTCTCACGACTTCCTTCTTCGCCGTCGCTTCATATTCCGATCAACGACGTTTTCCCGGATGAACAGCTCTTGACAGTATCTTGCGAACCTTGGTTCGCAGATATTGTGAACTATTTGGCCACAGGATTACTACCAACTGAATGATCACGTCAGGACAGACTTCGATTCTTATCCCAAGTAAAACACTTTTACTGGGACGAACCCTATCTGTTCAAGTACTGTCCCGACCAGATTATTCGTCGGTGTGTCCCTGACGAGGAATTTAAGAATGTGCTGTCATTTTGCCACGATCAAGCATGTGGCGGGCATTTTGGCCCCAGAAAGACAGCTGAGAAGATCTTGCAATGTGGTTTCTACTGGCCACAACTCTTCAAAGTTGCTCATGACTATTGCAAGACTTGCTCCCGGTGCCAACACTTGGGCCGGATATCCCGAAGGAACGAGATGCCGCTCCAACCAATCTTGGTTGTGGAGATTTTCGACGTTTGGGTGATAGATTTCATGGGGCCGTTTCCCAGCTCTTTCGGGAACTTGTACATCCTTCTCGCTATTGATTACGTCTCTAAGTGGGTCGAGGCTGTGCCCAGCCGGACTAACGACAACAAGGTTGTCGTTAGGTTTCTTAAAGAAAACATTTTCTCCCGTTTTGGGCACCCCCGAGCGACCATTAGCGACAATGGAACTCATTTCTGCAATAAGACTTTCGAGGCCTTGATGCGGAAATATTCCATTAATCATAAGCTCTCTATGCCCTACCACCCCCAAACCTGCGGGCAGGCCGAAGTTTCAAATCGGCAAATCAAGCAGATACTGGAGAAGACGGTTTCCAAAAACCGTAAGGATTGGTCGCTGAAACTCACTGATGCCCTTTGGGCATTTCGAACCGCTTATAAGACCGATCTTGGCATGTCTCCCTATCGGCTTGTGTACAGAAAGGCTTGCCACCTACCTGTCAAAATAGAGCATCGCGCATTTTGGGCGATAAAAGAACTGAATCTGTCTCTCGAAGATGCGGGCAGCCATCAGAAGCTGCAACTGAACGAATTGAGCGAGCTTAGGGATGAGGCTTACGATAACGCGGTTGTCGTTAAGAACCGAACGAAGGTGTTTCACGATAAACACCTTTTACGCAAAACTTTCGTATCTGGTCAACAGGTATTGCTTTACGACACCCGACTACACTTCCATCCAGGAAAGCTCAGATCTCGCTGGAAAGGGCCGTATTTTGTGCGGAATGTGTATCCGCATGGTGCTGTGGATTTGGAGAATCCAAAGGACGGTTCATTTTTCAAAGTAAATGGACACCGACTAAAACCGTACCTTAGCGCCGAACCAACAGAGGAGCTCCTGGTCTTACAGGAGCCGGTTTACCCTGCATAATCTTCCTCTGCCTACCACCAAACTTCGGTTATCCAGCCAAGAGCAGTGGACACTGTTTCAAATAAGTTTGGGGGTATGTATATACCATTTTGTATTTATTTGTGGATATTCTTTTATCTTTAAAAAAAAATTTAAAAAAACAAATTTTTTTTTGTGTATATCTAACCGACAATTTTGACCCTTCAAATGATCTCTTCCTGCAATGACAGTGAGGACACTGTCCAGTTTAAGTTTGGGGGTACGCTCGGTACACATTCCTAACCTTCGCATTCATATGTATATTTTGCATCTGCATATTAAAATCCATAAAATCCATAAAAATCTGAAAATTTTCTAAAAACATAAAAACTTTTCTGTCAAGTTAGCTAGTGGGAGGACTCTGATTCAACATTTCGACGGTTTTGTTTGATAAAATAAGAATAACTAAATCTTATGTTTAGATTTTGAAAACCTGAAAGATAACTCTCCTTTGAAGTTAACTATAGCTGATATACGTCTTTACATCACACTACACGTGTCATGAGTTTTGGAAATTAGATGACAAGTCTTTTATGTCTAAAAACTTTTAAATGGATAAATGATATTTTGAGGATCAAATAGGTATGTTCTGAAATAAGTAATATCAAGAATAGTTTATGAAGTGAAGTGAATTTGAAGGAATGTTATTGATGCCTTAATTGGAACTAAGTCTGAAAAATAACCCATCTGGAACTTGATTGGAATGATTACACACCGAACCCACTAAACACGTATTTTATCCACAAAAAATAATTGAACTGCCGGTTATATCTCCGTTCGTATTGATCATCATGATTTTCACGCTAAATTGTCTTTTGTTTTTGGACCTAGGTAACTTGAGTAGTTAAGTCCGCTGGGGTGTTTCTACACCTAATGCCCTAAAGCCAACTGGTTTGGGTGCATTGGCCCAAAGCTCGTTAAGAAGCCTAGAAAGTCCAGATTAAAACAAAGCCAAGCAAGTGTTCTCTCCGAGTTAAAATTCCTAACGGTTCTTTGTGTGAGAATAATCTTGATAAAAGACAGGCTTTTATAAAAAAAAATTTAGCGGAGATATGAAGGTTTTATTCTATGATAAAGACTATTGCACGTTCACAGAGGTGTGTATGAAATGAAAACAAGAAAAAGGTGGAGTGAAAAATAAGACCTAGTTTCCTGTTAAGGAAGATAGAAATTCTGAAGTTGAAACCTTACTGGAAAACGAAACTTGAAAAATGCTTAACTCTTTATAAAACTTATGTGATCCTTTCAAAATTCTTATCTGGGCTTTATTGTGTGACATGATGACTTTATTCGACCCTTCTGGAACTTAACGACACTATTTGCACTACACGTAAATACATTTAGAATCTTAAGTTAAATAAGAAGCGAGATGTGAAAAATAAAGATTCGATAGTCTAGACTTAGGATAATAGAATTGTTATTTTCTGAAACAAAACTTTAGGGTTTGAATCATAGTTATTTTGCAAAACTAGCTTGACCGGATTTTGTGGGTAGTATCCGCTGAAAACCCTCAGGAGACAACACACCTCCTACTAGGGACACCTAGAGGTTCAACGGCTTGTTGCACATGCTCAGTGCAATCGTGTTCCCTGCGAAAGTGAGGTTAGGAAATTTTTTGTGAATAAATTGGCTTTGCTCGGGACGAGCAAATGATAAGTTTGGGGGTATTTGTTCATATCAGATTTTTTCATTTTTATACCGCCCAATTTTTATCATATTGCTTATCGGTAGGTACTCTTGAGCCATGTTTGCTAGTCAATTGCAGGATACAGGTTCTCGGCTCTAAACGGTGAAATTCATGGAAAAACACGACAAAATCCGGGTTCCTGCCAACCATAGATAAAACACGGGTCTCCGCTCTCTATCCGTATGTTGCAACACACCAGTTTGAGAGACAAAATGGCAAATCAATGTCAGTTTCATGCACAAAGCACAATGGCAACACCAAGTCCAAGAAATCTATGCGGAGCTCAAGGAAATCATGACAAAAAGATCCATATCCAATCACCTTTCTATCTACTAAAATTCTAGAAGAAATGTGGAAAGATTATCAGAAAAAACATATGCCAAACTACAGAGAAAAGCAGACCAGGACACCACAAAAAACCCGAGGGGCTAACTCCTCTATATGGACACGGTTCCAAGGCCAATAGGGGGTCTAGGCCGCGGAACCGCGGCCGTACGGGCTTATCAGACGAAGAATTTTCAGGGGTATTTTGGTCTTTTCAATGTGGTGCAGAATGTTGCCCTAATTTTCCAGTTCCCTACCTATAAATAGTCCAGAACTTGCCAAAGCCAAGGGTGCTTAATCTTGTATTTAGATTTTAGGTTTTACGTCGTTATTCTTCTTACTCCTCTCATCTCTTCTCCATTAAAAAACTTGTAGTGAGCTTTTGTGAGTGAAGAATGAATAAAGGAGTTCTTTTTACTTATCATACTTGTCTTGTTCTTTAGTTAAATTGTAATTGCTTGTAATTTTCCTTTGCTAATTTAGTTGTTGTTATTTGTGTTTGTTTGTTTCTTATTCTCTTTTCCTTTATCCTTAAACAACCATGATGCTTATGTTTGATCCTTGCCAAGGTAAGATCACAAATAGCTAGTTGTTATCTTCTAATCTTCTTCTTTCTATCTTCCTTCTTTGTTTTATTTTTCGTTCTTCTCATGGATGAGTAGTTTCCATACTTATTAGGGTAGGATAAGGGAAGTTTGAGAGAAGGAAATCTCTCTCACTCTTTCCTTGCCCAACATCTTAAATCGAACTCCCGTTAATTGAACCACAATCCGCTCCCAACAGCACCCTATCCTACATGATAGCGGTGATTCCGTAGTGAGACCGGTTGTGGTTGAATTAACCGGAGGTTAAGGCTAAGAGCCAAGAACGGATGGACAAGCACCAAAAGGAAGAACTTATGCGTTGGAAAGCCTAGCTTATACTCGCAAGTTCCTTCCTAGTCATGCTAATCCCCGTTGTTGCCGATTACCGTAACACCGATATTAAGAGTGGCAACGAAAGAAGTGAGCGACTCTTAACTCAAACTAACCCAATCCTAACCCTAACAAGCTATCTTTACATATCATTTTAACACTTAGTTAATCACAAACAAATCTGGACTTTTGGACTTAACTCGTTAAAGCACATAGAAAAAGATTCCCATCTCCCTGCGGACGACCCGTACTCAATCGGCTAGCTACAAGCGAAACCGTTTTGATTGCGGTAATTAACTAAACTTGAACACGCAAAAACTCTACCAATCATACGAATTTTGAAAATACCCACAGAATCCCTTTGCTTATTTTTAAGATATTCCCGATTCTTCAGTTTTTAAAATGGGTATAACTCGGGTCTAGTCTAACACCTCCCATGCAAACTACAGGTCTAAATATCAAGTCAATCGGGAGGGGTATGGAAACCACCTAAATCTGAGTCAATATATATGTAATTATAAATATAATAGTCGGTGATCCCGCCTCAATACTATCGCGTACGATACCGTATATCATCTGACATCCTCGAGTCATGAGTGCGGATCAATCATCAAAATACAGCTCGTACGGTAAGTCGTCGTACGGCATCCCAGTAGCTGGGTACGGGTCAATATCACATTTCTCTCATCACATATCCGGTATCATTATCATCATATTCCATAATCTGGTGTACTGATCTAAGTCTAGTACAAGTCGATACCATCTATCTAGGTAAGAATGCGTGTGTGAAACACACGTCTAAAAGCCCGCTAAAATCTCATATCGTATCCCAAATACGAATCACATCATATCACCGATATCACGGCACTATGCCCAATCTCATCGACTCCTCTCTAATGTCTTCCAATATCCTCATCATCACTGTATAACATAGCAGATATGCACGTGTGTGCGTGTGGGTGTAAGCCTATTCTAGGTTCGTGACTAGAAACTACACTAGTTACTTCTAATCCTAACCTATGCATATTACACCTAACACATCCTAAACAACCAAGTCACACATAAGCTAGCATATATCTGTATATATATAGTATATATGGTATACTAGACATCGGACTGCGGGGGTGCTATATGCCATCCACCCGACTTCTCCCCGTAGATATAAATCTACTCACCTTGCTTCTCGTGTGCCGATGCCGCCATTTGCATCTCCAACGCCTCGATGCCACGTGGGGTACCTACAAGGATATCACCAATGCTAAAGCACATGAAAACCACGTCGGAAACCAAAACGGTACACGCTACGCCAATAGGTAAAAACCTATAGCCTCGCGTGCAAACACAGCCAATAACCCTTTGCCGTTGGCGTTCAAACGCCACCCGACAGAAACAAATCACCGAATACCAAAAATCCATGCTAAAACAAGTTGTAAATCATGCGCCAACTCAAGAAAATCAACCCAGATTCTACCCTGATTGGAATCAGACAAAACTAGACATACCCAGGGTCAAGTTACAGGTAAAAGGGCTATGCACCAAAAACGAGGAGGTTTCACCCAGGTCTTGCCGCAATTTGCGGCCAGAAGGGATAAATCTGCAGCCAGAAAATGGAGGTTGGGGCTAGGGTTTTGGGTGTTGGTTTCTATTTGCCTGCATATCTCACTGCCAAGTCAAAATTATTTTAGGAGGTCCCGGTTGATAGCAGTTTTTAGAAAGGCTAGAAAGTCGACAAAATCGCTAAAATATGCCAAATCGAAACTTTCAGGTAACTAACTGGAAATCTGGGGTATTCTGGGGTTAACTGGCCTCAAACACACCTAATAAGGCTATACTAACATTCAAAACCAACACTTGGCCAAATCTCACTTAATTTTTTTCTAAACTAGCACTAATCTACATAATAACACTAAATTTCAGCTAACTAACCATATCTGAGCAAGAAAAGAGTTGGGCTGCGAGATTATACCTCAAGAGGGTCCTAGGATGAAGGAGAAGGGAAGAAGGAGGAGGTGAAAGGGCTGTTGCTGGACTGCCGAGCTCCTATAGCAGCTGCTGATGCTGTTGTTCTGGCTGTTGCAGCTGTTCTGCTTGCAACCCTCTCTCTCTTTTTCTCACCTGCTGTAGCAGCTGCTACTGCTGTGGCTTTAGTTGTTTGTGTGTTGTGAAGGGTTGTAGTATTTGATGGTGTGTGTCAGTAAGAGATGTGAGGGATGTGAGAGTGTGAAAGACAAGAAAAAGGGTTGAAGTGAATGGTGTGACATAACCTTAGCCACCTCTCTCTCTCTCAATAAATAAACAACCATCATGGCCCTCTCTCTCTTGCCATAAGTCAACCCTAACCTTAACCAATTTTAAACAAAGGCACACCCTTAATTAAGCTCATCACTTAACCAAATGGTTCAACCCATCATGGTTGCCTAAACTTGGCTAACCTACCGTGCTCATCTAACTTGGTAACCCTAGACTACCATGAATCCAAAACATGAAACAAGTGTGACAAGTATGGAAAGTGATATGTGCACATTTTGCACAAAAGTCCAAAAATCCAATTAGCGATTTTTAATCGCGATTAACACTAAAATAACATATACTTAACCATAAAAACTTTAAAATGGCATATTTCCACAAAATACCCTATTTTAGAATTTCCATAATTTTTTCCAGAATTTTCCCCATTTATCAGTATTTAATTATACTGTAACATTTCAAAAAAATAAAATATTAAATTTTGAAAATTCCCAAAAATAATATTTTATTTTTTTGAAATGTTACGGTCTTCCCCCCTTAAAGAAATTCGGTCCCTGAATTTTAAATTTGAACCCCCAAATTCTAAAACATTTCAATAAAATGTCCAAGTCAACGGGGCTCCGAAATCATCGATACATAAAAGGCATCATAGCGCAATACATGCGCATGAGTAACGAGCAGATAACTCGAAATCAAAACTCCGTCGAGCATCCCGCAATCATCGGAGTCAAGGTGAAAACACAAATGCCAAATCCAAAGCAAAACCGATATGCTATAAATCGGAACTATACATGTAAATATATGAAGGAAATGCATGCCAAAATTCTTTAAAGTCGATATGCAATGCGCATAGCACTGCACAGTAGCGGACGCCTCAATAAGAAAATAGCCATATACATATATATCTTTTGTTTAATATGCACGTTCCGCCATTTTGAGACAATTTAGAAGGGTTCCCTGTTTTAAATGTTTCGTGTCATATCGGACACGTATGTAAAATACTGAGACTATAGCTCGCTTTTTGGGATCCCTTAGAAATCTATCAATGCATGCAAAATACACTCAGGTACCGTCATCTGATTAGTCCTGTTCAGTACGAAAACAAATCGCAATATCATAAACATATACTTCTCCATAAGAAATCAGTCCTAAAAGTGCATATGAAAACCCTGTAGGTCCGGTGCGCACGGAAATCAGAATCCATACATGTGTCAAGCAGGTGCACAAAACGACATCAAGGTGCAACGGGTGTGCACACAACATCGGTTATAGGCAACGTGCGTGCCTAACAGCAAAATTAGGTGCATCTGACATGCACGAAAAATCTCGATTTGGTGCACCTGGTGTGCACCAAATCGCATCTCATAACATACGCCAAACATGCGCTAAAAATCCAAATCCGGTGCATCCATCATGCAAGAAATCATGAAATCGAATATCAAGCGTCGAACACGCGCAAAATCCAATCAGGTGCATAAAGTGCACAAAACAAATATCGAGCATCACCATCGAAATCGAAGTCCAGTGCATCCAAGTGCACAAATATGAATCACTGCACTGCAGCATATGTGAACAATACCGAGTGCAAAAACCAAATCGTGTGCGTATGCACGCACGAAATCAACTCAACAGGGTGAAACCCATAACATCATGAACACGAGAAATCAGGGCACGAAAACGATATCAAGTGCAACAACTATGCGAAAATCGTAAATACTCAGTAAGTGCCACCATGGTGCATGAAAACAAATATCATAAACTCAGTCATCAAGACTAAATCATGCAAACAGAACGCCCAAAATACCGAAATCCAAGATGACAGATACGTGATAATCGAATCACAAAATCACAAATCATAAATATCGTCGTCGGTAGTCCCTCCTTCAAAGTCGAGAAGGTGTCGGTGCATCTAATGCTAGCAACACAAGATATCTACTTGCCTCTTGCTCACGGTCTAGCGTCCTCTGTCTCTGGGTCCTTATCTTCTCTGCGGATTACCTATCTCGCAATCAATCGGCTCATCAGCCATGTCAGGTGTGCTAACGGGGATGATTCGGTTCTGACACTTCTCTGGTCATCTCTCGGTCAATCATCATGACCACTCGTATAGCAGCATGTCACTGGTGTCGGCCTTTGGCTCTCTAAATGCACTTGACACATCTGATCCTGGGTGCAAATATCATTGCAGCAGTGTCCTGGAAGGAATCCTACTCAAGGTCTCTTCCGATCTCGCCTATGCCGAACTGTACGGAGGCCGGTACTCTTACCTAATCTTCCCTTGTTTTCTGGACATCTGCGTGTTCCGAACACATTCCCACGGAAACTGGCCGTATCTTAATGCCTCTGTAAGCATATCAGGTCTCTAATCTCGACGGAAGGTAATGACAGCTCGTCAGCGTCTCGCACGAACCTCTGGTTCCACTTGTCTTTATCGTCGTCCACTATGACGTCACGCCATGCTATCTACGCACTGCACTGTTCTCGGCCACGGTCAATCCGAAGTCTCTCGCACGGACTCGAAATCGCGTACTCTGTAGCTTTATCATTCTGTATAAGATGTCTGGCCGAACAGGTCCTCGGGAACGCGTCCCAACCATCGGAGGAATACTCAACACTCGTCCGTCCTCGATCAACTCACAACGCATCTGGGTGAGGTCCTTTATCCGAACCTGGTCAACTATCTCGTCGACGATGCCGAACTTGGCCTGCTGGGTGTGTGCAATATGACCATTCCTGGGTCCAGGTCTTCTCGTATAGTATTCCAGAAAGGTCCTGTCGAGCTCTCTCTCGAATCTCATTTCTG
This sequence comes from Agapanthus africanus, assembly GCA_030015575.1. NCBI lineage: Eukaryota > Viridiplantae > Streptophyta > Magnoliopsida > Asparagales > Amaryllidaceae > Agapanthus > Agapanthus africanus. Next base: position 819,397,232 of record JASDDO010000019.1, on the reverse strand, counting down.
CCGAATTTCCCGGAAGTTATTATCTTTTCTATATCTGTTTCTTGTTCCGGAACGGCAGCATACTCCTCGCAATTCCTTCTGGAAGGTATATCCCTATACTACGCCTCTGCCTGCGTATCGCATTTCTGATGTTAGCGGAGTGGAACGTCACCTCGTCGAATTCTCGTGCGAACTCTTCACTTCACTCGGCTCCAATGTCGATTGATTCGGACTCGTCTCATCGTGGTTGCATGGACTGCGCTCCAACGGCTATGCTCGCATCTGGAGTCTCCCAAGCCGTGTGTCCCATCATATGATATCCGAATGATGTCGAATCATTCGATCGACTCACCAGAACCTCATAATCTCCCAAGAGATCAGCATCATGGGTACAGTTTAATAGTATCGAGTACATACCACAGCATCGGTGGTCCAGCCGTAGAAGGGCAAACCCAAGCCTCACTAATGGCGCCACGGAACTGCCGCAAACCCTAAGGTTCAAAGGCTTTCACATGGTCATTATGTCGAGTTAGGGTCTCATTCTTCTAGAGGGTCCATAGAATTGCCTGCATGTCCTTCCGACTACTTTAAACTTGGAATAGTAGGTTCCTGACATTCGATCGTCTCTGTCGACTCTCAACGTCTCCGCGTGAAGTCGCCTCTAGCTGGAATCAGTATATCTGATGACCTCGCATCGGTTAAGCGAACGAGCCACATGTCCTAGTCATTCATCCTCGGTGACTAGCGACCTTCCATCATATCTCTAAGAATATACTCATGTTGCCGTAGCTCCAACATCTGGGGCGATACCACGTCATTTGCAGCAATAACTGGCTCATTCGTCCGAACGCTGAATAACGCCTCAATCCTCCAGGAAAGGCGATACATTGGCGGTTATCTCTAAATCGGTCTGCTCTAGATCTGAGTAAGGCTCTCCACATTGGAAATCTTCAACTCAACTGGGCCTGCTCCGGCGCATAAATCGGACGAATTACCTTTGTCTCTCAAATCGGGTAGACTAGTTATCATCTGTCTCATATCTTCCTGGAAGCTCCGGCGATCTCAGCTCATAAGCTCCGGAAGCGACATCCTATCAATCTCAGCAATAGCTGGTTCATCTGTCTGCACGGTAGGCGGCATCATAATCTCTGAGGTATGCTGTACATCAACAGTCCTCTCTCAACTGGCAGCTCTAACAATGGTCCGATCATCCGGTGTAAAACCAATCACTCGCCTCCATAAGAAGTCATAATCATCAATACTAAATCGAGACGTTCCTATGTCACCAGAAAACACAATGGTCGGCCCTCGTACCAGACGATCTCGCCCTGACCGTAACACTAGCAGCAGCTCAAGCTGCGCACAAACAATGGCGATAGGAATCTCAATCGAGTATCGAAGAGAGCAGATCAATGGCATGAAAGAAAACAACAGATCCAGAATGGATACATGATCATAAGAAGGAACATCATCAGTGAAAGTATGATCATGGAACTAATAGAATTGAGGATCTCAAATGGACGTATAATCATGGATATGAAGAGAATCACTGATCTCGAAAATGTGCACATCCTAAGGTTCCTTAAGCGGAGTGGCGTGTCGTAAGTGTGCCGTGGAACTTACCCACGGTACGTCACTCTACTTTAGCCACCTATACCATCAACCAAGGGTCATCCTACACGACGAAAGTTCGGGTCTAATACCCTCTCGACTAAGTCTAAGTTCCGTTAGGTCAAGCCTAAGTTCTGTATACATATAGACGCCCTAGGCTCCACATATTCAAACTTAGACTCAAACCAAGGTTAACCTAGCGCTCTGATACCAACTTTGTTACGACCCAAAATAGCCCGTGACTGGCACTTGAATCATATGAAGTCTATAGGACCCCATCTGATCCAAGTAAGCCAAAAGCCCATAAATTTAAAACCTTTTTAAATAATAAATAAGGAAAACTAGTTTAAGAAGTAGGAAACAACTTTTAAAAAAGATGAGGAAAACATGTTCTAAAAATCAAAGTTTTTAAATAACTAAGACGAATATGCATTTTTAAAAAATCACATATCTTTTCTGAAAATTTCGGCAGAGTTTCCTTTGTAAATACTGGCCCCGAACGGGGTATAACATGAACAATATATATGCAATGAAAAAAATGCATCCCCAAGCGGGAGCTAGCTCTTCGTCAATCGACGGTCACAACCACGCAAGTAAAATAATATACAACGCCAAAGGGCGAGGATCAAATCTTAAAGGAAAACTCAAATAGCATGAAAAGCGAATACCACTAAGCGCGACTCTAAGGTTGAAATAATACATATCTGGTTTCTAAGTCTGAAACACTATACATGTTTTGGTTGATGGAATTTTCTAGATACAATGAATAATACATGAACAAGGGTGTTCTGATACAAGGAACCCACCTACCAAGCAAATCACCCGCAAAGGAAAGCAATGTGCCGAAAGTGCCGCTATGGAACCTGTACGGCAAAACCTGCAAGAACTGTGGCACAACGGGGGTGAGTTGCTAACTCGTGAATAGAAAAATATCTACAAGCAGAAATCGAATGCATGACATAATCCTAGGTCAATACGATCAGTATAATATAAACCTCAAAAGGATAAGTCTGAAGCATGACAAGGTGGAAACATAACAACTATACATGTGGGTAGTGCCAACTACTCGTGCCAGTGCCTCGGGTAATAACATGTCATAATATAATGTATGTCTGCATGAAGTAAATATGATGAAATATCAAATGGATATCAATACGCATATATTAGCATCCCATTCCACTAATATTGGTGTAAGGGTATATATAACAGCGCCCTCATACCCTGTTATATATACAAATGAAGTATGATCAATGTAATCCATGTCTGTATGTGATCAATGTCTGTATAAACGTGGATCCCGTCCACCCGTCACCCAATGACATTAAGCATCATGCATGTAAATGTGAGGATATAATCAAAATCATGGAAAACATCATGAAAACCCGTGCCTAGCATCGGCACGTAAATCCTCATATATCGGGCATCCGTCAGTCCGGGTCAGCCCACGGGCTCCGTCTGCGGTATTGGCCCTCGGCCCCAGCAGTACGCCCATATCCATCTATCGACTCTGGTCAGTATCCTCCGGATAACCGCCAGGTCCAACCGATCACCGGTAGGTAGTAGTCTCTCTGCCAGGCTCACCGTCTACTGCACAACGATCCGTTCTCGCCCCGGGGTACCATACCGGGTCCACCATGTACCCGCATTTGGCCTCATCCGCCTCCTCGAATCGGGTTCCACATGTCACTCTAGCACCGAGAAAACACATGGTGGACGCACTGAAATATCATATCAAGGGTAACCGGGTTTTTAAAACAATTACATATTTTCTTTTGAAATATCCACGGTTCCCAAATCCAGAAATATCATGGAAACAACATATTTCAATGCGTATAAACAAAAGCATGATATATGCGACATGTAAAAGAAATGCAAGCACATCTGTCTATCATGCAACCTGGAATAGTAATATGCACATATTGAGGGAAACCGCTCTTTTAAAATGAATCAGTTTTGCAGAGTATCTTGTGGTTCCCAAATCTAGAAATATCATCTATGTATGTGCAAATATGTATGTGTACAATTATGAGTGTACGACAGGCAGGTGCACAAGTATGAGCGTACAGTAAGTATGTGCACAAGTATGAGTGTACGACAAGTATATGTACAAGTATGCCATGCAAGAGTCATATCCTGAATGCAACAGTGCTACAGTGTAGTGACATGGCAATTATCGATGATGAAGTGTGTGAGCCGGCAAACAGTGTACATGGAACATATGCATCATCGATAATTGTGCTAGTGTCCTAACAGCATGATGGTAATATAGCAATAACACATGAAATGCAATGCAAACAGCAATGGAAATGAGAAATCGAATAAATCAACGCAACAGTGAAGAGTCTATATCAATATGTATATGTCATGAAATCGTGCCATTTGAAATACGACAAATCGGGGGTTTTCGTAAAATAAGGGCTACGGAGCTTTTAAGAAAGATACGTCTTTTGAAAATACCCGCAGAATCCCTTTGCTTATTTTTAAGATATTCCCAATTCGTCAGTTTTTAAAATGGGTATAACTCGGCTCTAGTCTAACACCTCCCATGCAAACTACAGGTCTAAATATCAAGTCAATCGGGAGGGGTATGAAAACCACCTAAATCTGAGTCGATATATATGTAATTATAAATATAATAGTCGGTGATCCCATCTCAATAGTATCGCGTACGATACCGTATATCATCTGACATCCTCGAGTCATGAGTGCGGATCAATCATCAAAATACAGCTCGTACGGTAAGTCGTCGTACGGCATCCCAGTAGCTGGGTACGGGTCAATATCACATTTCTCTCATCACATATCCGGTATCATTATCATCATATTCCATAATCTGGTGTACTGATCTAAGTCTAGTACAAGTCGATACCATCTATCTAGGTAAGAATGCGTGTGTGAAACACACGTCCAAAAGCCCGCTAAAATCTCATATCGTATCCCAAATACGAATCACATCACATCACCGATATCACGGCACTAAGCCCAATCTCATTGACTCCTCTCTAATGTCTTCCAATATCCTCATCATCACAGTATAACATAGCAGATATGCACGTGTGTGCGTGTAGGTGTAAGCCTATTCTAGGTTCGCGACTAGAAACTACACTAGTTACTTCTAACCCTAACCTATGCATATTATACCTAACACATCCTAAACAACCAAGTCACACATAAGCTAGCATATATCTGTATATATATAGTATATATGGTATACTAGACAACGGTCTGCGGGGGTGCTATACGCCATCCACCCGACTTCTCCCCGTAAATATAAATCTACTCACCTTGCTTCTCGTGTGCCGATACCGATGCCGCCATTTGCATCTCCAACGCCTCGACACCACGTGGGGTACCTACAAGGATATCACCAAAGCTAAAGCACATGAAAACCACACCGGAAACCAAAACAGTACACGCTACGCCAATAGGTAAAAACCTATAGCCTCGCGTGCAAACATAACCAATAACCCTTTGCCGTTAGCGTTCAAACGCCACCCGACAGAAACAAATCACCGAATACCAAAAATCCATGCTAAAACAAGTCGTAAATCATGCGCCAACTCAAGAAAATCAACCCAGATCCTACCCTGATTGGAATCAGACAAAACTAGACATACCCAGGGTCAAGTTTACAGGTAAAAGAGCTATGCACCAAAAACGAGGAGGTTTCACCCAGGTCTGGCCGCAATTTGCGGCTAGAAGGGATAAATCTGCGGACAGAAAATGGAGGTTGGGGCTAGGGTTTTGGGTGTTGGTTTCTATTTGCCTGCATATCTCACTGCCAAGTCAAAATTATTTTAGGAGGTCCCGGTTGATAGCAGTTTTCAGAAAGGCTAGAAAGTCGACAAAATCGCTAAAATACGCCAAATCGAAACTTTCAGGTAACTAACTGGAAATCTGGGGTATTCTGGGGTTAACTGGCCTCAAACGCACCTAATAAGGCTATGCTAACATTCAAAACCAACACTTGGCCAAATCTCACACAAATTTTTCCTAAACTAGCACTAATCTACATAATAACACTAAATTTCAGCTAACTAACCATATCTGAGCAAGAAAGGGGTTGGGTTGCGAGATTATACCTCAAGGGGGTCCTAGGATGAAGAAGAAGCGAAGAAGGAGGAGGTGAAAAGGCTGTTGCTGGACTGCTGAGCTCCTGTAGCAGCTGCTGCTGATGCTGTTGTTCTGGCTGTTGCAGCTGTTCTGCTTGCAACCCTCTCTCTCTTTTTCTCAGCCGCTGTAGCAGCTGCTACTGCTGTGGCTTCAGTTGTTTGTGTGTTGTGAAGGGTTGTAGTATTTGATGGTGTATGTGAGTGAGAGATATAAGGGATGTAAGAGTGTGAAAGACAAGAAAAAGGGTTGAAGTGAATGGTGTGACATAACTTTAGCCACCTCTCTCTCTCTCTCAATAAATAAACAACCATCATGGCCCTCTCTCTCTTGCCATAAGTCAATCCTAACCTTAACCAATTTTAAACAAAGCCACACCCTTAATTAAGCTCATCACTTAACCAAATTGTTCAACCCATCATGGTTGCCTAAACTTGGCTAACCCACCATGCTCATCTAACTTGGTAACCATAGACTACCATGAATCCAAAACATGAAACAAGTGTGACAAGTGTGGAAAGTGATATGTGCACATTTTGCACAAAAGTCCAAAAATCCAATTAGCGATTTTTAATCGCGATTAACACTAAAATAACATAAACTTAACCATAAAAACTTAAAAATGGCATATTTCCACAAAATACCCTATTTTAGAATTTCCATAATTTTTTCCAGAATTTTCCCCATTTATCGGTATTTAATTATACCGAAATATTAAAATATTCATTAAAAATTAATATTAAATTATGAAAATTCCCCAAAATAATATTTTATTTTTTTGAAATGTTACAATGGTGGACCCGGTGCGGTACTCCGGGGCAAGATGGTCGCAGATGATGGCGTTGAGCCTGGCAGGGGAGCACTACCGACCGATTATTGTGACGCGGCGGATATCCGGAGGATACCGACATAGTTTTGAGATTTGATGATATAGGCTAGTCCGGATAGTCGGAGCCCGAGATACAAAGATTGATTATATGGGCCAGTCCGGATTGCCGGAGCCCGAGATATTGAGATATTGGGATATATGTTTTGTGTCGAAATTTGACACGGATTTCTCTGTTGATTTCATTATTGATATTTCGGTTTTATACAGAAATCTCACTGAGATAAGAAAACAGTTATCTCATTTAGATGTATTCTGTTTTCATGCATTCATACATCATATATATGATATGTTGTTACTTGAGGCACTGACACGAGCGCTTGGTATTACACTTATGTATAGATATTACCTTTGCCATTATTATATGTTTTAGGCTATATTATTTTGAGGATATTACTATCGTATGACGTAGGATAGAGTCATACATGCGATTTCTGCTCGGTGATGTTTTCTACTCACGAGTTGGCAACTCATCCCCGTTGTGCCACAGTTTCTTACAGGTTTTGCCGTACAGATTTCATTGCGGCTTGCTGGCAAACTGCTTCTTTCCGGGTGATTGCTTGGAAGGTGGGTTCACTTGTATCGTGACCACCATTGTACCTTATTTACACTCTGTTGTATCTAGTATACTCTATCAACCGGACTTGTATATTTTATAGACTTAGAAGACCAGTGTATATTCTTTCGACCTTAGATTCGTGCGCTTGTATTATTATGGTTTTCTGGTTTCCTTAATGATGTTGGATTTCATTCTGAGTTTGATCCTCGCCCTTCGGCGCTGTATATTATATTGCTTGTGTGGTTGTATCCGCTAATTGGCGAATGGATAGCTCCCGCTTGAGGATGCCTTTGTTCATCATGTATATTATTCATGTTCGTACCTGTTTGGGGCCAATATTTACAAAGGAAACTCTGCCGAAATTTTTGGAAAAGACTTGATGTTTTAAAAATTCTTACTACGGCTTATTTGATTAAAATCACTTATTTTAAAATAAGTTTTCCTTCACTTTCTCTTTAAAATGGTTTAGATTTCTGGGTCTTTTGGCTTACTTGAATTAAGTGGGGTCGTATAGACTTCACATGATTCAAGTGCCAGTTACGTGCTATTTCGGGTCGTGACACCGTATGGTTTTACGACAGGGTTCCGATCATATACGTGTGCTGGCTGCACGGATGTTGTTTGGTGCAGGGTTCCTAGGCACTCTAGTGAGGTCTCCCAAGCCATCAACCATGGCAAATTAAAAAATATGGTGCCTACAAACCCTAGTGTACGGATCGATAACTAGATGTCTAGGCGAAAAGAAAGCTAGCTAACAACTTAGCTAATGAGAATACGGAAATACAACCTTTGTAGATCCGGTGCTCCACCTCCATAGCTCCGCAACGAGGTCCTCTCCGCTGTCCAAATCGAATCTGGGCTCTAGGATCGGCTTCGTCGGAGAATGGGCAAGCTAGGTCGTCGATGTCCATGCCGAAGATGATCTACGTCGAAGCATCGATGAATCAAGCTCCACCTTCACCAAGTCATGAAACTTGTGAAGGAAACACACTCTACTACTTGGCAAGAGGTAGAGGATGAAGAAATAGGAAGTGGGTAGACTTTAGAATTGGATTTCTCACTCATTTTGATCACTTGCCATTGTTGAAGTGAAGGTTTCTTCACTTGAAGCAAGGAAGAAGAAGCAAGTTATATTATGATAAGTTCAAAATGAAAAGAATAATTAAATCATACTTATCATAACATAACCATGGTTATGTGTAGAGAGCAAACCCTAGTTAGGTGAATGGTTAGGTTAGGCATGAAACAAAAATGGTTGACTTTTCAATCCTTCATGAAACTTCAAGATAGAAACAAAATAAAGCAACCATTTTTCCTTTTGCCAAAATGCAATAAATAAATTAATAAATGATTAAAATAATTAAACATAACCTTAACCATTTACTTAACTAAGGTTTAGACTAAACCTACACACAAACATGCATGTACCATCAAATATGATACAAGTAAGTGCACAAATCATATCGCATATGCAATGCGCACACCCGAGTGAGAAAATCCATCTTAAGTGAACCGATACTAGTTAACGCAAAGTAATATATCAAATATATAATTATGCATTAAATCATTAAATCAACGCTTGATTTAATGATCCGGTCATGCGCACATAACCGACTGGTATCAATAGTAACATCTTATCGAATCAACACTTGATCCGATAACCCGGCTATATCGCATATAACCGATCAATGTCACATCGCGAGAATCGAATACAGTATCACATACTCGTATTATTCTCGGTCCCGCACATATCTCATATGCGCACCTATTTCGTTTCGCTTGAGCCAGGAAACCTCTGTGTAGGACTCTAAAGACTCGTCAATACGCCGGCAGCAGATGATGATCATATCAAACACCCACAAGCCGCAAGCGGTCTGCTAAACGTAACGGCCACCCGGGTATTGAGCGATCTGAAGATCGACGAGCAAGCCCGCTCACACTCCAGTGAATCCGACCAGTAACACTACCGTACAGTCCGGTCTGATCGTCTGATCTGTCGCATATCTCGCCTAGGGGTGGTAAACGTCAGACCCCAATAGCTCAATAAGTCGTGTCGATATGAGGCTCATAACGGGTCGAGAAACTACTGGTAACACTTACCAGCAATTCTCTGAGCAGCCCTGGCCAGGGACTTCCTGTTATAGCCGATCGAACACAGTGCAACATCAACCCCCATATACCGGGAGAGACGAATCCCCTCCTATCGCTCATTGCCTCCATGTGACTCGGGACTGTACCCAAAAACCACCGTTTTGCACGCCCTCTTGGACGTGGTAAGATGGAAATCAAAGCACAGTGGGAACCACACAAGACTCTATGACGATCTCGGGTCAACAGACTACTTAGTACCAGTGTCACCAGAGAACTGCCATCTGACGTGAGGTATAATACCATCTGGGAGTTCTCGGCGAGTCCGTCCAGTGTACCCAGTCTCTACTGAGCACCCGTATATCATCTCTGATGTCAAACACCGATGGATATGGGATCATCCATCGCCCATCTGTATGGGTCGAGAAGGTATACGCTAGTCTACTCTGGTATATCGATGCCCCGTCTCGATATACCCACGACTAGGGACTTTGAAGGATGTACTTATGGACTACCATGTCCCCACTAGTATGATCCGCATCATAGTCCAGGTAGTCAAGTACAGATCCTAAGGGCTTTACCAACATGTAACAGAGAGACAATCAGCATACACGTTAAGGTAAATATCAACCAGATAGCATACTATCATGTCGAGCGAGAAAGTCCTCCCTATATACGTCCCAGCATCCACTACAATATACATCCTATGTATAGTAATGGCCTCTAGGGCATACATATAACTAACAATCTCCCACTTGCACTAGGGCCATCTGTAGCAGTGGTTGCAGTATCTCATACTCAACCATCCCATAAAAGTCTCTCTCTGGGAACAGGCCTTTGTGAGTGGATCCGCTGTGTTGTCCTCAGAATCTACTCTCCAAACCTCGATCACCCTGGAGATCAATCATCTCCATGATCAAGTGATACTGCCTTAGAATATGTCTGGATCACTGATGGGACCGGCGTTCCTTGGCATAAGCCACAACTCCATTGTCACACAATGGGAGGAACATAGTTCATCTCATGAACCAATATACACCCAAACAGCCTCTTTGGTAGCATCTTAAGTAGCGATGTATCCAGCCTTTATCGTCTAGTATGTCACGGTATCTAGCTTCGAACTCTTCCAACATACCGTCCCTTGGCTGAGGGTAAAGACAATGCCTGTGACTGACACTCAGTCGTCTTTATCACCCTGGAACACTTCCAGTGATTCTCCCCAGGATCGATTGATACCATCTCACTACAACTAGTGAGAATTCTAACCTCCAATTAAATCTATCTCATAGATCCAAAATCCAGGATTTAGTAGGTATCACTTTGATCCTATATGGAGAATTCTAATGATAAGCGGAGATTGATCGAGCGTAGCATAGGAAACTCCTTCCCTATCAAGAGTATGTCATCCACGTACACTACGAGGATCGTCACCATACTCCCTATTACCTTCTTGTTTATACAAGGTTCATCTACCATTTTGATGATGTCAAACTCTTTGACTGCTTCATCAAAAACAGACGTTCCAACTCCGCGATGCCTGCTTTATCTTATAAAGCATCTTGCACACGTTTCCGCTGCTCCCACTGTCTACGAAGCCCTCTGGCTGTGTACTTATAGACGCTCTCTTCTAAATCATCATTTAGAAAAGCAGTCAAGACACCCAACCACCAGATATCGCAGTCATGGTATGTAGCCGTGGCAAGTAGGATCTGGATGGACTTAAGCATAGTCACTTGAAAAGGTTTCATCATGATCCACGCCTGGTCAATGACGAAAACCTTTAACAAGTCTAGCTTTGAAAGTCTCAACTCTTCCATGTACACCAAGTAATCTTCTCAAGATATACTTGCTCCTGATGGGGATTTAACCATTCAGATCTTGCAGCTAAAGTCCATACTTTGCTGGTGTATAAGGATTCCATCTCAGATCATAAAGCATCCAGCCATTCTTACAGAGTCTTACTCCTGATGGCCAGCTCAAAACTAGTTGGGTCATCATCTCATGATGTAATCCTCGCTCCCACTGTCATAGAGAAACCGAAGTATCTCTCAGGTGGGTGAGGAACCCTACTAGATCGGCGGAGAGGCTGAGGTTCGTTGGTATCTACTGAATCCCTTGGTTCTATCAAATCATCTGCTGTAGTTCGTATAGCTGGAACACTTCCAGTTCTACATAACAGACCTTGCCTCGAGCTTGTCCGGATTTTGCTTTTAGACATAGGCCGGACAACCCTAAATCTTAACTAACTTAAGACATAGGCTCTTCCCTTTCCACATCACATATGAAATGGTAGGCAACTAATTTGATTCGAATCCTATTCAATAGGTATGCAGCTTCTCAAGTGCATAACTCCCAAAAAGGAAAAAGGTAACTCAGTATTACTCATCATAGAGCACACCATATCATATAGGGTGTGATTGCTCCGCCCCGATATACCATCGTGCTATGGTGTAATCGGAGGAGTAATGCTGAGAGAGAATCTCATTCTCCTTTAAAATAGTCCAGGATTTCCGTGCTCAAGTATTCTCCTCCTAGATCACATCAAAGGACATAATACTTTTACCCGTATATCTGGTTCTCTACTTCTAACTTATATTCTGTGAATATCTCAAAAGGTTCGTACTTGTGTTTCAACAGGAACATATGTCTGAATCTTGAGAGATTATCAGAGAATGTAATGAAGTACAAAGAACCGGTCTTGGCATATGTAGACAGGGGACCTACATACATCAACATGTATTATCCCAAGAGTTCAGTAACTCTTTCTCTGTTTCCAGTAAACGGAGCTATGGTCATCTTATCTTTGTGACATGACTGGCGAGTTTCAGAAGATGTAAATTCAAACTGATTTAAATATACATCTATATGTAACTCTAGCCAGTCGGGTCGCATTGATCTGACCTAGTCTACAATACCTCAAGAAGAATTCGTTCATATCTGAACTATTCCTCTCGTGTGTGTTCCGTATATTAAGAACTGTAGTTTGATTTAGAACATTAATGCTTTTAGATAACGTGCCTGAACCGATCAACCTTTGATATAGGAAATGTTCAAAACATTATCCAACAATACAAAATTATATCCTTTCTTTTCAGATAAAGAGACTGATATGATTTTGTATATCAGGTTCGGTATCTAACAACATTCGTTCAGAATTAATGTATTGGTAATACAGGATGACAGTGACCGACAGACTTGGCTGCAACACTTGCCCCGTTTTCTGCCTCATGAAACTTATCACCCGTTCTCAGTTCTCTACCTTTCTGTAGCCCTATGTAACAGATTACATATCTGGGATCCTGATCTGGTATCACATACCCAGGACGTAAAGGATACTGAGAAACAGTTCTGTATAATGAACACACCCGAAGATGATGCATCAGCATGCACTCTCTTCGTTTGGGCGGCACGGGAAATCTGGTATTCCCCAAATTCCTGCTCTGTCTTATAACAATTATAAGTTGGAGCGGGACCAACGTTCCCCAGCTCAGTATAACAAGCGGGTTCGGTCAAATATCCGTATTATTATCTTGATTAAGGCGTGATATGGTCGCTACCAGGAGAGAGAGAGAAGAAAACACTCAGCGTGCGCTCTGTCAAGAATAGATTGGTTATTATTTTATCTAATCAGGATGGCTCCCACTGCTTTTTATCAAATCTTCCTTCAAACCCTAAAAGGAAAGACTAGCCGGGATTAATTACACACTACAAGTTCGCCAATCTTTCAGCCAGGCCAGTGTCGGTACTTTGAGGGAGATCCCCCGTGCTTTCGCACGAACCTAATTAATGTAAACCTCGTTTTCCCAGAGGCGTAACCCCGTTAACACCTTTCTAGACACCTACTTGATCGGCTAATTGTAATGTATAAAACTCTCCCAGGAGTAACACTTACTCGCAGCGGGTATCGGGATCCAACTATCTCATAGAAGGTATGCAATCTCATTGCAAATCTCAACACTTGAAATTCCCGATAATATTTTGCCCCTAGCGTCCTATGACCTTGACGCAGGCCAACAAACCATAGTCCGCTAGTCAAGTTCAACCCGTCATTTCCTGATTGAATTAAACCCACCCGCACGACCCTTGACGCAGGCCAACAAAGTCGCACGACTACCCTAATCCAATCACATCATATGCTTATGCAGATAAGCACCAGTTAGCTACCGCACACTACGCCTTGACGCAGGCCAACAAACGTAGCACGAATACTAACTACTACTTATCTGAAATGACGGAGGGCTACGACAGGTTTTTCTGAAAACCTATTGCGTAATGAACTTGATATCGTTGTAGGATCGAATGATTTTTGAAATGGAGTGCTTTTGAGGCTTTTCTAGTTTTGCTAAAGGAGTCACTCCCGGTGAAGGGATCGTCGGTCCTTTCCTCGTCGAATGAGGTGCGGGATATATCATATATATCACTGTGCAAAGCAAAAACTCTTAAAAGCAATCAAAAAACAAACCGAGGGTTGTAGCATCTGCCAGTTATTGCTAAAGGAGTCACTCCTGGTGAAGGGATCTCGGTCCTTTCCTCATCGAATAAGGTGCAGGATATATCACATATACCTCTGTGCAAAGCAAGAACTGTAGCTACCTGTTTTATTTTGAAATTCGATTCTACAACATCTTAGGTTTCTTTTATTTCATTAATCACATTAATGAAGTCCCATCATTTAAGTACCTAAACATCACAGATAGATATGACGTACACTTATGCCATCCGCATTCGCCTCGATGTCCCCTCGTGCACCGTTAGGTTAGGTAACTAACGGCAGAGCAGGGCAGGGCTAGCACGGGTGTAAAACATAAGTAACGTCTATATAATATATCATATATACTATATACTATATCCATCACAGAAACATCACATGATCTCATCACAGATATCGCAGCAGAATAAACATATGAAATATTGGATATACTAGGACGTCCGTGTTTTCAATACGAGCCAGTATAAAACACGGATTCCACGGTCGTGATGAATAGCCAAACCCACACCCCTAGACCCCTACGAGAGCGGCAAGCAACCCTACCAATTCTAGAGTTAGGAGACCCGGACCCGACTCCTCGAGTTGGTCTCCCACTGGACTCCAGAACCCGGTTACTTGTGCTCCCCTCCTTGGGTCTATCCTAGTGCGGAAAAGTAAATAATATACAACAGGTGACAACTCCCGCAACCTGGAAGCGCCCCAATAAAAGAATATTACATACAAGTTTTTACATGAATGAAAATGAAAAACACTCATCTCACATAAAAACCTCCCCGGCTATTCAAACACGACGATCCAATATAACATATCCAGCAACACATAACATCACATGTCATCAACGTAAGTAAATATGTCCATCCCAATTGTCGTTGACATATAGCAACGAAACCGGCGATATCACATATTACACTTACGGTCACAGAAAAGAAAGTGTAAAACTACAACAGTTGGAATCCGCAACCACCTCAGACATCGCATGCCTGACCAAATGAATTACTTAGACATCGCATGCCTAACAATTATAAACCCCGCATTTTAGTCTCAAAATCGAAAACACTTTTCAATATCTAGTCGGGGAATTCAACAGGATTCCCGACAGTCTGATCGAATACTCGTCGCAAACTTCAGTAGACGGCTGCACCCCCGATACCGTCGACGAAGTGCACCAAGGCGGAACACCGCTACCGCGAGCACCCGTACGGATGCTTTCGGCGACGGGGTTCTCCTACAGTCACTTGGTCGGGGCTATGGAGTGAAGCTGTCTATTAAGTTTACCCGGCGAGTATCCGCGTACGCTACGTGATTGCAACGGACTTTTGATCACATCAAAATTCCGTGGCAACCGATCAAGTGAGACTAAACTGCTATGTTTATAACATTCATTTAGTTATCATATAACTCATTGTGAATTCCAATTATTGTATCCCATTCCAGATAAACAGAAAATGTTAAACTTTCCGATCGAACAATCGAACACCCAAGTTTTCCCGAAACAGATCAACACATGAAACAAGTCTAACAACATTCCGTTCGTGCCTCAGTACCAACGATCCAGCCGTAGAAGGGTCAAGCCAACGCCTCACATGTGGCACGCCGTACTGCCCCAAACCCGAAGGTTCAAAGGGCAGTTCAAGACGGTCACATAATCGAGTTAAGGTTTGTGTCTTCTAGAGGGACCATCGCGTTACTTGCACTACTTAGAACGTCGTCAAACTGTGGAAAAATCCAACACTTGGAAATTTCCCGACAGGGGAAAAGTTGGGTATTTATATCCGGTCGAACTTTTTAACATATTCTAAAATTTATCCGGAAAGCCACACAGACAAAATTTGATATCCCGATCGAAACACCGAATCCCCAAATCAACTCAGAAAAATTCAACTCTGGAAAATATATTAAAAATACCCAGGAATACCAGCACTAATAATAATGAGATATTGTGTAAAAATTATAGAATAAAGTGGCCGTACCGCCGCGCAACCGCCGCACGAGCCTTGCTAGTGCCGCGGAAGCGCGGCAGTATAAAGGATTCAGGGGTACGAATTTTACAGAACCTCATATATTCACCTGCTGATTTTTCTGAACATTTTTAATGTGGAAAAAGACCAGATTTTAAAAATTGTACAGAGAGCATATATGTTTTGGAATTCCGGGTTCGATCGGACTTCAATTTCCGTCTGGACTTCGCCTAAGGCTCTAGCTAGGCTCTGATACCACTGCAGGGTTCCTAGGCACTCTAGTGAGGTCTCCCAAGCCATCAACCATGGCAAATTAAAAAATATGGTGCCTACAAACCCTAGTGTACGGATCGATAACTAGATGTCTAGGCGAAAAGAAAGCTAGCTAACAACTTAGCTAATGAGAATACGGAAATACAACCTTTGTAGATCCGGTGCTCCACCTCCATAGCTCCGCAACGAGGTCCTCTCCGCTGTCCAAATCGAATCTGGGCTCTAGGATCGGCTTCGTCGGAGAATGGGCAAGCTAGGTCGTCGATGTCCATGCCGAAGATGATCTACGTCGAAGCATCGATGAATCAAGCTCCACCTTCACCAAGTCATGAAACTTGTGAAGGAAACACACTCTACTACTTGGCAAGAGGTAGAGGATGAAGAAATAGGAAGTGGGTAGACTTTAGAATTGGATTTCTCACTCATTTTGATCACTTGCCATTGTTGAAGTGAAGGTTTCTTCACTTGAAGCAAGGAAGAAGAAGCAAGTTATATTATGATAAGTTCAAAATGAAAAGAATAATTAAATCATACTTATCATAACATAACCATGGTTATGTGTAGAGAGCAAACCCTAGTTAGGTGAATGGTTAGGTTAGGCATGAAACAAAAATGGTTGACTTTTCAATCCTTCATGAAACTTCAAGATAGAAACAAAATAAAGCAACCATTTTTCCTTTTGCCAAAATGCAATAAATAAATTAATAAATGATTAAAATAATTAAACATAACCTTAACCATTTACTTAACTAAGGTTTAGACTAAACCTACACACAAACATGCATGTACCATCAAATATGATACAAGTAAGTGCACAAATCATATCGCATATGCAATGCGCACACCCGAGTGAGAAAATCCATCTTAAGTGAACCGATACTAGTTAACGCAAAGTAATATATCAAATATATAATTATGCATTAAATCATTAAATCAACGCTTGATTTAATGATCCGGTCATGCGCACATAACCGAATGGTATCAATAGTAACATCTTATCGAATCAACACTTGATCCGATAACCCGGCTATATCGCATATAACCGATCAATGTCACATCGCGAGAATCGAATACAGTATCACATACTCGTATTATTCTCGGTCCCGCACATATCTCATATGCGCACCTATTTCGTTTCGCTTGAGCCAGGAAACCTCTGTGTAGGACTCTAAAGACTCGTCAATACGCCGGCAGCAGATGATGATCATATCAAACACCCACAAGCCGCAAGCGGTCTGCTAAACGTAACGGCCACCCGGGTATTGAGCGATCTGAAGATCGACGAGCAAGCCCGCTCACACTCCAGTGAATCCGACCAGTAACACTACCGTACAGTCCGGTCTGATCGTCTGATCTGTCGCATATCTCGCCTAGGGGTGGTAAACGTCAGACCCCAATAGCTCAATAAGTCGTGTCGATATGAGGCTCATAACGGGTCGAGAAACTACTGGTAACACTTACCAGCAATTCTCTGAGCAGCCCTGGCCAGGGACTTCCTGTTATAGCCGATCGAACACAGTGCAACATCAACCCCCATATACCGGGAGAGACGAATCCCCTCCTATCGCTCATTGCCTCCATGTGACTCGGGACTGTACCCAAAAACCACCGTTTTGCACGCCCTCTTGGACGTGGTAAGATGGAAATCAAAGCACAGTGGGAACCACACAAGACTCTATGACGATCTCGGGTCAACAGACTACTTAGTACCAGTGTCACCAGAGAACTGCCATCTGACGTGAGGTATAATACCATCTGGGAGTTCTCGGCGAGTCCGTCCAGTGTACCCAGTCTCTACTGAGCACCCGTATATCATCTCTGATGTCAAACACCGATGGATATGGGATCATCCATCGCCCATCTGTATGGGTCGAGAAGGTATACGCTAGTCTACTCTGGTATATCGATGCCCCGTCTCGATATACCCACGACTAGGGACTTTGAAGGATGTACTTATGGACTACCATGTCCCCACTAGTATGATCCGCATCATAGTCCAGGTAGTCAAGTACAGATCCTAAGGGCTTTACCAACATGTAACAGAGAGACAATCAGCATACACGTTAAGGTAAATATCAACCAGATAGCATACTATCATGTCGAGCGAGAAAGTCCTCCCTATATACGTCCCAGCATCCACTACAATATACATCCTATGTATAGTAATGGCCTCTAGGGCATACATATAACTAACAATCTCCCACTTGCACTAGGGCCATCTGTAGCAGTGGTTGCAGTATCTCATACTCAACCATCCCATAAAAGTCTCTCTCTGGGAACAGGCCTTTGTGAGTGGATCCGCTGTGTTGTCCTCAGAATCTACTCTCCAAACCTCGATCACCCTGGAGATCAATCATCTCCATGATCAAGTGATACTGCCTTAGAATATGTCTGGATCACTGATGGGACCGGCGTTCCTTGGCATAAGCCACAACTCCATTGTCACACAATGGGAGGAACATAGTTCATCTCATGAACCAATATACACCCAAACAGCCTCTTTGGTAGCATCTTAAGTAGCGATGTATCCAGCCTTTATCGTCTAGTATGTCACGGTATCTAGCTTCGAACTCTTCCAACATACCGTCCCTTGGCTGAGGGTAAAGACAATGCCTGTGACTGACACTCAGTCGTCTTTATCACCCTGGAACACTTCCAGTGATTCTCCCCAGGATCGATTGATACCATCTCACTACAACTAGTGAGAATTCTAACCTCCAATTAAATCTATCTCATAGATCCAAAATCCAGGATTTAGTAGGTATCACTTTGATCCTATATGGAGAATTCTAATGATAAGCGGAGATTGATCGAGCGTAGCATAGGAAACTCCTTCCCTATCAAGAGTATGTCATCCACGTACTCTACAAGGATCGTCACCATACTCCCTATTACCTTCTTGTTTATACAAGGTTCATCTACCATTTTGATGATGTCAAACTCTTTGACTGCTTCATCAAAAACAGACGTTCCAACTCCGCGATGCCTGCTTTATCTTATAAAGCATCTTGCACACGTTTTCGCTGCTCCCACTGTCTACGAAGCCCTCTGGCTGTGTACTTATAGACGCTCTCTTCTAAATCATCATTTAGAAAAGCAGTCAAGACACCCAACCACCAGATATCGCAGTCATGGTATGTAGCCGTGGCAAGTAGGATCTGGATGGACTTAAGCATAGTCACTTGAAAAGGTTTCATCATGATCCACGCCTGGTCAATGACGAAAACCTTTAACAAGTCTAGCTTTGAAAGTCTCAACTCTTCCATGTACACCAAGTAATCTTCTCAAGATATACTTGCTCCTGATGGGGATTTAACCCTTCAGATCTTGCAGCTAAAGTCCATACTTTACTGGTGTATAAGGATTCCATCTCAGATCATAAAGCATCCAGCCATTCTTACAGAGTCTTACTCCTGATGGCCAGCTCGAAACTAGTTGGGTCATCATCTCATGATGTAATCCTCGCTCCCACTGTCATAGAGAAACCGAAGTATCTCTCAGGTGGGTGAGGAACCCTACTAGATCGGCGGAGAGGCTGAGGTTCGTTGGTATCTACTGAATCCCTTGGTTCTATCAAATCATCTGCTGTAGTTCGTATAGCTGGAACACTTCCAGTTCTACATAACAGACCTTGCCTCGAGCTTGTCCGGATTTTGCTTTTAGACATAGGCCGGACAACCCTAAATCTTAACTAACTTAAGACATAGGCTCTTCCCTTTCCACATCACATATGAAATGGTAGGCAACTAATTTGATTCGAACCCTATTCAATAGGTATGCAGCTTCTCAAGTGCATAACTCCCAAAAAGGAAAAAGGTAACTCAGTATTACTCATCATAGAGCACACCATATCATATAGGGTGTGATTGCTCCGCCCCGATATACCATCGTGCTATGGTGTAATCGGAGGAGTAATGCTGAGAGAGAATCTCATTCTCCTTTAAAATAGTCCAGGATTTCCGTGCTCAAGTATTCTCCTCCTAGATCACATCAAAGGACATAATACTTTTACCCGTATATCTGGTTCTCTACTTCTAACTTATATTCTGTGAATATCTCAAAAGGTTCGGACTTGTGTTTCAACAGGAACATATGTCTGAATCTTGAGAGATTATCAGAGAATGTAATGAAGTACAAAGAACCGGTCTTGGCATATGTAGACAGGGGACCTACATACATCAACATGTATTATCCCAAGAGTTCAGTAACTCTTTCTCTGTTGCCAGTAAACGGAGCTATGGTCATCTTATCTTTGTGACATGACTGGCGAGTTTCAGAAGATGTAAATTCAAACTGATTTAAATATACATCTATATGTAACTCTAGCCAGTCGGGTCGCATTGATCTGACCTAGTCTACAATACCTCAAGAAGAATTCGTTCATATCTGAACTATTCCTCTCGTGTGTGTTCCGTATATTAAGAACTGTAGTTTGATTTAGAACATTAATGCTTTTAGATAACGTGCCTGAACCGATCAACCTTTGATATAGGAAATGTTCAAAACATTATCCAACAATACAAAATTATATCCTTTCTTTTCAGATAAAGAGACTGATATGATTTTGTATATCAGGTTCGGTATCTAACAACATTCGTTCAGAATTAATGTATTGGTAATACAGGATGACAGTGACCGACAGACTTGGCTGCAACACTTGCCCCGTTTTCTGCCTCATGAAACTTATCACCCGTTCTCAGTTCTCTACCTTTCTGTAGCCCTATGTAACAGATTACATATCTGGGATCCTGATCTGGTATCACATACCCAGGACGTAAAGGATACTGAGAAACAGTTCTGTATAATGAACACACCCGAAGATGATGCATCAGCATGCACTCTCTTCGTTTGGGCGGCACGGGAAATCTGGTATTCCCCAAATTCCTGCTCTGTCTTATAACAATTATAAGTTGGAGCGGGACCAACGTTCCCCAGCTCAGTATAACAAGCGGGTTCGGTCAAATATCCGTATTATTATCTTGATTAAGGCGTGATATGGTCGCTACCAGGAGAGAGAGAGAAGAAAACACTCAGCGTGCGCTCTGTCAAGAATAGATTGGTTATTATTTTATCTAATCAGGATGGCTCCCACTGCTTTTTATCAAATCTTCCTTCAAACCCTAAAAGGAAAGACTAGCCGGGATTAATTACACACTACAAGTTCGCCAATCTTTCAGCCAGGCCAGTGTCGGTACTTTGAGGGAGGTCTCCCGTGCTTTCGCACGAACCTAATTAATGTAAACCTCGTTTTCCCAGAGGCGTAACCCCGTTAACACCTTTCTAGACACCTACTTGATCGGCTAATTGTAATGTATAAAACTCTCCCAGGAGTAACACTTACTCGCAGCGGGTATCGGGATCCAACTATCTCATAGAAGGTATGCAATCTCATTGCAAATCTCAACACTTGAAATTCCCGATAATATTTTGCCCCTAGCGTCCTATGACCTTGACGCAGGCCAACAAACCATAGTCCGCTAGTCAAGTTCAACCCGTCATTTCCTGATTGAATTAAACCCACCCGCACGACCCTTGACGCAGGCCAACAAAGTCGCACGACTACCCTAATCCAATCACATCATATGCTTATGCAGATAAGCACCAGTTAGCTACCGCACACTACGCCTTGACGCAGGCCAACAAACGTAGCACGAATACTAACTACTACTTATCTGAAATGACGGAGGGCTACGACAGGTTTTTCTGAAAACCTATTGCGTAATGAACTTGATATCGTTGTAGGATCGAATGATTTTTGAAATGACATGAGGCATGACTTGTCAAGGCGATTGGGAAGCATAAGTCGTCAAGTTGCCGTTATTTGACGCCAACACGAAACTAGTCTGTTTTGTTCACTTAGCGTTTGTATGTCCAAGTTTGGGATATCAACACTAAGCACAAAGGTTAGCAAGCATACCACAACATCAAAAACACAAATTAGTGAGTGAGAGCAAATGATTTTAGTGTTAAGTGTGCTAAGTGTTTGTGCTAGTATATGGTATATGAAACCAAGAGATTTGTCAAGTCACTTGATCACAAAATACCATATCTAAACTTAGCAAACTTAACACCAAATTGATTTTAACTTAAACATTGTGAAATAGGGAAAGGGAATGAATATGGTATATGAAGAGGTTACAAAGTAACCATGGTTTCAAAATACCATATCACATCAATACATGAAACAATCTTCAAGTTAGAATCACAAATATAAGCACATTAAACATGAACAAGAGGAGAAGGAAGACAAAGCCTTTCATCTCACATCCTCACCATCACCACAACCACAAAAGATTAGTTACACATAATAAAAAGAAAAGCAAATAACAAAAGAAGAAAATAAACAAAATAAAAAGAAAGCAATTGTATTAACACTTGAATAAGTTGAGGTACAAGATATTGGTTACTTGTTCAACCTCCATAATGAAGCTCTCAAAAGAAAGCACCAAGAGGGAAGAAGAAGAAGAAAACCAAGTTAAGCTCACACAACTCTCAAGCTAAACCAAAAACAAAAGAAAACTATGGAATATACTTTTTTACATCCCCCTTGGCTCTAATTTGTTCTGGTATTTATAGGCCTCATCCCAGAATAAGCAAACAATATAGATGGACTGATGTGGCCCTAATAAATGACAAGAAGAAAAATAGGGATAAAAGGAGCAAGGAGACCCGGTGGTGCCGGTTTTTGAAGGGGTTTCACCGGTCGGGTTGTAAGCAATTGGGCTCGTGTTGGTGTGGTGGTCTCGAGTGTACTCAACAAGTCTACTGGTATTGTTTGTTTTCTTCATATCAGCATGGGTTATACTCAGTAGTCTTGGAGGGAAACTTGATACTAAATCTGTCACGACCCAAAAAAAGGGACATGACGGCCTTTAAACTACGCAACGTCTACAGGCGTAACACAATTTAAGTAAGCCAAAATCCCAGCAATCTAAACCATCAAAAGTAGTAAGTGATAATAGCATTTTCAAAACTTTTGAAATCTCAAACCAAATTCTTTAAAGTCCAACTTTACTTTGTTAAAAATTTTGGCAGCACCTCCTTTGTAAAAACTAACCCCAAAAATGGGTACAACATAAATATAAAGTAATACATCCCCAACAGGAGCAAATCCATGCCCAACGGCGGAAAACAACCACCACAACAGATATACGACGCCGTAGTGAAGAAATAAAAGACGATATAAGTAAAACTGTATAAAAGACATCCAAGTCACCAAAATATACAATATCGTCCTCACATCAAGTCTCTAAGTCATACACATGAAAGTGGTAGATGGAGAGTACAGGATACAACGAATATACAATGAACATGAATGGATAACCACAAAACCCACCTAAAACAAAACTGCATACTGTCAGCCGAAACGGTATCCGTAGCAAAAGATGATAAGATAGAAGAATATCCTTCCTCGACTACTCCGTGGAAACAACCTGAAAAACCCTGTGGCACAACGGGGGTGAGTTGGCAACTCGTGAATAGTAAATAACACATGCAGATAATCGCAAGTATGCACGTACAGCGCGAATCTAACATATACAAGCTAATAGCAATAAATGGTCATATATATGCAATAGTCATGAAAGGTACACTAGCAGATACAACTAATACATGAAGCAATACTAATATGACAATTTGTATGCAACAATCATGTAAGGTACTGTATCAGGTACTACTAATACATGAAGAAATGATATGACAATGTATATATGCAACAGTCATGAAAGGTAATCTAGCAGGTACAGCTAATACATGAAGCAATGCATATAAAATAAAGTATGTAAATGTAACAGTCATGGAAGGTACTCTATCAGGTACTACTAATACATGAAGCAGTGCATAAATAATAAATGCGAAGTATGAGATGAAACATGTCATTTCCATGGAATCCTGACATCGTGGTAGGACCAAAGTCCATCAAGACAATCCAAATCCCAATTCCTCAAATCAGCCCCTAAATTGGCTCTCATATCAGTCTCACAAATCCTGAATGTACAATATCATCAAATCTTATATGTCCTGAATGTACAAAATCAAGCAAATCTCATATATCATGTATCCAATATCAATGGAATCTCATATAAATCCTCTATCCAATATCAAGTGAATCTCATATATCCTAAATCCAATATCAAGTGAATCCCATATGTCCTAAATATATTTGCATGAATAATTATGATGATGTAAATAATTGATATGTATACATATCTATTAGCCGTCCCCATTCCACTAATATATATATATATATATATATATATATATATATATATATATATATATAACAGCGTCCCATTCCACTGTTATCTATACTTAGAAGTAAAAATATCATGAAACCAAGTGTCAAGCATCGACACATAAATACTGATCTATCAGGTGTTGTCACCACGACCGGCCCCCTGATAGGTACGTATCATACGCTAAACCGAAAGCTCGAGTGCCTAGCTCTGACCCTCGCCTCTCGACGTATCCATACATACATGACTCCCGTCGGTATCTCTACGATAACCGCCGAGTCATTGGTGCTGTCACCGGTAGGTACTTGCCCACCTTCTAGGCTCAATCGGTATGGACTGTCGATCATCTTGCCGAGGGGAACCGTATCGGGCCCCACCATGTACCCTCACCCGGCCCACGACACTCCTCGCATGGGGTATATATATCAGAACCGATAAAACTCATGGTGGCTGCTGAAATATCATATCAAGAGAAACCGGATTTTTCAAATAATGCATAATTTCATGAAACTACCACGGTCCTCAAATCTAGAAAACATCATGAAAAATCCATATCTCAATGCGAAAATCCATGAATATAATATATGCAACATAAAACTGCAATGTAAGTATATAAAGGAAAAGCCGCTATTTAACTGCAACAAGTTAAAATATATATATACGGTTCCTAATTTCTCCAAGTCTATATAACATCAAATAAAGGTAGACATGTAGCCACAACCAGATATGTGTGTAAACATGAATGTATAGCAAGGTATATGTATCTACCTATCAATAATGATGTAATATACCTTCTAGGTATAAGTGAAGTATGTATGCAAGGTATACATGTAGCTATGTTATTATGTGTGTATGTACCTATCGCTAATGGTACAATACCCTATAGGTATACTGGTAACTAGCATGTAAGCATGTCAAGGCATATGAAAGCATGTAGGTATACAGGTATGCTATATGTCATATGCATAAAGAAATATGAATCAATGTCTCAATGTCCCTAACCAAACAATATCATATAGGTATGTGTATTGTGCGTGTCATGGCAATTATTGACGGTGTGTGTGGCATACAATCAGTGCTCGTGCAACATAAGCCGTCAATAATAGTGCAGTGTCCTAAAGGTACAAGTCAAAGCACAACAAATAACTAAGCAATAAGGTGTATGCGCAACTCTATATATGAAATAGAATATGCGATAATTCATAACATCTCTAGCCCAGACACATAACGCCGTGCGGGCGATTCCCCTGTAAATATTAAATCTACTCACCAACCGTCCTGACTAAGTAAAGCCTACCACTTACTTTCCCTTGTTCGCAGCGCCCGAAGTCCCCGCCTGCGATCCTGAACACATATAATAATAAAGCAAGCGTATATAAGCAATCGAACAAAAATACGTACAACTACGTTTAACCGATGCACCAACTCAAAACATACTCTCGAGTGTCCGTTTAGCGGTTAACGTGCGTAGCGACACTACGAAACGAACTCAAGAGCAAAAGCTACACAAAGACATGAACGACATCGGCATGACCCTAACTAGGAACGCAAAGCGACACAACTACCAAGCCTAGACCTTGATCGTACCGATCGCGCATTCAAAACACAATAATAAACGTGGAATCTAATATAAATAACGTCGCAACGTCAAAAGAAACCCACGCCTAAACTTACCGAAATCTAGTAAGCAACATATATCATTTTAGCACAAAACTACAAGTTTTTACCAAAACTAGAATTTGCAAACATCAAAATATAGCAAGGTTAAACCATCCAAACGATTACTATAATTTTAAATCTCACTTAATTAGGATTAGTAAAAGTCTAGTTTGTAATTAAGCTAATTAGGTAATTAGAAAAATAACATTTAACAAACTAGCAAACTAGGTTAAGTTTTCTTTTGATTAAAACTAACAATTAACCTATTCACTAATCAAAAGCTTAATTAATTATCCAAAAACCATTTCTAGAATTTAAACATGCAATTAAATAGCTTAATTTTAACAACTAAAAAGCTAATTAAAATATTAGAACAACAAAGAAATTAGGGTTAGGGTTTTTATACCTCCAAATTTGATTTGAAACTCAAGTTTGCTAGCCGACATGTCCAAAATTGAAGTAGAGAGAATGTAGAATATTTTGTCTCAAGGCACCCAATGAATCGGGCGAAGGTTAAAGAAGTTGCCCTTTTTGAGTGATGAAATGAGCAAATGGAAAATGTAATGAATCAATTTTCCCACATTAAACGGGTCGGCCACTTTAATTGGGGGGCTGAAATTGTAGTGCTCGGCCCCTACCAATTAGTTCACTGGGAATTTGTAAATTGGGGGAGGGGAGGGGGTGAGCATAAGATAGTAAGAGGTGATCCTATGGAAAATATCCTCACAAATATCATCAAGAGAACAAAAGCAATTTAATGCAAAGGATGACTCATACTAAATTTAGCCACCTCACCAAACTAGAAGCAACCAAGCTCATCCAAAGCAAATCAATACCACCTCCTCAAAATAGATTTCGGCCATGAAGAAAATCAATGAAAGAAATGTGGCCAAAAAAAAGAATGCACACATAAAACCATTAATTAAATGCATAAATAACAACTTAAAATAATAATTTAATTAGGGAAAAATTCAATGTGAACCAAAACTTCCCATTGACCCCCAAAGCCCGTGCACTAGCTTCATTCTAGCTAAACTAGGTGCCGGCAAGTCTATATTGAAGTTTGATCACAATCGGGTTAAAACAGAAAACACCGACTATTTTACCCTAAAAACGGAAAATTCGCAAAACGATTTCTAAAACGTTATAATCTTCCCCTTTAAAGAAATTCGGTTCCCGAATTTAAAATTCTCACTAAGCGTACCTTCAAAGAGATGAGTACAAAAACTCCCAAATCTCGTTTGCAGCCTCCCAAGTGATCACCTCACTATACGGCTACGCCAAAGAAACTTTCACAGATAGAAAGACCCTTGACCGAAGTCTCTCCACCTGCCGATCCACTAAAACTATCGGTTGCTTGTGTACGAAAGATCACGTCCAACAGAATGGTCTGATGCTGAATCATTTGAGAAAGGTTATGAAGGTAATTGTGAAGTATCGACACAAGGAATACGGGGTGAATACTTAATAATCTGGGCGGAAGTGCCAAATTATAGGCATCGGAACTAACTCGCTTTAAGGATCTCAAAAGGACCTACAATTCTGGGATAAGCTTCTCAAAACTCAATACGTCATTCATCGAAAAATCCGTAGGAATACATGATCTCCCACTGCGAACTCAAGTCTGCGACCACCACGGTCGATATAAGACTTCTTTCTGCACTGGGCTGCTCTCATCATGACCTGAACCAACCGGATCATCTCCGAAGTCTCTAGTCTAGCTGGGGTCCAAAAATCCTACTTACGCAGAGTCAGAAAAATAGACCGGTGATCGACACAACCTACCAAACAAAAACCTAAAGGTAGCCAATTGGAATGTCTCCTGATAACTGCTATCGAAGGAGGATCCTAACAATGGAAAGTGACGATCCCAACTGCCGACAACAAAGTTCGCACACAGCAAGCATATCTTCCAGAGTCTGTATAGTCCATTCTGTCTAACCACCGGCCAACGGATGGAAAACGGAGCTAAAGCTCAACCAGTACCCATGGCTTCCTGAAGCTCCTGCCCAAGATGGCAAGCGAACATGGTGCCTCTATTGGATACAATGCATGAAGGAACTCCGTGCAAACGCACAAACTTAACAAAGAACAACTGAGCAAACTGAGCATAACCGGACAACAAACACCAAATGGAGTCATACCCTGACTAAACCTGGGTAGACACCACAACGACATTCATGGAGATCTGCTCCCATTCCCATTCCGGAACGGTTAAAGGTTGCAACTCTCCAGCCGGTCTAAATGCTCAACCTTAGCTCACAACAAGACAGACACCTTGATACGAAATCCGAACTTCACTCTTCATCCTTGTCCACCCGTAACTATCTCACAAGTCACGCTACAAATTGGTGGAACTTGAATGAGCACCGAAAGCTGACTGATGTGCATGCTCTAGGATTTCGCGTCTTTACCCATCAGTAATACGTACGCACAAACGCGTCCCTAAACGTAGCACACCCTAGTAACAAATCATGGACTTCGAATCATTACCCAGCCGAGCATGCTCAAGAATCTCTGACAAACGAGTATCGGCGGGCTGTGCCTCGCGAAAGTGATTAAAGAAAAGTGGACAGGCGCGGACATGAGCAAGCTGTCCCCTCAGTAGAGGCGAACTTAAGCTGTACTCAATGATCATATAAGAACTGTAAATCTGCCGAAAACTGTCTCAATACCGCGTACAGCTGAAACAAGCTAACCCCGGGGCTACGACTCCAGCATCAACTACCACAATCGCCTTGCCACGGGTAACGAGGATCTCACAAACACAATCCTACACAAGCTTCATCCAACGGCGCTATCTCAGCAATCAAAACCCGCTGCAGGAAGATGTATATTAAGCTCTGGTGGTCCGTGAAAATCTGACACGACTCTTCGAACAAGTAGTGTCTCCAATCTCCGATGCACAACCACCGCGGCCATCTCCAGATCAGGAGTGGGATATCCTGCTCGTACTTCCTCCAACTGTAGGGAAGAATAAGCGATAACTATATAGTGTCACATCAGTACACAATCGAGCCTCACTCGCGAAACATCACAGTTAAACAACAAAGTCGCCCGGACCAGAAAGCAAAGAAAGAACTGGTGCAGTTGTCAACTGAGTCTTCAACTGCAGAAAACTCCGCACTCATGCCTCAGTCCAAAGAAAAGAACCTCCTTTCTGGTCAGTCCAGTCAACGGTGCAGCGATACACTAGCAATTCTGTACGAAACGGCGGTAAAAACCTGCTAAGCCCAAATATCTGCAGACCTCCGTCCCGTACACAAGTCTGGGACAAAGCTGTACGGCCTCGATCTACCTCGGGACCATACGAATACAAGTTCTAGGAGTCAACACAATCAAGCCTGAAGGAACATACTGAGAATTTAGCAAACCGCTGGGGCTCTCCCAATGTCTGCAAAGCAAATCCTCAAGTGCTGCTCCTGTTCCTCACGACTCTTGGAAAAGACCACAATGTCATCAATAACATAACAATCAACTGGTCGAGGAACGACCTGAAGAAATCTGGTTCATCACATCCATGAATGCTGCTAGGGCATTGGTGAGTCCAACGACACCACCAAAACACATAAATCCCGTAGCGTGCCCAAAGAAGTCTTCGGAATGTCATCACTCTGAACCCGCAACAAATGATGACCTGATCCCAAACAAACTTAGAAAATGTCTCACACTCTGGAGCTGATCGAAGAAATCGTCAATGCGAGGTAAAGGATACCCATCCGCATCGTAAGCCGGTTCAATTGACGATCAATCAACCACAACCTCAAACTGTCGTCTTTATCTTGACGAACAAAATAAGAGCTCCCCAAAGTGAAACACTTAGACGTACAAGTCACCCTATCTAGCAACTCTGCAGCAGATCCTTAAGCTCTCTAAGCTCCGCCGGCTCATCTGGAACAACGTCAGAAAACTCTCGCACGATAAGAACCTGTTCCAACAATCCCACTGTAGCTCCGGTATCATGAATGAACGCCATGAATCTTCGACATCCTCTCCTTAAAAGCCGACTAGCAAAAAAGGCTGAATTCAAGCTGTGAGAGGGGCACCGCTGTCCCCCTGCACAACGAGAACTGACTCGCCGGGAAAACAAAACCTGACTGTTTCCTCACGGTAGTCTACAGACGCCTAGCACGTAGCTAACCAGTCCGTGCCCAAGAGAACGTCAAATCCAACATCTCAAGAAGGATCAAAATAACGGAAGAATCTCTATCTCCTATCCGATTGGCACATGACCGAAATATGTGTTGCGCAACCAAAGAATCGCTGACAGAAGTTAACACAACAAACGGCTGATCTAACTAACATGACTCACCTCATCCTAAACCTCTGCTACTCCCGTGACGGTCATGAAATGTAACGTTTTAGAAATCGTTTTGTGATTGTTTCCGCTTTTGGGTAAAATTTGTCGGTATTTTCTGTTTTATACCGATTGGGATCAAACGGACATATCGACTTGCCAGCACCTAGTTTAGCTAAGATAAAGCAAGTGCGCAAGCTTTGGGAGTATGTGGGACGTTTTGGTCCAATTTGAATTTTTCCCAATTTTAATGTTATTTTAATGCGGTATTCACATTTTGGGCAATTTCTCTTTTGCGATCTTTTCTTCAATTATTCTTGAGTAAACCTAAACCACATAATATCTAGGTTATTGTGTGGACTAGGATTAATGGATTAAATAAAAGAAAAAAAAAGAAAAAGAGATGCATGCATGTGTGTATGTGTAGTGTGAATGCATTAAATTGCATTAATGCTTGGAATTTGCTTGGAAATTCCTCCTCTCTCTCTCCTTGGCTGAGCTCTCCTTCCCTCTACTGCCCTTGAGCATTTCTCTATCTCTTTTCTTCATAAAACCCTTCACAAATCTTCAAATCTTCACAATTCTTCACAAAAATCCCATTTTCTTCATGTTTTCTCTCTTGCTTGCCTTGGAGTGCATAAAGCTTGGTTCTTGGTGTTCTTTGGTGTAGGTAAATTTCGTTTGCTGCTCTCTTTGTGTTTTTAGTGTAGTTTAGCTAATTAGATTCAGTTTAGAATGTTTAAGTTAGGTTTTGTCGTGAAATATCGTATTTTTGTGTCGGTTTGTGACTTCTAGGATCTGCTTTGACCCGGGAAGTTTACTGAAAAACTAAACAAAGTTGTAGTGTTGTACTAGGGAACCTGGAGCACCACCTGAGAGATGGACCCCAGGCCACCGGCCAGGGCCGGCGACGGCAAGAGGGCGGGCCGGCGACGCCGACTTCTCTATGGAGTTAGGGTTTGGGTTTTCCTGTGTAGGTGTCTGCTATGGTTTGGGTTCTGTTGGTATTGTTTGTTTGTTTAGTTTTCACGGTAGGCAAAATCTGGGATCACTGGGTAGTTTCTAGTGTTTTGTGTCCGCGCGATACGTGATACGACACGGGTCGTGCAGTTTGTGTGGTTTTGCTCTTAAGTTGTTTTCGTCGTGTCGCTAAGCACGTTAGCCACGATACGAACACTTAAGAGGTTATTTTGTGTAGTTGGTTCGTATTTCGTAGCTGTTATTAATATATATATTTGCTTGTTGTTTATATGTTGCAGGTTCGCAGGCGGAGACTACGGACACTGCCACAGGGGGATACAGGTGGTAGACTTCATCTAGCTTGGAGTGTGGGTGAGTAGATTTAATATCTACAGGGGAATCGCCCGCATGGCGTTATGCGTCTGGGCTAGAAATATTTACATTGTCGCATATTCTATGTCATGTTTAGAATTGCGCATTTACCCTATTAGTTAGATTGTAGTGTGCCTGGACTAGTAGTAGTAGGACACTGCACATATTATTGACGATTTATGTTGCACGAGCACTGTTTGTATGCTATACACACCGTCAATAATTATCATGTCACACACATAACCACTTATAGATGTTATATTGCTTGGTTAGGGACATTGTGACATTGATTCATATTTCTTATCACATTGACATACAGTTATCTGTTTACCTTTAGGGTATTGTACCATTAGTGATAGGTACATACACACCTAAGGACATAGCTGCAGGTGTTCTTTACATTTCATACTTCACTTATACCTGATATGTATATCACATCATTACAATAGGTAGATACCTATATTTCTGCTATACCATTCATGTGTTCATATATATCTGGTGATAGCTATGCTTTTCCTTTATACGCTTTCATTACAGTTTTTAAGTTGCGTATACTGTATTCATGGATTATCGCATCGTTATATGGATTTTTCATGATGTTTTCTGGATTTGGGGACCGTGGTAGTTCATGAAATTATGCATACATTGAAAAACCCGGTTTCCTTGATATGATATTTTAGCATCCACCATGAGATTTGTCGTTTACGATGTGTATACCCTACGCGAGGAAAGGAGGGATCCGTGTACGGGTACATGGTGGGGCCCGGAGGTACCCCGAAGCAAGAACGTTGTCGCAGTGTGAGTCGACGTCGCGGTGCTATGCGATGAGGCTTAGGGGAACCATACTTTCCGGTAACAGGACCAATGACTCAGCGGCTATCATGTGGATACCGATGGGAGTCATGTACGTATGGATAGGTCGAGAAGCGAGGGTCAGAGCTAGGAACTCGAGCTTTCGGGATAGCGTATGATACGTACTTATCAGGGGGCCAGTCATGGAGACAGCACCTGATGGATCAGTATTTCTGTGTCGATGCTTGGCACATTGGTTTCATGATATTTCTAATTACTCATTTGTATATATAACAGGGGATTGAGCCGCTGTTATATATACCCTTACACCAATATTAGTGGAATGGGACGCTAATATATGTGTATTGACCTCATCATATTTATCTATGACATTATATTTAGGATGTTAGAATTGTGCTAGAGTTTTGATTCAGGATATAAGAGATTCATTGAGATTGGATACTGATATTGTACATACTAGATATGTGAGATCTACTTGATGATGTACATACGAGATATGTGAGATCTACTTGCTGTTGTACATTCGAGATATGTGAGATATGCTTGATATTGTACATACGAGATATGTGAGATCCACTTACTATTGTACATTCGAGATATGTGAGATCCACTTGATGTTGTACATTTGATATATATGAGATATACCTGATATTGTACATACTAGATATGTGAGATCTACTTGATGATGTACATTCGATTTATGTGAGATCTACTTGATGTTATACATTCGATATATGTGAGATATACTTGATGTTGTACATTTGGGATATTCGAGATATACTTAATATTGTGAAATTGAGGTGATTCAATACTTAGATGATATGAAAGCCAATTTGGGGGCTGATTTGAGGAATTGGGATTTGATTTGTCTTGATGGATTGTGATCCTACCACGATGTCAGGATTCCGTGGAAATGACATATTTCACTCCATACCTCATCCTTATATATTTGTGCACTGTTCCATGTATTAGGAGTACCTGTTTGTGTATCTTTCATGAGTGTTGCACATTTACATTCTCATACCCCCATTGCATGATTATTTCATACTGTTGTCATATCATTATTGCTTTATACATTGGTGGTACTTGTTAGTGTACTTTCCATTATTTCGTACTCATACGACCTGTTATTACTGCAATTTCATATCTTAGATTCACGCAGTACGTGCATACTTGCGATTACCTGCATATGTTATTTACTATTCACGAGTTGGCAACTTACCCCCGTTATGCCACAGGTATTGCAGGTGTTTCCCCAAAGTAGTCGAGGCTGGCTATTCATCTATCATCTTTTGCTACAGATACCGCATCGACTCACAGTGTGCAGGTTGCTTAGGTGGGTATTGGTGGTTATCTGTATTTTGTGTTGTATATTCGTTGTATCTTATACTCTCCATCTACTAGTATGTTGTGACTTAGAGACTTGGTGAGGACGAAATTGTATATTATTGTGGATTTGTTGCCTTTTACACAGTTTCCTTTCTTTTGTCTCTTATTTCTTCGATACGGCGTCGTATATCTGTTGTGGTGTTGTTTTCCGCCGTTGTGCGTGGATTTTTGCTCCCGTTTGGGATGCTTTACTTTATATTTATGTTGTACCCTTTTGGAGGGTTTGTTTTACAAAGGGGGTGCTGCCAAAATTTTAAAGAAAAAGTGGACTCTTTTAAAGAATTTGGGTTGTGATTTCAAATGTTTCAAAAACTTTTATTATCTTTTCTGTATTTTCATGGTTTAGATTTTTGGGTTTTGGCTTTCTTTTACCGCGTTACGTTTGTAGGCGTTGCGTAGTATTAGGGCCGTCACGTGCCAATTTCGGGTCGTGACAAAGTTGGTATCAGAGCGCGGTTTTACCTTTCGGAGTGTAGGATGACCTTGGTATGATGGAGTAGGTAACCTAAGCGGAATAACGTAGTGTGTGTTTGTCTGCAGCATACTCACGATGCAGTATTTCGCCTAAAGTCACCTAGGTACAAATTTCTTGAAATTCCTTCCTTGATGATTCATATCCTTGTGATTCGATTTCCGTGTTCTTATCGAATCCTATCTCTATTTATAGCCTTGCTGCCGATGACTATGGGGACTCAGAGTGATGCAGCGAGGGCCGAGGTCAGAGTTAGCTCGGGTGAGACGAGCACTAACCAGGATGGCACTGTTGTTGCACAGGTGCAGACGGATCAGCCTTCGACAGAGCAGCTCGCTAGGCTTGTGACAGAGATGCAGGACTTGCGCCAGACGATGAGATCATTGGTTGATGCCATTCGAGCGCAGCAACAGGAGGTTGACACCCCAGTTACTCAGTTGTTCCTTGGGATCAGCATGCAGCAGTCTGTCACTTACGTAACACTAGTGGATACAGCCCCAGTCGACGAGACCCGTATTCCAGAGACTTTGAGAGTTCCGGAACAGTGGAGGACTCATACCAGTGTACCATCCCAGAGGCAGAGGCCTAGTCGTCAAGACAGATTTTGTGACCGTCGCGGGAGTAGCAGAGGCTTAGGACGAGGTCAGTCGTTTAGCTCTCATCCCCAGGAGGGCCAGCAGCCGTCGTATGGATGTTTTCGATACGGGAGCCTTCATCACTTCATCAGGGATTGTTCCTTAGCGCCGCGTCAGAGTCATGTTCTCAGAAGCCGTGGACGCGGAAGGTTTGCTCAGAGGGGTCAGTCTGGCAGAGGAAGAGTTCTGACAGTTCCAGGTAGAATGCAGACACGAGAGTTTGTTTCTACTCATCGGGACGCACGGGCGTCCAATGCAGAGTTTTCAGGTATCCTTAATTTACATGTTCTTTTGATGTAATTGTTGGTTTTTCACACTTTGTGCCGTGGTTGGGACGAGGATCGTGTTAGTTAGATCAGCCGTTTTGTTGTGTTAACTTCTGTTAGCGATTCTTTTGTTGCGCGACACGTTTTTCAGTCGTATGCCAATCGGTGAGGAGATTTTGCCGTCATTGGATCCTTCTAGAGATGTTGGATTGATGTTCTCCTGGGCATGGATTGGTTATCTACGTGTTAGGCGTCTGTGGACTACCGTGAGGAAACAGTCAGGAATTGTTTTCCAGGCGAGTCAGTTCTTGTTGTGCAGGTGGATAGTTGTGCCGCCTCTCACAGCTTGAATTCAGCCTTTTCCGCTAGTTAGCTTTGGAGGATATGTCATGGATTCTTGGCGTTCATTCATGATACCGGAGCCACAGTAGATTTGTTGGACCGGTTTTCTATCGTGCGAGAGTTGTCCGACGATGTTCCAGGAGAGCTAGCAAAACTCAGGGAGCTTAAGGATCAGCTGCAGAGTTGTTTGTTGGGAGGTTTGTGTGTCCGAGTGTTTCGCTTTTGGGAGCTCTTATATCTGTTCGTCAAGGAGAAAGATGACAGATTGCGGTTGTGTATTGATGGATCGTCAATTGAACCGGCTTACGGTGCGGTTAGGTATCATTTACCTCGCTTTGACGATTTCTTCGATCAGCTCCAGAGTGCGAGACTTTTTCTAAGTTTGTTGGGGATCAGGTCATCATTGTTGCGGGTTCGGAGTGATGGCATTCCGAATACTGTTTTTGTGCGTGCTACGGGCAGTTGTGTTGTGGTGGTGTCATTGGACTCGCCAATCCCCTAGCAGCATTTGTAGATATGATGAACCAGATTTCTTCAGGCCGTTCCTCGACCAGTTGCTGTTGTGTTATTGACAACATTCTGGTCTATACTTTGTGTCTTGAGGAACAGGAGCAGCACTGGAGGATTTCTTTTGCAGACATTGGAAGAGCCCCAGCTGTTTGCTAGATTCTCGGAGTGTTCCTTCAGGCTTGTTTGTGTTGACTCCTAGGTCTTGTAGTTACGGGAGACGATTTCATATGGTTCCGAGGGAGATCGAGACCGTACAGTTAGGCCCAGACTTGTGTACGGACAGAGGTCCTTTGATTTTGGGCTTAGCAGGTTTTTACCGCCTTTTCGTGCAGGATTACTAGCGTATTGTTGCACAGTTGACTGAGTTGACCGGAATGGAGGTTCTTTTCATTGGACCGAGGCATGTGTATGGAGTTTTCGGCAGTTGGAGATTCGGTTAGCAACTGCATCAGTTCTTTGCTTTTGGTTCGGGCGACTTTGTGATTTAACTGTAATGTTTCACGAGAATGGCTCGATTGTGTATAGTTGTGACACTGCCCGCCGACGCTCGTTCGTTAGAGATACTTGAGTGTACTCGGCTGGGTAATGATTCGGAGTCTTTGATTGTGACTAGGGTGTGCTAAGTTAGGAATGCGTTTGGGTACCTGATATTATCGGGTAGAGACGTGAAATCCTAGAGCAGGCACATCAGTCAACTCTCTATGTTCATTCAGGTTCCACCAACATTGACATGACTTGTGAGATAGTTACGGGTGGACAGGAATGTAAAGAAAAATTTCAGGTTTTGTTTCAAGGTGTTGTCTTATTGTGCGTTTGCGTTAGTTGTTGTTGGCGGTTGGGGGTCGTCACTCGCCATTGTTAGGATACTTCTTTGATAGCGGTTATCAGGAGATATTCCAATTGGCAACCTTTAGGTTTACACAGGTAATGTCGATCACCAGTCTGTTTTCTGACTCTGCGTAGTAGGATTTTAGACCTCAGCTAGTCTAGAGACTCCGGAGATGATCCAGTTGGTTCAGGTTAGGATGAGAGTACCCGGTGCAGACAGAGGTCTTATGCCGACCGTGTTGGTCGCAGACTTGAGTTCGCAGTGGAAGATCATGTATTAGTACGGACTTTCCGATGAATGACATGTTGAGTTTTGGGAAGCTTATCCCAGGATTATAGGTCCTTTCGAGATCCTTTAAGCGAGTTTTTTTTCGTTGCCTTTAATTTGGCACTTCCGCCCAGATTATCGATTATTCACCATGTTTCCATTGTGTTGATACTTTGCAATTACCTTCATTACTTTCTTACATGATTCAGCATAGACCATTAGTTGGACTCAATCTTTTCGTTCACCAGCAGCCATGTGTGTTAGTGGCTCGGCAGGTGGAGAAACTTCGGTCAAGGGTCTTGCCATCTGTGGAGAGTTTTCTTGGACGTAGCTGTATAGTGAGGGGATCACTTGGGAAGCTGCGAGCGATATTTGAGAGTTTTGTACTCTTCTCTTTGAAGGTATGCTTGGTGAAAATTTTAAATTCGGGGACGAATTTTTATAAGGGGGGAGATTGTAACGTTTTAGAAATCTTTTTGTGATTGTTTCCGCTTTTGGGTAAAAATTTTCGGTATTTTCTGTTTTATACCGACTGGGATCAAACGGCCATATCGACTTGCCAGCACCTAGTTTAGCTAAGATAAAGCTAGTGCGCAAGCTTTGGGAGTATGTGGGACGTTTTGGTCCAATTTGAATTTTTCCCAATTTTAATGTTATTTTAATGCGGTATTCACATTTTGGGCAATTTCTCTTTTGCGATCTTTTCTTCAATTATTCTTGAGTAAACATAAACCACATAATATCTAGGTTATTATGTGGACTAGGATTAATGGATTAAATAAAAGAAAAGAAAAGAAAAAGAGATGCATGCATGTGTGTATGTGTAGTGTGAATGCATTAAATTGCATTAATGCTTGGAAATTGCTTGGAAATTCCTCCTCTCTCTCTCCTTAGCCGAGCTCTCCTTCCCTCTACTGCCCTTGAGCATTTCTCTATCTCTTTTCTTCATAAAACCCTTCACAAATCCTCAAATCTTCACAATTCTTCACAAAAATCCCATTTTCTTCATGTTTTCTCTCTTGCTTGCCTTGGAGTGCATAAAGCTTGGTTCTTGGTGTTCTTTGGTGTAGGTAAAATTCGTTTGATGCTCTCTTTGTGTTTTTAGTGTAGTTTAGCTAATTAGATTCAGTTTAGAATGTTTAAGTTAGGTTTTGTCGTGAAATATCGTATTTTTGTGTCGGTTTGTGACTTCTAGGATCTGCTTTGACCCGGGAAGTTTACTGAAAAACTAAACAAAGTTATAGTGTTGTACTATGAAACCTGGAGCACCACCTGAGAGATGGACCCCAGGCCACCGGCCAGGGCCGGTGGCGGCAAGAGGGCGGGCCGGCGACGCCGACTTCTCTATGGAGTTAGGGTTTGGGTTTTCCTGTGTAGGTGTCTGCTATAGTTTGGGTTCTGTTGGTATTGTTTGTTTGTTTAGTTTTCACGGTAGGCAAAACCTGGGATCACTTGGGTAGTTTCTAGTGTTTTGTGTCCACGCGATACGTGATACGACACGGGTCGTGCAGTTTGTGTGGTTTTGCTCTTAAGTTGTTTTCGTCGTGTCGCTACGCACGTTAGCCACGATACGAACACTTAAGAGGTTGTTTTGTATAATTGGTTCGTATTTCATAGCTGTTATTAATATATATAATTGCTTGTTGTTTATATGTTGCAGGTTCGCAGGCGGAGACTACGGACACTGCTACAGGGGGATACAAGCGGTAGGCTTCATCTAGCTTGGAGTGTGGGTGAGTAGATTTAACATCTACAGGGGAATCGCCCGCATGGCGTTATGCGTCTGGGCTAGAAATATTTACATTGTCGCATATTCTATGTCATGTTTAGAATTGCGCATTTACCCTATTAGTTAGATTGTAGTGTGCTTGGACTAGTAGTAGTAGGACACTGCACATATTATTGACGATTTATGTTGCACGAGCACTGTTTGTATGCTACACACACCGTCAATAATTACCATGTCACATACATAACCACTTATAGATGTTATATTGCTTGGTTAGGGACATTGTGACATTGATTCATATTTCTTATCACATTGACATACACTTATCTGTTTACCTATAGGGTATTGTACCATTAGTGATAGGTACATACACACCTAAGGACATAGCTGCAGGTGTGCTTTACATTTCATACTTCACTTATACCTGATATGTATATCACATCATTACAATAAGTAGATACCTATATTTCTGCTATACCATTCATGTGTTCATATATATCTGGTGATAGCTATGCTTTTCCTTTATACGCTTTCATTACAGTTTTTAAGTTGCGTATACTTTATTCATGGATTATCGCATTGTTATATGGATTTTTCATGATGTTTTCTGGATTTGGGGACCGTGGTAGTTCATGAAATTATGCATACATTGAAAAACCCGGTTTCCTTGATATGATATTTTAGCAGCCACCATGAGATTTGTCGTTTACGATGTGTATACCTTACGCAAGGAAAGGAGGGATCCGTGTACGGGTACATGGTGGGGCCCGGAGGTACCCCGAAGCAAGAACGTTGTCGCAGTGTGAGTCGACGTCACGGTGCTAGGCGATGAGGCTTAGGGGAACCATACTTTCCGGTAACAGGACCAATGACTCAGCGGCTATCATGTGGATACCGATGGGAGTCATGTACGTATTTATACGTCGAGAGGCGAGGGTGAGAGCTAGGCACTCGAGCTTTCGGGATAGCGTATGATACGTACTTATCAGGGGGCCAGTAATGGAGACAGCACCTGATGGATCAGTATTTCTGTGTCGATACTTGGCACATTGGTTTCATGATATTTCTAATTACTCATTTGTATATATAACAGGGGATTGAACCGCTGTTATATATACCCTTACACCAATATTAGTGGAATGGGACGCTAATATATGTGTATTGACCTCATCATATTTATCTATGACATTATATTTAGGATGTTAGAATTGTGCTGGAGTTTTGATTCAGGATATAAGAGATTCATTGAGATTGGATACTGATATTGTACATACTAGATATGTGAGATGTACTTGATGATGTACATACGAGATATGTGAGATCTACTTGCTGTTGTACATTCGAGATATGTGAGATATGCTTGATATTGTACATATGAGATATGTGAGATCCACTTGCTATTGTACATTCGAGATATGTGAGATCCACTTGATGTTGTACATTTGATATATGTGAGATATACCTGATATTGTACATACTAGCTATGTGAGATCTACTTGATGATGTACATTCGATTTATGTGAGATCTACTTGATGTTATACATTCGATATATGTGAGATATACTTGATGTTGTACATTTGGGATATACGAGATATACTTAATATTGTGAAATTGAGGTGATGCAATACTTAGATGATATGAAAGCCAATTTGGGGGCTGATTTGAGGAATTGGGATTTGATTTGTCTTGATGGATTGTGATCCTACCACGATGTCAGGATTCCGTGGAAATGACATATTTCACTCCATACCTCATCCTTATATATTTGTGCACTGTTCCATGCATTAGGAGTACCTGTTAGTGTACCTTTCATGAGTGTTGCACATTTACATTCTCATACCCCCATTGCATGATTATTTCATACTGTTGTCATATCATTATTGCTTTATAAATTGGTGGTACTTGTTAGTGTACTTTCCATTATTTCGTACTCATACGACCTGTTATTACTGCAATTTCATATCTTAGATTCACGCAGTACGTGCATACTTGCGATTACCTGCATATGTTATTTACTATTCACGAGTTGGCAACTTACCCCAGTTGTGCCACAGGTATTGCAGGTGTTTCCCCAAAGTAGTTGAGGCTGGCTATTCATCTATCATCTTTTGCTACAGATACCGCATCGACTCACAGTGTGCAGGTTGCTTAGGTGGGTATTGGTGGTTATCTATATTTTGTGTTGTATATTCGTTGTATCTTGTACTCTCCATCTACTAGTATGTTGTGACTTAGAGACTTGGTGAGGACGAAATTGTATATTATTGTGGATTTGTTGCCTTTTATACAGTTTCCTTTCTTTTGTCTCTTATTTCTTCGCTACGGCGTCGTATATCTGTTGTGGTGTTGTTTTCCGCCGTTGGGCGTGGATTTTTGCTCCCGTTTGGGATGCTTTACTTTATATTTATGTTGTACCCTTTTTGGGGGCTTGTTTTACAAAGGGGGTGCTGCCAAAATTTTAAAGAAAAAGTGGACTCTTTTAATGAATTTGGGTTGTGATTTCAATTGTTTCAAAAACTTTTATTATCTTTTCCGTATTTTCATGGTTTAGATTTCTGGGTTTTGGCTTTCTTTTACTGCGTTACGTCTGTAGGCGTTGCGTAGTATTAGGGCCGTCACGTGCCAATTTCGGGTCATGACATGAAATCTGTCTCGACGACTACGCCTCTGTCTCTGGGCTGGTACACCGGTACGAGTCCTCTACTGTTCCGGAACTCCTAAAGTCTCGGAAAGATGTGCCTTGTCAACTATCGCTGCATTTACTGGTGCTGTGTGAGTAATACTATGCTGAGTGTTGATCGTGAGGAACAACTGGGTAACAAGGGTGACAACCTCCTGTCGCTGTGCTCTACTGGCCTCAACCAAAGATCTCATCGTCTGGCGCAAATCCTGCATCTCTGCCACAAGCCTATCGATACGATCTGTCGAAGGCGGATCCATCTGCTCCTGTGCAATGAGCGTGCCATCCTGGCCAGTCCTCGTCCCATACGAGTCAAATCTGACCTCGGCCCTCGCTACATCACTCTGAGTCCGCATAGTCATCGGCGGTAAAGGCTATAAATGGAAAAAATGATTCGATAAGAACACGGAAATCGAATCATCAAGGAAGGAATTTCAAGCAATTAGTACTTAGGTCATTTTAGGCGGAGTACCGCATCGTGAGTATGCCGCGGACATACATACACTACGTTACTCTGCTTAAGCTTGCTACTCCATCATACCAAGGTCATCCTACACTCCGAAAGGTAAAATCTAGCGCTTTGATA
The DNA here is from genome assembly GCA_030015575.1 of Agapanthus africanus. Classification (NCBI taxonomy): domain Eukaryota; kingdom Viridiplantae; phylum Streptophyta; class Magnoliopsida; order Asparagales; family Amaryllidaceae; genus Agapanthus; species Agapanthus africanus. The sequence continues at coordinate 819,355,238 of JASDDO010000019.1, read as the reverse complement.
CCAACTTTGTCATGACCCAAAAAAAAGCACGCGACGGCCCTTAAACTACGCAACATCTACAGGCGTAACGCAATTTAAGTATGCCGAAAACCCAGCAATCTAAACCATCAAAAGTAGTAAGTGATAATAGCATTTTCAAAACTTTTGAAATCTAAAACCAAATTCTTTAAAGTCCAACTTTACTTTCTTAAAAAATTTGGCAGCACCTCTTTTGTAAAAACTAACTCTAAAAATGGGTACAACATAAATATAAAGTAAAGCATCCCCAACGGGAGCAAATCCACGCCCAACGGCGGAAAACAACCACTACAACCGATATACGACGCCGTAGCGAAGAAATAAAAGACGATATAAGTAAAATTGTATAAAAGACACCCAAGTCACAAAAATATACAATATCGTCCTCACATCAAGTCTCTAAGTCATACACATGAAAGTGGTAGATGGAAAGTGTGGGATACAACGAATATACAATGAACATGAACGGATAACCATAAAACCCACCTAAAGCAAAACTGCACACTGTGGGCCGAAATGGTATCCCCAACAAAAGATGATAAGATAGAAGAATAGCCTGCCTCGACTACTCCGGGGAAACAACATGCAAAACCCTGTGGCACAACGGGCGTGAGTTGCCAACTCGTGAATAATAAATAACATATGCAGGTAATCGCAAGTATTCACGTATAGCGCGAATCTAACATATGCAAGTTAATATCAATAAATGGTCATAGTATGCAATAATCATGAAAGGTACATTAGCCGGTACAACTAATACATGAAGCAATACTAATATGACAATTTGTATGCAACAATCATGTAAGGTACTCTATCAGGCACTACTAATACATGAAGAAATGATATGATAATATATATATATATATATATATATATATATATATATATATATATATGCAACAGTCATGAAAGGTACTCTAGCAGGTACAGCTAATACATGAAGCAATGCATATAAAATAAAGTATGTAAATGCAACAGTCATGGAAGGTACTCTATCAGGTACTACTAATACATGAAGCAGTGCATAAACAATAAATGCAAAGTATGAGATGAAACATGTCATTTCCACGGAATCCTGATATCGTGGTAGGACCAAAGTCCATCAAGACAATCCAAATCCCAATTCCTCAAATCAGCCCCCAAATTGGCTCTCATATCATGTAAGTCTCACAAATTCTGAATGTACAATATCAGCTAATCTTATATGTCTTGAATGTATAAAATCAAGCAAATCTCATATATTTTGTATCCAATATCAAGTGAATCTCATATAAATCCTGTATCCAACATCAAGTGAATCTCATATATCCTAAATCCAATATCAAGTGAATCCCATATGTCCTAAATATATTTGCATGAATAATTATGATGATGTATATAATTGATATATATACATATATATTAGTGTCACATTCCATTAATATATATATATATATAAATAACAGCGTCCCATTCCACTGTTATATATACTTTGATGTAAAAATATCATGAAACCAAGTGTCAAGCATCGACATATAAATACTGATCTATCAGATGCTGTCACCACGACTGGCCCCCTGATAGGTACGTATTATACACTATACCGAAAGCTCGAGTGCCTAGCTCTGACCCTCGCCTCTCGACGTATCCATACGTACATGACTCCCGTCGGAATCCCCATGATAACCGCCGAGTCATTGGTACTGTCACCGGTAGGTACTTGCCCACCTTCTAGGCTCAATCGACATGGACCGTCGATCATCTTGCCAAGGGGAACCGTACAGGGCCCTACCATGTATCCTCACACGGCCCACGACGCTCCTCACATAGGGTATATATAACAGAACCGATAAAATTCATGGTGACTGCTGAAATATCATATCAAGAGAAACCGGATTTTTCAAATAATGCATAATTTCATGAAACTACCACGGTCCTCAAATCCAGAAAACATCATGAAAAATCCATATCTCAATACGAAAATCCATGAATATAATATATACAACATAAAACTGCAATGTAAGTATTTAAAGAAAAAGCCGCTATTTAACTCCAACAAGTTAAAATATATATATATATATATATATATATATATATATATATATATATATATATGCGGTTCCTAATTTCTCCAAGTTTATATAACATCAAATAAAGGTAGACATGTAGCTACAACCAGATACGTGTGTAAACATGAAGGTATAGCAAGGTATATGCATCTACCTATCAATAATGATGTAATATACCCTACAGGTATAAGTGAAGTATGTATGCAAGGTATACATGTAGCTATGTTATTATGTGTGTATGTACCTATCGCTAATGGTACAATACCCTATAGGTATACAGGTAACTAGCATGTAAGCATGTCAAGGCATATGTGTAAGCATGTAGGTATACAGGTATGCTATATCTCATATGCATAAAGAAATATGAATCATTGTCTCAATGTCCCTAACCAAATAATATCATATAGGTATGTGTGTTGTGCGTGTCATGGCAATTATTGACGGTGTGTGTGGTATACAATCAATGCTCATGCAACATGAGCCGTCAATAATAGTGCAGTGTCCTAATGGTACAAGTCCAAGCACAACAAATAACTAAGCAATAAGGTGTATGCGCAACTCTATATCTGAAATAGAATATGCGACAATTCATAACATCTCTAGCCCAGACGGATAACGCCATCCGGGCGATTCCCCTGTAGATGTTAAAACTACTCACCAACCGTCCTGGCTAAGTCAAGCCTACCACTTGCTTTCCCCTGTTCGCAGCGCCCGAAGTCCCCGCCTGCGATCCTGAACACATATAACAATAAAGCAAGCGTATATAAGAAATTGACCAAAAATACATACAACTACGTTTAACCGACGCACCAACTCCAAAAATACTCTCGAGTGTCCGTTTAGCGGCTAACATGCATAGCGACACTACGAAATGAACTCAAGAGCAAAATCTACACGAAGACACGAACGACATCGGCACGACCTTAGCTAGGAATGCAAAGCGACACAACTACCAAGCCTACACCCTGATCGTACCGATGGCGCATTCAAAACACAATAATAAACGTGGAATCTAATAATAATGTCGCAACGTCAAAATAAACCCACGCCTAAACTTACCGAAATCTAGTAAACAACATATATCATTTTAGCACAAAACTACAAGTTTTTACCAAAACTAGAATTTGCAAACATCATAATATAGCAAGGTTAAATCATCCAAACCATTACTATAATTTTAAATCTCACTTAATTAGGATTGGTAAAAGTCTAGTTTGTAATTAAGCTAATTAGGTAATTAGGAAAATAACATTTAACAAACTAGCAAACTAGGATAAGTTTTCTTTTGATTAAAATTAACAATTAACCTATTCACTAATCAAAACCCTAATTAATTATCCAAAAACCATTTCTAGAATTTAAACATGCAATTAAATAGCTTAATTTTAACAACTAAAAAGCTAATTAAAATATTAGAACAACAAAGAGATTAGGGTTAGGGTTTTTATACCTCCAAATTTGATTTGAAACTCAAGTTTGCTAGCCGACAAGTTCAAGATTGAAGTAGAGAGAATGTAGAATACTTTGCCTCAAGGCACCCAACGAATCGGGCGAAGGTTAAAGAAGTTGCCCTTTTTGAGTGATGAAATGAGCAAATGGAAAATGCAATGAATTAATTCTCCCACATTAAAGGGGTCAGCCACTTTAATTTGGGGGGGGGGGCTGAAATTGTAGTGCTCGGCCACTACCAATTAGTTCACTAGGAATTTGTAAATGGGGTGGGGTGGGGTGAGGGGTGAGCATAAGCTAGTAAGAGGTGATCCTATAGAAAATATCCTTACAAATATCATCAAGAGAACAAAAGCAATTTAATGCAAAGGATGACTCATACTAAATTTAGCCACCTCACCAAACTAGAAGTAACCAAGCTCATCCAAAACAAATCAATGCCACCTCCTCAAAATAGATTTCGGCCATGAAGGAAATCAATGATAGAAATGTGGCCAAAAAAAAAGAATGCACACATGAAACCATTAATTAAATGCATAAATAACAACTTAAAATAATAATTTAATTAGGGAAAAATTCAATGTGAACCAAAACTTCCCATTGACCCCCAAAGCCCGCGCACTAGTTTCATTCTAGCTAAACTAGGTGCCGGCAAGTCTATATTGAAGTTTGATCACAATCGGGTTAAAACGGAAAACACCGACTATTTTACCCTAAAAACGGAAAATTCGCAAAACCATTTCTAAAACTTTACAAAATCACATCACATCCTTTTAGTATTTATTACACATCACACCCACTTGTGCCCACTTGCACAATTTTTTGTGCCAAGGCAGCCCCGCCATGGTCCGTGTGCCAAAGAGCATGTGCACACTTGCATTGTGTTGGACCAAAATTGTGTGCACACATTTATTTGCTAAAGAACTCTTTGGACATTGATCGGTCTTCTGTTCTGTTTGCAGTGTCAGCTCCCAAACGTTATATCCGTGATTTTGAGTGCATTTCCAGTATTATATCATGTATACTTGTAATCTGTATTTACTGAGCAGATATTGGTTAATAGTACCGATATATAACAAAATAGATAATGAATTAGCGGTATTAAATTGCAGTTTTCTGAGATGAACAGCTTTGGTTTAAGCCGGATTCTAGTATTATATTATTGAATTATTATTATCTCATTGTATTCGTATTTTTCGGAATACGAATATGGGTATGTATATACAGTGAGTGCATTCTTGTAATTTCATAAGAGATGCTTCAAGAAGGGGACACCTCATTATTTGGTTTATCTATTTTTGGAAATAGATTAATGAGGTGGAAATTGGAGATATTTGTGGAATGGGGTGAAGCATGGCTCATTATATTTGTTTATTAGTTTGTGTTTACTATTAAAGCATGGTTGCTATTTTCAATTGAAAATAATCCATGCTTCATGTGAGATAATGAACGAGCCATCCTTCACTTGCCATAACCTTAGTTCATTTGCTCATTTTCTTTCTCTCTCCAATTTTTCTCTCCTTCTTCCTCAAGACCTAACACCTTCACATGTATTGTGAGCCATTAGATTCTTTGAGATCAGATACTCCTAAGCTATCTAGCTTAGTAAACTAGGTACCTTAGCTACATCGGTTTAGAGATTGGAGCTTGAGGTATAGACTCCCGGGTGGATCATCTTTCGACATGAGGAGGCCGACGATCAAGCGCGATCCGGATCTTCGAGGAGCTTAAGAAAAGGAGGAGAAGACGACCCGAAGGACAAAGAACAAGGAGGTATAAAAACTCTTACCGAGTAGTTAAACCTACTAGTAGATATAGCTAGTTAAGGTTTCCGTAAAGATCCTGGAGTTTAGGTCTGTGTTGCGAAGTAAGAAAATCGTTTTTTAAATTCCGCATCCCCACGAACCGGCGGGGTGCACGGCATTGACTTACAGTAAAGTGCTCCAACCAAACCAAAACACACCTGCAACAAATAAGAGCAGGATCAAAACATAGAAGCGGTTCGCCAAACCCCTATCAATGGAGATGAAGCTGCCTACCAGATTTTGAGGATACTGAAAGGTGCAAAGTATCCGTTCTCCGTAAACAAAGTCCGGAAATACGAAGATGCAAAGTACTTCCTACCAGATTTTGTGGATACTGAAAGGTGCCACAAGTCGGAGAATAAACAAAAATCCATCACCACTATCCCGATCTTTGGAAGCGATACCAAGGAAGAGGAAGAAATAGTCTACTCGAGGCAACCCCAAAAAGAAAATAATAAGCCCGGACCATCTACTCCTATTTTGGTCTTTAGCAGCGGCTCCGAGAATGAGGCCAATGTAGTATTCTCCATCCGCCTGTCAATGCAGGCTCTTACTGAAGCGGATCATAGTCTAAAGTTGTAATGGCTCTGCCTCGACACTATAAGGGACCTGATGCGCTCGATACATACAGCGTACAAGAACTGCAAATTTTCTACGTACCTCTAAAACGAAGAGGTGAAAAGGCGATTCTCTTCTACCAACCTACGGAGACCAAAGTAAAAAAAGAAATTTGGTATGGTACCGATTTTGTACTTAACAGGAACTCATCCGTCTATCAAGATATTACGCGGATAGATTGAAAAAGCTGTTAAGACGCCAAGGCGTACCCCTCGAACAAACTGTTCGACAGGTCTAATTCTACAAAACGATTTGGGATCTTCCCGGGACTCAACGAAAGAAGCCCAACGGGAAGTTGGAAACAACTGGGCTGGTATACATTCGGTCCAAGAAATGCAAGCAAATTTATAGTTACTGCGTCATAAACAGCTTGAGTGGAGAAAAAACGCTCTTCCTGATAACTGCGACGTTAAATCGGAGCGAAATCCCGCTCTAAGAACGTTAAGTCTAAAACAAATCGACCAGCTAATAAATGAAGCTTGCCAAGCGAGACGCGACAACCACATCCAAAGTGGTCATTTATAAAAAAACAGGATGCAGCCCCTCAGTCAGCAATCTGCGGACGAAGAAGACTATAGCACTCTTCATCCCCAGCCTGCTATATTTTCTCACGAAAGAGGAAAATCCCGAAATGGAGGAAGAAATAGAGCAAAGAACGTAAACAACGTTCGAAGACAACAAAGCGGATCAAAGACGCCGTTCAATCGAGAAAAGCTCGATTGGAGCCCGTCCTTTAAAAAGAAATGGGTCGGGAATACTCTTTCTCTCAAGACAAGACAAGAAAAATATTCAATCTTTTCATGAAGCACCAAGTGATGATGCTTCCGAAGTCTCGGTACCCCGAACAAATAAACGAGATCCATCATCCAGATTATTACTCTTATCACCGAGCAATAGGTCATCCCCTTGAAAACTGCTTCACCTTCAAGGACTGGATAGAAGATCAGTATCGACAAGGTAGGTTTACGTTATCTGATAGCTGGAGGGTAACCACGCCACAAAATCATGAGCCAAAAAAGGACCTATACCATCCGGATAGGACAAGAGCGAGAATGGAAGCGAACTCGTACCTGCCATATGATATCACTCTAAAAAAATGAGGGCATGAGAGTACGAGTGACCTCTTCAGGTGCTTCACAAATGAAGATGAGGACGAGGTGATCCCAGAGTTTCCACCAGCACCAAAAGAGCTGGAAGATGAGATACACACCACGGCGGAGAATCTAAGAAAAATTGATTTAGGAATGGAAAATGATCCGAGGCCGACGTTCGTCAGTGAGCTACTATCTAAAAAACAGGTAGCCACATTAAAAGACGTGCTCATGTAGTATAAAAATTGCTTCTTCTGGAACTACTCTAAAATGCCGGGTCTAGATCCAAAAGTAGCAGTACATAAACTGGCTAAATTGCCAGGCATATAGCCAATCAAACAGGCACCAAAGAGGATGCGACTCGAACTAGAGATGAGTATCAACGCTGAAGTCAAGAAACTAATCTACTCCGGATTCATCCAAGAGGTTCAATATCCCGATTGGATCACTAACATTGTTCCAGTGATGAAGAAAAACGGGACGGTTCGCATCTGCGTGGACTGTCGGGACCTTAATAAGCTTGCCCGAAGGATGACTTCCCAGTGCCCGTCACTGAGCTGATGATCGATAACACGTCTACCTATGAGGTCTTCTCTTTCATGGATGGATATTCAGGATACAACCAAATAAAAATACATCGTGAAGACCAGAAGCATACCGCCTTCTAGACCCCGTTAGACATATTATGCTATAAGGTGATGGCCTTCGGTTTGAAGAGCGCTGGCATTATCTACTGTTGGCTATAGTACCCTCAAAGAAATTATCATAGCCGCAGGCAGATGATTATGATGATTGAGAGATGACCTATACCGGTAGAACAATCTTACTCGAGATGATAGTATGCTATCTGGTTTGTCTTTATCATCATGTACAGCATTAGGTGGCATTACAGATCACTATTACATGTTGATAGAACCTATAGGATTCTTGCTTGACTACCAGCATTATGATGGCGATCATATACGTAGGAGCTGGGTGGTCTATAAGCACATCTTTAAATGTCCCTAGTCGTGGGAGTTTCGAGACTGGGCATCGATACTCCAGAGTAGACTAGTGTGTACTGATCGAGACCCCGATAAGGGGCGGTGGCCAGATCTCACAAGCCATTGGTGTTAGTTTGTTCACCTAAGATAGTATACAGGTGCTCAATGGATTATGAGTACACTAGACGGACTCGCCGGAAACTTTCTAGTTGGTAGTATACCTATTGTCAGATAGCAGTTCCCAGGTGACATGTGTGCAGGTTAGTCTGTCGACCTGAGGTCGTTATTTGTCTCTTGTGAGTTCCCACTATGCTTTGATTACTACCCTACCACGACTCAGAGGAGTCGTGCAAACAGGTTTTAGTTGGGTACAGTCCTGAGCCACATGGAGGCAGTGAGCGGATCGTCGGGGATTCATCCCTCCCGGTATTGGGGGTTGATGTTACGCTGTGCACGGATGACCATCACCAGAAATCCTTGGCCAAGGTAGTCGGGAATTATTGATCTAGGATCGGTAGTTTCTCAGGTGGTGATGGATTTCATACTGACACTACATGTCGCATTATTAGGGGTCTGACTTTATCCACCCCCTAGACTCGATATGCGATACTCATAGAAAAATGGACCGGACTGTATGGATATTGTCACTGTGAGGCTCAGTAGGGTTTTAGGATGAGTTTGCTCATCGGCCTCCCTTTCGCTTAATACCTGGGTAGTCGTTATATACAGCTAGTGCCGCTGATGTGCTTATAGTTAAACCCACTTCCAGCGTATTGACGAGTCTTTAGAGTCCCACATAGAGTGTTTCCCTGCTTCGGGCGAAACGATATAGAGGCCGTATGGTTTTACGGCAGGGTTCGATCATATACGTGCACTTGTGCACGTATCATGATTCGGACGGATAATACTAGTGGGCTTTGGTTTAAGCCAGATCCTAGTATTATATTGTTGGATTATTTTCATCTCTTTGTATTAGTATTCTTCGGAATACAGATGCAGATATGTATATACGGATGATGGATATTCTTGTAATTTCTTACAAGATTACCTTTAGAAGATTACACCTTATTATGGTTTAGACCTTTTTGGATTAAAAGGTTATTGAGGTGTAGGATAAGGTGTTTATTGCATTTTTGGTGGCATGGCTTATTAGTGACCCATGGTTACTATTAAAGCATGCTTAAGGTTTTTATTTGTTGTGAGATTTTGTTGACTTGAGATATATTTGTTGACTTAAGATATTTTGGAGACTTGAAATATTTATTTGTGATGGCTCTATTATTTCTTATCACTCACACAACAAACAAAAGCAAGCCATTATTTTTCTTGATTTGCTCTCACTCTCATCCTCATGGCATCTTCTTCTACCTCCACCCTAACCCTCTCATGTGTTGAGAAACCTAGGGTGTCTTTGAGACAAATTAATCCTTCGTCACTCTGTACTTCTTCTACGGTATCTAGTGTAGCTATCTAGATACCTTAGTTACCTTGGATATGAGGTTGGAGGTCGATTCATAACCTCTCGAGTGGATCATCTTCGATGGAGGGAGATCGGAGATCAACCTTGATCAAGGAGGCCTCTAGGAGATTGGGAAAGTGGATGAAGACCGAAAGGCATGGATCAATTCGGTATAACCATCTAAACTTCTTTCTTGTTTGCTAGTCTAGGGTTAATGGTAGATCCGGGCATCGGGTTCCGTTGGCTCCAGTTTTTATAAATTTCTGTTCCGCATTTGATCATGGATTGATGGCCGGGACGCTAGCGAAACCCAACATGGTATCAGAGCCAACCTATTAACCCATACTACCTAGTTCTAACCTGCTTAAAAGATCGATCGACAAAAGTTTCCAAAATCACGATTTCATTTTTGATGTTTCTGCCGATTTTTTTAACTGTTCAAAAAATTATTTTCAGGGTCTTAAAAATATATGCAGGATTTTTTAGGGGTCCCCAAGAAATTTGAATGCATGATCCAATAAAGTGGCCGCGGAACCGCGTCAATAGTGACCTATTGGCGGCGGTTCCGCGGTCGTCTTATGGAAATTTGGGTCAAAATTCTTTTGGCGCTCTATAATATGGAATTGTGATTTTTGTGATACTTTGTTTTGGCCCAGACTTATTTGAGTGCTGGATTGCATTTGGGGCCAATTTAGGAAAGTTTAGTCGATCTAAATTTTAAGTGTGCGTTAACAGTACATGCATTTCTATCTATGACCGTGGATGTCATTAGTGTGGTACAACTCGTCTAATTGCTATATGTCTTTTAGATGTGTTTATGAACGTGACATTCACGTTGATATTCTGTGTTGTACTGTGGTTGTGGCTGGATCGTCATGGTAGATAGCCAGTGGTGCAATGGTAGTACAGTTTAGATTCATCGTTACATTTGATATTTCGGGGCAAGCGTTCGACATATGGACTGCCGTCACTGCCAGTTTGTATATTATTTGTTTGGGGCATGACCGGGTTGAGGTTGATGTCACCCTTGTACATATTATTTTTCTTTTCTATACTAGGATTACCCCACGGTGGAGTGCACGAATAGCCGGTTTCTAGAGGGCAACGGGTCCGCATCTCACGGCGTTGAGACGGAAGGGGCCTTACTCTAGAATTGGCGAGCTAGTCGCCGCTCTCGTATGGGGTATAGGTTGACCCAAGGTGGGGTGCCCAAGTTTCCGGATTCCGTGAAGCGCTGGGTGGCCAATTCAAGTTGTTGATTGGGGTTGTCTCGCTTCTGGGATTGGCGGGTAACTTTCCGCACTCGTAGGGGTCTAGGTTTTCATTGCACAGGCTATCCACACGACAGGGAACGCCGGGTCTCATTTGCGGCTTAAGTGAAACCCGAGGCTCCAGAATTATCCACCACTCTGTGTTGCTTGGCTTAGATTTTGTGGATGATTGTTATATATATTTATATATATACTAGTAGATGTTATATATGTTTTGCACCTACGCTAGTCCAGCCCCCGCTCTGTCGTTAGTTAAGTAACTTAACGGGTGATGACGGGGTCCGGTGGCGAATGAGGATAGCATATACGTACATTATATTTTCATTCCTTTATCTGGTGTGATATGTTTAATTGATGGGACTGCGTTGATTCTGATCAATGCAAGGATAAAACAAACCTATTTGATGTTGTTAGAACCAAGTTTTTTTTAAAACTGATATTACAAACGTTTCCTTTTGCTTTGCACAGTGGTATTCGGTTATGAATATCCAGCACCTCATTCGACGAGGCAAGTTCCAAGATCCCTTCATAGGGAGTGACCTCTTGAGAAAAAGTTTGTGTCAGGGTAATAACCTCACTTTAGTCAATTCTTTTGGATTGCATCGTGGTATTTAGTTTGGAATATCCTGCACGTCATTCGATGAGGAAAGACCCGAGATCCCTTTACCGGGAGTGACCTCTTTAGCAAAAGTTTTCATCACTGTATATTTGTAAAACCACTTGGATTCCTTCAATGATATCAAGTTCATTACGTTAAAGGCTTTTCGCCAAAAACTAACCATAGCCCTCCGTCATTTCAGATTAGTATTGCGTAGTATTCGTATTGCGTTTGTTGACCTTGTCAAGACGTAGTGTGCGGTAGCTCTATAATACTTTTCTGTTGCATGGATATGTGGATTGGTTAGGACAGTCGTTCGACCTTGTTGACCTTGTCAAGGGTCTGTGCGGGTGGGTCTAATGCAATCAGGATAATGACGGGTTGAACTTGACTAGGACCCTTTGACTTGTTGACCTTGTTAAGGTCACTTGGATTCTAGGGGTAAAAATCATATCGGGAGTTTCAAACATACAGGAAACTTGCCAGGCATGCGCATACCTTCTGTAGTGTGGTGACTTCAGTGGATTTCATCAAGTTATCATGCGATGATAGTTGGATCCAGATTCTCACTAATGAGTAGGTGTTACTCCTCCGGTGATTTTAGATGATCCCGACAATTCTCTTTTGGGTTTGGAGGAGAATTCGAGGAAACGGTGGGAGACATCCTGATTAGATAAAGAGATTAACCATTCTGATCTAGGTTAGAGTGCACGCTGAGTGTTTCTTTTATCTCTCTCTCTCTCTCTGGCAACGACCATGGCTCGACCCTAGACTAAAACTCATGAACCAAGTTAACCGGACCTTCTTAAAACACTTTGGCTTTTGGATTGTCACGGAGTCGCATATATCCTTGCTACTTCTACATCACCTTTACATTTCTCCAGAACACCCCATATCACTATGAAGATCCACATTTATTGGATATTCCATCGTATAGTTACATACGAACTCAAAGGAACTTGTTCCAGTTCGAAGATGGATTTTGGTTCAGGAGAAATAGAATAGGATTATTCGGTTGTCTTTTCAGTTTACCTTCTCTCAGGTTGCGAGGGCTCCTGGTATTAGGAGAGTACACCTATTACGCTTATTGGATAGTCTTCTTCCAAACCTTAGGCATGTGACGAAAGATGGGGAAGAAGAAAACCAATTAACCTAAGTGTGGTGTGCAGAAGGTAATAAGTAAAGACATAGAAAGGGATTAGAATAAAGGCAAAAGGAAATTGCGACTGCTATCACTCACGACAAAACCGTGTATACCCCTGCCACTCCTACATCCACTTTGGATTTCTCCAGAACACTTCGCATCACTACGAACATCCATATAGCTTGGATATTCCATCGTATAGTTACATAAGAACTCGATGGAACTTGTTCCAGTTCGAGAATGGATTCTGGTTCAGGAGAAATAGAATAGGATTATTCAGTTGTCTTTTCACTTTACCTTCTCTCAGGTTACGAGGGCTCCTGGTATTAGGAGAGTACACCTATTATGCTTATTGGATAGTATTCTTCCAAACCTTAGGCTGGTGCCGAAGGGAAGGGAAGGAAGAAAACCAATTAGTTTAAAGGTGGTGTACAGAAGGTAATAAGTAAAGACATATAAAGGGATTGGAATGAGAGCAAGGAAGTATACGGTTACTGTCATGAATCAGGATAGTGGAAGAGGCATTACTAGGAATACCCGATTACCCGTTCGAAACATTTTCATGTTTCAGATTTACCGTGCAATGTTAATTGAAAACTGTCTTCCTAATTGGATTCTATCTCCAGGGTATGTATTTACCAGATTTGATTCTCACATCTGTATGTCGTTACAGATGGCGAGTGGGAGTAAGATATTGGGAATTAGGTAATTAGATCCTCAAAGCATATCAGAATTCTTTGTAATTAGTGATATTTGAGGAAATCACCTGGTTTTTTGCCTGACGACAAATATTTGGTTTAGAATATTCATCGTTATACACCAATTTCAAACTGATATATCTGTACGTTTATTTTATAAAGTGAGATATAACATTTTGAAATTATGTCTATGATATTTACCTATATCAGTTGGTGATTAGGTAAGGTGCATTCAACAGCGGTGTAATTCTTCTTAACCATAGCTCAGTTTTCAACCTAGGACGCATAAGGTTTGAGTTGTTGAACTCAGAGGACTTATACAAAGTATTGTATGTTGTCCAGTGTCCATTAGGACAAAAGGGTTGGTACTCGTACTATATTCTGTTTAATCACGACTTCTCCAGTTCTAAACAAGTATTTCGTTGAAATACAAGGTCCAGATATTGAGAAGTTATAGGTGTAAGAATAAAGTAAAGAACCATTTGTTGGAAGTATCAGGATTATTCGAGGTAGTCGAAGATGTAGATACTTGTGTTTTGTATTCCGTTCATAGTAATGGTTTTGAGAACTTGCTTCTCTTTCAGGTTACTCATATATGGATGCACTCACAGTTGAGTAATATTGATTGGCCTCCTTCCATTTGGTTGACATGCACTGGAGACAGCTGCATAATTTGAATATGGTTCCAATTAAATTAGTGCCTTTGTTTTTATATGGTATAAAGAATGGTTTCATATCTTAACGATGTTAAGGTATAAAGAGTTGTCCGGCTGATGCTTAAAACCAGAATCTGGACGAACTCAAGGCATGTTTCAGTAATGAAAGTTTGTGGGTTATCCCGGGCTTCGACGAAGGTTGACTCTCTACCATCAGAAAGATCAATAGTTATATTGTTCTTGACTCGCCACCAGTTTTAATAAAATGGATTCTTTTCAGAAAACATTAGTGGGAGTATGGTAGAACTGGAAAAGATTCCAGAACCATAAATGATTACTGAAAATTTAATAGAACCTAAAGATTCAATTGGATTTGACATTCCATTAGCCACTCCACAGGTTTGGTAGGTAACCTCAGGCACCCGAGAAGTACTTCGATCTTCTCGGAGATGGTGACAGGAAGGTTCTTGTTTACCCAGACTTGCCATTGCTGTTGTTCTAGACTATGAGACCCGGCAGGAGGATGAGTATAACGTCGTTCTAAATTAGCTTTAGAAGTGCATGTATATATGACTCTGCCAGAGGGTTGTTGTAGTCAGTGGGAGCAGCGGAAGCATAGAAGGCAATTAGCTTATGTCTATTTATAGACTAAAGCAGGTATAGCAGAACTGGATTATCTATTTTTGATGTGACAGTCATTAGTCTTGACTTCATCAGAATAGGAGATGGATCTGGTAAGAAGGTAGTAGGGTGTGATGTCCTGGTATTTGAATGACACGCACTTTATAGGATGTGAAATTCCTATACTACGATCGGTTATACTGTGGTTGTCACACAGTTGTTTCTCCACATAGGATATGAATATAATATCAGGCATTCTGGTTACTAGATTTATGGTTTTAGATCTAGATTTGGGAAGTGTCCCAATCTCGGTACTTTGACATTATTCTAAAGGTGTTTTAGAATGGTTGACTCCTGGCATGGTGGTGTACCTGCAGGCGATGGAGTCACCCTCTCTACAGAAAGTCTTTCAGACTAAAGGGGAGAGGGATTTGCATGATTGGCATATCATTTGCTTAGGCAATTGAGTCAATCATGAGATGTCAAGTACAACACCAGATATTGCTTTTGCACAGGCTGCAATAAGTATATATTAATCCAATCCTGGAGAAACGTTGGGAAGCAATTTATGAACATAAGTGGATGTTCTAGGGATATGGTAGTGGCAGCCTTCGGGAGACGGTTATCATTCCAGGCTTCCAAGGTGACCTGGATGACAGAGCGGCTATCAACGTTATAGTTTTCCCTCTTTTGAGGGGCAGTAGTTTGCACAGGTGGTCCAAGCGGATACTGAGGAAGGCATGGCGCAGGATACTGATTAAATTCAGTGGACGATACAGTCTAAGAAGTTTGCTGGATTTGTAGTTCATTTATGAACTGGGTCCTATCAGATATCCAGACATATTCTAAGACAGGCACTGCTCATTTTAGGAGATAGATTTCTTCGCGAAGTTGAGATAGAGAGATACAGAAAGAAACATTAGAGCAGATCCACTCACTGAGGCTATTTCTCGAACACAATAGTTTCGCAAACGAGCTTTGCAAGACTGATTAGTAAAGAAGTTGGGTGTTCGGTATCACACGGGCTGTGAGTATGCGACACCACAATAATTAGCCTTAAGTGCAAGTGGGAGATTGTTGGCTATAGTGCCCTCAAGGCAATTATCATAGTCGCAGGCAGGTGATTATGATGATTGAGGGAGGACCTATACCGGTAGAACAATCTTACTCGAGATGATAGTATGCTATCTAGTTTGTCTTTATTATCATGTACAGCATTAGGTTGCATTACAGATCACTATTACATGTTGATAGAGCCCATAGGATTCTTGCTTGACTACCAGCATTATGATGGCGATCATATACGTGGGAGCTGGGTGGTCTATAAGCACATCCTTAAATGTCCCTAGTCATGGAAGTTTCGAGACTGGGCATCAATACTCCATAGTAGACTAGTGTATACTGATCGAGACCCTGATGAGGGGCGGTAGCCGGGTCTCACAAGCTATTGGTGTTAGTTTGTTCACCTAAGATAGTATATAGGTGTTCACTGGGTTATGAGTGTTAGTTATATGTATGCCCTAGAGGCCATTACTGTACATTGGATGTATATTGTAGTGGATGCTGGGACATATATAGGGAGGACTTTCTTGCTCGAAATGATAGTATGCTATCTGGTTACCCTTTACCTTAACGTGTATACTGATTGTCTCTCTGTTACGTGTTGGTAAAGCCCTTAGGATGTGTACTTGACTACCTGGACTATGATGCGGATCATACTAGTGGGGACATGGTAGTCCATAAGTACATCCTTCAAAGTCCCTAGTCGTGGGTGTATCGAGACGGGGCATCGATATACCAGAGTAGACTAGCGTATACCTTCTCGACCCATACAGATGGGCGATGGATGATCCCATATCCATTGGTGTTTGACATCAGAGATGATATACGGGTGCTCAGTAGAGACTGGGTACACTGGACGGACTCGCCGAGAGCTCCCAGATGGTATTATACCTTACGTCAGATGGCAGTTCTCTGGTGACACTGGTACAGAGTAGTCTGTTGATCCGAGATCGTCATAGAGTCTTGTGTGGTTCCCACTGTGCTTTGATTTCCATCTTACCGCGTCCAAGAGGGCGTGCAAAACGGTGGTTTTTGGGTACAGTCCCGAATCACATGGAGGCAATGAGCGATAGGAGGGGATTCGTCTCTCCCGGTATAGGGAGTTGATGTTGCGCTGTGTTCGATTGGCTATAACAGGAAATCCCTGGCCAGGGTTGCTGAGATTTACTGGTAAGTGTTACCAGTAGTTTCTCGAATTGTTATAGACCTCATATCGACACGACTTATCGAGCTATTGGGGTCTGACGTTTACCACCCCTAGGCGAGATATGCAACATATCAGACGATCAGACCGGACTGTACGGTAGTGTTACTGGTTGGATTCACAGGAGTGTGAGCGGGCTTGCTCGTCGATCTTCTGATCGTTCAATACCCGGGTGGCCGTTACGTTTGGCAGACCGCTTGCGGCTTGTGGGTGTTTGATATAATCATCACTTGCTGCCGGCGTATTGACGAGTCTTTAGAGTCCTACACAGAGGTTTCCTGGCTCAAGCGAAACGAAATAGGAGTGCATATGAGATATGTGCGGGACCGAGAATGATACCAGTATGTTATACTGTATTCGATTCTCGCGATTTGTGACACTGATCGGTTATATGCGATATAGCCGGGTTATCGGATCAAGTGTTGATTCGATAAGTTGTTACTGTTGATATTAGTCGGTTATATCCGATATGACCGGATCATTAAATCAAGTGTTGATTTAATGATTTAATGCATAATTATATATTTGATATATTACTTTGTATTAACTAATATCGGTTCACTTTAAATGGATATTCTCACTCGGGTGTGCACATTGTATATGTGATATATTTTTGTGCACTTGATTGTATTATGTTTGATGATACATGATTGCTAGGGTTTGTGTAAAGAGTTAAACCATGGTTAAGTAAATGGTTAGGGTTTTTATTCATTTATTCATTCATTTATCTTTTAATTTGGATTAAAAGAAAAAGTGAAAAGAAAATAAAAAGGTTGCTTTCTTATATGAAGCTTCTTGAAGCTTCATGCAACTTTGACTCATGTAACCTTTTTGTCTTCTTCTTCAAACCCTAACCATTCATCTAACTTGAGTTAACTCTCTACATCTAACCATGGTTCAAGTTATGATAAGAATAATTCTTTTTCAATTATTCTTAAGAACTTATCATAATAATTTTCTTCATCTTCTTCTTCTTCTTTACTTAAAGAAAGCTTGCTTCATCAATGGTGATTGATGAAAAAGAGTGAGAAATCCAATTCTAAAGTGAACCCACTTCCTATTTCTTCATCCTCTACCTCTTGCCAAGTAGTATAGGGTGTTTCCTTCACAAGTTTTCATGGCTTGGTGAAGGTGGAGCTTGATCTAGTGATGCCTCGACGTAGATCATCTTCGGCACGTCGTCGATGACCTAGCCCGCTTTTTCTCCGATGAAGCCGACGCTAGAGCCCGGGATTTGATATGGACAGCGAGGAGACTTCATTGCGGAGCTATGGAGGTGGAGAAACGGATCTACAAAGGTTGTATGTTCATTTACTTTTAGTTAAGATGTTAACTAACTCGTTTTGTCGCCTAAAAATCTAGCCAACGATCTTGTTAGGGTTTCTCGGCACCGTTAAAATTTGAAATTGGCATGGTTGATGCCTTGTGAGACCTCATTAGTGTGCCTAGGAACCTTTCATTGGTATCAGAGCCTAACTAGAGCCTTAGGCGAAGTCTAGACGACGTTTGAAACCCGATCGAACCGAAACCCAAATTCCAAACATGCTCTCTGTCCTTTTTTGAAAATTGTGGATTTTTCGAAATTAAAAATATGCAGAAAACAAAGAAGGAATATCTAAGAATAACTGTGAAGTTCGACAACATGATTCCATTATAGTGCGGCGGAACCGCGGCATTAGCATGCTAATGCGGCGGTTCCTTGACTTTTCTCCAGTTGACTTATGCACAGTAATTCTTAAATTCTTGTTCTGTATTTTCTGGGTATTTCTAATTTGAATTCAAGAGTTGAATTTTTTGGGGTTGCTTTGGGGATTCGGTGTTTCGATCGGAGTATCAGATTTTGTCTATGTGGCTTTCCGGATAAATTTTAGAATATGTTAAAAAGTTCGACCAGATATAAATACCCAATTTTTCCCCTGTCGGGAAATTTCCAAGTGTTGGATTTTTCCGTAGTTTAACGACGTTCTAAGTAGTGCAAGTAACGCGATGGACCCTCTAGAAGACAACAAACCTTAACTCGATTATGTGACCGTCTTGAACTGCCCTTTGAACCTTAGGGTTTGGGGCAGTACGGCGTGCCACATGTGAGGCGTTGGCTTGACCCTTCTACGGCTGGACCGTTGGTACTGAGGCACGAACTGAATGTTTTTAGACTTGTTTCATGTGTTGATCTGTATCGGGAAAACTTGGGTGTTTGAATGTTCGATCGGAAAGTTTAATATTTTCTGTTTATCTGGAATGTGATACAATAATTGGAATTCACAAGTAGTTATGAGATAACTGAATGAATGTTATAAACGTAGCACTTTAGTCTCACTTGATCGGTTGCCACGGAATTTTGATGTGATCAAAAGTCCGTCGCAATCACGTAGCGTACGCGGATACTCGCCGGGTAAACTTAATAGACAGCCTCACTCCATAGCCCCGACCAAGTGACTGTAGGAGAACCCCGTCGCCGAAAGCATCCGTTCGGGTGCTCGCGGCAGCGGTGTTCCGCCTTGGTGCACTTCGTCGACGGCGTCGGGGGTGCGGCCGCCTACTAAAGTTTGCGACGAGCATTCGATCAGAATGTCGGGAATCCTATTGAATTCCCCGACTTGATATTGAAAAGAGTTTTCGATAATGAGACTAAAATGCGTGGTTTATAATGGTTAGGCATGCGATGTCTTAAGAATTCATTTAGTCAGGCATCCGGTGTCTGAGGTGGTTGCGGATTCCAACTGTTGTAGTTTTACACTTTCTTTTCTGTGACCGTAAGTGTAATATGTGATATCGCCGGTTTCGTTGCTATATGTCAACGACAATTGGGATGCGCATATTTACTTACGTTGATGACATGTGATGTTATGTGTTGCTGGATATGTTATATTGGATCGTCGTGTTTGAATAGCCGGGGGTTTTTATGTGAGATGAGTGTTTTTTCATTTTCATTCATGTAAAAACTTGTATGTAATATTCTTTTATTGGGGCGCTTCCAGGTTGCGGAAGACGTCACCTTTTGTATATTATTTACTTTTCCGCACTAGGATAGACCCAAGGAGGAGGGCACAAGTAACCGGGTTCTGGAGTCCAGTGGGAGACCAACTCGAGGAGTCGAGTCCGGGTCTCCTAACTCTAGAATTGGTAGGGTTGCTTGCCGCTCTCGTAGGGGTCTAGGGGTGTGGGTTTGGCTATTCATCGCGACCGTGGAATCCGTGTTTTATACTGGCTCGTATTGAAAATACGGATGTCCTAGTATATCCAATATTTCATATAATTCTTCTGCTGCGATATCTGTGATGTGATCATGTGATGTTCTGTGATAGATACAGTATATAGTATATATGATATATTATATAGACGTTACTTATGTTTTACACCCGCGCTAGCCCTGCCCCGCTCTGCCGTTAGTTACCTAACCTAACGGTGCATGAGGGGACATCGAGGCGAATGCGGATGGCATAAGTGTACGTCGTATTTATCTGTGATGTTTAGGTAACTCAAATGATGGGACTTCATTAATATGATTAATGAAATAAAATAAACCTAAGATGTTGTAGAATCGAATTTCAAAATAAAACAGGTAGCTACAGTTCTTGCTTTGCACAGCGGTATATATGATATATCCTGCACCTTGTTCGATGAGGAAAGGACCGAGATCCCTTCACCGGGAGTGACTCCTTTAGCAATAACTGGCAGATACTACACATTCGGTTTGTCTTTTGATTGCTTTTAAGTGTTTTTGCTTTGCACAGTGATATATGTGATATATCCCGCACCTCATTCGACGAGGAAAGGACCGACGATCCCTTCACCGGGAGTGACTCCTTTAGCAAAACTAGAAAAGCCTCAAAAACACTCCATTTCAAAATTCATTCGATCCTACAACGATATCAAGTTCATTACGCAATAGGTTTTCAGAAAAACCTGTCGTAGCCCTCCGTCATTTCAGATAAGTTGTATATAGTATTCGTGCTGCATTTGTTGGCTTTCGTCAAGGTGCAGTGTGCGGTAGCTATATGCTGCTTATCTGCCAGCATACGATGCGATTGGATTAGGGTAGTCGTGCGGCTTTGTTGGCTTTCGTCAAGGGTCGTGCGGGTGGGTTTAATTCAATCAAGAAATGTACGGGTTGAACTTGACTAGCGGGCTATGGTTTGTTGGCTTTCGTCAAGGTCATAGCACGTTAGGGGCAAAATATTATCGGGAATTTCAAGTGTTGAAATTTCCAATGAGATTGCATACCTTCTATGAGATAGTTGGATCCCGATACCCGCTGCGAGTAAGAGTTACTCCTGGGAGAGTTTTACACATTACAATTAGCCGATCAAGTAGGTGTCTAGAAAGGTGTTAACGGGGTTACGCCTCTGGGAAAACGAGGTTTACATTAATTAGGTTCGTGCGAAAGCACGGGGGACCTCCCTCAAAGTACCGACACTGGCCTGGCTGAAAGATTGGCGATCTTGTAGTGCGTAATTAATCCCGGCTAGTCTTTCCTTTTAGGGTTTGAAGGAAGATTTGATAAAAAGCAGTGGGAGCCATCCTGATTAGATAAAATAATAACCAATCTATTCTTGACAGAGCGCATGCTGAGTGTTTTCTTCTCTCTCTCTCTCCAGGTAGCGACCATATCACGCCTTAATCAAGATAATAATACGGATTATTGACCGAACCCGCTTGTTATACTGAGCTGGGGAACATTAGTCCCGCTCCAACTTATAATTGTTATAAGACAGAGCAGGAAATTGGAGAATACCAGATTTCCCGTGCCGCCCAAACGAAGAGAGTGCATGCTGATGCATCATCTTCGGGTGTGTTCAGTATACAGAACTGTTTCTCAGTATCCTCCGAATCCTTGGTATATGATACCAGATCAGGATCCCAGATATGTAATCTGTTACATAGGGCTACAAAAGGGTAGAAAAACTGAGAACGGGTGATAAGTTTCATGAGACAGAAAACGGGGCAAGAGTTGCAGCCAAGTCTGTCGGTCACTGTCACCCTGTATTACCAATACATTGATTCTGAACGAATGTTATTACATACCGAACCTGATATACAAAATCATATCACTCTCTTTATTAGTAAAGAAATGATAAAATTTTGTATTGTTGGATAATGTTTTGAACATTTCCTATATCAAAAGTTGATCGGTTCAGGCACGTTATCTAAAAGCATTGATGTTCTAAATCAAATTACAGTTCTTAGTATATGGAACACACACAAGAGGAAGAGTTCAGAAATGAACGAATCCTTCTTGAGGCATTGTAAACTAGGTCATATCAATGCGACCCGACTGGCTGAGTTACATTTAGATGCATATTTAAATCAGTTTGAATTTACATCTTGTGAAACTCGCCAGTCATGTCACAAAGATAAGATGACCATAGCTCTGTTTATTGGAAACAGAGAAAGAGTTAGTGAACTCTTGGGACTGATACATGATGATGTATGTAAGGTCTCCTGTCTACACATGCCAGGACTGATTCTTTATACTTCATTATATTCTCTAATAATCTCTCAAGATTCAGTCATATGTTCCTGTTGAAACATGAGTCCGAATGTTTTGAGATATTCACAGAATATAAGCGAGAAGTAGAGAACCAAAATACGGGTATAAGTATTATGTCCTATGATGAGATCAAGGAGGAGAATACTTGTGCATGGAATTCCTGGACTATTCTAAAGGAGAATGAGATTCTCTCTCAGCATTACTCCTCTGTATACACCATAGCACGATGGTATATCGGGGTGGAGCAATAGCACCCTATGTGATATGGTGTGCTCTATGATGAGTACTACTGAGTTACCTATTTCCTTTTGGGAGTTGTGCACTTGAGAAGCTGCATACCTATTGAAAAGGGTTCCAATCAAAACTGTTGCCTACCATTTCATATGTGATATGGAAAGGAAAGAGCCCATGTCTTAAGCTAGTTAAGATTTGGGGTTGTCCGGCTAATGTCTAGAAGCAAAATCCGGACAAGCTCGAGGCAAGGTCTGTAATGTAGAACTGGAAAGGTTCCAGCTATACAAACTACAGTAGATGATTTGGTAGAACCAAAGGATTCAATAGTAACCAACGAACCTCAGCCTCTCCGACGATCTAGTAGGGTTCCTCACCCACCTGAGAGATATTTCTGTTTCTCTATGACAGTGGGAGCGAGGATTGCATCATGAGATGATGACCCAACTAGTTTCGAGCTGGCCATCAGGAGTGTGACTCTGTAAGAATGGCTGGATGCTTATCGATCTGAGATGGAATCCTTATACACCAACAAAGTATGGACTTTAGTTGCTATATCTGAAGGGTTAAATCCCCATCAGGAGCAAGTATATCTTGAGAAGATTACTTGGTGTAGATGGAAAAGTTGAGACTTTCAAAGCTAGACTTGTTAAAAGTTTGCATCATTGACCAGGTGTGGATAATGATGAAACCTTTTCAAGTAGCTATGCTTAAGTCCATCTAGATCCTACTTGTCACGGCTACATACCATGACTACGATATCTGGTGGTTGGGTGTCATGACTGCTTTTCTAAATGATGTTTTAGAAGAGTGGGTCTATAAGTACACAGCCAGAGGGCTTCGTAGATAGTGGGAGCAGCGGAAACGTGTGCAAGATGCTTTATAGGATTAAAGCAGGCATCACGGAGTTGGAACATCTGTTTTGATGGATTAGTCAAAGAGTTTGACATCATCAAAATGGTAGATGAACCTTGTATAAACAAAAAGGTAGTAGGGAGTATGGTGCTGATCCTCGTAGAGTACGTGGATGACATACTCTTGATAAGAAAGGAGTTTCCTATGCTACGCTCGATCAATCTCCGATTATCACTAGATTCTCCATATAGGATCAAAGTGATACCTACTAAATCCTGGATTTTGGATCTATGAGATAGATCTAAATGGATATTAGGACACTCACTAGTTGTAGTGAGATGGTATCAGTTGATCCTGGGGAGAATTACTGGAAGGGTTCCAGGGTGATAAAGACGACTGAATGTCAGTCACAGGCATTGTCTTTACCCTAAGCAGAGGGACGGTATGTTGGAAGAGTTCCAAGCTAGATACCGTGACATACTAGAAGATAAAGGCAGGATACATTGCTACTAAAGATGCTACCAAAGAGGATGTTTGGGTGTATATTGGTTCATGAGATGAACTGCGTTCCTTCCATTGTGTGACAATGGAGTTGTGGCTTATGCCAAGGAACGCAGGTCCCATCAGTGATCCAGACATATTCTAAGGCAGTATCACTTGATCATGGAGATGGTTGATCTCTAAGGGATCGAGGTTAGGAGAGTAGACTCAGAGAACAACACAGCGGATCCACTCACGAAGGCCTATTCCCAGACAGAGACTTTTATGGGATGGTTGAGTATGAGATACTACAACCACTGCTGCAGATGGCCCTAGTGCAAGTGGGAGATTGTTAGTTATATGTATGCCCTAGAGGCCATTACTGTACATTGGATGTATATTGTAGTGGATGCTGGGACATATATAGGGAGGACTTTCTTGCTCGACATGATAGTATGCTATCTGGTTACCCTTTACCTTAACGTGTATACTGATTGTCTCTCTGTTACGTGTTGGTAAAGCCCTTAGGATGTGTACTTGACTACCTGGACTATGATGCGGATCATACTAGTGGGGACATGGTAGTCCATAAGTACATCCTTCAAAGTCCCTAGTCGTGGGTGTATCGAGACGGGACATCGATATACCAGAGTAGACTAGCGTATACCTTCTCGACCCATACAGATGGGCGATGGATGATCCCATATCCATTGGTGTTTGACATCAGAGATGATATACGGGTGCTCAGTAGAGACTGGGTACACTGGACGGACTCGCCGAGAGCTCACAGATGGTATTATACCTTACGTCAGATGGCAGTTCTCTGGTGACACTGGTACAGTGTAGTCTGTTGACCCGAGATCATCATAGAGTCTTGTGTGGTTCCCACTGTGCTTTGATTTCCATCTTACCACGTCCAAGAGGGCGTGCAAAACGGTGGTTTTTGGGTACAGTCTCGAATCACATGGAGGCAATGAGCGATAGGAGGGGATTCGTCTCTCCCGGTATAGGGAGTTGATGTTGCGCTGTGTTCGATTGGCTATAACAGGAAATCCCTGGCCAGGGTTGCTGAGATTTACTGGTAAGTGTTACCAGTAGTTTCTCGAATTGTTATAGACCTCATATCGACACGACTTATCGAGCTATTGGGGTCTGACGTTTACCACCCCTAGGCGAGATATGCGACATATCAGACGATCAAACCGGACTGTACGGTAGTGTTACTGGTTGGATTCACAGGAGTGTGAGCGGGCTTGCTCGCCGATCTTCTGATCGTTCAATACCCGGGTGGCCGTTACGTTTGGCAGACCGCTTGCGGCTTGTGGGTGTTTGATATGATCATCACCTGCTGCCGGTGTATTGACGAGTCTTTAGAGTCCTACATAGAGGTTTCCTGGCTCAAGCGAAACGAAATAGGAGTGCATATGAGATATGTGCGGGACCGAGAATGATACCAGTATGTTATACTGTATTCGATTCTCACGATTTGTGACACTGATCGGTTATATGCGATATAGCCGGGTTATCGGATCAAGTGTTGATTCGATAAGTTGTTACTGTTGATATTAGTCGGTTATATCCGATATGACCGGATCATTAAATCAAGTGTTGATTTAATGATTTAATGCATAATTATATATTTGATATATTACTTTGCATTAACTAATATCGGTTCACTTTAAATGGATATTCTCACTCGGGTGTGCACATTGTATATGTGATATATTTTTGTGCACTTGATTGTATTATGTTTGATGATACATAATTGCTAGGGTTTGTGTAAAGAGTTAAACCATGGTTAAGTAAATGGTTAGGGTTTTTATTCATTTATTCATTTATTTATCTTTTAATTTGGATTAAAAGAAAAAGTGAAAAGAAAATAAAAAGGTTGCTTTCTTACATGAAGCTTCTTGAAGCTTCATGCAACTTTGACTCATGTAACCTTTTTGTCTTCTTCTTCAAATCCTAACCATTCATCTAACTTGAGTTAACTCTCTACATCTAATCATGGTTCAAGTTATGATAAGAATAATTCTTTTTCAATTATTCTTAAGAACTTATCATAATAATTATCTTCATCTTCTTCTTCTTCTTTACTTGAAGAAAGCTTGCTTCATCAATGGTGATTGATGAAAAAGAGTGAGAAATCCAATTCTAAAGTGAACCCACTTCCTATTTCTTCATCCTCTACCTCTTGCCAAGTAGTATATAGGGTGTTTCCTTCACAAGTTTTCATGGCTTGGTGAAGGTGGAGCTTGATCTAGTGATGCCTCGACGTAGATCATCTTCGGCACGTCGTCGATGACCTAGCCCGCTTTTTCTCCGATGAAGCCGACGCTAGAGCCCGGGATTTGATATGGACAGCGAGGAGACTTCATTGCGGAGCTATGGAGGTGGAGAAACGGATCTACAAAGGTTGTATGTTCGTTTACTTTTAGTTAAGATGTTAACTAGCTCGTTTTGTCGCCTAAAAATCTAGCCAACGATCTTGTTAGGGTTTCTCGGCACCATTAAAATTTGAAATTGGCATGGTTGATGCCTTGTGAGACCTCATTAGTGTGCCTAGGAACCTTTCAATGAGTACACTGGACGGACTCACCGGGAACCTGCTAGTTGGTAGTATACATATTGTCAGATAGCAGTTCCCAGGTGAAATGTGTGCAGGTTAGTCTGTCGACATGAGATCGTCATTTGTCTCGTGCGAGTTCCCACTGTGCTTTGATCACTATCCTTCCATGGCTCAAAAGAGTCATGCAAACAGGTCTTAGTTGGGTACAGTCCTAAGCCATATGGAGGAAGTGAGCGGATCGTCGATGATTCATCTCTCCCTGTATTGGGGGTTGATGTCGCGCTGCACAGGGTGGACATCACCAGAAATCCTTGGCTAAGGTAATAGAGAATTACTGATCTAGAATCGGTAGTTTCTCAGGTGGTGATGGGTTTCATACCGACACTACATGTCGTGTTATTAAAGGTCTGACTTTATTCACCCTCTTGACTCGATATGCGATACTCATAGACGAATGGACCAGACTGTACAGATCTTGTTACTGTTAGGCTCAGTAGGGTTTCAGGATGAGTTTGCTCGTCGGCCTCCCTTTCGCTCAATACGTGGGTAGCCGTTACGTACAACTAGTGCCGCTGATGTGCCTGTGGTTAAACCCACTGCCAGCGTATTGACGAGTCTTTAGAGTCCCACATAGAGGGTTTCCCTATTTCGGGCGAAACGATGTAGAGGCCGTATGGTTTCACGGCAGGGTTCGATCATATACGTGTACTTATGCACGTATCATGATTCGAACGGATAATACTAGTGGGTTTTGGTTTAAGCCAGATCCTAGTATTATATTGTTGGATTATTTTCATCTCTTTGTATTCGTATTCTTCGGAATACAGATGCGGGTGTGTATATATGGATGAGGGGTATTCTTGTAATTTCTTACAAGATTACTTTTAGAAGATTACACCTCATTATGGTTTAGACCTTTTCGGATTAAAAGGTTATTGATGTGTAGGATGAGGTACTTATTGCATTTTTGGTAGTATGGCTTATTATTGACCCATGGTTACTATTAAAGCATGCTTAAGGTTTTTGTTTGTTGTGCGATTTTGTTGACTTGAGATATTTTTATTGACTTAAGATATTTTGGAGGCTTGAGATATTTATTTGTGATGGCTCCATTATTTCTTATCACTTACACAATAAACAAAAGCAAGCCATTCTTTTTCTTGAGTTGCTCTCACTCTCATCTTTATGGCATCTTCTTCTACCTCCACCCTAACCCTCTCATGTGTTGAGAAAGCTAGGGTGTCTTTGAGACAAATTAATCATTCATCACTCTCTACTTCTTCTACGGTATCTAGTGTAGCGATCTAGGGTATCCTAGTTACCTCGGAAATGAGGTTGGAGCACGATTCATAAACTCTCGGGGTGGATCATCTTCCATGGAGGGAGACCGGAGATCAACCTTGATCAATGAGGCCTTTAGGAGCTTGGGAAGGTGGATGATGACCGAAGGACACAGATCAATTCCGTATAACCATCTAAACTTCTTCCTTGTTTGCTAGTCTAGGGTTAATGGTAGATCCGGGCATTTGGTTTCGTTGGCGCCAGTTTTTATAAATTTCTGTTCCGCATTTGGTCACGGATTGATGGCCGGGGCGCTAGCGAAACCCAACACCTACCAGAGGGCCACGACAAACATCTTTGATGACCTCATATACGAGATTGTTGAAAATGCTCATAAAATAGATTGGAGATATTCTTCAGTCTATAATCATCGGGCCAACGGTCTAGCTGAAGCCTTCAACAAGAGCTTGTCCAAATTATAAAAAAACAGTGTTCAGAAACAAAAAAGGCTGGCACGAAAAGCTGCATGAAGCTCTCTGGGCGTACCGAAAAACATTCAAGACGGCTACGAATACAACACCATTCGCATTGTGTTCAGCACGGAAGCAGTGCTCCCATTGGAAATATAACTCTTCTCTTTACGAGTAGCGGTTCGATACGAGCTGACAGATGAAGAAAATGCTCATCTTAGGCTCGAGAAGCTCGATGCCCTTGACGAAACCCGTCTTATAGTACAGCAAAATCTAAAGGCTTATAAGGCAAGGATGACCCGGTTATATGAAAGATTGATTAGGCCGAGAACATTCCGCCAAGGCAAACTTGTGCTAGTCGTCAAAAGACCAATGATTCTCAATCGTGTAAAATGGGGGAAGTTCGAGCCGAACTATGAAGGCCTGTAGATCATAGAAAAAATCTACAAAGGTGGAGCTTACCTGCTCATGGATATGCATAGCGAAAGACCTTTCCGGCCAATAAACGGTTGATTCCTCAAAAAGTACTACGCTTGATGAGTCATGACTTAGGTCAATGATAGATTATAACGCCTGTGTCCACTCGCTATCTTTCTGAGACAGAACTCTGAGAGTAGTACCAAAAAAATACTCGCCCCGAAATACGGCGATAACGGACCGAAACGTTCTTAAACTAATAGCGCACCGGAACGTCCTTAAACTAATAGTGGACCGAAACTTCCTTAAACTAATGCTGGTCCGAGAAGTCCCTAAACTAATAATGGACCGGAACGACCTTAAACTAGCATTTCGCCCCAAAACACGATGATATTGGACCGAAATATCTTTAAACTAATAGCGGACCGAAACATCCTTAAACTAATAGCGGATCGGAACGTCCCTAAACTAGCACGTCGTCACAAATATGGCGATGATGGACCGAAATGTCCCTAAACTAGCGCATCACCCTAAATACATTGATATGCTCTCTTGAGATCTATATTGCAATCGAAACCCCAACGGTGAAGGTTGCAACTCAAGTCCCACTGGCTACACTGCTACTCCAGCGATGAAACCACCCCCAAGTCCTACCGGCAAACAGATGGGCCACCTGCGATGAAACTACTTTCGAGAGTTTCACCATTCGCGAAAAAACGGTACGTCCATAAGCGAAATGAGCACGAATGAAAACCCGAAAGGGTGTCTATCATGCCCCGCTTCCCAGTTTACGGAAGTGGTGACGTGGCGGGCCGCAACGTATTTACTAAGAAATAAATACGTTAAGCATAATTAAGCAATATATATATATATATATGTATGTATGTATAATGCACAACAATGACCAGAGAATTAAAATGAACAGCAACTTTTATTTACATTCATCTTTACAATACAACTGCTTTAAAATGGAAAGATATAATGATATAAAGCAATGCCTAAACAGTGGCATATAAACTGAAATAAGTACAAGATGAGCTAGAAGTCCGGCTGGGCAGTGAACTGGTCCAAGTCCTCCTGGCTCGGCTTGATCTCTTGAGAGTTCGGTTCTCCTGATGAACATTCCAGAGAAAGTAATAGACAGGAATGTCGTCAGCAAACTAAGGCTCGATATGTCCGAAAAGAAAGAATGGAACTGAACATGTAATGTGAAATGGAACTGAACATGTAATGTGAAATGGAACTAGTAAGTTGTACATGTATAAGCTTGTTATTCTAACGTAGTTGTTTATAGCTTGGCACATAAGATATTTGTGTATACGAGAGGGGTCTATCTTACCTCGTGAACTATGGTAACATTTAGTACAAGGCCCCGTCAAAACCCATGGGACAATGACATGAGTGTTCATGTAGGTGTCTTTTAAGTGACCATTTCGTGCCACGTCAATACGTTCCGTACCAATCTACCCCGTTAACCACGTATAATGTATTGTATAGAGTTATATTTACAAAACTTGCCGAAACCATGGATACAAGTGGTTCAAGTAGTCAGGTTCAGGATGTAATCATGTATTCAAGAAGTCATGTCAAGTTATAACCATGGTTCGGTCAGGTCAAGTCAAGCATTAAGGTTTGATATTGAAGTTTGAATTCAGGTATTCAGGTTCATGTTCAAGTATACATGTTAGACTTTGGATTCATATTTGAATTGAACTCTGATTTGAGTTTGGATTCAGGTTTGAGTTAGACTCAGACTTGAGTCAGACACTTGTAACTGATTAAGATTCTGAATTATGTTCGGGAGTCATCGGTAACTGCTGTACATGGATGGCAGGATTTGTGTCTTTTCCAAGACAATTACCATTGATAACTCCATTAATTTTTCGGCTTTAAATAGGCAAGCACTCACTTTCTCTGGCTCTCTGAGGTTCAAGAGAATTGATCCCGCTTAAACCTATATTTACTAAAATCCTTAAATATTATTTTATATAACTCGAAGGGGTTTTATGAAAAATGTTTTTAATAAAATTAAAAATAACTCTCGAGAAGTTATTTATATTATTTAGGGTTTTCATGGATAAGAATTTTAAGGATTTGAGGTATTTTAATGATAATTACATAGCTTGGAAAGTTCATGGTATTTTATTGTAAAATTTGTCTTTTGTTGGTATCTTGATGGTATTTTGGTGGAACTTGCAATTCTTTCATTTTAAAAAAGTAAGTTTATCATATTTTGAAAATATATGGATTTTGTAATTTTATATAATTATTAAAAAATTAATTTTATTTAAGTAGAAAATTGCGTTTTTTCTTAAAAACCGTATTTAAAATCTTTCGAGACCGAATGCTCCGTGAGGAGGTCTGCATATCGCTCTACTAGCCTAAGGATATGTGATAATCTGCACTATCCAATAGCAGGTCCCCTAAAGAGAGTTATAGAGGCATATTCGCAGAGGAATTTAAAATACTGTTTTAAAAGAAATCTGGTTTTTATAGTAAATGGTATTTTAATGTAATATTTTATTCGTAACCAAAATTCACACAAAAGCGGTATCGTGTTATAGAACCATGTGTGTATATGAGGGGTGGGTCATTATTCCGTGATGTTTTCTAAAGGTAAAGTATTAACAGAATACTAAAAGTGGCGATGTTTGAAGTTCAGGGTATTTAAATGAAAAACTTAAGTTAAAGTTATTTTATATGAGAATTTTAATGAAATTTTGATTCTAAATATTAGGGTTTAAGGTTATAAGTATAGTGTAAAGGATTGGTTGGTCAAAGAATGAAGATAAGAAGTTTTCTAGGGTTTAAAAAAAAGGATATCGATATTAACTCCACTTACCGATATGGGTTTTGAAATAAATTTTTAAAGAAGAGAAGTGAAGATTAGAATGGACTTACTAGCTGATTAACTTAAAGAAAGGTAGAAGAAGGAAGGTTGAACTTCGTGGCATCGCGGGATCGTCGGAATTTGCTTCGATCCTCGCCGGAAGTTGATAGCTTGTTAACTCCTCTTTTACTCCACTTGTACTTAAGAAATTTTGAGAATTTTGGCTAGAATTTTCAGAATGATGAAGGGCTAGGGCATGGGGTAGTCTTTATAGTGTAGAATTAGGGTTTTGGAATTAAAATACATTAAAATGATGATAAATTGTGAATTGAAGGGGCTTTGTTTGATTGTAAGGAAATCAAACAGTGCTGGGGAGTTAGAGGTAGGCCAAGAGTCGAGTGTGCAAAGCCCGGGCCTTATTGTCCACTGTTGGACCGTCGGTGCCGTCCTAGGGAGCATTTGGCCGGTCGATCTAGGGCTTTGGTGCTCTGGATTTTGGCCACATGTACATCTCTTTGTTTAAACCATTTTCTACATGTTTGATTTTTCTGACTTTTCATTTTTATTTGTATTGCACGTGTAAACTTTTGGGCTTCCAAAAAGTTTTTAAAAAATCAGAAAAAATAATGTGTTTGATAGGGATCGAACACAAGGGCCATATCACAGCAGTGCAAGGGCTTTACCAGTGAGGTACAAGTTGTTTCTTGCTGTTATTTAACAAAATTTACTTATAACTCAATCTCATGCTGTATAACTCATTTCTATACATTAAACTGGAAAATCCGTACAGTAAATTTAGAGTCGTTACATTCTGCCCTCCTTATAAAAATTTTGTCCTCGAAATTTATATTTATATAAGGACTAATTTACAAATAAGTAAGGGTATCTTGCATGCATGTCTTCTTCTCGTTCCCATGTTGATTCTCCTGGCGAATCCTTTCTCCATATTACTCGGACTAAGTTTACTTCCTTGTTCCGCAGTGTTTTTACATTACGGTACAGGATCTCAATGGGTTGTTGCTCACAAGTTAAGTCCGTCTGTACTGTGAGCTCGGAATGATCAAGTATGTGGCTGGGGTCACTCACATATCGCCGTAACTGGGATATGTGGAACACGTTGTGCACTTCTTCCAATGAGGGTGGAAGTGCTAAACGGTATGCTACTTCTCCAACCCGTTCGAGTATGTCGAACGGTCCTATGTATCTTGTACCGAGCTTACCCTTCTTTCCGAATCGAACCACTCCTCGGTTTGGAAAGATTTTTAAGAAAACATGATCTCCAGGTTGGAACTCCAGATGTCGACACTTTGCATCTGCCCAATGCTTCTGTCTGTTTTGAGCTATACGCATTCTTTCCCTGATCGTGCAAACTACGTCCACAGTTGCCACGATCATCTCTGGTCCAAAGAGTTCACGATCTCCGATGTCATCCCAACTTAGTGGTGAATGACACTTCCGTCCATAGAGTGCTGCGAATGGTGCCATTCTAATGCTCGCCTAATAGCTGTTGTTGTATGAAAACTCCACATGGTGTAGGTGATCTTCCCACGAACCTACGAGGTCTAACATACAAGCTCTTAGCATGTCCTCCAGAATCTGAATTGTTTTCTCGGACTGTTCGCCCATTTGTGGATGGTAAGTTGTATTGAAGTTCAGACTCATTCCCAGGCTAGCTTACAGACTCTGCCAAAAATTGTGACTGGTATCGCGATCAAAGACGATGCACACCGGTACTCCATGTAATCTCATGATCTCCAGCATAATTTCATGGGTATCAAATATAGTACACTTTGAAGGTTTAAATCTTACCTTAGATTCATGCTCACCTCCATGTACTTCTTTGCTAACGTCTCAGTAGATTAGCCAACTAAAAAGGGAATAAAGTGGGTGAGTCGATCCATAATAACCCATACTGCGTCGTTACCCTTCGTGCTGCGAGAAAGGGCAGTCACGAAGTCCATGGTAATGTGCTGCCATTTCCATTCTGGGATTGATAACGGCTGAATTAGACCAGCAGTTCTGTGATGTTCATGTAAGTCCACGTTGCGACCCCCGGTTCTTACGGGGAGGCGGAAACGGTATAAAAATCAAATTTTTAGCGCATGGGGCAACATGGACTAACAAAGTCGGGATCTTTTCCTAAACTAAAACTAGCAAACAAGCTAAAGAGAGTTAGCTACTCGGAAAGATGGTTATACCTAAACTTGAACTCCTTCTTCTTCAAACTTTGTAGAGGTTGATGGTTCTTTCCTCGTCGCCTTCTTCCGTCAAAGATGGATCCACCTGAGGGTTCAACCTTCGGGCTCTTCCTCGAACTTTGAGTGAACTAGAATCTCCGGCTTGCTAAACCCTTGATCCTAGAGTGAGTAGAGAGTGTCTAGGGGTTGTTTTCTTTTCAAGGAGAGGGATTCTCAACACATGAGAAGGATTCTCCTTGAGCTTGAGGAAGAAGAAGATGAAGTGAAGAGAGAGAATGGTTATGATAGAATGAGCTCTCTTTTTCCTTTTTGCAACCATATCAAAAGAAAAAGAATTATCTAATTAGTAATAATAATTCAAATGAGAATAGTTGATGGTTGTTTTGGAATGACCACTATAATACTTCATTAAATGAATGTTGGCAAGAATCAAGGAGCATCCTTGCAAAATAATGATGATGGTCAAACATTCAACCATGGTCAACAAGTCAACCATGGTCAACAAGTCAACAAAACCAACCATAACATAATTTCATTTAATTACTATTATTAATAGATATCTCACTAATTCATTAGGGTTTGGAAAAAAGACTACTGTCAACTGTGCATGCGCACCCGTTCCGAAACCCTAATGAAAAACCTCTTCTTCCGCCTCAAACAACTGTGCATACACACCTGCATTCTTGTTCCGAGGAACATGAATACTGAGAGATAAAAGTAACCCCAAAACATATACCAGTAACCGGCTCAAACCAGAGCCCGCTGGCAATATCCGTCCGGACTCCAAACGTGCACAAGTGCGCGGATGAGAACGAACCCTGTCGCAAAACCATGCGACCTCTACTCTGTTTTGCCCAGAGGCGAATACCCTCTGTGTGGGACTCTAAAGACTCGACACTACGCTGGCAGTGGGTTTAACCACAGACCGCAAGCGGCACTAGCTGTGCGTAACGGTCCCCAGGTAGATGCCGACAAGAAGGCTGACGAGGTGAACCCCATCTGAACTCCTACTGAGTCTGAGTGTGACATTCTCCGTACAGTCCGGTCTGTTCGTCTGATACATCGCATGTCGGGCCTAGGGGGCGGTAAAACGTCAGTCCCCCAATAGCGGTACAAGTCGTGTCGGAGTGAAGCCCAAAACACCCTGAGATAATACTGGAAGCCTACCAGTATATCTCGCTTGCCCTGGCCAGGGACTACTCGTGTAATGGCTTTCCTAGACACAGCGCGATGTCAACCCCCAATACCGGGAGAGACGAATCCTGTCTAACCGTCACTGCCTCCAAGTGCTTCGGGACTGCACCCAACCACTACCTGTTTGCAAGACTCCTTTGAGCCGTGGTAGGGTAGTGATCAAAGTGCAGTGGGAACACACTCGAGGCGAAGTGCCAGTGTCAAGTCAGCGAACTAAGCTGTACTCATGTCACCTGGGAACTGATAACTGACGATAGGTATAATACCAACCTGTCAGTTCCCGACGAGTCCTGTCCAGTGTACTCGTAACCTAACGAGCACCGTATACTATCTCCATTACGACGTACTGATGGCTGTGGGACAGACCATCTCCCACACTGGGATGAGAAGCGCATACGCTAGTCTACTCCGGAGTATCGATGCCCTGTCTCGATAGTCCTGCGACTAAGGACCTGTATAAGGATGTGCTTATAGATTACCCAGCCCCCACTAGTGTGACTGCCATCACAACGCTGGTAATCAAGCAAAGATCATAAGGGCTCCACTAATGCGTATAGGTGATATCGCAAAATAAACACATGTACACATTGAAGTAGAAACAAACCAAGTAGCATACTACTATATTGAGCAAGATTGTTTATACAAGGTGAATATCCCAAGCTTCCATTAAGTAATATACAAACTAGTATAATACAGTAATGGCCTCTAGGGCATATACACTAACAATCTCCCACTTGCACTAAGGCCATGTACTGGCGTATCGAAGACCTATCATCTCGATCAGCCGCTCGAACTGAGTCTGGGGTAGGGCTTTGGTGAATGGATCTGCTGTGTTTTCTTCTGAAGCAACCCTCCGAACCTCGATCTCCTTGCGATCCACGATCTCCCTGATCAGGTGATACCGCCTCAAGATGTGCCTGGATCTCTGATGGGACCTGGGTTCCTTCGCTAAAGCTATAGCCCGTAGTTGTCGCAATACAAAGGTATTGGGTCAACAATGGACGGAACCACCTGAAGTTCTTTCAAGAACTTCCTCATCCAGACAGCTTCTTTTGCGGCATCAGATGCAGCGATGTATTCCGCTTCCATCGTCGAGTCTGCAACG
Organism: Agapanthus africanus; assembly: GCA_030015575.1. Classification (NCBI taxonomy): domain Eukaryota; kingdom Viridiplantae; phylum Streptophyta; class Magnoliopsida; order Asparagales; family Amaryllidaceae; genus Agapanthus; species Agapanthus africanus. The sequence goes on along the minus strand of JASDDO010000019.1, from coordinate 819,319,392 downwards.
GTTTCCTGTTTGGAACTCTTCCAACACACCGCCCCTCCATTGAGGGTAAAGACAAAACCCGACATGGACTTGGAATCATCCTTGTCACTCTGGAAGCTAGAGTCAGCAAAGGCCTCGATCTGGAGGTCTTTTCCGCCATACACCAAGAACATCTCCTTAGTCCTCCTCAGGTACTTGAGAATGTTCTTTACTGCTATCCAGTGTTTCTCCCCAAGGTTTGACTGATACCGGCTTACTACACTCAGTGCATAAGCTACATCCGGTCTGGTACACAACATCGCATACATTATAGAGCCTACCGCAGAAGCGTAGGGTATAATAGACATGCGATCCCTCTCCAAATCAGTCTTGGGAGACATCTCTTTAGAGAGGGTGATCCCGTGACAAGCCGGTAGGTTACCACGCTTGGAATCTTCCATAATGAATCTTTTCAGTACGGTGTCGATGTACCTGGACTGTGAAAGTCCTAATATCCTCTTGGATCTATCACGATGGATCTGGATCCCCAAGATGTAAGAGGCATCACCCAGGTCTTTCATGGAGAACCTGTGTGACAAGAATCCCTTGACAGATTGTAGCATAGGAATGTCATTTCCTATTAAGAGAATGTCATCCACGTATAAAACGAGGAATACTACAGTTCTCGCTACAAATCTACTATAGATGCATGGTTCATCTGGATTTTTGATAAAGACAAATTCCTTGACCGTCTCATCAAAACAGATGTTCCAACTCCGCGATGCCTGCTTTAGTCCATAGATGGACTTAAGCAACTTGCACACCTTTCCGCTGCTCCCACTCTGATTGAAACCCTCTGGCTGATCCATATAGACACACTCCTCTAAATTTCCATTTAGAAAAGCCGTTTTTACGTCCATCTGCCAAATCTCATAATCGTGGAAGGCAGCAATGGCAAGAAGGATCCGAATGGATTTCAGCATAGCCACTGGAGAAAAGGTTTCGTCATAGTCCAAGCCAGGTCTTTGACGGAAACCCTTTGCTACAAGTCTAGCTTTATAGGTCTCAACCTGTCCATCTACACCAATCTTCCTTTTGAAGATCCACTTGCATCCTACGGGTTTTACCCCGTCTGGAGCAATGTCCAACGTCCATACTTTGTTGGTGTACATGGACTCCATTTCGGTCCTCATTGCATCCAGCCATTTTACCGAGTCAACGCTCTGAACGGCCAGCTGGAAGCTAGTAGGCTCATCATAATCTATGATGCAATCCTCTCTATCCCCGTCTATGAGAAAACCGTAGTATCTCTCGGGCGGATGAGACTGCCTACTACTTCTGCGGAGCGGCATAGGAATGTCCTGTTCTTTTGAACCTACTGGCTCTTCCAAGCTTTCAGTAATAGCTTGTGGTTCTGGAATTTCTTCCAGTTCTATTGCGTTCCCACTTATCTGGGTTTCCAAAAAGTCAGTTTCCAAGAAGCGGGCATGTTGAGAAACAAAAACCTTTTGTTTCTCAGCGGAATAGAACAGATACCCCCTGGAGTTCTTTGGGTATCCCACAAACTTACACTGTACTGAACGTGCCTCGAGCTTGTCCGCATGCTGCTTTTTTACAAAAGCTGGACATCCCCATATCTTAAGGTACTTAAGACAGGGTTTCTTCCCACTCCACATCTGATATGGAGTGGTAGGCACAGTCTTGGTGGGAGCCTTGTTCAAGAGATATGCAGCTACTTCTAGTGCATAGCCCCAGAAAGATCGCGGTAACTCAGCCTTACTCATCATGGAACGAACCATATCCAATAGGGTTCGATTCCTCCTTTCCGATACACCGTTATGTTGCGGAGTGTATGGAGGAGTACGCTGAGAGAGAATTCCATTCTCTTTTAAATAGTCCAGCAACTCGGCACTCAAGTATTCACCACCTCAATCCGATCTTAGAATCTTAATACTTTTTCCTGTTTGTTTTTCAACTTCATTCTTGTAATCCCGAAATTTCTCAAAGGCCTCGGATTTGTGCTTCATTAAGAAGACATGTCCATACCTAGAGAAATCATCTGTGAAAGTAATGAAGTATGAATAACCGCTTCGCGCATGTGTAGACATTGGACCACACACGTCACTGTGTATGAGTCCCAAGAGCTCGCTCGCTCTTTCTCCGTGTCCAGTGAACGGAGTCTTTGTCATCTTTCCCATGAGACAAGATTCACAAGTGGCATAAGACTGATACTCGAACGGATCCAAGTATCCTTCTTTATGTAACTTAGTCAACCGTGTCTCATTGATGTGACCCAGTCTACAATGCCATAAGAAAGTCTGATTGATATCTGGAGACTTTCTTTTGTGTGTATTCTGGACATTGAAAATCTGTGGTTGGTTTAATACGTATATACCATTGCTCAGTGTACCTGACCCAATCAGAACTTGATTAAGGTGAATGTTTACAACATTACTTACAAACGCAAATTCATAACCTTCTTTAGAAACCAAAGATACAGAAATGATATTACAAGTTGCGTTGGGTACAAAAAAGCAATTACGCAAAACCAAAACATGTCCATCTGACATTCCCAGGTGATAGTCCCCCACGGCTTTAGCATCCATGCTAGCTCCGTTCGCAACTCTGAGGGTCATGTCACCTGCCTTCAAAACCCTACGGTTTCTCAACGCCTGTAAAGAATTACAGATATGAGATCCTGATCCGGTATCCAATACCCAGGAAGTAGAGTTTATAGAAAGACAGTTTTCAATAACATACACACCTGAAGCTGAAGCCGCAACCTGCTTCAGTTCCTGTGTCCTGGCCTTCCAAGCCCTGCAATCTTTCTTCCAGTGTCCACTCTTGTGACAATAGAAGCTTTCCTCTTTACCCACAAGCTTCCCCGCTATCTTTGTTGCCTTTTCCTTTCCCTTCGTACCCACTTTACTAACACCGCCTCTTGGTTTGGCGGGGGCTTTCTTTCTCTTTCCCTTGGCTTTCGCCTTGGACCTAGAGGAAGAAGATCCTCCTACAAACAAAGCGGGTGTTTCCCTACCCTTCTGTAGGGTGCCCTCTGCGCTCCTCAGCATGTTGAGGAGTTCTGAAAGTTCAACTTCCTTTTCTTGTAAGTTGAAGTTCAGTATAAACTGGGCGTAAGTGGATGGAAGGGACTGGAGAATTAAATCCGTATAGAGTTCACTATCCAACGTGGTCCCAAGTTCCGCGAGCTCCTCAGTGTAGCCAATCATCTTAAGCACGTGGTCCGCTACCGATGATCCGACGGCCAACTTTGTCGAAAATAACTTCTTCGACACTTCGTATCTTGCGATACGAGACTGCTCTCCATACGGTTCTTTTGTATGGAGAAATATGGACTCGAGGTCCATATTCTCATGCCTCCTCTGATGTTCGTTGTCCATAGAGGCAAGCACGAGGCACCTGGCCTTCGCGCAATCAATCTCCCAAGTCTTACGGATTTCCTTATCCGCGACGCTGGAGGTGGGACCTGGGACGGGGGGAGCTTTGGTGGTAAGAAGATACCCCAGCTTGTCGTAAGTGATTGCCAATTTTACATTCCTGAGCCAATCTTTGTAGTTTGGCCCTGTCAGTATGTTTTTATCTAGAAGTAACTTAAGTCCAGTCATTTCGATTTGGTCGCTGCAGGGGGGAGAGAAGAAACACTTTAGCACGATGCTCTTGCAAGTTTAGAATGGTTTTTAATTTGTCTAAACAGGATGGCTCCCACTGTCTCTCGAATCCCTCCTCAAACCACAAAGGAAGAATTAGCCGGGATCAATCCCACCGCACAATACTTGCTTAACTGTTCAGCCAGGCTAGTGTCGGTACTTCAAGGGAGGTTTTCCAACGCTTTCGCGAAGTTCCTTAATTTAAGAACCTCTTTTCCCTGGGGGCGTAGCCCCGCTAACACCTTTCTAGGCACCTACTAGGTTTATAGCATTGATCGTTTAGTGAGAAATTTCCCGAGGAGTAGCATATACTCACAGTAGGATCGGGATCCAAATATCATTGCGTGATGAAACTGAAGGAATCCTACCAGAATCATCACACTCCAAATGGTATGCAAATCTAGCAAGTTTCAGTACTTATGAAACTCCCGATGTGGATTTTTGCCCCATGCTCTTATGACCTTGACGAAGGTCAACAAATCATAAGTCACATGTCAAGTTCTGCCCGTCATTATCCAGGTTAATTTGAACCCACCCGTATATACCCTTGACGAAGGTCAACAAGGCAATACGACTGTCCCAAACCAACGCATCTATCTATGCTACATATGAACACCCAACAGCTACCAATCTCTATGCCTTGACGAAGGTCAACAAACATAGCTTGAATACTATTGAATATTCATACGAAATGACGGAGGGCTACGAATGGTTTTGGCGAAACCGTGAACGTAGTGAACTTGATATAATCGATGGAACAAGATAGCTTTTAGAAGGAGTGGCTCAAGCTCCGCATTTAAAAGTTAGTTTTGAAAAGAACCGAGTGGTTTTTCGAAAGTGTTCCAACGACTTTAACTTGGTTTATTATCTTGCATTAGTTCTTTTAATGTGTGATATTCTTGCATTAGTTCTTTTAATGCGTCCCATCATTTAATCCTACCATTGCAGAAAACAACCAAAATATGACGTACGCTTATGCCATTCGCATTCGCCACGGGGTCCCGTCATCACCCGTTAGGTTACTTAACTAACGACAGAGCGGGGGCTGGGCTAGCGCGGCTGTAAAACATAAGCAACGCCTAAATATAAAGCAATGATAGACATTACAGATCACAGATGAATACATTGGATATACTAGGAATCCGCAATCCGTTCGAGCCTGCAACGTAAAGCGGATTACACGGTCGCGGTGAATAGCCAAAACCCCACCCAAGACCCCTACGGGTGCGGCAAACTACCCGCCAAGTACCCGGTAGTTTGTGCACCCCTCCATGGGTCTATCCTAGGAGCAAAAACAGTAAAAAGAATTATACAATGACGGCTACAACCCCGACCCGGTTGTGCGGCCAAACAAATAATATTATTACATCAATTTACAGTTACAAATGAATGAAAGAAAAACAAAAGCTCATCTCACATCCACCCCGGCTATTCACCCGCGACAGTCCAACACATTCATATCCACATTCCAATATCAAACACAAATCACTGAGATGTATAACCCCGACTAATCGACTTATAGCGATTAGCCGACGTTCAATACATGCAAACATCACAGATATAACCAACATAGCCAAAGTGTAGCGAAGTTCGAAAAAAAATACGGATTTATAGGACCCCAAAAGTAAATTTCTTTTCTGGAAAATCTGGGCACATATAACATATTTGAAAAATCCCAAAACCCTACCAGATGAACACTGCACAAAACACGATCACATGAAGAGGTTAAACGGCGGCGGATCCGCGGCGACTAGAGTATCTAAGGCCGCGGATCCACGGCGGTTTGAACGATTCATGGGATCGTTTTTCGTGGGTGTTCTCACAAAACCCTGAGCCGATTTTAGGAGTACAAAGTTTTACTTTTAGAGCACAAAAAATTTCAACAGAAACTTAGGGTTTTGGATTTTCCGGTTTTGTGATTTTTCGGTTTCGAACTTCCATACACTTCGCTAGCAAGCTAGTTTAAGTTTAGTTAGGCTCTGATACCAATGTAAGTCCACGTTGCGACCCCCGGTTCTTACGGGGAGGCGGAAACGGTATAAAAATCAAATTTTTAGCACATGGGGCAACATGGACTAACAAAGTCGGGATCTTTTCCTAAACTAAAACTAGCAAACAAGCTAAAGAGAGTTAGCTACTCGGAAAGATGGTTATACCTAAACTTGAACTTCTTCTTCTTCAAACTTTGTAGAGGTTGATGGTTCTTTCCTCGTCGCCTTCTTCCGTCAAAGATGGATCCACCTGAGGGTTCAACCTTCGAGCTCTTCCTCGAACTTTGAGTGAACTAGAATCTCCGGCTTGCTAAACCCTTGATCCTAGAGTGAGTAGAGAGTGTCTAGGGGTTGTTTTCTTTTCAAGGAGAGGGATTCTCAACACATGAGAAGGATTCTCCTTGAGCTTGAGGAAGAAGAAGATGAAGTGAAGAGAGAGAATGGTTATGATAGAATGAGCTCTCTTTTTCCTTTTTGCAACCATATCAAAAGAAAAAGAATTATCTAATTAGTAATAATAATTCAAATGAGAATAGTTGATGGTTGTTTTGGAATGACCACTATCATATTTCATTAAATGAATGTTGGCAAGAATCAAGGAGCATCCTTGCAAAATAATGATGATGGTCAAACATTCAACCATGGTCAACAAGTCAACCATGGTCAACAAGTCAACAAAACCAACCATAACATAATTTCATTTAATTACTATTATTAATAGATATCTCACTAATTCATTAGGGTTTGGAAAAAAGACGACTGTCAACTGTGCATGCGCACCCGTTCCGAAACCCTAATGAAAAACCTCTTCTTCCGCCTCAAACAACTGTGCATACACACCTGCATTTTTGTTCCGAGGAACATGAATACTGAGAGATAAAAGTAACCCCAAAACATATACCAGTAACCGGCTCAAACCAGAGCCCGCTGGCAATATCCGTCCGGACTCCAAACGTGCACAAGTGCGCGGATGAGAACGAACCCTGTCGCAAAACCATGCGACCTCTACTCTGTTTTGCCCAGAGGCGAATACCCTCTGTGAGGGACTCTAAAGACTCGACACTACGCTGGCAGTGGGTTTAACCACAGACCGCAAGCGGCACTAGCTGTGCGTAACGGTCCCCAGGTAGATGCCGACAAGAAGGCTGACGAGGTGAACCCCATCTGAACTCCTACTGAGTCTGAGTGTGACATTCTCCGTACAGTCCGGTCTGTTCGTCTGATACATCGCATGTCGGGCCTAAGGGGCGGTAAAACGTCAGTCCCCCAATAGCGGTACAAGTCGTGTCGGAGTGAAGCCCAAAACACCCTGAGATAATACTGGAAGCCTACCAGTATATCTCGCTTGCCCTGGCCAGGGACTACTCGTGTAATGGCTCTCCTAGACACAGCGCGATGTCAACCCCCAATACCGGGAGAGACGAATCCTGTCTAACCGTCACTGCCTCCAAGTGCTTCGGGACTGCACCCAACCACTACCTGTTTGCAAGACTCCTTTGAGCCGTGGTAGGGTAGTGATCAAAGTGCAGTGGGAACACACTCGAGGCGAAGTGCCAGTGTCAAGTCAGCGGACTAAGCTGTACTCATGTCACCTGGGAACTGATAACTGACGATAGGTATAATACCAACCTGTCAGTTCCCGACGAGTCCTGTCCAGTGTACTCGTAACCTAACGAGCACCCGTATACTATCTCCAGTACGACGTACTGATGGCTGTGGGACAGACCATCTCCCACACTGGGATGAGAAGCGCATACGCTAGTCTACTCCGGAGTATCGATGCCCTGTCTCGATAGTCCTGCGACTAGGGACCTGTATAAGGATGTGCTTATAGATTACCCAGCCCCCACTAGTGTGACTGCCATCACAACGCTGGTAATCAAGCAAAGATCCTAAGGGCTCCACTAATGCGTATAGGTGATATCGCAAAATAAACACATGTACACATTGAAGTAGAAACAAACCAAGTAGCATACTACTATATTGAGCAAGATTTTTTATACAACGTGAATATCCCAAGCTTCCATTAAGTAATATACAAACTAGTATGATACAGTAATGGCCTCTAGGGCATATACACTAACAGTTCAGCCTTTACTTGCTGACATACCAAACACTTGGCTACGCTTCTGGCTACTTCGCACTTCATTCCATGCCACCAGTAGTTTTGCCATAGATCCTTGTACATTTATGTACCACCAGGGTGTATAGAATAAGGAGAGCTGTGAGCTTCTTCCATCAACTCTTCTCGAACTGGGCCATTTGGTACACACAATCTACTTCCATATCTCAAGGATCTATCTTCATGGATGATGAAGTCAGTTCGAAGTCCACTTTCTACTTGTTCTCGGATCTTTTGTAGCCTGGCATCACTTGCTTGAGCTATCTTGATCTGATTGACAATAGTAGACTGGACTTTTAAGTTCATCAAATATGAAGTGTTACTTGGCATAACTACTTCGATCTCCATTCCGTGCAATTCCTGCTGTACTTCCACTGAGCGGTGAGATTTATTGCTAATGGCTGGTGGCTAAGTGCATCAGGAACTACATTCACATTCTCTGGATGATACTGGAGATTGATGTCGAAGTCTGCCATGAAATATAGCCATCTTCTCTGCCGCATGTTTAATTCCTTCTGAGTAAATACATACTTCAGACTCTTGTGGTCAGTGTATATATCCACTCATTCACCGAAAAGATAGCGGCGCCAAATCTTAAGTGCAAAGATAATGGCTGCGAACTCCAGATCATGTGTTGGATAGTTGCACTCATGAACCTTCAGCTGTCTCTACACAAAAGCCATAACTTTTCCATGCTGATGTAGAACACATCCTAATCCCTTACCGGACGCATCACAATGTACGAAGAATCCTCCAGATTGATCCGGTATTACAAGTTTAGGAGCTGAAGTTAGTCTTGATTTGAGTTCTAAAAAATCTTGTTCACATGCTTCTGACCACACGAATGCTTCATTTATACATGTGAGCTTGGTCAGGGGTGTTGCAATTTTTAAAAAACCTTCAAGAATCTTCGGTAGTATCCTGCTAATCCCAAGAAACTTCGTATATTTTTCACCGTCTTTGGTGTCAGCCACTCGCTGACAGCTGACACTTTAATTGGATCTACTGAGATTCCTTCACCTGAAACAATATGTCCGAGAAATCTGACTTGCTCTAACCAAAATTCACACTTGCTGTACTTGGCGTAGAGCTGATGCTGTCGAAATGTCTCCAAGACAATCCGTAAATGCTCGGCATGTTCTTTCCGATTCTTTGAATACACCAGGATTTCGTCGATGAAGATGACAACGAACCTGTCTAAGTACTCTCGGAAAACGTGGTTCATCAAATTCATAAATATAGTAGGTGCATTGGTCACTCCAAATAACATCATGAGATATTCGTAATGATCATAGCGAATCCTAAATGCCGTCTTCGGAATGTCGGACTCTTTGACTTCACCTGATGATAACTCGAACGAAGATCTAGCTTTGAAAATACATAAGACCCACTTAGCTGATCGAAAAGATCATCGATGCGCAGTAGTGGAAACTTGTTCTTGATCGTCACTTTGTTCAGAGCTCGATAATCTACACACATCCTGTATGAACCTCCTTTCTTCTTCACGAGCAAAACTGGAGATCCCCAACTTGAAGTACTGGGATGAATCTAACCTTTCTTCAGAAGTTCGTCCAACTGAGTGCAGATCTCCTTCAATCCCTCAGGACTTAATCGGCATGGGGCTTTGATCACCAGTTGCGCACCAGGTAGTAAATCAATGCTGAATTTAATAGCTCGATCGAGAGGCAAACCTGATATATCTTCGGGGAACACATCCTCGAACTCTCGAACTACCTCTGGCTTTTCTTCTTCCGTCGGTAGAGTAAACACTTCTGCATTCTTTGGCTTAGCACGGAATATTCCTGGTTCCAACGTTCTATCTCCACTCTTGAAGTAGAAGACTGGGTGATCTGGTATCTCAAATACTACCCTCCTTTGATGGCAGTCAGTCGTAGCATAGAAAACTCCCAGCCAGTCCATTCTCAACACACCATCGAAATTTGGGATGTCCAGTACTTTGAAATTCACGTAGAATTCTCATCCGCAAACTGCAACTGGACACTGATCAAATCCTATAGTTTCCATCAAGTCTCCATTCCCAGAACCGATATTCCAACTTGAAATGAGTGGCTTCACGGGAATCGCATGCGTTCTCACGAATCGTTGCGACATGAAGCAGTGTGACGCTCTAGTGTCGAACAGTGCGAGTGTAGGAAGGGTGGCTACTAGTATAGTACCTAAGTTGTATGAGGTTGGTTTTAGATATAGGAAAAATATAAAGGTATACAAGGATTGAAAATGTATGAAAGGATTGGGAATTACCAGTGATTACTTGACTAGTGGCTTCGGCTTCCTCAACCGTCATTGTGAAAGCCTGACGTTTGGGTACATTCCTCCTTACTGGAGGCACATTCCTCTGTCCTTGGAGCACGTTTCTCTGCCTTTGAGGCATGTTCCTCTACCTTTTAGGCATGTTCCTTTGTGCCTGATGGAATTGATGAGGAGGTTGTGCAGGAGGTCCACGTGGAGGTGGTGTAGGAATAGCTAGACGAGCTGCAGGAGCCTAAATACCTGGCCGCTGCCAGATTGTGATGCGCCATAAACTAAACACAGGCAATTTGCATGCCTGCAGTTCGTCGCCAGGTGTCCATACCTCTTCCAGTAGAAACAAAAGTATGGACTGAGTCGGTTAAATGATCCTCCCGGTCTCCTGGGTGCAAAAGTTAGCCTGGAAGAGGCTCCTCCTGCCATTTGAGTGGCAAGGCGTTTCACACCGGCATTCTGCGGTCTGCCCTTCTTCTTCACAACTGCCTCATAGCGTCAGGAATCCTTCAAAGCGAGATCATGGGTTGGGAAATCTCCTGTAGCTAGTGTAGATTGGATTTATGGGTCCAACCCTTACTGAAATCGTAGTGCCCGGATCTCAGCAGTCGGGATGAGGTGTTCCGTGAACCTGTTACGGTCTTGTGTTAGCAGTGAAATATGTGATATCAGGAATTTGAATTTGAGACAATATCTTACCATCTAAGCATGGTAAACTCAGCATCGTATTTATTTACGGACTTGCTCCACATCGAGCCTTATTGTAAGTGGATGAACTGTTGTTCCATGTTGAAACGGGCAGTCTCAGGGAAGTATTTCGCATCGAACATATCACGAAACGTCTTCTATTCGATAGGTTGGGTGAGACGGCTTTCTTCAGCCTTCCACCAGACTCTGGCGTTGTCTGTTAATTACAGCTTTGCAGCTCTCACCTAAGAAATCTCTGGAACTTGTGCTGCCGCCAGATCATCTTCTATCGACTGAGCCCATTTTTCTGCCTCTAGTAGGCTCTCTTTCCCAGAGAAATGTTTCGGGTGTAGTGCCCAGAATTGCTTGATTCCAGGTGCCTCGACCTCTGGACAGTGCATGAGGATAGCAATCTGCTGCTGCTGACCCTCCAAGAGGCTCTTGATTGCCTCAAGCAGTACCGTTTGCTCATTGATTCGAGCTGCAACGGTAGGTGGTGATGGTAGAGTAGGTGGTGGGGTGTTTCCATTGACGTTCGTACTCGTGTTGTTTGGTGAATCCATGACCTTGATAGAAAAAGAAAGGTTAGGATAGATTCAAGGAATTTGAAATGTAAAGAATATATAGTTGCTGATTCTTATAATTCTTATGATATATTGCTTAGGACTTCATGCAGAACTGATCTGCATGGGTCGCCAATAAAACCTTTCACGCCTCACTTCCCAGTGTATGGAAGCGGTGACGTGGTGAGCTGCAACGTATTTACTAAGAAATAAATACGTTAAGCGTAATTAAGCAATATATATATATAATGCATAAGAATGAAGAGAGAATTAAAATGAACAGCAACTTTTATTTACATTCATCTTTACAATTTAACTGCTTTAAAAAGGAAAGATATAATGATATAAAGCAATGCCTAAACAGTGGCATACAAACTGAAATAAGTACAAGATGAGCTAGAAGTCCGGCTGGGCAGTGAACTGGTCCAAGTCCTCCTGGCTCGGCTCGATCTCCTGAGAGTCCGGTCCTCCTGACGAACATTCCAAAAAAAGAAATAGATAGGAATGTTGTCAGCGAACTAGCGCTAGGTAAGTCCCACAAGAATAATGTGAAATGGAACTGGTAAGTTGTACAAGTATAAACTTGTTATTCTAACGTAGTTGTTTGTAGTTTGGTACAGAAGGTATTTATGTATATGAGAGGAGTCCATATTACCCCGTGGACTATGATAACATGTAGTATAAGGCCCCGTCAAAACCCACGGGATAACGGCTACGTTAGAAGAACAAATACCTTCTGTACCAAGCTACCATTGCTTAAAACCATAAATTTGGTTCCAACAATATCAAATAGGTTTGTTTTATCCTTGCGCTAATCAAAATTAACGCGGTCCCATCAATTAAACATATCACCAGATAAAGGAACGAAAATAAAATGTACGTATATGCCATCCGCATTTGCCACTGGGCCCCGTCATCACCCGTTGGGTTACTTAAATAACGGTAGAGCAGAGTCTGCACTAGCACGGGTGCAAAACATATACAACATCTACTAGTATATATATAAATATATATAACATTCGTCCCAGATATAATATAAAGCAACATCTCAGAATCTCAGCAAGCAACACAGAATGGTGGATAAGCATGGAGCCTCGGGTTTCATTTGAGCCGCAAATGTGACTTGACGTTCTCTGTCGTGTGGATAGCCTGTGCAATGAAAATCTAGACCCCTACGAGTGCGCAAGTTACCCGCCAATCCCAGAAGTGAGGCAACCCCAATCAACAAAGTGAATGGGCCACCCAGCACTTCACGGAATCCGGTAACTTGAGCACCCTTCCTTGGGTCATACTATACCCCCTACGAGTGCAACGAATAGCCCGCTAATTCTAGAGTAAGACCCCTTCTGTCTCAACGCCTTGAGATGCGGGCCCATTGTCCTCTAGAACCCGACTATTTATGCACTCCACCGTGGGGTAAA